>OX438637.1:7863833-8465666 GCA_949316285.1 Eupithecia subumbrata | reverse complement strand
CATGGGGAGTAATGCCAATAATCCCCACGCTGGGCATGCGTGTTGGGGATCGCTGTAAAACTTAAAACTAGAGAAGTTATGGCATAGGCGTGTTTAACCCTCAAAAGAGTTCTCTTCCAGCAAACATTATTATGAGGGAAATAGAAGTTTGTAAAAGTAGGTGGGAGCCTCTTTAAATTTCCTAAAAAGTCTTTTAATTTACTAAAACACGAATAAAATTTAAAATTTTAAAAACCTTTCGACAGATTTTCTTGAAACATGGCATGGAAGAACACTCGGGATAAATGACACAAATAAAACTAAACGAAAATCGGTTCATCCGTTTGGGAGCTACGATACCACAGACAGATACACAGACACGTTAAACTTATAACACCCCTCTCTTTTTGCGTCGGGGCTTAAAAATTATACTACACTACCAACTCAATACAATTTTTTGGGCCAATGCCACGTAAAAAATTGACCTTGTTCTTTTTAGAAATTACCAACAACCATAGACAAAGTGAACCCATGTAAAGGAAGTAATCCTCCTTACAATTTATGGGCCCAACTCTAGACTCTACAAAAAATTGAAATTAGAATCAAAAATTCAAACGTAACCAACCGGCCAGTTATCGCGTAACGAGAATGGAACGTGTGATTCCATGTTTAAATTTAAATCCGTACAAGGCGTTCGACCTTGAGATGACATCTGGCCGTTGTGAAGAGAATAATAAGTAGATAAAATAAAATCGGCCAAGTGCGAGTCTCTCGCACAAGGAGGGTTCTATATCATAACAAAACCTTCGCAAAAGTTTTTTGTACGATATATAATAATTTTGGGTAAACTTAAAGGGGGCTCCATAATTTTTATGTATAATATTTTGTTTTTAGTATATGTTGTTATAGCGGCAAAAATACATATTCTGTGAAAATTTCACAATCTCACTATTAATCTTGTACGATTCATGCGATACAGCCCGTTAACGAACGGACACCGGACGGTCAGTCAGCGGAGGCTTAGTAATAGAGTCCTGTTTTCAGCCTTCGGTACAGAACCCTAAAAAGTGGTAATAGCTTATTTTTATGCCGCTGAAATTACTAGTTGTCGTGGGAATGTTACAGTTGGATATTGATCTATCTGCTTTTTAATAATTCTAGGTTAATGGCCTTATGCATAATCCATTACTGTCGTGATTGTAATAGCTGTCGATTAACTAAACTCTATCGGTCCTAGAATCCAAGACATTTTATGTAAAAAAAGACATGATATGAATGAAAACTGATAACAATATTATAAAATAACAAGTAACAGCAGTGTAATCAGTAAAACAATAACAGCATAATTGCACAGCACAGCGTAAAAGGTTCAAATTCCAGTTCGAGAATGTACAAGGGATAAATGAAATGATGAATGAAAACTTTTCAAAACCAAAAACGGTTTTTTTTTGCGACTTGAACCGAGTATAACTTTATTTTTTGACACTAGCGGCCCGTCCCGGCTTCTAACGGCTGGATATTTGTTTTTTAAACATATAAATATAGTCTATGTTACTCTGGGATAATGTAGCATTCTAATGGTGAAAGAATTTTTGAAATCGGTCTAGTAGTTTTTGAGTTTATTCCTTACAAACATACAAAAATACTAATCCTTCCTCTTTATAATATTAGTGTAGACACAAGCACATTTTAGGAACGATAAATTCAGCAATAGCATAGATAAATTAAGCTATTCGTTTTATTTCGTCCATGGTAATAGAGTCCCGTTTTCACCCTTCGGGTACGGAACCCTAAAAAGGGATGGCATCATCCATCGCCACTGAGGTCCGATCCTTTAAGGTGGAGTCCTTTAAGGTCTAGTTCATTCTTCCATCGTCGAAATATCCATACAAGCGAATGATTGCACAAGTTTTAATATTTTAAAAAACCTTGTTTTTAATGCATTGTCATCCAAACTAAACGTGTATACAAAATTTCAGTTCATTCGGTTGAAAATATCTGCTTCAAAATTGAGTTGCAAGATTCCACCCGTACATACATAGTTCATTGCAAGTTAAATAAAAGCTTGTAATAAATTTTCTTTCTGTTACTATGGCGTTGCTATATTTCTAATTCCAACAAATTAAATAAATAAACACTCCGACCAGTTGAAATTACTGATAAACTACCATAGGATGGGTGATTTTTTGACATTTGAAAGCCATTCAAAGAAATGGCCTTCGTAATTTGCAATCTTTCAAATGTCAATTATAAGATGGATGGTTTTTGCGTAATCGCACAGCAGGTGGGATGACGATCTGCGATTGCAGGCAGATGCTGGATGCGGCAAGCTGAAGACAGCTATGGCGCTCTTTAGAGGAGGCCTATGTCCAGCAGTGGACTAATATGGGATGATGATGATGAAACAAAATTCATGTTTCCATTTCTGAAATATAAATTAATAAATAAATAATGCTGGACAATCCACACAGCACCATCTAGCCTCAAAGTAAGCTACTCAAAGCTTGTGTTATGGATACTAGATATCTGATATATTTAATACATTATATACATAGATAGATTTTTTTATGATACATAGAAAACACCCCGACCAACGGAACAAATTTCTGCAGATCGTACACAAATTTGTTCCGAGGCGGGAATCGAACCCGCAACCTCTTGCGTCGCAGGCGGACTCTCGCCCGCTGCACCACTGAGGTCGTGAAATCATCGAATTAAAAAGTTATTGTAAAGTGAAGCATGAAACATCATAAACTCAAAACCGTTACTACTTTGCGGTTTTTTTATCGATTTAACTATTAAGTTTTCCTTCGTGTTTACCTTGTGAGGTCATGGACAGAAATAGTTTAAGTCATTTAGTACTGAATTCCTATCTTGTTGTTTTCCATTTTCATTTAAAATACGGTTTTTTAAAATATCATTTAAGGTCTCATTCAAGGTCATTTAAAATATGGTTATTATTAACTATTTATACCTATAATAATCAGAGTAAGAAATAGTTTTGTTTGGCAACAAAGAATATTTCGAGTTGTTAAATCGGTTTTCCGTACAATATGTGTGGAAAATGTTTTTCGCGATTTCCGTCATTTCTAGTACTCAAACCTCAGTTGGTGCACTTTTGATCCTTATAGGAAACAGGATCGATTGCCATCAAAAATGTCCATTTTCCTGCTGACTGTACATTTTTTCCAAAATCTGTGAATGCAAAACATCTCAAAAAGTTATGGAAGGTCTCCTAAAAACGTTTTCCTGTAACTATAACGGTTAAGGTACCTGCCCTTACTGTCCCGTCTCAAAAATCCACCCTGTATAACACCAACAATTCGAATAAGCATCTACAAGAACAAAATTAAAAAAACCCCCGAAAGATTTTCATGAAACATGGCTAAGAACACTCGGGATAAAATTATTTATGACACAAAAAAACGAAATGAAAATCGGTTCATCCGTTTGGGAGCTACGATACCACAGACAGATACACAGATACACAGACAGACACGTTAAACTTATAACACCCCTCTCTTTTTGCATCTTCGATGCCTATAGCATAGTGTTTACCATAGATATACGAGAAAGTAAAATTCTGTAGATGGTACGTTCTCCCAGCGCTAACTCAACAAATGGCCTGTGTTGTGTTACAACTAAACGCAAAGACACGCCATTTCCGATCCTATGCAATATACCTACATACTTAATGAACAACAAAGATGGAAAGACGTACCTAGAACGAAGTGCGACCGAGACAACTACAATACACGCGAAACACTCAACAGCCTATTACTGCTGGACGCAGGCCTCCCCTGATAAGCGCCTTAATGGCTTTTATCTCATTGGGGATAGTGCCCATAATCCCCACGCTGGGTATGCGGGTTGAAGATCGCAGTTCGGTGGTAGAATTGTTGCAAGAGGCGCTGCTGCCCGCCCCCGGTGGATATCCCTTAGTCGCCTCTCTAGACACCCGCGGTAAGAGTTGGGGTGTTGCAAATTCTAAGCCGGCACCACACGGGTGGACCTAATTGGACTTAATTTGAACGTTCCACTTTCGAGAAACTGGTACCCAATCTCCCGAATTTTGCTTACATCGATGGTACCTATTGTGTACCTGCTTACCTACCTACCTAATTATGTGTACCCTTAAATAATGTCATATTACTGTTCTTTTGTTACCTTTCCTGTGCTGTTTGTGTGTGTAGCCAATACAAAGTCTATCTATCTATCTACCTATACCTACCTCACTGGCCAAGTCCACACTAACGTATTCAAACCCGATAAACCCATAAAAATACTATTCAATATTTCGGTGGGTCCGTTTTATCACACGGAACCAGTTGGACCAGTTCGGCACCACTATGTTAATTGATGTCTAGTTCGTTTGCCTGTTTGGTGTGTATTCTGTCTGTCGGACGCCGGACGACCTATTTGCATCGCGGCTGCAAAAGGTGTATTTATTAACAACTAGCTGCTGCCCGCGGCTTCGCCTGCGTAGTTCCCGTTCCCGTGGTAATTCCGTGATAAAACATAGCCTATGTCCGTCTCCTGGTTCTAAGCTGCCTCCCCACCAATTTTCAGCCAAATCGGTTCAGCCGTTCTTGAGTTATAAATAGTGTAACTAACACGACTTTCTTTTATATATATATACTAGCTGCTGCCCGCGGCTTCGCCTGCGTAGTTCCCGTTCCCGTGGTAATTCCGGGATAAAACATAACCTATGTCCGTCTCCTGGTTCTAAGCTGCCGACCCACCAATTTTCAGCCAAATCGGTTCAGCCGTTCTTGAGTTATAAATAGTGTAACTAACACGACTTTCTTTTATATATATAGATATATAGATGAAAATTACAACTAAATAATAGAAATAAATTAGAACAATTGAGCTAACTGCAGAATGTTACAAACAATCTCAACTGATCCATATCAATACCAGTCGTCGCGTCCCCGCTACGCTGGCTGCATTGCCCCGCTGTATGGCAATGCTGATGCGCTGCGCCAGATACTGACCAGCTCTCCCGTAAAGGTGTATTGTATTTGTATTGTATTTTTTTTAAATTAGGTAATAATAAAACATGGAGGAATGAACGAACGTTTTTGAATCAGTACAAATACCTAGGTACTAGCGAATGTTAGACAGTTCGAAACGCATTTAGCTCTCGTGTTCACCCATTCAAGCAATTGTAAACCTTTCTCGTTATAGTTAGCTTAAAACCTTGTTTGGGTCGGCCTACTTCGTATCGAATACGAAACCGACGACAAAAAAACCAAGGGCGTATAACAGGTCAGAGTCTCGGTGGTCCTAATGCCCTTGGCCGTTAGATTATCGTTTTAATGGAGGAATTTTTATCCGTTTAGCTGAGAAAGCGTGCTACCATAAAATTTAAGCCTTACAGTAAAATACAACCTTTCCGAGTTTAAGTGTTTGGTTACGTTATTTGAATTAAATAGCCTCATCCTTCTATCCTACTAACATTATAAAGCCGAAAGTTTGTGAAATCTGAATTTTTGTTACCTAGGATCTCCAAAACTACTGAACAGATCAAGATGAAATTTGGCGTACGTTTAGAGCTAAGCATAACTTAGATAATAAGCTACGTATTGTACCTAAAATACGCGTGCGAAGCCCCGAGCAGAAGCTAGTGTTAAATAAAACAAGATCCGTCAAGTGCGAGTGTAACTCGCGCGCCGTTGGTTTCAGAACGATTGTTAATTATAAAAATTTGTACTAAAGGTACCGGTTAGAGACTTCGCTATTTAATGAATACCTAAAACTAGTAGGTACGTACATTTCAGATGGATCGCTATATTCAATCACAAAGCTTAACCCACTAAAACAGTTTCTACTAGTAAACTCAACAAGAAGTTAATCCATGATATTAAACTATGTAAGTTTGTCTCGAGAGAAATGGAGAAAGTAATGTGAACAAGCGAGGCGAATGCATTTAATGCATTATGTATTGTTTTCTAATGACGCGGCGAGGCTGTGACGTGTCATTTTATGGATGTTTTATAGCTATACATTCAGTAGCTAGCCAAACTCGATGTAGCATTTTTAACCCTCGACGCAAAAAGAGAGGGTTGTTATAAGTTTAACGTGTCTGTCTGTGTATCTGTCTGTGGTATCGTAGCTCCCAAACGGATGAACCGATTTTCGTTAAGTTTTTTTTGTGTAATTGATAATTTTATCCCGAGTGTTCTTAGCCATGTTTCATGAAAATCAGTCGGGGGTTTTTTAAAATTTTTGATTTTGTTCATGTGCTATAAAAAATATCAAAGTTTGAGGAATTCACTACGGATGTAAGTGGGTTAACTACGAACCTTTTTTGTGTTGAAAGAAAAGTTGGAAGAAGTTGGTGTTCTTCCAACACAAATAAGGTTCGTAGTTAACCCTCTTACATTCGATGTAGTAGGTATACCTATTTGTAAACGAACCACGATACAAATTAGTAAATCTCACTTGCTTGGCGTCAAGTTTCAAGCAAATAAGCAAATAAACAAATTTTTGTTCCGACGCATTAAGAGTGAGGTGTGTTATAATAAGTTTAACGTGTCTGTCTGTGTATCTGTGTATCTGTCTGTGGTATCGTAGCTCTCAAACGGATGAACCGATTTTCGTTTAGTTTTTTTGTATGACAGATAATTTTATCCCGAGTGTTCTTAACCATGTTTAATGAAAATCTGTCGGGGGGTGTTTTAAATTTTAAATTTTGTTCTTTTTTTATGTATTTTCGTCTATTTCTTCGTAAATTATGGACCAATTTTGAAAATTGTTTGTCTATTGTACAGAGAACGATCCCAAAATCCATAAAAAATATTCCCCTTAGGGATTAGCGATTATCCCGTAAAATTAACTTAAAAACAGTATAAAATTAAGGGATTTGATTCGAAGTTTTTAGTATTTTTGAAACAATCAAATTATTTTATGGATGTTTTTACAGCTACGTAGTTAGATATTGTAAACGTTGATTGATTGATTTTATAACTAGCAAGGCAGTTGGAAACACCGTTGCATAATTTGCATAGATAGATAGAAAATTCTTTATTGCATACTTAAATCAAATAGAAACAATTTAATAAAACCAGCCAAGTGCGAGTCGACTTGCACACGGACGGTTCCGTACCATCGAACATAACGATTTCGCAAAAG
The DNA here is from genome assembly GCA_949316285.1 of Eupithecia subumbrata. Taxonomy (NCBI): domain Eukaryota; kingdom Metazoa; phylum Arthropoda; class Insecta; order Lepidoptera; family Geometridae; genus Eupithecia; species Eupithecia subumbrata. The sequence continues at coordinate 8,458,550 of OX438637.1, read as the reverse complement.
GAACCCTAAAAACGGAAACTTTCAACAGTCTACCTCCTTACGGTTCATGAGATAGACGGACGGACGGACAGCGGAGGGTTAGTAATAAGATTCCGTTTTTACCCTTCGGGTATGGAACCCTAAAAGCTACCCTGATAGCGACATATTGACGACCTCTGTGGCGCAGCGGGCGAAGAGCCGCCTGCGACGCAGGAGGTTGCGGGTTCGATTCCCGTCTCGGAACAAATTTGTGTACGATCTGCAGAAATTTGTTCCGTTGGTCTGGGTGTTTTCTATGTATAATAAAAAATATCTATCTATGTAGTGTATTGATTAAGTATATCAGTTATCTAGTACCCATTACACAAGCTCTGCTTAGCTTGGGGCTAGATAATGCTGTGTGTATTGTCCAGCATTATTTATTTATGTGGACAATCTTTAGATGATGGCTTCGTGGAAAATTTCTCTGCATTCCTTACTAACCTAACTTAATATTTGTTAAGAAAAATGCTCGTGATTTCTTAAGGGGTGAACCTAGTGGATTTGCTAATAAAACTAGGCCTAGATCTCAATAACCATGGGACCCCATTGGTACCCATTGGTACCAATTCTAAACTCTTTCGTCGGTTCCTTATTTGTGAAAAAACGATTGAGAAAAAAATACGATAAAAAAAACATGAATGTGCACAGTTTTGCACCTAATTTAGTCGAGATCTCGGGAACCCTACCGTCAATAGAAAAGATTTTTGACTTGATTCGTAGGTTATTACGAATTCTTTGGTTCCTTAATACAGTTTCTTCATAGGTTGTGTAGTTTTCTTGTAAATAAGCAAAAACATCATTTTTGCGCTCACGCCGTTCCGAAAACGGATGTTCTGTCCTGCTCCAATGAACGCGAAACCCTATGCCTATCCATTTCACAAAATAGCGCGCAACGCGCCCTCTTAAGTACATGGTTTATTACTAACATTACAAGTATTTTCCTTGGATTTGTTTACAAAAGGTTCGCAACGTCGCCGGTTATCGGGAGTAAATACAGATAATGTATGTAGGTGACCGCTCAAAGCGTAGCGGGGCTTCGGTTACACACCTTTACCCGACGTGGCAATTACTGTGGTTATGATTGTAGGCTTAGGGCATAAACATGGCATTTGAATTGGATTATGTCATGTCAAAGTGCGACAAATCACTCAAAATCAAAATACAAATTACAAAAATACAAAATGCATTTATTTACCATTACAAAGCTTACACAGTTTACTGGTGGTCCCCGCACAAGGTTCAGAACCTGTATCGCGGAAGGCCGAATTACAAACAGAATTACTTACATAAATTCAAGACTGTATATACAGGGCAGCAGTTCACTCTAGAAAAGATCAAAAGAAAAAATCATTCGAAAACTATAAAGAAAAGATTCAGGGAGGTTTCAAAAAGCTCACTCGTGAGAAGTTTTAACCCCCGACGCAAAGAGAGAGGGGTGTTATAAGTTTAACGTGTCTGTCTGTGTATCTGTGTATCTGTCTGTGGTATCGTAGCTCCCAAACGGATGAACCGATTTTCCTTTAGTTTTTTTGTGTCAAAGATAATTTTATCCCGAGTGTTCTTAGCCATGTTTCATGAAAATCTGTCGGGGGTTTTTAAAATTTTTAATTTTGTTTTTGTATCAAAATTCTTTACCCGTCTTCCACACTTGCGAGCTTTAAAATGGAATCGCTTCATCACGAGTTGATCAAAACAATTTTTTTACAATTTAAGTACAATGTACAAAAAATTTACAAAACTATAGATTGTGGTATATCATTTGAAAGGTAATTTTGTTACCTTTCAAGTGATATCAAGAAGATTTAAAATTAATAAAATTGGCTACCTAAATTTTGGGAATTATTGCAATAGGTAGAAGTTGCATCTATCGGCTTCTATCGACGCCGAAGCTCGATTAGCTGGATTTCTCCCTCGTATCCGCTGTTTTAGCTCGTCCCACATATGCCAGATTGGGTTCAAGTCAGGAATAAGGGCTGGCCAGTCTAGTGTGGGAATGCCGACATGGAAGACGTCTGTCGGTACTGTCTAGGCAAGGGACGGGACGGGGAGGGACGCTCCCGAGTAGAATACATCACCGCCTTAGTTACTCGGGAGCGTCCCTCCCCCCGACCCGTTCCTTGGGCCCCGCACGATTGCCCTGTCAAAACGCCTTCGTCGAACGACTGTATGCATATAGGTAGGCTGTGCTAATACTGTGGTATGCATGATTCATCCAAAATAATGTACGTGACAGACGCAGTGCCTGCTCGTTAAAAACAAAACAGATAACGCAAGTGCAGTACGATAAATACACGCATTCCGACAACGAAATATCGATATCTACACTAGTTGTAAGAGTTGGAGTATAGGCAAAATAGGTAACCCAGGTAGTCGTGTGGTACCTCCCCCACTGACGATCTGTGAAAGACTGCAGGTAGATGCTGGATGCGGCTAGCTGAAGACAGGGCGCTGTGGCGGGAGTTAGGGGAGGCGTTTGTCCAGCATTGGATTAATATAGGATGATGATGATGAAATTAGGTAAACAGATTTGTACATCCAGTGAGGCCTTAATAACATAATACAAAAATGTTTTTAATTTTGTAATCCGCACTCGGTAATCTACTCTAGAATTATAAAGAGGAATTTACGATAACGAATAAACTAAAAACTACTGGATCGATTTAAAAATTCTTTCACCATTAGAATGCTACATTATCCCTGAATAACATAGGCTATATTTATATCTTGAAAAAATAAATGTCCACCAGTGCGAAGCCGGGACGTTACTTACGACGCTAGTAATATTATAAATGCGAAGTTTTATATTTTTTGTAAATAGCGTCATTGACGCGCTTGGTAGGTCACAATCACAAGGCTCTGTTTACCCGGACTTGCATATCACACACAACAACGCATTCCGCCAACGCACTACACTATCTATTTGTCATTTCTATATTTATTTTTTCTGATACGAGGCTAAAGCCGCTGCCCCACCGCGGCGCACGCTGTGCACGACCACGCGGCGCATTCTTAACCCCCGACGCAAAAACAGAGGGTTGTTATAAGTTTGAAGTGTATCTGTCTGTGATATCCTAGCTCCCAAACGGATGAACCGATTTTCGTTTAGTTATTTTTGGTGTCATAGATAATTTTATCCCGAGTGTTCTTAGCCATGTTTCATGAAAATCTGTCGAGGGGGTTATTTAATTTTGTTCTTGTAGTTCTTGCCTGGGTCCCTAAGATTGACAATGTCGGTCTACGTTTCCACTGCAGCACACTATACATGAAAATTAACCCACGATTATGCACAACTCTAGCGCAGCACATTTTTGACGTCCCACTTCCCGCACTGAAGCTACGCGCTGTACCGCTTGCATATCGTTGAGCTGCGTGGGCGTCATATTGGAGCAAGCCACGCGTGTAGCAAAACCGTCATTAATCTCGTATTCGGGAGTAGTGTTCGTGGGTTGCAGTGGACGATAACACATACATTTTCTTGCAAAGCGAAGCTAGACATAACTATAATAATTTTTGCCCTGTTTATTTTTATATCTATAAGACCGTAACGGTGTTGATTGCACTTATAGAATAACGCTTAAAATAAGTATATATTTAATTATGCTAACCTCAACAGCCTGTATCGGTCCACTGCTGGACGCAGGCCTTCCCCTGATAAGCGCTTTATTGGCTTCTATCACATGGGGTAGTGCCCATATTCCCCACGCTGGGCATGCGGGTTGGGGATCACAGTTTGGTGGTAGATTTGTTCTGCAGGAGGCGCTGCTGCCCGCCCCCAGTTGATTATGCTAAGAGTGTATGTAATTGTTTCTTACCTCGAAGAAATAAAAACTAAAATTAGAACAAAATTCAAAAATTAAAAACCCCCCGGCAGATTTTCAGGAAACATGCATGGCTAAGAACACTCGGGATAAAATTACCTAGATACAAAAAAAAAAACAAGATCCGTCAAGTGCGAGTGTAACTCGCGCGCCGAGGGTTTTGAACGTTTGTCAACAAATATGTACCAAAAGTACCGGTTAGAGACTTCGCAGTTTAACGAATACCTAAGAATAGTAGGTACCAACCTACATTTCAGATGGATCTCTATGCATGCTTCGGTAAAGGTGGGTAATGGTAAATTTTTCGACTTTTTTCGAAATATTTCAAAAAGTATGAAAGTTACAGAAATTTTAAAAACTGTTTTGAAATGTCCAAACCGATACCTTTCATTTGATACCCCACTCGGTGGGGTAGCCCCCCTTTTGAAAATTATTCCTTTTTGACCATTTTTCAAAAAGTGGTCTTTTTACAGACTTCTCTATATTTTTCCTGTAAAATATAGATCCATATCTACAAACGCGTCATACATTTTAAATGGATCGCTCTGCAAACTTCGGAGATAGGGGGGGGGGAATGGGTATTTTTTTGACTATTTTCAAAATATTTCAAAAAGTATGAAACCTACAGAAATTTCAAAAACTGTTTTGAAACGTACAAACTAATACCTTTCATTTGATATCCCACTCGGTGAGGTAGCCCCCCCTTTTGAAAATTATTCCCCCCCTTTTTGACCATTTTTCAAAAAGTGTTCTTTTTTCAAACTTCTCTATATTTTTCCTGTAAAATATAAATCCATGTCTATAAACGCTCCATACATTTTACATGGATCGCTCAGCAATCTTCGGAGATAGGGGGGGGGGGAATGGGTATTTTTTCGACTTTTTTCGAAATATTTTAAAAAGTATGAAACCTACAAAAATTTCAAAAAATAATATGAAATGTACAAAATGATACCTTTCATTTGATACCCCATATGACTCTGTAGGTATCTTTTAAAATTTCGGCATCACAATTTGTATGGAAAATATTCATTTTCATTTTTCATTTATTTTCATTTATTTTTCTCTAAATCTGTACAGGCGCACGAAATGTATTATTATTTTAAATTTCAAGTTGATAGCTGCAGTAGTTTTTGAGTTATTAAGGAGGGAAAAAAGGACAGACAAAGCGAGACCATAAGGGTTTTGAAACCGATCTTCGATCTTCAAAACCCTAAAAACGAAAATCGGTTCATCCGTTTGGGAGCTACGAAACCACAGACAGATAGACAGATACACAGACAGACACGTTAAACTTATAACACCCCTCTCTTTTTGCGTCGGGGGTTAACTAGACACGTGCGTAGCCTGTCCGTGCACTGCGCTGGGGCAGCGGCTTTATAATCGTCGTATCATTCAGCCAGTTCGTTGACTCGCTGCCCACTCGCCCACGCCAATTATACATGGCGCTGATGCAGAACGTGTGCCTTACCCTCACTCATTTGAATACAGAGGTTCCGCAAAATATGAGACGAATATGAAAGATGTAGTGTATGTCCAGGTAAAACCATGTTCTACATACATCATCTCGTAGGTCGAGGTGTTGCAAATCAGCTGTCACTGTCACTTGTCAGACGGACATAGCCGAGAAGGCGGGAATCCGGGTTGACAGGTGAATGGATGCCGACTGCGGAGGAGGTCGAGCTGATCATCATGAGCTGATGAATGCCTCGGCTGTGTCGAGCCGATGTATTCCTTATCGTGTACACTATCGGTCTTTGGAACCCCTACAAAACCTATAGGACCAACCTTGGACTTTACTACGGAATACCGGAAGTCGATACCGGTAAATGGTATCCCGAAAGATTAGGAACCGTAGATATAGTAAGAATACTATTTATGGACACATACTCAATACTCAATATATTTATTGTTGTCATTACATTGGTAGGTAGGTAATTATCTATAGGTTAGTAAGTTCGCTGTGTGGTGCCGACTAAGAATTAGCACCACCACAACTCTTCCCGCGGGTGTCTAGAGAGGCGACTAAGAGATATCCACTGGGGGCGGGTAGCAGCGCCCCCTACAGAACCATTATACCACCGAACTGCGATCCCTAACTCGCATGCCCAGCGTGGGGATTATGGGTATATGTATGTGATAAAAGCCAATAAGGCGCTTATCAGGGGGAGGCCTGCGTCCAGCAGTGGACCAATACAGGCAGTTGAGGTTGAGGAAGTTAGTTTATCAATGTGAATCTTGTTGGGCGTAACAACAAGTGGAAGGCAGACCTAGGTTGGGAAGACATTCTTAGATTACTTAGCATTTTAAGTCAAATTTGAAATATTCATCAGTCCTTAGTCGTTTTACGAATAAATTTATTTGCCTTTCATCAAGCGCGCGAGAATGTTTATTATGTCAGATGATATTTCATACATTTAGGCCGCGCCCACTGATGAGTTGGACCGGTCAACTCGTGCAGCCTTAAGACTAGATTATAATATAATGATGTATTTGTCATATTCATATTTATTTATTGCAATCATTGTGTAAAAATTTAGGTCATAAGTAATGTATAAGAGACATAATGGTACCCTTTTATTTTATTCGGCTAGGAAATTCATTTACGAAAAATGGTCTGGGGGACCAGAATTATGTGGGACTCGACGCCCTGAGAAGGACGTAATATTAAATACATAAGAAATATGTATTTAATTTATTATTTATGCCTCAAACCTTTAAAACAGTGTAAATTATGAAGGCCATTCAAAAGGCTTTCAAATGTCAATATATTACGGGTGGTTTTTGCGTTATCGCACAGCTGATTGGATTCAAACTAATCAGGAACACATGAGAAATGACGTAATTTTCAATCCCTATCCATATGCACGCAGGTGTATAACAACTGTAACAAGCTATCACGGTACACCGGACCATAGTGCAGCAAGTCCCGTAATGCTATAGAATGTTAATTGTTTTATTCAGTGCTATTAGCGTATGACCGGTCGAACTAGGGTTGCCACTGCACAAAATTACGAAAAGGTCTTTAAGTCCAGTCAAAAATAAATGGAATAGGTTCCTTCTGGGAAGCTTGCTCCGTCCTAGAATCTTAACATATTTATCTATGTGCCTTATCGTATCACACTGGTGATTTGCGAGCGATTCCAAAGCGATGCGACTGCGCAGCGAGTACGCCGCGATTAGCGCCCAAAAAGTGTGTCGAGTAACGTCCATTCTGCCTACTTACATACTTCACACTAATATTATAAATGCGAAAGTTTGGATGGATGGATAGAGGTTTGTTACCTCTTCCCGCTAAAACTACGGAACGGATCGAGCTGAAATTTGCATACAAGTTATTCTAATCCTAGAATCAAATATGGGCTACTTTTTTTCCCATAAATCAGTTCCCTCAACCTCAACAGCCTGTGTTGGTCCACTGCTGGACGCAGGCCTCCCCCTGATAAGCAAGGCGCTGGCTTTTATTTCATGGGGGTAATGCCCATAATCTCCACGCTGGGCATGCGGGTTGAGTATCGCATTTCGGTGGTAGAATTGTTCTGCAGGTGGCGCTGCTGCCCGCCCCCGGTGGATATCCCTTACTCGCCTCTTACGACTTCCGCGGGAAGAGTTGGGGTGGTGCAAATTCTAAGCCAGCACAACACAGCACTAATCAATTCCCATGGGATAGAAATCACCTTTAAACGTTTCTATAGAAACAACGCGTGCAAACTAGTACAAAATGTAATAAACCCAGTTAAGTGTTTCCATCATGTAAGTTGTCAGCCCTAACAAGTGCGTGTGCGCCGACGCGTTACCGTGAACTACATCTAACGAATGTAACGATAACGGGTCTATTGAATAACCTTATTAATAACCTCCGTTAATATGCACCTGATTTACTGATAGGTAAATAATGATTTACCTATTTTATCTATAATCCGATAGATCTATCGGATTTACGTTAAGAATGAATGAATGAATGAACATTTTATTGCACAAAATTAATAAAATAACTTTTATCTAAATAAAGTAAAAACGTACAATAGGCGGCCTTATTGCTTAAAGCAATTTCTTCCAGGCAACCTTATTAGGTAACTACTACCAAAAGATACAATTCAATTCAATTCATTTATTAATACCATGGGTTCACAAGAAACACTTAGTCAGGTCAATAACTTAGAATAATAACATTTCAAAAACACATAAAATTCAATCATAAAATAATAACAATAAAGTCATAAAATAATACAAGTCGCTTACTAGTTGGTAGTGCACATAATACAAGAATATACTTAAGAAGTACATACATTCAATACAAATACAAACATACCTACAGATAATTTCACATATAATATATATATATATTTCACATATTAAGTTATGGTATGTTTTTTTGTTATTATAGTGCGTAGCCCCACACTCAGGGTAATTTCTAAGAAATCAAATAAAGCGAAGTCGATAATTTTTGCGAAATTATTTGATTTCTTAGAAGTTATGGTATGTTTGTAGGTACATAAGTCTATTGGTATAAAGTTGTAAATCCAGGGGTAACTTAGAAATGGTTTAGACCACGTCCGTTCTTTACATAGATTTAAGCTTTATTATGCGGCATTGTGATTTTACGGTAAGGTTTGGTCCCGGGAAATTCAAAACCGGGAATTCCCGGGACCAAACCCTACCGCGTATACTGTGTACGTTCCGGACGAACAGCTTTAAAGAGATCAGTTAATCCTTGCAATACCTTGTTAAGTAGTAACCTAGTAACCTAATAACCTAGTGAGAAGTTACCGGTAACATTAAGTGTTTCTGATTTCTATGAATAACTATCGATGAATGTAATTTTTATTATAATTGAGAAGCTTCAAGCGACATAGGTTTTATTAAGGTATTTTACATGCAACGATAGTAAAGCCGCGGGCAAATGTTAGTTAACATTACATTATTACCTTGTGATTGTGCTATCAACCAAAATAAAACAAAAGTTTGCCTCTTCTACAACAGATAAATTTTGCACAAGTCTATGTTAAAAATAAGCGCCTCTGCCGACCACATTTGGTAATATTGACATGCAATCTGACAGTCTTAGTTTTCCATGCACAGCGCCTTAACGTCTAAAATTCTAAAAGTAAAAAGATCGCAACAAAAAAATACCTTACCCATTCCTAACCTCTAAATTCTGTTCAAAGCAACCAATAAAACAAAGTGAAATTGACAACCCAAACCAAAAAGTGCTACCTAATGCAAGTTTAAAAAGTGACAGTACTACCAACCTAATGCGATGCAGCAGGAGAAGGTGCAGCGCCAGCTGAGTAATGTCAGCTTCCACTCTTATCAGGAGTACCAACCGCAGAGGAGATATGGTAAATTCATAAATAGAACGAACAACCTATTCTCCATTTTCCTTCCTGCTAAGTCCAGATTAGATGGACGTCACGTCATCGATGTATTTTACATTATTGTCCTGTATTGACGACCTCTGTGGCGCAGCGGGCGAAGGTACGCCTGCGACGCGACGTTGCGGGTTCGATTCCCGGCTCAGACAAATGTTTGTTTATACGATCTGCAGATATTTGTTCATGGTGTTCTGGATGTTTAAAAAATATCCATATAATGTTGTGTATTGTATTAAGTATATCAGTTATCTAGCACCCATAACTCAGCTCTGCTTAGCTTGGGGCTAGATGATGCTGTGTGAATTGTCGACCACGATAAAAAAATATTCTGTCTGTCTATACTCAGGCCCCATCTCCCTTTATGAATCCTTTTGTAGGAACAGACAGACATTATGAAAGCCTGCTCAGCCATCGATGCTTGAGTAACGCTTTTCTATGGCAGTAGCGTCACTCAAGCATAGATCTATGACTGAGCAAGCTTTCATAATATGGGCTTTAGAGATGCGTCTCTGAGTAAAGAAACTCTTCAAAAATGTGAGTCGTCGTTAAATAAGGTACTCAATAAGATTTTGTATGCAGTATTGGTGTTAGATTAGAATTTCTGAGTCAGCTCGTGTATATTTAAAGAGCAATAAGTTTTATATCTCACTAGGAGATTGGGGATTGGGGAGAGGAGGTGGGGGGGTGGGGGTTGGGGGCTCAATGATGTGTATTTATTTTTTGATCGTTTGTGAGTTCTAAACCGGACAGACATTTTACATAATCACGATGCTTAATTTATCCCGAATAAAATTAAATGAAACCTGTATTTAGAGATAATATTCTGAAATTGTTCGACACTTTGAGTATCTAATTGTTAAAAAGTTGCTAAAAACATCGACGTGATTTATTAACCCTTCCACAATATAACAAATTAAGATCCTATAGCTCCTGATTTGAAAAGAACTCTGTCAGAAGTTCAGAATAACAAGATCCGTCAAGTGCGAGTGTAACTCGCGCGCCGAGGGTTTTGAACGTTTGTCAACAAATATGTACCAAAAGTACCGGTTAGAGACTTCGCAATTTAACGAATACCTAAGAATAGTAGGTACCAACCTACATTTCAGATGGATCTCTGTGCATGCTTCGGTTAAATGGGTGGTTCGGTTAATGATAAATTTTTCGACTTTTTTCGAAATATTTCAAAAAGTATGAAACCTACAGAAATTTGAAAAACTGGTTTGAAATGTCCAAACCGATACCTTTCATTTGATACCCCACTCGGTGGGGTAGCCCCCCTTTTGAAAATTATTCCTTTTTGACCATTTTTCAAAAAGTGTTCTTTTTACAGACTTCTCTATATTTTTCCTGTAAAATATAGATCCATATCTACAAACGCTCCATACATTTCAAATGGATCGCTCGGCAAACTTCGGAGATAGGGGGGGGGGAATGGTTTTTTTTTCGACTTTTTTCAAAATATTTCAAAAACTATGAAACCTACAGAAATTTTAAAAACTGTTTTGAAACGTACAAACCGATACCTTTCATTTGATACCCCAGTCGGTGAAGTAGCTTCCCCTTTTGAAAATTATTTCCCCCCTTTTTGACCATTTTTCAAAAAGTGTTCTTTTTTCAAACTTCTCTATATTTTTCCTGTAAAATATAGATCCATGTCTATAAACGCTCCATACATATTACATGGATCGCTCTGTAATCTTCGGAGATAGGGGGGGGGGAATGGGTATTTTTTCGACTTTTTTCGAAATATTTTAAAAAGTATGAAACCTACAAAAATTTCAAAAACTATTTTGAAATGTACAAACTGATACCTTTCATTTGATACCCCACATGACCCTGTAGGTATCTTTTTAAATTTCGGCATCACAATTTGTATGGAAAATATTCATTTTCATTTTTCATTTATTTTTCTCTAAATTTGTACAGGCGCACGAAATGTATTATTATTTTAAATTTCAAGTTGATAGCTGCAGTAGTTTTTGAGTTATTAAGGAGGGAAAAAAGGACAGACAAAGCGAGACCATAAGGGTTTTGAAACCGATCTTCGATCTTCAAAACCCTAAAAATGCACCAATTCCCTTTTTTACGGAAAAACTACAGCATTGCCAGTTTTCTCTTAAATTTTGCCACAGAGTGCTTGGTATCAGGGGAAAATTTAAGCCTTGATGATGATTGGTACATATAATTTCGATCTGTATTCCTAAATGTACATTTCTGCCAGCAGGGACGCAGCATGAGCCGGGCGGTTACGCGCAAGCAGTCCAACAGCGTACCAACATGACGCAGCGCGAAGACGCGCTCAAGTTCGAGCAAGGCCGGATCAAGGCGCTGCAGGAGGAGCGGTTGCACATTCAGAAGAAGACCTTCACGAAATGGGTCAACAGCTTCTTGCAAAAGGTTGGTAGTATTGGCTGTCAATGTCAAAGTGCGATTGTTGTGATGTGGCAACGTGGAGTGAGTCAAGTCAACACAATTTTTCGGTGTACTGTCGTATCTAGTACGACGACCTAACGGGTAAGCGGGGTAGCGAAAATCCGCCTGCGACGCAGGAGGTTGCGGGTTCGATTCCCGCCTCGGAACAAATTTGTGTACGATCTGCAAAAATTTGTTCCGTTGGTCTGGGTATTTTCTATGTATAATAAAAAAACATATCTATCTATGTAGTGTATTGTATTAAGTATAACAGTTATCTAGTACCCATAACACAAGCTCTGCTATACTTGGGGCTAGAAAATGCTGTGTGAATTGTCCAGCATTATTTATTTATTTATTTATTTTTTGCTCTCGCGTCAAAACACACATCTTAGTTACAGCGAATAGTCGATGCATTTTCAGCACTAAGGTTTTAGATTAGTACTCTTATATGTATAAAAGTAAATTTAATATCAAACATTAAGAGGTAACCTAATTAATTTGAAGTGCCTGGAATAGAGACTCCAGTGTAAATAGAAATGGACGAAATACTGGAGCAAGACATGACCTAGCTGCTAGTAGTGGAAGGATCCTTAGTCTGTGACTGTTCACATTCTGTGTCAGTCGTTCTGACCTCTGCAAAAGGGTGGTCAGCTCCAGTATTTTGTCCATTTCTGTTCACCCTTAAGGGTCCGGCGACGGATGAATTTCCTATACAAACGTAATACCAAAATGATTTGTAATTTGAACATATTTTCACCATGGTCTGCTATTATTTGTATTAAAATAGTATTTATCTAGATTCCTGCCACAATTTTTTTTTCAAAATACCTTTCTGAAATGAAATTAAGCTGAATCGCATTTTTACATTAAAGAATGAGTGTTTTCTAAGTATTTGTGTAGATAAGTATTTTGAAAAAAGCTTGTGGCAGGAACCTAATTAAATACTATTCTAATACAAATAATAGCAAACCATGGTGAAAATATTCTTAAATAACAAATCATTTTGGTACTACGTTTGTATGGGAAATTCATCCGTCGCCGGACCCTTAAGTCTCTATTAACCCCGTTTTACCCGGTACTCTGTTAACCTATAAAAACCATTTGTTTAAATCAATGTGTCAAGGATTTTACCTGTCACTGACAATGACAACCAGGTAAGACTTAGACCTCTGTAAAAGGATGGTCAGCTCCAGTATTTTGTCCATTTCTGTTCACCCTTAAGTCTCTATTAACCCCGTTTTACCCGGTACTCTGTTAACCTGTAAAAACCATTTGTTTAAATCAATGTGTCAAGGATTTTACCTGTCACTGACAATGACAACCAGGTAAGACTTAGACCTCTGTAAAAGGATGGTCAGCTCCAGTATTTTGTCCATTTCTGTTCACCCTTAAGTCTCTATTAACCCCGTTTTACCCGGTACTCTGTTAACCTATAAAAACCATTTGTTTAAATCAATGTGTCAAGGATTTTACCTGTCACTGACAATGACAACCAGGTAAGACTTAGACCTCTGTAAAAGGATGGTCAGCTCCAGTATTTTGTCCATTTCTGTTCACCCTTAAGTCTCTATTAACCCCGTTTTACCCGGTACTCTGTTAACCTGTAAAAACCATTTGTTTAAATCAATGTGTCAAGGATTTTACCTGTCACTGACAATGACAACCAGGTAAGACTTAGACCTCTGTAAAAGGATGGTCAGCTCCAGTATTTTGTCCATTTCTGTTCACCCTTAAGTCTCTATTAACCCCGTTTACCCGGTACTCTGTTTACCTGTAAAAACAATTATTTTTCAAATATGTGTCAAGGATTTTACCTGTCACTGACCATGACAACCAAGACTTACGGACGTGTGATGAAAAGGTGTATAAAAACGGTTTTGGGTATCTTGGGTACCTTTATAGATGAATTAAACAAAGGAAAGGTCCTATCGAACTATTTTCTAAGTGGATTTTAGATTTTTGCCCTTGGTCTTATGAAACTTACCAGAATATAAGCCTAGAATATAATTGACGACCTCCGTGGCGCAGCGGGCGAAGGTCCGCCTGCGACGCAGGAGGTAGCGGGTTCGATCCCCGCCTCGGAACAAATTTGTGTACGATCTGCAGAAATTTGTTCCGTTGGTCTGGGTGTTTTCTATGTATAATAAAAATATCTATCCATGTAGTGTATTGTATTAAGTATATCAGTTATCTAGTACCCATAACACAAGCTCTGCTTAGCTTGGGGCTAGATAATGCTGTGTGAATTGTCCAGCATTATTTATTTATTTATTTATTAATAAGCCGACTTAATCAAAAAAGTTAATGTCAAATGTACTAACCATACCTCCCTGTTTAATGCTGAACAAAAGGAAGAGGTAAGAACCAAATTGGATCCAAATACCACTGACTCAGTTTATTCTGCTACTCGTAGTTACGTAAGAATAGCAATTTACCTTTCCTAGAACCATCTAATGCGATTTATGATGAGTGATGACAAATAATCTTTTGCTAGATATTAATCACCGCTGACCTTCCTACACATGTCTCATCATCATCAACTCACTGACACCCACATCTATTTGTATTTATTTACTAGGGAGCCGCCCCGGCTTCGCACGGGTGCAAATGCTGATACTAAATGTCCTACAGAATCGGCCCCACGGCATCCATACGTCCATTACCTAGCTGTCATTTGCGTTTTGTTATTCCAAGTCTGATTCTTTTTTGTTATACCACGTTTTATAGTGACTGACGTTTTATGTCAAGTCACACGGGAACGCTGTCGAACGGGATAAACAGTATCCTATGTCCGTCTCCTGGCTCTAAACTACCTACCCACCAATTTTCAGCCATATCGGTACAGCCGTTCTTGAGTTATAAATAGTGTAACTAACACGACTTTCTTTTATATATATAGATTTAATCGTAGGTACACTTGATTGTCGTTACATGTAGGTACCTATACTATAACAATAACACACATAGGTACTTCGTTATAGGAAACACTATAAGGTACAAAGGTAACAAGAACAAAATTAAAAAAATTAAAAACCCCCCGACAGATTTTCATGAAACATGTCTAAGAACACCCGGGATGACACAAAAAAACTAAACGAAAATCGGTTCATCCGTTTGGGAGCTACGATACCACAGACAGATACACAGACACGTTAAACTTATAACACCCCTCTCTTTTTGCGTCGGGGGTTAAAAAAAACAGACTGGCATGACTGAAAACATAAATAAAATAATTAGTCAAGAGTCGAATAAATAATTAATTAATTAATTAAAAGGTGTGTCAAAGTATGCTGCTGTAAGGGCATTGTCAAAGTATACTAAAAATAATGTACGTAATCTTGTACATTATTTTTAGTAGGTATAGTTTGACAATCATATTAAACTGAGAAAATAATAATGAAATAATTTCAGAAACTGCTGGGTATAGGTATCTTCTTTTACACGCCAAGAGAATTTAGATTCGGACCAGATGTACCCCAACACAAAAGTGAAGTGGACATCTCGTCCGCGGATCAGTTTGAGATTCGGACCAGATGTACCCTAACCCCAGCTAACACGGTCCTGTGCAAGCTTCATCTATTTGTAAAATACCTACAGGAATACACTGAAAAAAGAAATAGTTTACATTGATTAAGATCTTGTCTAATGTGATCACGCACATGAATCCATATGAGCCTGATATGATCATGTCTTCTGTGACTATGAGAACTTAGTTAAATCGTAATAGCTCCTTCTACCAAGTAATGAATTGACCTTATAAAGTGTAGTTATTTAATTTAATTCAGAGATTAAATGCAACAAAGTTGTTTGCTGACCCCGTGCAAATAAATGTTTAATATGACAAAGTGAATATTTATTTTGACTTAGAGCATTGATATATATGTCAATGATGTTCCTATTTTTTGTTTTAAACAAATTCGATATGTTGCAGCTACCATGCATTCTTGTTTGTATTGAATGAGATATTTATCATTCCAACTATTTTGACGCCAACTAAGATAAAATGCGTCTTAGTTGGACTATATTTTTTTCAGTGTAGGTTCTAGGTAGGGTAAATACCGTACCTACCATGAAAAGCGGTAGCAGCTCGGAGTTATAAAGTTGGCGGTGTTACACCCCCGTGCCTCGTAAATCACATTAAGCCGCTGGTCCTGCGCCTGACCTCTTCCCGGTCGCGTCAGTCTCTTTCACACTTCCATACTAATAAATTCTAAAGTAACGCTGTCTGTCTGTTACCTTTTAACACCTAAACGGCTGAGCGGATGTTAATGAAATTTGGCAGTAATGTAAACAATATCTCTGTGACGGACATAGGTTGACTTGAAAAGCGCGTGCGCAGTCGCGGGCAGAATCTTGTATGAAATATGTTTTCTAGTTTGTCCAGCGTTTAAAGTTTTGGCTACAAGTTATTTGGCCTTCGACTTCTCCGAAACTATATTGCAATTGCACCTGTAAAGAATTCTAGGTATACAGATATGTATTAATTTAGAAAGAAAACTACAATCAGTTAATACAATCAAATTAGAACTAGTATTTACAAATGAAACAATTGAGCTAACTGCAGACTGTTGCAAGCAATGAACAGGTAGCTCAACTGATCCATATCAATACCAGTCGTCGCGTCCCCGCTACGCTGGCTGCATTGCCCCGCTGTATGGCAATGCTGATGCGCTGCGCCAGATACTGACCAGCTCTCGGGTCACGCGTCGCGAGACCAGACGCGAGAGATAATATTTTAATAAGTAGGTAGTAGGTACAATTTAAGGTCAAGATGATTTCATTTTGACGTAATGTTTACCAACTTTGTATCGCCTTGTCATGTATGAGACATCGGTTTTATAAAAACACAATTTCATACATAGTAGAAAGAACGGTATTTTGGTAAAAGATGACGTTCAATATTTACTTCGTAGGTTTTTTTGGTTTTCATAATAACAAACTTTGGGATAATTGTAAGTCCCGTCCAGGTAGTAAATTTTTGGGATAAACATAATTTGTAAATTTAATGAATAAAAATCAAGCTTTAAACCGATTTTTGTTTCTTTCCTCTTTATTTGATTGTTTGTTTGTTTGTATTGAATAGGCTCCGAAACTACTGGACCGATTTGAAAAATTCTTTTACCATTAGAAGCCCACATTATTCCTGATGAACATAGGCTACTTTTTACCACGGGAAAGTGCTTCATTCCTACGGGAAAACGGTTAATAGGACAACGGGTAGTAAGAATGCAGCTAGTAAACAATAAAAACAAAAATGTTCCATAAAATGAGAAACAAAAATTACTGAAAAATTTGCTTATGCTAATATTACACTATACCTCAGTTTAAGTTCGGCTATAATGTGTATATATTTAATTTGGATTTGAACATCTTAGAAAAATATTCATCTGATTCTTCTCTGTTCATTCTGTGAGAAATTAGATTCACTTTATCAACCGACGAAAAACGGAGGAGGTGGTCAAGTCGACACGTATAAATATTATATATTTTTATGTATGTTTACGCATAACTTTTTACAGAGTAGTCCGATTTCGATAATTCTTCATTTATTGGAAAGGGAAGGTGGTCCAATTTAAATTTGAAAAAACAATCCTAAGGATAGGAAAACAGGGGATGATTGATTGTTTCCTCATTGATTGTAATGTTTGACCACGCATAACTTTTTACTTGTTAATTCTTTTTTTATTGGATATATACCTCGATGTGTCATCAAACTAAATTAAACTCGAATTATAACTAGATGTCGCCACTAGAAAAATTTGAAGACGGTTTATCGTTTTTTACGGCATAAAAGAGTTTCTTGAGAACGACCATACTCAGTATATTAATGTACAAAAAGAGGTGAACAAAGGTTCCAGGACGCACCTACACAATGTTACTAGCAACTAGATTATTTATTTGACTATCGCCCATATACAGCGAATTCGTTTTGTATTTTTTTCCATTTTATTTGTATGTGAATTTGACAAGTCTTGCCTGTACACAGAAGTGTTGTAAACTTATAATTTTTCATGTGTTTCACCTTTGACAATAAATATATTCTATTCTATTTTAAAACACGCCAAATTATCATACTATTAATCACAAAACTGCATGTTTGTTATTAATGACATCACCTTCCAACAAGGCCGCTGGTATCACTCGTTAGATAAAATAATACATCTATTAATAGATAAAACTAACGAAGCCGGCTCTTCTGATATTGTAATTAAAATACTTAAGATAATTACGCCATGGTCAGCGTTTACAAGCAACTTTTGATAAATCTTGTTGATTGATAATGATGATAATGAACTTATGAAGTGTGATTCAAATCGGAAGAATTTTTTTGATGATATTAGGGGTTAAAGTATGAAATGGCCGATTTGTGCAGAAAAAATAGAAAGAAAGAAAGAAAATAAATGTATTAGTTCACTAGTACAACTTGCAACTATTACAATTATACTTACTATATAAAAATATTACAAAAAAATACCTATTTAATGATTTAATAATAATAATAGCAGCAAGTGCTGCACGCAGTGAACCAAAAGGTCCCATCTCAGCATAATGTTGCTCCACAAAAAGTAGAGTACCTACCTAACGCTGGTTTTCTGACAGGACCTTTGGCGCGTGTCAACACGGGTGCCAGACCACAGACAAAAAATATCAAAAAATAATTACAACCGACGGCTTGACAGCCGGGTCGAATTGTTTAAGATTACAGCTTACGATTATTAATATTGTTGCATATATTGTATTTATCGATTATTGACCAAGCTGTCATAGTACGGGTACATCCTACCTTTATGCATACGCTTGACGAAGGCATTTTGACGTGGTTTTCATAGGGCAATCGTGCGGGGGGCAACAGACGGGACTGGGGAGGGACGCTCCCGAGTTGCATACATCACCGCCCTAGTAACTCTGGAGCGTCCTCCCCCCGACTCGTCCCTTGCCCCCGTACGATTGCCCTGTCTAAACGCCTTCGTAGAACGACTGTTTGCATAGGTAGGCTGTGGTATGGGACTGTAGTCCTGTAAGGTTTTTTTTATAGGACAATCCACACAGCATCATCTAGCCCCAAAGTAAGCTACTCAAAGCTTGTGTTATGGCTAGTATTTGTATTTGTATTTTGTATTTGTATTTATTTATTCCATCGTAGGTACACTTGTTGTTACACTTGATTTCGTTACATTCTATATTTTATTCTTAAACAATAACACACATGTATTTCGCTGTAGGAAACACCATAAGGTACAAAGGAAAAAAAATCAGACAGACATGACTGAGAGAAAAAAAAATTTTAATTAAAAATTAAAAATAATTGATTATGATAGTTAAGTGATATATTTAATACATTATATACATAGATAGATATTTTATTTTTTTATTAAACGTAGGAAACACCCAGACCAACGGAACAAATATTTGCAGATCGTACACAAATTTGTTCCGAGGCGGGAATCGAACCCGCAACCTCTTGCGTCGCAGGCGGACTCTCGCCCGCTGCGCCACTGAGGTCATCAAATCAATTTAAATCTAAAGGAAACAAAGCAGTTCCAGTTTCGATTTTGATTTTTGTATAAACGGTTTCTTACACCCCTCTCTGGTCCCCCAGGCCCGTATGGAAGTCGAGGACCTGTTCATCGATCTGGCAGACGGCAGGCGCCTCCTCAAGCTGCTGGAGATCATCAGCGGCGAGCGGCTCCCACGGCCCAACAGTGGGCGGATGCGCGTGCACAAGATCGAGAACGTTAACAAGAGTTTGAGCTTTCTGCATACTAAGGTGAGTTTCCATTACGGATGTAAGCGGGTAAACTACGAACCTTATTTGTGTTGGAAGAACACCAACGTTAAGGGATGAAACGTTGGTGTTCCTCCGACGTATAAGGTAACACATATAAGGTTCGTAGTTAACCCGCTTACACCTGTAATGAATTCGTCATACTACGATAGTTTTTAAGGTTACATTGTTAAGGAATGGTTTGGTGGAAATGGGTTAATTATTATGGAAACAATGATAAATTATATCTTTATTAGTTTATGCCCGCGGCTTCGGACGCGCTGTTTCTATAGAAACGTTTAAAAGTGATTTCTAGCCCATGGAAACTGACTGCTAAAAAACTGAGCTCCCTGCGTAGGAGAGCTCGGAGAGGCAACATCTCTGGCAGGACTCCGTCGTTGTTGCTTGGCGGTCTCTGTGTCAAAGTCGAGTATTGTTGTGGTGTCCTGATGATGTCTCGTGGAGAGACGAAACTAGTTGACGACTTACTTTTGATGAGTTTTTTCATCACTCGAATTACATTTTGTTGGATCTTGTCGGAGGAGGTTTTGCACGGAATTGTTACTTAATATTGTTTTGTCCTAATATATCGTGCGTGATGTATGTGAATTCGAAAAATTACTTTCTTTATCCGGCAATCAAACCCTCCGGTAATGAAAATCTTTAAAATAGCACCTGTATTTTGGCTAAACCAGCTTTGGTAAGAGTCTTTCGTAAGTTTAACTCATATCTTGGTGGTATACAACTACTGCTTGTTCAGACATGTACAAAAGCGATAATTATGAATAAAAATACGAAAACTGTCAACAAATCAGAATGGGTAGTGTTCGGGCTCTCCGGACTACTGGTTCCTGTCCGGCTGCGTTTGTGGACTGTATGCTGGGTTCTTTTTGAATTGAAACGACTTTGAACTGGTGGCTTCACTTATTATTTCACTTCACAACTTATACTTATGACTTTAATTTATTCGAATTACAAGACCGACCGATTGACTGACTGACTTTTCTCAAAATTCTTCCTATATTTATATAAACCAACGCCCCGCCCCGCTATACGCGGTGGCGAGCGAATTTTTCTTTATTTGTTCCTTAAAATACTATGTATATATGCTAACTTATATCTATGGTTTCGGTTCTGTCGTGCACATTCTCCCGCCGTCGCCGTCGTCGGAACCTCTGCCGTCGCGCGATCCCACTGGCAGCACGATGATCTTCTTCGTAGGCCGCCGCAGGACTCGCCCGCTGCTGGTGACTACGTCCACGACGCGCGTTTCTCCATCACGCCCTGGGTGGAGAGCTATGACCTTTGCCCTAGGCCATGTATTGCGGGGCTGTGATTCGTCGCAGAGGAGTACGAGGTCCCCGGGCTGGGGGGCCTCGCCGACGGTGTGGGGCTCCCGCCGGTGTTGGAGTAAGGGTAGATACTCCAGCATCCACCGGCGCCAGAACTCGTCTGCCAGGTACTGCACGCGTCGCCAGAGGGCGCGCGTGTGCTCGTCTTTTTCGGTGAATGCCCCCGGGGTGGGGACACTGCTATTGGGCCCCAACAGGAGGTGGTTGGGGGTGAGCGCCTCTGGCGCCTCCGGCGTGACCGCGACGTGCGTCAGCGGTCGTGAGTTGACCGAGTATTCCACCTCGGTCAGCAGGGTGGCGAGCGTGTCGTTGCTCGGGCACCGCTCGTGCAGGGTGGTGTGAAGCGCTTCCTTGACAGAGCGCACCATGCGCTCCCATGCTCCCCCCATGAAGGGAGAGGCTGGTGGTATGTAGCGCCACTGGATCCGCTTGTTCGTGGCCGCGTCCGCGACGCCTTCCAAGGCGGCCGCCTTTAGCTCGCGGTCCGCTGCCTTGAAGCACGTAGCGTTGTCGCTGTGTAGCTCGCGTGGGCACCCGCGTCTCGAGATGAATCTTCTCAGGGCGTTGATGGCAGCGTCGGCGCTCAGGTTCGGCACGACCTCAAGGTGGATGGCTCTGGAAGTCATACAAGTGAAAAGCGCTACATATCTCTTTTCTTTATGCCGTCCGACTGTGTCTTCGATTGGTCCAAAGTAATCCAGCCCGGTGTGGGTGAACGCCCTTTTGTGATGAGCTAGGCGAGCCCCTGGCAGGTCTCCGGTGGCTGGGTTTCCCGGCTTCGCTTTTTTAATGCGACAGTACATACATTTCTTGATTACATCCTTTACTGTGGGCCTTATTCGGATTATCCACAATCGTTGGCGTAGCTCGTTCACGACGGTCTCCACGCCGCCGTGGTGTAGCTTCTCGTGCACGTACTGTATGTATAACTTAGTGTAAGCGTGCCTACCGTCTAGGATGATCGGACTGGCGGTTTCTGGTGCGAGGTCGGGCGTCTCGTCGATGCGTCCGCGTAGTCGTAGCGTCTGGTCCGCTCCCACGGCGACGCTCAGTGCTGACAACTTGCCTCCTTTCGACGTACCTTTGTGTGAGTGGATGCGATCGATTTCTTCACCGAAGCTCTCTCTCTGGCTGTTCAGCACCCACAGCTGCTCAGCCTGTATGAGATAGTGGGCCTCGAGTCTGATGTACTTTCTCGCTGTCTCGCTCGGGTATTTCTTGGGCCCTGTGCTAACCTTCTTTTGGTGTTGCACTTTTGTCCAGTCCGGATCACTGTCTGCGTTTTTCTTTGTGCGTTTTCGAAGCGCAGCTACGGTCTCGTGCTTTTTTGCTCTGCACAGTGCTATGAACTGCAGGACTCTCGCTGTCACTCTTATCAATCGGAGCCACCGCGAGAATCTGTGTATGTCTGGGAGGTGGCCCGTTGTACTGACCTGAGTGACTGCAGTCGCATAACATTTCTCTCTCTCCTCGCCGGTGATTTCGGCCGGCGTGGATGCCTCTTTCGGCCAGTTTCCCTCTTCTTGACGTAGGAAGGCCGGTCCCGTGTACCACCTATGATTAGTGCCAAAATTTACCGGTGTGGATCTCGTGGCGTCGTCCGCTACGTTCTCAGCTGACGGCAGCCATCTCCACTCGGTTTTCTTGGTTGTATCCTCGATCTCGGCCAGTCTATGGGCTACAAAGGTTTTAAAGGTTCGCGGCTCGGCCCGTATCCAAGCTAGGGCAGTCCTCGAGTCGCTCCAGTATACCTTCTTCTCCGCTTCGAAGTCGTGCTCGCGCGCCACTGTGTCTGCGAGACGCGCGCCCAGCAACGCCGCCTGTAGCTCTAGACGCGGTATCGAAATAGGTTTTAAGGGATTTACCCGACTTTTAGCTGCCGCCAGTGCCACGTTCACTTCGCCGTTGGCTTTCGTCGTCCTCCAGTACACGGCCGCAGCGTAGGCCTCCTCGCTGGCATCGACGAACGTGTGTAGTTGTCTTGTGGCAGCGGGTTCTGTCTCGTAGCATCTAGGAATTCGTACCTTATCGAGACTTCGAAGTGTCTCGGTCCATTCACACCATTTTCCCTGAAGCGGTTCGGGCAGGGGCTCGTCCCAGCCAGTTCCGAACTTCCATGTGTCCTGCATCAATCTCTTCGCCGGTGTGGTGAGTGGTGAGATGAGTCCCAGCGGGTCAAACAGCGACATGATCACGCTGAGCGCCTCTCGCTTGGTTGGTGGCTTACCTCCGTTCATCAGGGAGGGCGGGGCCTTCCTCTCGTTTACCCGGAAGCATATGTAGTCGCCGCGCACGTCCCAGTAGAGTCCCAGCGCCTTCTCCACCTCGCTGCCGCCGATGGCGACCGTGGCGTCTCCGGAGCGCGCTGCGAGGCTCTGGATGGTCTGTGGCTCGTTGGATGTCCACCCTCGTAGCTCGAAGTGCGCCTGGCGGTTCACGTGGTCCACCTGTGTGTTTACACTCTCCGCCTCTCGAATCGTCGGGTAACTGGAAAGATAATCATCCATGTACATGTTTCGAATTATAGCTTTGGCGGCGGCTGGGAACTCGTTCTGGTGATCCTGTGCGTTCTTATTCTTGATGAACAGCGCTGTGGATGGTGATGATGAAGCTCCAAAAACCACCGAAGTCATGCGGTACTCGTCCGGCGGCGCTTCCCCTCGTCTGTCATCTCTCCACAGGAACCTTAGTGCATCTCTGTCGGCGGGATTTATTTTTACTTGCATGAACATTTCCTTTATGTCGGCCGAAACGGCGTATGCGTGCTGGCGAAAACGCATAACTACTCCTGGCAGCGACTGCAGCAGATCTGGACCGGCTAGTAGCATATCATTCAAACTCTTACCTGCTGACTTGGCCGCTGCGTCATGAACCATCCTTATCTTTGTTTTGTTGGTGACACGACTGCGAAATGTGGTAGGTACCATGTCATATCCTTTTCGCCTGGCCCTTCTGCTCGCTCTGCATAGCCGGAAGTCAGCAGGTTCTCCATCCGTTCTTTGTACTTGGCCTTCAGTTCCACATCTCGGTCCAGCTTCCGTTCTAGGCTGTGTAGTCGCTTCAATGTGTCTCTGTAATTATTAAGCAAATGTACCTTATTTTCCTTCCACAGTAATCCGGTCTCAAATCTGCCGTCAGGTAGGCGCCGACTCTTTTCTTCCAATATTCTTAGAGCTTTTTGTTCCGGATCGCTTGCCTGTTTCCGTGGTGTTATTCCTAGCGATTCTAGCTTGAAGAAGTCTTTCATTGTTTCTTCAAAGTTGTCTGGGTGAGTCTCCGCACCGACGTATCCACAAAAGTTCTTTTGGGGGCGTCCCTCTAGGCGGCAGCCATGCAGCACCCATCCCAGCTGTGTGAGCGAGGCGACCGGTTGGTCTCTCCTTCCCTCTCGCACCTCTCTTGAAATTATCAGGTCCCAATTGTTTTGACCTATTACTACCTTGGGGTGAGCTCTGGTGTAGATCAGATCCTCCGCTATGTCTAGCAAGTGTGGGCAATCTTCTATTTCATGTCTCGTGATGGCCTGTGTGGTAAAATCTAGTCTCTTTACCGTTTGAGCGTTGCGAAGTACATGTTCCTGTCGTTGGTTCTTTCCTCGAATGCGTACGCTCACTGTCTTGCTGTTCTCGTGCTTGACTTCACCTCCGTTGGCATCCTTGATCCAAAGCGTGTCTGTTGGACCATCAATGCCCAGCAGTTCGGTGATAGATTCCTCCACGAACGTGCACGTACTTCCATCATCGAGTAAAGCGTAGGTACTTATCTTGGCTCTAGGTCCGGTTAGTTCTATCGGGGCTATCTTGAGGTACGCTCGACGTAGGCGGCCTGGGCCGGCATTTTCTTTCCCTGTGACACAAGCGGATATCTCTGCGCGGCGCTCCTCTGTCGCTGGCTGTGTCTGCACTGGTTCACTGTGTAATAATGTATGATGTTTCTTACCACAGCCTTCCATAGCGCACGCTTTTGCTTGGCACTTGAACCGACGATGTTTCTCTTTGAGACACAGGAAACAGACGCCGTACTTCTTGGTCATCGCCCATCTGGTCGCCACGTCTGCTTCTAGGAAGCCCGAACAATCCAATAACTTGTGAGACTTATGGCAGTGTTGACAGTTATCACTTCTCGTTTCGATTGCTGCATAGGTTCTTTCTACCTTTTTCTTAGCTCGCGGCCCTTCTTCGGCGACCTCCGGCAGTGCGTAGGCTCCGCACTTGTCGGCCTCTTCGTTCAAGAAAGTTGCTAATCTTACCATCTCTGGTTTTTCTTCGGTTTTAATGGCGAAATAATCGTACCATTTACTGCGCAGGATAGGGGTCAGCTTGTCCAGGACGCTGCGTACCATCTCAGGATTCTGTAGGTACTCCTTCCGACCAAGGGCCTCCACGGTGGCCACTATGTTGGCCACCTTCCCGGCGAATATGCACAAATCTCTAGCATTATCGCTTACCTTGGTCAACGCCCGTAGCTTCTCCATCTCTGCGATCACTAGTGCCTCTGGTCGCCCGAACCTCCTCTCGAGGGCCTCCATGATGGCCCTAGGTTCAGGTTGGCTGATGAGGAGACTGCTCACGGACTCGTACGCTACACCCTTGAGACTACGTCGAATTCTCATGATGTTCTCGATCTTTGAGAATGATGTTTCACTGTCTCTATACGCGGCCCGATACACTAGCCAACCACTAACCTGTCCTCCGAAAGTGGGTAGCTCCTGCGCGTACCTTGGAGTCTACCTCCTTGTCGCGATCTGCGACAGCGCCGCCACCAGCGCCTCCACACTGACGGCCGACCCCTGCGCGGGGGGCTGGTTCGTAGCCCGCCCAGACTTGGTTCCTGTCTGGTCCTCCCGTGCTCCTTGGTCCTCTCTTGGCGCCTCTGGAGCCTCCTTGGTGGCCTTGGGTGGCAGCGGCTCCTCCCGCCGCTGCTGTAGCCAGGATGTCACCCTCACGGATGCCAGTTCGTCCTGCTCCTCTTCCGATGAGTCATCCTCTACTTGCTGCAGTTGCGCCTCCGCAAGCTCACGGGCAGCCTTGGCTGCTTCCGCCTTGATCTGTAGCTCAGCGGAGCGCATCTCCGCCAGTTTCAGCTGTGCTTGGTGCACGGCTCTCTTCCGCGCGGTCGCCTTGGTTGACCGCGCTGCCAGTGCCGCTGGCCTCGTGGTGGTCTTGCTGGTCATCTCACTGTCAGTTGTTGCCTCAGTTCCTGTGATAGCCGATGTGGTAGCGCTGTCTCCGGACTCCTGCGTCCACGTTGACTCGGTCGCGGATGTGGAGGCGGAGCTATCCTTTTTATTTGCTGCCTTCTGCTGGCTGACCTCAGTGCTCTCCTCAGGGCTGGCCTGCGGCGTATCTTCCTTGCCTTGCTGGCTCCTGGTCATCATCTTCAATCCGGCTCGAATGACCAATGTTCGGGCTCTCCGGACTACTGGTTCCTGTCCGGCTGCGTTTGTGGACTGTATGCTGGGTTCTTTTTGAATTGAAACGACTTTGAACTGGTGGCTTCACTTATTATTTCACTTCACAACTTATACTTATGACTTTAATTTATTCGAATTACAAGACCGACCGATTGACTGACTGACTTTTCTCAAAATTCTTCCTATATTTATATAAACCAACGCCCCGCCCCGCTATACGCGGTGGCGAGCGAATTTTTCTTTATTTGTTCCTTAAAATACTATGTATATATGCTAACTTATATCTATGGTTTCGGTTCTGTCGTGCACAGGTAGCCTCAGCGATAAATTGATAGTGATAACGAAGATAATGGTTGATAACATACCGAATTACGAATGTTTGGATGATATAATGTAAAAATAGCAGTTTTCCAAGAATTAAAATAACGCAGCGTGTGCATATCCTATGAGTAATAGCCTATTTTACTCAGGGTTAGTGGCCGTGGCGGTCGCGAAAGAATTGACCCCTACGTGCCTTCCAAGCATGGTGGTTATGGCAAACCCCCCTTTCTTGGGGGAGGGATGTCCAGCAGGGGGGTGAATGTGTTCTGATGATGACTATGTTCTCAACCTAGATTAGTCCACTGCTGGGCCTTGGCCTCCCCTAATGAGCGCCATAGCACCCTGTCTTCAGCTTGCCGCATCTAGCATCTGCCTGCAGTCTTTCACAGATCGTCATCCCACCTGGCCGGAGGGTAATCCTACATAACGTTTGCCGAGTCGCGGTCTTCACTTGTTGTCGTTTGTTCACGAGATATACATAACATAGTACTTCTATTAAATACTCGTATAGAAGTATGGATTAGTATAGAATAGACAGCTCGGCACACATTGCCAACTTGTAGGGTTTCCGGTAACGTATTTAGCAATTTATACAGGGTGAGACGAGTAAGGAATGATTCACGTAACTAATCATTCTAATCAAACGAAAAACACTATACCTACTCCCTCTATAATTAGCTATGGGTAACTTAGGACGATCCTCAATAAATGTTTGAATAGGTTTCCACAACTGAAAGGGATTTGGAGATTTGATGACCTCCGTGGCGCAGCGGGCGAAGGTCCGCCTGCGACGCTTGAGGTTGTGGGTTCGATTCCCGCCTCGGAACAAATTTGTGTACGATCTGCAGAAATTTGTTCCGTTGGTCTGGGTGTTTTCTATCTATAATAAAACAAGATCCGTCAAGTGCGAGTGTAACTCGCGCGCCGAGGGTTTTGAACGTTTGTCAACAAGTATGTACCAAAAGTACCGTTTAGAGACTTCGCAATTTAACGAATACCTAAGAATAGTAGGTACCAACCTACATTTCAGATGATCTCTCTGCATGCTTCGGTTAAATGGGTGGTTCGGTTAAGGTGGGTAATGGTAAATTTTTCGACTTTTTTCGAAACATTTCAAAAAGTTTGAAAGCTACAGAAATTTAAATAACTGGTTTGAAATGTCCAAATCGATACCTTTCGTTTGATACCCCACTCGGTGGGGTAGCGCCCTTTTTGAAAATTATTCCTTTTTGACCATTTTTCAAAAAGTGTTCTTTTTACAGACTTCTCTATATTTTTCCTGTAAAATATAGATCCATATCTACAAACGCTTCATACATTTTAAATGGATCGCTCGGCAAACTTCGAAGATAGGGGGGGGGGGGAATGGGTATTTTTTCGACTATTTTCAAAATATTTCAAAAAGTATGAAACCTACAGAAATTTGAAAAACTGTTTTGAAACGTGCAAAACAATACCTTTCATTTGATACCCCACTCGGTGAGGTAGCCTCCCCTTTTGAAAATTATTCCCCCCCTTTTTGACCATTTTTCAAAAAGTGTTCTTTTTTCAAACTTCTCTATATTTTTCCTGTAAAATATAGATCCATATCTATAAACGCTCCATACATTTTACATGGATCGCTCTGCAATCTTCGGAGATAGGGGGGGGGGAATGGGTATTTTTTCGACTTTTTTCGAAATATTTTAAAAAGTATGAAACCTACAAAAATTTCAAAAAATATTTTGAAATGTACAAAATGATACCTTTCATTTGATACCCCATATAACTCTGTAGGTATCTTTTAAAATTTCGGCATCACAATTTGTATGGAAAATGTTCATTTTGATTTTTCATTTATTTTCATTTATTTTTCTCTTAATCTGTACAGGCGCACGAAATGTATTATTATTTTAAATTTCAAGTTGATAGCTGCAGTAGTTTTTGAGTTATTAAGGAGGGAAAAAAGGACAGACAAAGCGAGACCATAAGGGTTTTGAAACCGATCTTCGATCATCAAAACCCTAAAAAAACTATCTATATAGCGTATTGTATTAAGTATATCAGTTATCTAGTACCCATAACACAAGCTCTGCTTAGCTTGGGGCTAGATAATGCTGTGTGAATTGTCCAGCATTAATTATTTATTTATTTATTTATTTTTGTATGGAGGGTGTGCATTGTCCAGCTTTATTTATCTATATGTTGAAATATCTCTTTCCAGGTCCGCCTGGAATCCATCGGTGCTGAGGACATAGTAGACGGGAACCCGCGCCTCATCCTCGGTCTGATATGGACCATCATCCTACGCTTCCAGATTCAGGAGATCGAGATCGATGTGGTGAGGATCCAATATCGAATTGCATCAGATTTATCATCGTTGATGACGGTTCTGTTCAGACTTTAAACTGATATAATTAGACAGCCCTAATAATGGTGTCTTTTTATTTCGTTCGTTACGAAATCCCTTTCATCGATCAGAATAAAAAGGATGGCATAATTTTTAGTTGAGTTAAATTGGTTTAAGGCTTGGTAGGCCAGCAGAGGCCGCATTTTTGTGATTTTTAAAACCATCTGAGACTTAGAAAATATTGTTTAAAATTCTCAAAAAAAGATATTTATTACCCAAGGATCTAGTCTAGTCAAAGTCGCATTCAGTTACAAGATCTAATGAACTTCACTCGACAGAAAATAATCCCAAAGTTACCCCTTTTTCTAACGTGTTTTCAATACTATGACTAGCGAACTACTGATATCACACTTTTTTTTGTACTCAACTAAGGACACTTAATATGTCTAAACAAATTCGCAGAGTTTGACTTGATGAAATGATTTTCTTAATCACCATGTTTAAATAACTACAAAAAACACGAGCGCGGCGGCTTGGCAGGCGCGCATTTTCCCTTACGCATACTGCTGCAGGACTACCTGGCCTTAATTTAGTTTTGGAGACCTCAGAATTAACATCATTGATATCATTCAACAGCCTGTGTATAATTTTTTGTTTTTCGCACCTACGTGTAATGAAAGAATCAAACTTTTGTGTAAATCTTCATGTTGCTTAGATAAAACCTCTTTCCCCACAGGACGAAGAGAACGAATCATCCGAGAAGAAATCCGCCAAGGACGCCCTCCTCCTGTGGTGCCAACGCAAGACGCACGGCTACCACGGCGTACATATCCACAACTTTACGGACAGCTGGCGCTCGGGGCTCGCGTTCAATGCTCTTATACATGCTCACAGGTCTGTTTACATTACCTTTCGTTACGCCTTCGGTAAGTCATGGCTACAATACGGTATTGTTCTCTGGGGAAATGGTCTGTCTTTTGGGCACTCGAGACTAGCTTTCAATGCTTTATATATGCACGCAGGTCAATACGTTGTCGGTCAGTCATGGCTGCAGTATGGTATCATTCTCTGGGGAAATAGCCTGTCTTTTGAGAAATCGTTCGATGCCTCAGCCTGTCTTTCTTAACTAGTGTTACTGTACCCCCCTCCTACCCTCATATATCCCATGACCAAGGGCGCCTCCTGTGTTGCCAACGCAGTATGGTCGTATCATTATCTGGGGAAATAGTCTGTCTTTTGATGCCTCAGCCTGTCTTTCTTAAAGTGACTAGTGTTAATGTACCCCACCTGCTACCTCCATATCCCCCATGACCAAGGGTGCCCTCCTGTGTTGCCAACGCAAGACGCACGGGTACTACGGCGTGCATATCCACAACTTTGCCGACAGCTGGCGCTCGGGACTCGCGTTCAATTCTCGTATTCAAGCGCACTGGTCAGTTAATACGTCTTCGGTCATTCAAGGCTGCAGTATGGTATCGTTCTCTGGGGAATATTCTGACTTTTAAGGTGTCGTGACATTTCGTCAGTCTGTCGCTTTTGAGTTGGTTAGTGTGCCTCTACAGCCTACTCAACGATGCCCTATTCTTGTGGTGCCAGTAGCATGTTTGATGAAAATCGAGCAGCCGTTTAAATCTTATGTCAAGTACCCGTTCTTAGTAAGTTCCAATTGTAGTGGGTTGCGAATTCTTAAGATATTAGCTTGTTCCTTATATTTCTTACTTTCCTTTTCCAGGCCGGACCTGTTCCGCTGGCAGGAGGTCCCGGTCACCACCCATGTGGAGACCCTCAACCATGCCTTCGACGTCGCGCAGAAACAGCTCGGTATTCCGCCGCTGCTGGATGCTGAAGGTACGTGTGAAAGCTTCATCATCGGCTTATTTAATCTAGCGCTGGACGGCGGCCCACCCTAGAACGTCATAGCACCGTCTATAATCCGTTCTTTGTGGTTGCTGACGTCCTAAAAGAAACCGGCATGCAAAATGTCTGCCTCGTATCTCTTGTAGTTCCAGAGACTTTGACTGCCTCGTTGGTCTAGCGGTCAGCTGGTTCAACCGCTCATTATGTGGTCCTGGGTTCGAATCCTGAGTCGGGCCAATGGTTGTTATTCGGGTTTTTCTAGCAAGAAAAATTCACAGTAGCAGCCCGGAGTCAGGAAGTTGGCGGTGTTACAACCCCGTGCCTCGGAAAGCACGTTAAGCCGTTGGTCCTGCGCCTGATCTCTCCCCGGTCGTGTCGATCTGTCGTCCCGTCGGATTATGAGAGTGAGGGAATAGAGAGTGCACCTGTGTTTGCGCACACACTTGTGCACTATAATATGTCCTGCGCATCTGGCAATGTCTCCGATGAGACTGGCTGCCGTGGTCGAAATTCGGCTAGGAGGACATTATTATTATTAGTTCCAGAGATTTGTTGATATGTCAGTCAGTTTTTTCTCTCTTATAAATATAAATTTATGCAAGAGTAGCACTAAATCGAAATTTGCAAAAAAATGGATTCATATAGAATGTTTTACGAATTACGGGAAACTACTTTTCCGGTGTTTATAGATATTCTTTGTAGAAAATATTACCCTACCTTAGAGCATTTTAGTTCGCGGACTGTAAGATTCACGAGGAATTCCCTCCCGCAAACACTCAGGTTGTGGATCTCCCTGCCGAAGTTTTCCCCCAGTTTCCAACATGGGGTCCTTCAAAAAGAGTCCTCTAAGATATTTAAAAGAGTCCTCTAAGATATTTAAAGGGTCGGCAACGCACGTGTAATGTTCCTGGTGTTGCAGGCGTTCGTACGCTGCGGTAACCACTTTCCATCAGGCGGACCGCATGTATACATAGGGAAAAGCGTTACTCAAGCATATATCTATGACTGAACAAGCTTCCATAACGCGGGCCAGTCTAGCTCCTTTAAGTTGACAGATTTTTCCAAGCAAGGTTAACTGTCATATTATTCGTTCCAGACGTTGACACCAGCCGTCCTGATGAGAAGTCGGTGATGACGTACGTGGCCAGTTACTACCACACCTTTGCAAGGATGAAGAATGAACAGAAGAGCGGCAAGCGAATCGCTAACGTAAGTTGATTGTTATATTTCTGATTGAATAAGCTAGTTGACTCTTCGTAAACTGGCGAAAACCTGGTCAGCCATATTTTTCTTCGTCGATTTAGTTTATATTAGTTGTTGAATTGAAATAAATGGTGTTCAAATCACAAAGAAACCTCAGCTGTAGTACACTAGTACTACACTAGATGTCGCTAGTTTGTTTGTATAAAATTAAGTCACCACGGAATTAACTAGATGTCGCTACTAAAAATGCACCCAGGCTGAACCGCGCTATCACTGTTTCACATATTTGACGACGTTAGAACTATTATTTGAATAAATATGTTGGTCTGGGTGTTTTCTATCTATACTTATAATAAAACTGTAACAGGCCCAATTCTGTACATTGAAGATATTTTGAAAAAAATTTTTGGAGGGCACTCTATTAACGATACTGAAGCCAAAACTGTAATTTTTTTCATTCATGTCTGTCTGTCTGTCTGTCTGTCTGTCTGTTTGTTAAACGCGCATCACGCCGAAACTACTGAAGGTATTGAAATGAAACTCGGAATGTTTTTTGGTCATACTACGAGGAAGGACATAGGATACTTTTTATCCCGGAATTCAGTCAGGTTCCCCTGGGAGAGGGGCTGAAAGTAAAATTTCTTCACCGCGCATGACGCCGAAACTGCTGAATGAATTGGAATGAAACCTTGCATGATTTGATTTCATACTACAAGGAAGGACATGGGATACATTTGATCCCGGAATTCAGTCAGGTTCCCCTGGGAGAGGGGATGAAAGTAAAATTCTTTAACTGCGCATCACGACGGAACTACTGAATGAATTCGAATAGAACTCGGCATAATTTGAGTTCATACTACGAGGAAAGATACATTTTATCCCGAAATAAGGTTCCCCTGGGAGAAGGGATGAAAGTAAAATTCTTTCACCGTGCATCACGCCGAAACTGCTGAATGAGTTGGGACTGAATTAGTACGATTTGAGTTCAGTTGACAAGAAAGGACATGGGTTACATTTTATCCCGGAATTCAGTTAGGTTCCCCTGGGAGAGAGGATGAAAGTAAAATTCTTTAACCGCGCATCACGACGGAACTTCTTGATGAATTCGAATGCAAGTCGGCATGATTTTAGTTAATACTATGAGGAAAGATAAATTTTATCCCGGAATTCAGTAAGGTTCCCCTGGAAGAGGGGATGAAAGTAAGATTCCTTCACCGCGCATCACGCCGAAACTGTGGAATGAGTTGGAATGAAACCTGGCAGGATTTGAGTTCATACTACAAGGAAGGACATGGAATACATGTTATCTTGGAATTCAGTAAGGTTCCCCTGGGAGAGAGGAAAAAATAAAATTCTTTAACCGCGCATCACGACTGAACTACTGAATGAATTCGAATGGAAGTCGGCACGATTTGAGTTCATACTACGGGGAAAGATACATTTTATACCGGAATTCAGTAAGGTTCCCCGTGGAGGGGGATACAAGTTAAATTCCTGGGTCGCGCATCACGCCGAAAGTACAGAATGTAGGTATTCAAATGAGCAATACGATTTATCCCGGAATCAGTGCTGTTCCCTTGGGAGGGTGGATGTAAGTAAAAATATGCTACTGAATGAATTCAAATAAAACTTGGCATGATTTGAGCTCATACTACGAGGGAACATAGGATGCATTTTATCTGGGATATCAGTAGGCACTTGGGAGAGGGGATAAAAGTCAAAATGTGTTCTTATTAAGAATTCATTAACGCGTCGTCCGATTTCATGCATTCTTTTTGTTAGTAACAGTGTTGCAAGATCGAATTTGACTAAATCAGTAGACAGTCAAGTAGAAAATTAATAGATTGAAGAAATAATCTGTAGATTGAAGAAAAATATCGGTAGATAAAGGGTAGGCAAGTTCCTATCTTTATATTTTTCCAAGACGCACCCATTAGTAAAGTTCCTACCTAAGTAGGTAGGAACCTAACTAATGAGTGCGTCAATGTCTATTTCAGGCAAAGTAGGTAAAATGTGCAGATGGTCCATGCGATATTCATGGACATGATATTTGGTGGTTTAGCTGGTACAGTTAACTGTACCACCAAAGTTTGGTTGGAGTAAGTGGTCCAATTAAACTAACTAGACCACAGAAAAATATTTTTTTCTGTGGTAAACAACCAACTGAGCCTACCTACTAACGAAAAAAAAATTACGGTGGTCCAGTCAAATGGATCAGGAGCCCAATTCTGCAATACAATTGCTTCAGTATGACAGTGCAATCGTCGCAGAATCATCACGTAGAATCCTTAGATTATTAAAACTCCAGATAGTGCGTGCGAGATAAATTAATAGTTTCAAACTTGACGCGCGTCTCTCCATCTGCTTCATCATAATTTCTTTCATCTGAGGTGGAATACCAAAACGTGTCATTCTGTGTCGATACCCCTGTCATAGTGAAGCGATTAGTATAGCAGAATAGGGCCCCAGCTGAACGGAACCATGAGTAAGAATTGAAAAGAGTATGACACTTCTTAACACTGACGCTGGCCGAGTCGTAGCTAAAAGTCGTGTAGATAAAGAATGGGATTGAAGATGACAACATGCTATCCCCCGTAGAACCTACACGATTTTTTTCACGGCGGCGTTTCATAATATGAGAGACTATGGTTAAATGTGAACTTAATTAGTCGGCCGGTAAGGCAATCGCGAACGAAGTCGCAGGTACAGCTAGTGTATAATAAAAATATCTATCTATGTAGTATATTGTATTAAGTATATCAGTTATCTAGTACCCATAACACAAGCTCTGCTTAGCTTGGGGCTAGATAATGCTGTGTGAATTGTCCAGCATTATTTATTATTTATTTTATTTAAATGAGTTCTCATTGGAAAAGAAAAGTTTGTGTTATTTTACCCTAGTACACGAGTTAACATTAGTTTTGGTGACATCTGAATTGACACCTATACCTAACTATTTTAATATTCCAGTTTTTATTTGTGTACTACATACTGTTTGTATATCGGTGCTAAATTATAATTTTTTCGTTTTCCAGATAATCGGCCAGATGATGGACTGCGACGGGCGCAAGCAGGAGTACAGCCGCCTGGTGGTGACCTTGCTGGAGTGGATCCGGATGAAGGTGGCTGAGCTGAACGCGCGAGATCTACCCAACTCGCTGGACGGTATACAGCGACTGCTGCTGCATTTCAAGCAGTACAGGACACAGGAGAAACCTCCCAAGTGAGTAGACCTTCGAGACAGATCATTGGTCCGTCGAGGCGGATTATTGGTCCTTCGAGCCGGATTATTGGTCCTTAGAGCCGGAATATTGGTCCTTCGAGGCGGATTATTGGTCCTTAGAGCCGGAATATTGGTCCTTCGAGGCGGATTATTGATCCTTCGAGCCGGATTATTGGTCCTTAGAGCCGGAATATTGGTCCTTCGAGGCGGAATATTGATCCTTCGAGCCGGATTATTCAAATAAAATCAAATTATTTACCGTAAATTCACAAG
Source organism: Eupithecia subumbrata (assembly GCA_949316285.1). NCBI lineage: Eukaryota > Metazoa > Arthropoda > Insecta > Lepidoptera > Geometridae > Eupithecia > Eupithecia subumbrata. The sequence continues at coordinate 8,423,185 of OX438637.1, read as the reverse complement.
GAACACTTGGTCAAGTCTATTGCTACGAAATAAAATATTGGTACACAAAATAGTTATAATAATCAGAAAACAATAAAATAAAATTAATGGCTGTAAAAAGGCCATGAATAGTAAGTTTAAATAATCAAAATATAAATTAAAATGAGTGCGGCTGTAAAGTAGCTTTGTCTTAACAATTAAAAATTAAGGCTAACTAATCTAAAAATATTGGTCCTTCGAGCCAGATCATTGGTCTGCTGCATTTAAAGCGGTATAGTCCTATACTGCTGTCACTTAGCACAGGAGAAGCCGCCAAAGTGAGTAGTCCATCGAGTCGGACGAATGGTCCTTTGAGCCGTCTTTTGATTGATCTGCCTCGAAGCACCAATGAGCCAGCTCGAATACATAATCGAAGTATAGATTCCTTAATTCTGGGTGTTTTCTATGTATAATAAAAAATATCTATCTATGTAGTGTATTGTATTAAGTATATCAGTTATCTAGTACCCATAACACAAGCTCTGCTTAGCTTGGGGCTAGATAATGCTGTGTGAATTGTCGAGCATTATTTATTTATTTATTTTTTTATTTTATTTCAAACAATAACCAATTATCTTTTTTCTATCACAGATACAAAGAGCGGTCTGAGATCGAAGCCCTGTACTTTGACATCAACACGATGCAGAAGAGCCTCACGGGCGAGGCCTGGAGCCCCCTCGAGGGGCAGCTGCCTCAGGACCTGGAGAGAGCTTGGCAGAAGCTGGAACAGGTCGGTATATCATCACACACTAATATTATTCATGCAAAATTTGGATGTTTGTTACTTCTCCACGCTGAAACTACCGATCTGAAATAACTGATCGAGCTGAAATATTACCTACACGTAATTCTAGACCTGGATTAACATACAAGATACTTTATATCCTTGAAAAAGCCGTGAGCGAAAGCAAGTAGTTCAGTATCTCCAGCCGCATCCAGCATCTCCAGCAGTCTAGAATAGGTCGACATCCTACCTGGCCACAGGGAGTCCTACACAACGCTTGCCGAGTCGCGGCCTCCACTCAAGAACACATTTAGTTTTGTCGTCATCAGCCTATAATAGTCCACTGCTGGACATAGGCATCACTTTATGAGCGCTATAGCGCCCTGTCCTCAGCTTGCCGCATCCAGCCTGCAGTCTTTCGCAGATCGTCATCCCGCCTTGCCGGAGGGCGTCCTACACTACCTTTTCTGAGTCGCGGTCTCCACTCAAGAACACGTTTAACCCAGCGGTTGTCGGTTCTTCGCGAGATATGGCCGCCCCACTGCCACTTCAGCTTGCTAATTCTTAGAGCTATGTCGATAACTTTGGTTCCCTGACTGATGTATTCTTTATGAATCCTATCCTTCAGGGAAACTACGAGCATAGCTCGCTGAGCGACTTTTAAGTTTAGTTTCATACTCCTATATCCTACTTATATTATAAAGCCGAAAGTTAGTAAAATGTCATTTTTTGTTACCTAGGTTCTCCAAATCTACTGAACAATCAAGATGAAATTTGGCGTACGTTTAAAACAGAGCCTAACTTAGATAATAGGCTACTTATTATACCGAAAATATACGTGCGAAGCCGCGGGCAGAAGCTATATATAAGTATTTAAATATGGTTGTTCTTGTTGTTTCCAGGCCGAGCACGCCAGAGAGATTGCGCTTCGTACGGAACTACTGCGGCAACAGAGATTGGAGCAACTCAATTACAAGTTCAATACCAAGGTAATTTGTAATACTACAGCAGTTTCTAGTTTTGTCGCATTTCTTTTTACTCATACTCATTTATTCTCCGTAGGAGCACAAGGCACACTTGGAAATGTCACTTTAAATATAAATGTGTTACAATTTGTTGTGCTTAAATTATAATTCAAAGCCATAAAACAGACAAGACAGAAAATAATCAAGGAACTTAGGAATATAGGTACATTTGCTTCACTTGGAGGCGAGACCCTAGGTCCGTTGGTACCAAGGCTCTTCGGGATTTAAAGAAATTATCAGAGTGTCTGGTCGAAGCGACGTGACCTGAGAGCTGGTCTGTATCTGTCGCAGCGCATCAGTATTGCCATACAGCGAGGCAATGCAGCCAGCGTAGCGGGGACGCGACGACTGCTTCCTGTAGACTGTTTGCAACTGTCTGCAGTTAGCTCAATTGTTTTAATTGTAATTACTAGTTCTAATTTGTTTCTATTATTTGATTGTAAGTTTTTGGGGTTTGTATGTATTTTGGACTTTTTAGATGTTAGCTGTCAGTTAATTTCTTATATAATGGGCCCGCGGAGTTTAGTTCTTAATGCTCCTGTGAACAAAACAATAAATAAAGAAAACCCTTTTCACACAATTAAAGTACTAAGGGTTTTTTCTGTCAAAATGGAAGTTTTAGGTGGTATCGAGCGGGGAAAATTGGGTTTTTAGAATTTCTGGATTCTTCAAATTTGCAACGTAGAAAATATCAAATATGAAGATATTTTTTTCGCGCAAAAGAGACTTCTCTTTATTTATTTAAAACAAATAACTAAAGTACTATGTCTTCCCCAGTCCGTCCTCCGCAAAGGCTACCTGAAGGAAATGATCCAGGTGCTCTCCGACCCGCGCTACGGATCCAACCTGGCGCAAGTCGACGCTACCGTCAAGAAGCACGAGGCCATCTCCGCTGATATACTCGCCAGGTAAGGCCTTTCGAGCTAGTTCATAGTTGCCCTTCGAGCCGGGTCATAGTGGTCCTTCGAGCCGGGTCATAGTGGTCCTTCGAGCCGGGTCATAGTGGTCCTTCGAGCTGGGTCATAGTGGTCCTTCGAGCCGGGGCATAGTGGTCCTTCGAGCTGGGTCATAGTGGTCCTTCGAGCCGGGTCATAGTGGTCCTTCGAGACGGGTCATAGTGTTCCTTCGAGCCGGATCATAGTGGTTGTACTATCCTGACCCTATCTTGAAGTAGGGTTTATGAAATGAATAGAATAAAAGTAATTCTTGAGTATTTATTCTTCATTTATTTATTAAAGAAGATAGAAGTTTACAGTTTTAGAACCAAATCACTCACTATCCTATGCTATTGACTATATATACATGTTATAACTTAAATATATTAAAAGACTTTTTACTATTACACATAATTTGTCGTGAAACATGTCGACATGCTGGAACTCATGCACGAACTCATTCTGAAGTTGGAGTGCCCAAACCGTTGGTGCGTTATTTATTTGTAATCTTACAATATTTGCAAGATATATATGATGTGCCTATTGCGGCAATAGATGGGTGATGGGTACAATTTTGTAGGTTATAACAAGGCACATGCTTTTTGACATTATTTATGAACTGCCACTGTTGTTAACGTCAGATTTCATGATGTACGAGTTACAGCGGACCTGTAGTCCTTCGAGCCGGGTCATAGTGGTCCTTCAAACCAGATTATTAATGGTCGTTCGAGCCTTTGAGAGAGAGAATTTATTGGTGGTATTTGATAATGCAAATCTGTCTGTATCAAAATATTTGTCATGACTCAAATCATACTTATTTCCTTCAAACTGAATCAAAAGTTTGGTCCATAGAGCTAAATTGCATGTGGCTCTTTAGAATAACGTTAGTTATATTCGTTTAAAAAAGGGGATCTAAATTAAATTAAAATTTAATTTAATTAAAATACATTTATTTCTGATAACTGTGATCCATAATTTGTTAGTAGGAGAAGAAAGATCTCTTAATAATATAATATACATATAATATGTAAGTATTCATAATCTAGGTACCTTCTACATCACACTAATGTTATAGATGTAAAAGTTTGGTTGGATGGATGGATGTTTGTTACCTCTTCACGCCAAAACTACTGCACAGATCGGGCTGAAATTTTGATTTGCATACAGGTACAGGTTCTAATCCTGGAATCAAACATAGGCTACTTTTTATCCCATAAATCAGTTTCCATGGGATATAAATCACATTTAAACGTTTCCATAGAAACAACGCGTGCGAAGCCGCGGGCATAAACTAGTTCAATATAAATTCTATTTAATCATATAAAACTAAGTTTAAGTAGAACTTCTACTTGTAATCCCATGCAAGCCCTTACTTCACACGGGCCCTTCGGGCTATTAATTGTTTAAGTGCAGATGAGGATGTTGATATATTCTCTATGTCCTTGCCAAAATTCAGGGTTTATGCGGTTTTAATTTTTTTGGATAGGACACATAGGAATATTTATAAATAGTTAAGTTATAGTAAGTAGCTTGTTGGTGTAATTTTATTAATGTTAATGTGTGTGTGTTTTTCTCAATGTATCTCTTTTATATTTCTTTGTCGCTTTGGTGCTTCACTGTTTTAACAAAGTAATATTACTTAATAAATAAATAAATAAACTAATCTGGTTTCTCCTCCACAGAACCGAGCGTTTCGAAGACCTATCAGCAATGGCGGCGGAACTGGTGAAAGAGAACTACCACGGAGCTGAGGCTGTCTCCAGGACCGAGCAGGCAGTTCTGCAGCGCTGGAGGGAACTGCTCGAGCTACTGGAGAGACACAGGTAATGTACTTACAAATTACCTAGGTTATTACATATGTTAGAGCAACAAGCTGAGTCAGGACCTGTTAGAGCTACACATACGCGCTCGTCGGCTTGCTGAGTGGGCTACTTAGTACCAACCCAATGCTTAGGTACTTGTGTTTATATACGAATTGTGTTAGTATTAATGTTCACTTGTGTTTTCTGTACGTGTTACTTAGTAGTATTTTTATTTTATTAGTAGTGTAGTGTTTTATAAATAATTTCTTTCTTTCTTACTTATTGGTTTGGATCTTCGAACCGTATTATAATGTTGGTCCATCGAGCCGGATCTTAATTGATTTAAATAAATATAAGTTTTAAAAATATTACAATACACTTGATTTATTTTTAAATTTCGTAATAAAATACATTTCAACTTATTGTGTAGTAGTTCGTTAGGTAATAAATATTTCATTCATTCATTCACACATTCACCTGTCGCGAAGCTAGCCTCAAGCGTCCGGTGACTAGGGCTGCAGAGAGATCAACTTCTTTATTGTTATAAGCCTATACTGTCCCACTGCAGGGCAAAGGCCTCCATTCCTCCTTCCACTTTTATCTATTAAAAATATTAAACTAATCAAATTAAATAAATATTTAACTAGGAATAATAAAAAATATCACTTTATTTCTGTGTCAGTGTTTAGTTTTACAATAAGACCTTTTCTAAGTGTACATTTATTGTATTTATGGAAATAAAGAGTTTTTGATTTTGATTTTTTTGAATACCAAATAGAATACAAAATACTTAAAACAAGTGCTCTCCAAATTAGAGGTAGCCACAACTAATGTTGGTCCTACGAGCCAGATCATCATAACATATTTCTTATTGTATTAATTATTTTTTTACTCTGTTATGAATTTAATTTATTTTTAAACCCCGACGCAAAAATAGAGGGGTGTTATAAGTTTAACATGTTCATCAGGAATAATGAGGGCTTCTAACGGTTTTCAAATTGGTCCAGTACTTTCGGAGCCTGTTCAATACAAACAAACAATCAAATCTTTCCTCTTTATAATATTAGTATAGATAGTTTTTGCAACTCAAGGGAGATTTTTTGTAGAAGCATATACATTGCCTTTAAAAGATACATTATCTTGTGTAGCCTAGTTGTGGGCACAGCGAGTTTATTGTATCTCCACTCTGGATCAAACTCTTTCTAACTTGTTGCTCACATGATATGTTTTGTTGTAGATCTTCTCTCGCCCGCCTCGCCCAGCTCATGGCACTGATGAGGGAATCGGATGCTGTTGGACAAACCCTCGTGGAGATGAAGGTATCATTCAACATTTCTTTCGTTTAGATTAAAGGAGTAAAAACAGATTTTTATGCGTTGAATATTCTTTTAGGCAACTTTTCCTTAAAGATACCAATTTTGAGGTTTCCGTGCATTCATTTCCGTATAGGATCACTTTGTTGTCCGTCTGTCCCCTTTTTCTCAGGAACGCGGAGGCATCGAGTTGAAATTAATATTAAATACTCAAGCCCGTAACCTCTTGAAGCCGCGATATAAATACAAATTCTAATTCAACGCAATCAAAAGTAGCAAACGGACTTTAATGTCCGAATATTTTGAAATATGCACATAAAACTTTTAGGGTACATCCCGTAGAATAGAATAGAATAGAATAGAATCGAATAGAATAGAATCGTTTATTCACAGAAAACATGTCAAATATTAGAATGCTGTTGTTGTATCAGTGTGGTATCAATGTAATACTACCAGTAATCTTGGACTGGTGTGTGAATTTTAATAAACCTACCTGCGTAAATAATAACAATGGTTAAGAATTAAATCAAAAATGTCTGTTCTGCCGAAATCACCTAGAATCATGGGCAAGAAGCCAAGGTATTATATAAAACAACAACAAGTTAAGGAAAAAATCCGAAAATTGTATACATATTACATACTTCCCTAAAGATTTTGGTACCTAGAATCCTAAAATTTGGCAAGCACTTGACGTTTTAGTTTAAGGATTCTTCGATGGTTGTCTATACCGGATCCGGATTTTTCAATTAATCACTTATTTACTTCATGTTATACTGATTTTGTTTTCCGTATGTTTACCTGTGTCCAAATAAATGTTTTTGTATTGTATTGAAATGCAACGTTTGTCCCACAGACGCAGTTCACGTCGTCCGACGTCGGGCGCCACCTGGTGGACGTAGAGAGGTTGCTGCAGGCGCACGCCTTGCAAGAGCTGCAGCTCGGCGCCGTGGACGAGAGCCTGCGCCGGCTGGCGCGCGCCGGGGCGGCGCACGCGCAGCTCGCTGACAAGCTGAAGGAGCTGGATGATGATTATAAAAGGTAAAGGAAAACAATGCTCCTTCGAACTGGGTCATTTATTTTGGTCCCTCGAGCTGATCAATATATTTTGGTACTTCGAGCTGAATAAATGGCTCCAATAACATGATAGCAAAATTTACAGAACTAAATAATATATCAGTTAGAAATGTCATCATCATCATCAGCCTATGTTAGTCCACTACTGGACACAGGCCTCCCCTAATGAGCGCCATAGCGCCCTGTCTTCAGCTTGCCGCATCTAGCATCTGCCTGCAGTCTTTCACAGATCGTCCCACCTGGCCGGAGGGCATCCTACACTACGTTTACCGAGTCGCTGTCTCCACTCAAGAACACTAGTTAGAAATGTAATTAATCATAACTTTTGTTCCAGCCTGGTGGAAGCCGCTAAGGATAGGAAGGCGAGACTAGAAGATGCCAGAAACCTCTTCCAATTCCTCGAGGATCATGATGAAGAAGAAGGTAACTCCTGTTTATTAGAATCACCTCGTCTCAAGAGCCTAAATTGGTCCACCGCTGGAAGCCGATAAGACGCTTATCAGGGGGAGGCCTGCTCCCCCTGATAAGCGCCTTATTAGATTTTATCTGATGGAAGTTATGCCCGTAATCCCCACGCTGCGCATTCGGCTTGGGGATCGCAGTTCGGTGGTAGAATTGTTGCAGGAGGCGCTGCTGCCCGCCCCCGGTGGATATCCCTTAGTCGCCTCTCTAGACACCCGCGGGAAGAGTTGGAGTGGTACTAATACTAAGCCAGCACTACACAGCTGTTGATGGTCAATTGAATAACGACTGGAATATCATCCACTCCACCCATGGATCAGAGTAGAATAGATTTAAGCAGTGGAATCAAATCCACCCGGGCGGATCAAAGTGGAAAAAAAGTGGAAACTGATTAATGGATTAGCAAAGTAGATCAGAGTGGAATTGAATAGGCTCCAAAACTACTGGACCGATTTGAAAAATTCTTTTACCATTATAAGCCCACCTTATTCCTGATGAACATAGGCTGCTTTTTACCGCGGGAAAATTCCTACGGGAAAACGGGTAGTAAGAATGCAGCAGTACCCCATAAAATCATTAGTCTGAAGTTAGCTCAATTGTTTAAATTTTTAATACCAGTTAAATAAAATAAATAAATAATAAAGGTTAGTGTATAGCGCGTGACCGCACTGAGTAGAAAGATTTGTGAGAGGCATTTGGCCAGCCGGGACGAACCAGGCTAGTTGAAAAACAGGTTATTTTACTGGTCAAAAATTTTTCAATGAAATACCAACCAAAAATCTGTATTCCCCAGGCTGGGTCACGGACAAGCAGAGGATCTGCCGCGCCGACGTGGCCGCCAAGGACTTGCGAGGGGTCCTAGCCCTGAAGCAGAAACACACGGCCCTGCTGCACGAGCTGCGGGCTAGGGAGCACGTGTCGCAGAGGCATCGGGCTAAGGGACAGAGGTAAATTACATTATTAATTAATGTTGTGTGGGACGCTACATGCGTCGACACACTTGCGCCTTCCCAACTTCCCAGGACATCCGTGAGGGCAGGCGCGGCGGCAGATTTGGCTGAACATCTCAAGAGGCGCAAATATGCAGGTCTCGACAGAGCCTACACATTTGCCCCCCTTGGATCGAGGTCCGTGGGGACCGAGGCTCTTCGGGTTTTTTAAAAAATTATCTGGGCGTCTGGTCTCGCGACGCGTGACCCGAGAGCTGGTCAGTATCTGTCGCAGCGCATCAGCATTGCCATACAGCGAGGCAAAGCAGCCAGCGTCTTCGGGACGATTCCGACTTGTTATACTGGGACTTTACTGGGTGGGATATGGATCAGTTGAGCTACCTATAGAATGTTTGCAACAGTCTGCAGTTAGCTCAATTGTTTCAATTGTAAATACTAACTATTATTTGACGTTAGACTAATTCTGGAGATGACAGAAGGAATTGGAAGAATCAGCTAAGTGGAATTCTGGTTCAATCATCGTAGCTGAAAGTACTAGAAAGTCAGAAACCATGTAGAAACGGTCTCGCGATTCGTGTAGTCAGAGTCCCTCGCCTTGTGTCTGTGTTTCAGAGCTGTATATTCAACTGACATTACCCAATTATGTCCACAAGTGAGACTGATAAAGTATCTACGCCGTTACATAAATTAACCTTTGGTACGACTGGTCACGGATCCGTGTCACAACAGATGTGCGCAGTATGACCTGTCAAGAATCCATGTTCGAAGGACTCTGTTACTAATTTCTTGAAAATAATACTTTATCTTGATAATTTTAAGTACGCAATTGTCAAATTTTGTGTTCACAATTAGGTTGTTTATTGTGACTCTATAATTATTATTCAAGCAAATGCCTATTATTAGCTTTCTGTGTGTATTTTAAATTCTATTGTTATTAGTTAAGCTGATGGCAATCCGAATTAAATAAATAAATATTTAGTATCTATTGTAAGAATTAACCGAGTCAGTGGATGGAGGCGGCTCAGCAGGGGTATTTTAATTAATTCGGTTCGTTTCCGAATCGAATCCCACGGATCTATAAAACGCTATTTTGATTTCGCCTCGGGTTGATGATCGAAAATCCGAAGCGAATCTGTTGACTAATGGCCATGTCAATGAGGAGGAGCTCCTTATTTCGATCATCAACCCGAGGCGAAGTTAAAATCGCGTTTTAAAGATCCGTCGGATTCGAATGGAAACGAATCGAATGAATTATAATAGCCCAGCAGGAGCGCTATTCGAGAGGTCGTCGTTTGGGGGACGCCTGTGCGCCAAATTTTGTAGCGAACAGTACACTTACATGATTTTTTTTCTCAATTCTTTTTTCACATTAGATGAACCAGATAATTCGATAGTCAAACCCGCTAGGTTCGCCTTTTAAAACAATCTTTTAATTCCAGCCTAATAGACGCGAAACACCCGCGCAGCGCAGAGATATCAGCGCGCCTGGCCTCGCTCGCCCAGCAGTGGGACACGCTGCGGGAGCTGGCCCACGCACGCGACAAGCAGCTGTCTGACGCTGCTGAGGCTCATCAGGTTAGCTCTAGGATTTTACTTTTAGTACAACGAAGACGAATTGAGGGTAGTCGTGGATACTGCCGTCAATTCTCGGCTGTAACTCTGAGTACATCCGCGCATCATCAACGCGGTAGAAACGTACGGGATATAAAAACAAAAGGTACGCGATAAATACCCGATTAAATCATTAACTATTTTAGAAACGTGTTACAATTTAAACCCGCATTCCTGACTTAATGCGAAAGCATTAAGTCTGCTTATGGCTTAAAGTAGTTCGAAAGTAATTTTGTCTATCTGTCTGTTACCATTTCTCCGTGGCTGAACAGATCTCAATGAAATTTGTTTAGTTATATTTTATTGTCCTAGAATGAGGATGTTTTTATTTAAGAGGTACTTATCGTAGTTATGTTTCAATAAAACCCCATAAGCCAACTGCCTAATTGTCTATCTATAAAAATGTGTCGGTCGGTAAATAAGACGCTTAGGAACCTTCCATTTCATAGGTATGTAATATGAACTTATCTTCAGAACACCCATCAGCGCCATCTACAAAGACTTACCACTAACATATACTTGTAGTTCTACGGCGACGCCAACGAAGCGGAGTCCTGGATGAAGGAGAAGCGCCCCCTGGTGGCGACGGCCGACTGCGGCCGCGACGCGCACACTGCGCAGGCGCTGCTCGCTAGGCACAGGTACTTACTAAATAAATAATAATAATAATAATGCTGGACAATTCACACAGTTTTACTTGTACTAGATATATTACACAGATATATATTTTTTATCATAAATAGAAAATATCTGCGGTTCTTGCAAACATTTGTCCCAAGGCGGGAATCGAACTCGACACTGTATATTTAAAAACTGAATAGTTATCGTTCATAGAAAACACCTAGAACAAATCAGATCGTACAAAGCCCCGAGGTGTGAATCGAACACGCAACCACCTGTGAAGCGACAGAAATCGTCAAAATAATACGTAATCGTTCCAAGGCTACATACACTGCAGAGGGTAATGCCCATAATCCCAACGCTGAGCATGCAGGTTGAGGATCGCAGTTCGGTGGTAGAACAGTCCTGCAGGGGGCGCTGCTGCCCACCCCGGTGGATATCCCTTAGTCGTCTCTCTAGACACCCGCGGGAAGAGTTGGGGTGGTGCTAACTCTAAGCCGGCACCACACGGCAACCTACTATGACTGCTTACAGTAAATACTTCTATTAACTTGTAATATTTTCCAGAGCGACACATGATGAAATCCGCGCGCACGATGCGGAGTTGCAAACTTTACGGTCGCACGCGCAACGTTTGGAGAAGGACGGGATTACTTGTCTACAGGTAACTGTTATAAATACTACTTAAGGGTCCGGCGACGGATGAATTTCCCATACAAACGTAGTACCAAAATGATTTGTAATTTTTTTTTTTAATCTTTATTTAGAGAGCTTAATCACACTGCGATTATGTCGCTCTTACTAATTAACAAAAAATTATAACAAATAAGAAACTTAAAAAACTAAACAGATTAAACTATCATGTACTAAACTATATAATAAACTAGCTGACCCGACAGACTTCGTCCTGTCAAAAAGATTTGTAATGTGGCAGTTTTTGTGCCTACGTATTTTAAAAAATTCTCCTGAACAGAACCGTCACCCTGGTGATAGTGCGTTGTCTAGGCGACATTAAACTCCTCCAACTATGTATGTATTCTGTGCTCCAACGCACACACGCACATTGTTTTGATAAATATGATCTTTGACGTTAGGAACACACCTACATTGCTTAGACAACAGTGAGTGCTTGTAATTTAATATAAACTTTATACCATAGCAATAAAGCTCAAATTGACTACGTTTTAGTTACAAATCATTTGTATGGGAAAAAGAAGGGCTATTTTTAGGGTTTTTCCAGCAATAATTCTAATTTTTCTCGCCGTAAAAACCATCCTTGAACTTCAACGAACATTTTAAAAAAAGATTTGGCCAAATTGGTCCAGGCGTTGTTGAGTTATGCGCTTACCAACACATTTTGCGATTCATTTTTATATTATAGATAAGAACATTAAGGTCAGCTCCGATCGGTCTGATCGGAGCTGAACTTAATGTTGTACAATTTCACTAGATTTTTAACTTCTTCCGAATCGGGGTTTGATAGGATTATGTTACAATCAGAAAATTCTTTTAAGAAATATTTACACTTCTTTGAGAATGTTTTCATCATGGTTTGCTAATAGTATTTATATAGGTTCCTGCCATAAGATTTTTTCAAAATACTTATCTACACAATTACTAAGACAAATTTCATTCTTTGATGAAAAAATTCGATTAGGTTTAATTTCATTTCAGAAAGGTATTTTGAAAAAAAATTGTGGCAGGAACCTAGATAAATACTATTTTAATACAAATAATAGCAGACCATAGTGAAAATATGCTCAAATTAAAAATCATTTTGGTATTACGTTTGTATGGGAAATTCATCCGTCGCCGGACCCTTAAGAGGGCGCAATACGCGCTATTTTGTAAAAAGGATAGGCATAGGTTTTCGCGGTCATAGGAGCGGGACAGAGCATGCGTGTTTGGAATGACGTAAGCGCAAAAATCAAGTTTTTGTTAATTTATAAGAAAACTACGCGAATTATGAAGAAACTGGTTCAAGGAACCAAGTTCTAGTTCTAATTTATTTATTTTTCTTTTTGAATAAAGGCTTCTGCCCTTGTAAAAAAAAGGAACCAAAGAACCTACGAATCAAAACATTTGTCATTTCAATAGACCGCAGGGTTCCTGAGATCTTGACCTAATTATGCGATGATTTTTTTTATCATATTTTTTTTTCTCAATCCTGTTTTCACTCAGAACCAATAAATGTCCCAAATCCCGTGTGTGAGATCTAGGCCTAGTTTAACAACCAAACCCGTTAGGTTCGCCTCTTAAATAAGACGCCTAGAAATAATATTGTCTAATTGCTTAAAAACTTCACACGGCATCACCACGTCCAAAAATAAACAGAGCTTATGAAGTTGTGATATAGAAAACACCCCGTTACAAGTATTTACAAGAATGTCCCACGCGAGAATTGGCCCCGTCGTTTGGCACGAACAATACTTTATTTGTGCTGCAGAAGAGAGCTGTTCGTGCAATCTATAATATGAGTCCCAGAGAATCCCTACGTGATAAATTCAAAGAAATAAACATAATGACAGTACCATGTCAGTATATTTATGAAAACTTGTTGTACACATAGAAATATCAATCTATTTCCTAAAAATAGCGAAATACATAATATAAATACTAGAAATTAGAATAAACTCGCTGTGCCCAGAACTAGGCTGAACAAGATAAATGTATCTTTTAAAGGGCAATGTATACGCTTCTGCAACATAATCCAAGTGAGTTGCAAAAATTATCAAATAAACTCACAACAAATTGTCAAACAAATCCTTTGTTAAAAGGCTTACGACAAAATATCAGATTATCTAGAGGATAAAAAAGCTTGGAACGAGTATTGCTCCAGCTCGAAAAATAACAACTAACATGCTAAAGGTGTCTTCGTCGCTTCTTTACTTTAGTCTACATACCGAAGCGACAGAAATCAATAATATCACTTTATTTCCGTGTCAGTGTTTAGTTTTATAATTTGACTTTTTCTAAGTTTTCATTTATTTTATTTATGGACTTTATGTAGCCACTCATTTTATGCGACTCACAATTCAAAAAATTACGCTCATATGGCCTTAACCAATATTTACCGATCACTCAACTTATACTCAACCATCCGTTTAAGACTGACGCTGCCGACCAGTTATCTAACAATAGAAACAATTTCCAGCTGCCAACGGAAGTAGAAACCGCCCCAGCGCTATCCGAAGAGGAGTTCGTGAACGAGTCTCGCCTGGTGCCCACCGAGGTGTGGGAGGAGGAGCCGGTCGAGAGGCTGGAGCACCGGACTGTTACCGAGGAGAGAAGCGTGCCTCAGGTGAGGAGGGATAGTTGCAGACGTAATGAGTTTGTAGGAGTTAGGAATAGCGCCATCTGTTGCCAAGGTGGAGAACTACATCAAGCTGGACCCCAAGGTAGAACACAGCACTGTGACTGTGGAGAGGAGTGTGCCTCAGGTAAGGAAAGATTGTTGAGGATAGCGCCATCTGTTGTCAAGAGGAGTTCGTGAACGAGTCCTGCCTGGTGCCCACCGAGGTTTGGGAGGAGGAGCCGGTCGAGAGGCTGGAGCACCGGACTGTTACCGAGGAGAGAAGCGTGCCTCAGGTAAGGAAGGGTAGAAGGATAAATGTAGATGGATAGTTGAAGACGGAATGAGTTTGTAGAAATTCGGAATAGCGCCATCTGTTGCCAAAGTGGAGGACTACATTAAGCTGGACCCAGCTGGACTGGTGAGAGGAGTGTGCCTCAGGATAGGAAAGATTGTCGAAGATAGCGCCATCTGTTGTCATAGTAGAAATATATATAACTACTTGAAATGAAGAGCGTGTCATAGGTAAGAAAGGAAACGTAAGGGCAGAGCCATCTATCGTCACTGTGGAGAACTAAATACATGTATCTAGCTAGAGGTTGATTAGAGCAATATCACTGAGAGGAGCGTACCTCAGGTGAGGTATTTTAGGATAGCGCCATCTGTCGCCAAGGTAGCTGCATGCAATAAAATACCCCTGCTGATAGATACATGCTAAATTTCAGCCCGATTCATCCAGTAGTTTTGTCGTTGTCTCCGGACAAACATCTTCCTAACGACACAAGCTTTTGCTATTATATTAGAAGGATATTATACTATACTAGAATTAAACTAAAAATATAAAAAACCCCCGATAGATTTTCATGAATCATGGCTAAGAACACTCTGTATAAAATTATCTATGATACAAAAAAAAAACTAAACGAAAATCGGTTTATCCGTTTGGGAGCTACGATACCACAGACAGACAAGTTAAACTTATAACACCCCTCTCTTTTTGTGTCGGGGGTTAAAAATAACTAACTAGACTCAGAAAAGGCAATAAGTAGGTACCTAGTAATTCCTAAGGATTTTTTCACTGTCTCTCTTCTGGTCAAAGGTTTTTACCATTTTTTCCACACCTTGCGTGTATAAACATGTTTTCAATGTTTTCATAATACGGTCTGTCTTCAGGTAAAAGCCCTCTACGCCTTCACAGGGCAAGGCATCTCCATAGCGAAGGGCGAAGTGATGTTCCTGATTAACAAGACCAACCCGGACTGGTGGTCCATACGCAAGGCTGACAGAACTGACGGGTTCGTGCCCGCAAACTACGTGAGGGAGATTGAACCGAGAGTTGTGCCGGTGAGTGTCTTATTACTAGTGGTATAAGGTCGACAATACCAGCCCAGACGACCTCCGTGGCGCAGCGGGCAAAAGTCCGCCTGCGACGCAGGAGGTTGCGGGTTCGATTCCCGCCTCGGGACAAATTTGTGTACGATCTGCAGAAATTTGTTCCGTTGGTCTATGTGTTTTCTATGTATAATAAAAAATATCTATCTATGTAGTGTATTGTATTAAGTATATCAGTTATCTAGTACCCATAACACAAGCTCTGCTTAGCTTGGGGCTAGATAATGCTGTGTGAATTGTCCAGCATTATTTATTTATCCACGCCACGTAGGTCGTAAAAAAAAGAAAGAAAAAAAATTACCTAGTTAATAACAATAATAGCAGCAAGTGCAGCACGCAGCAAACCAAAAGGTCCCGTCTCAGAATACTCGTAATGTTGCTCCACAAAAAGTAGAGTAACGCCGGTTTTCTGACAGAACCTATGGCGCGTGTTAACACGAGTGACAGACCACAGACAAAAAATATCCATGACGAACTTATCTCCAAGGAATTTAATGACTAATTTATCTCCAAAGGTCCAAGTCCGCCGTCCAGAGAAGGTCCGCACCGTCCAGCGCGTCAAGAAGACGGTCCTCGTGAAGCAAGTGGTGTCCGTCCGCCGCGCGCCGCCGACACGCCGCGCGCCGCGCCCGACGCGACAGCCGAGCCAGCAGCCGCTGACTGTGGTGCAGAGGATGGACGAGCTGCAGAAGGATTATGGTTAGACCATCCAAAATCAAAATCGAAAACTAATTAATAATTCAATTCAATTCAATTCAATTCAATTTATTTATTTCGGTTATTCACCATAAATGTTAGTACAACTACCTATATACTATGTATGTTAGTTACCATAAAACAGATTTCAATTATTCATGTCACATAAACTCCAGAATACATTCAATAAATTATCATTGCAAAATTAAATTAAAATAACAAACTCTAACAACATTAAATTTAAGCATGTAATATATATAGTATATATAATAATTTTCTAAACAAACTTTACCACTCTTTTTAACTCCCTCAGAGGTTAATTTTAGGAAATTAGATTAGCCTGTGTTATTCTAGAACTGTCAATAACTTACCGAATTTCATTTAAATCGGTTAAGGCTTGGTAGGCCAGCAGAGGCCGCATTTTTGTGATTTTTATAATCATCTGAGACTAAGAATATAGTGTTTAAAATTCTGAAAAAAATATATACAGGGTGGCCCATTCAAATCGGTCAGTATGGGAAAGTCTGAAACTGTAAGACATACGAAGATTTGTTCTTAGGAACCATGTCACCGATTTTGATAAAAAGAAAAACTGCATTCATACAATTAAAAAAAAGTGTACCCAACTGGGGAATCGAACCCGGTTGTTTTGAAAAAATAAACTTACACTATTTCTATTCAGATATCGTTTGTGTAGGTCTTAAGCAGTAAATATCTCTAAGAAACATAATGTCTAAAATGAATAAAATGCATTTTTTTCACATACTTTAATTTATCATAGTAGGTGTTCAAAGTGACCACCGTCTTTTTCAATACAATATTCAACACGTCTAGGTAACGATCTTACTATTGCATTTTGTATCTTCATGTGGTGAATCTGCGTTAAAGTTGACTCTATGGCTACTTTTAGTTCTTCAACGGTGTTATAGCTATTTTTGTACACTTCATCTTTAATGTAACCCCACAAAAAATAATCTAGAGGCGTTAAATCGGGCGACCTCGCAGGCCATTTGATCGGGCCGTTCGTACCAATCCACTTTCGCGGAAAGTTTTCATTTAAAAAGTCTTTTGCTATACGACTATTGTGAGCCGGTGCTCCATCCTGTTGAAAATAAAGTTGTTCTCTTATTTCTACTGCCATTTCTCCTACGGCCTCTAAAAGATCTTCTAAGATTGCAAGGTACTTGAATCTGTCCAAATGTCCATCATAAATTTTAAACATGAGTACCTTATTGTGAAGTAGGCCGACCCAGCAGTTAAATGAGAATCTAACTTGACGGCGTCCTTCGTGCACTCGTAAGGGATCTCGACTCCAATAGTGATGATTCTTACGATTGTACATTCCGTTATTGGAAAATTGAGTTTCATCAGAAAATATTACGTAGTTTAAAAAATGTCTGTCTAGGCCCATTCTCTCTTTTATCCAATTGCAAAATTCAAGTCGTCTGATATCATCTCCTGCATGTAAGGCCTGCACCCAATGTCCATTCTTGTAGCACTTGTATTTGTGTTTCTTTAGGGTTCTTTGAATGTGTGTTCGTGAAATTTCAGGAATATCACGACTTGCATTACGGGTGGAGGCATCTGGTGTTGCTTCAAAATAGGTTAAAATGTTCATTTCCATGTTTTCATCACATTTTCTTGGTTTTACTTTAATTGGCTTTTTAAAACTTCCGTAAGTCTTCAAATTGTGCACAATTTTGATGAATATCTTAGGGGTAGGTAAAATACGTGTCGGATATTTGATATGGTACCAATGTAGTGCACGGGAGCAATTTTTATCGTTTTTAAAGTAAGCTTCCAATAAATCAAAGTGCTCAGAATTTGTAAAACGCATTTTCCCAACCACACAGCGAACGACACAAAAATACCGAAGCATTGATTTTAATTTTCAGTTCCCGCCTAAACATTTGACACTCAAGTTTTTTTTTCTTTTTTTTTGTATCGCTATTCGGCCAGTCACACCGACACGTTCCATTTTCAAATGAGGTTTAACACGTCTCTGTATCTACAACATCTACATACTTACTTTAAGTGGGCTTTTCAATTGATTGTTAGTGTTTGATTAATAGAAGTAAGCAGTTGCAATAATAGATAATAATATTACTGTAGATAACAAAACTTCCTTAAACGTTTAATGCAATGCCAATGCCACATGATACATAACACGGTGTATGTAACAAGTAGAGAGGTACAAACAACCATAGAGACAATTTTACATGCCTGAACTTGCTGAATATTGTAACGGTGGTCACTTTGAACACCTACTATGATAAATTAAAGTATGTGAAAAAAATGCATTTTTATTCATTTTAGACATTATGTTTCTTAGAGATATTTACTGCTTAAGACCTACACAAACGATATCTGAATAGAAATAGTGTAAGTTTATTTTTTCAAAACAACCGGGTTCGATTCCCCAGTTGGGTACACTTTTTTTTAATTGTATGAATGCAGTTTTTCTTTTTATCGAAATCGGTGACATGGTTCCTAAGAACAAATCTTCGTATGTCTTACAGTTTCAGACTTTCCCATACTGACCGATTTGAATGGGCCACCCTGTATATTACCTAAGGATCTAGTCTAGTCAAAGTCGCATTCAGTTACAAGATCTAACGAACTTCACTCGATGGAAAAAAATCACAAAGTTACCCCTTTTTCTAACGTTTTTTCAATACTATGACTAGCGGACTACTGATATCACACTTTTTTGTACTCAACTAAGGATACTTAATATTTCTAAACAAATTTGCAGAGTTTGACTTGATAAAATGATTTTCTTAATCACCATGTTTAAATAACTACAAAAACACGAGCGCGGCGGCTTGGCAGGCGCGCATTTGCCCTTACGCCTACTGCTGCAGGAATACCTGGCCTTAAGTAGTTACGGAGATACGTGGTAACAAACATTCACACAAACTCTCGCATTTATAATATTAGTAGGATAGGATTTGCGTAGTTCCTTGACCGGACGATAAAGGCGCTGTCCCAAATCCTATAGAAAAATTCGACGTCACTATGACGTCTCAATATCGTCAAACTGAACTCGGGCTCCGCTATAAAACCACAATCAATTCTAACTCTAAATATTTCGGTCAGGTAGGAAGTAACAACGCTGAATTGTGAATGGTAAAAGCCACTTTTTTTTTTTAATAGAATAGCCCCAAGCTAAACAGAGCTTGTGTTATGGGTGCTAGATAACTGATATACTGAATACATTACACTACATAGATAGATATGTTTTATTATACATAGAAAACACCCAGACCAACGGAACAAATTTCTGCAGATCGTACACAAATTTTGTTCCGAGGCGGGAATCGAGCCCGCAACCTCCTGCGTCGCAGGCGGACCTTCGCCCGCTGCGCCACGGAGGTCGTCTTTATTTAAGAACAATCAATTCCACCTGGCTGAGAACCCGAAACGCTTCGTTAGCGCGATCTAGAGGTTGTTCAAAATTAGCAGCGACATCTAGTTGTGTACAGGACGAAAAAGTTTACAATTTTACACAATTCTAACCCCTATTCCCTCCACAGACGAGCTACTATCCCTCTCCGGCTCCCGCCGCGCGCAGCTCGAAGACGCCATCAAACTATACAGCCTGTTCGCTGAATGCGATGACTTCGACAAGTGGATGAAAGACAAGGAGAAAATGTTGCGAACTGATGAAGAGGAGAGTGTACAGGATGCGAAGAGGAAATACGAGGTATGTTGTAAAGAAAGAAAGAAAGAAAGAAAGAAAATTGTTTATTAAACACTACACTAATATTAAAATAAAAGACTACTTAGTAATACGTACCTAAAAAATAAACACAAGTCAACAATAATAACACAAAACGTACCTATATTAACACTAGGACCTACCTAAACATTGTGTTGGTACTAAGTAGCCCACTCAGCAAGCCGACGAGCGCGTGTGTGTAGCTCTAACAGGTCCTGACTCAGTTGAGCAGTTGAGTTTGACTCAGACTTGTTGCTCCATCACAAAAACCTAGGGTAGGTTGACGAATTCATTACGGATGTAAGCTGGTTAACTACGAACCTTATTTGTGTTGGAAGAACACCAACGTTTCATCCCATAACGAGGGACATCTTCAGGGTGAGTGCGGTTCTAGACGCGCGCGTTCCGTATCCCTCCGAGCACCATTACACCACAACATTTTGTGAAAGAGCGCTGGTTTTCAGTCAGGACCACTGCACTGCCACCCTGGCACTGTACTTGCTACCCTGGCACTGTACTTGCTACCCGGCTGTCTGGTGTCGGCTTAGAATGAGGATCAGTAAAGATAAAGCAATTTCAATAGAACTAGTATCCAGTTTATTATTTATGACATAAGAATGATATATCTTTTTAAATTATCCAAATCGGACCATTACGTACGAAGTTATGACCAAATTCACTGAATAAAAATAAAAAAAAAAATTAAAAAAATCACTGAGTCTATCTGGTTCTGTAATTTTTTTTCCTAAACTTATAGTTTCGGAGTAAATCACTAAAAACTGATATCTGCCATCGGTTAACGGGCGGCGACCGAGCGAGTGACGTCACACGCACCCGCGGCGGTCACTCAGTGAACTTCACTAGTAATTTGGTCATTCATAACTTGGTAAATTTTTGTCGTGGAACAAAAATGTTTGAGCTGTGTGTTATGGATTTCTTAGTTCTATAAATCTGCATTCTCAACTAAAAACGTTATCGATCCTCATTAGCACCACTCCAACTCTTCCCGCGGATGTCTAGAGAGGCGACTAAGGGATATCCACCGGGGGCGGGCAGCAGCGCCCCCTGTAGAACAATTCTACCAACGAACTGCGATCAGTGTGGGGATTATGTTCATTACCCCAATATGATAAAAACCTTGTTTGTTATTGTACAAATGACACTTTATTAATAAATTAAAATTTATTAATTATGGATGAAAAAGTAGTGAGCCTGAATGGCTATGTTAAAATTAAAACGTAAAATAACAGTGTCGAAAATCATTGCGATTTCATCAGTTGACTATCAAATTATTTCCTAAACTCTTGAAGAACGTGTCCAAAATGCCCGTGGAATTTAACCCATCCTCGTTTATGTAAAACAGAAATTCGTAACCGATCTCTCCGCTGCATCCAAACGCCTCGAGCACATCGACGCGGCCGCCGAGGAGTTGGTCGTAGCGAAGCACGGACAGGCCAACAAGGCGACGGCGAGGCGGCAGCAGTTGAGGCAGCAGTGGGACAGACTGCTGCGACTAAAGCAGCAAAAGGAGAAGAGTTTGGAAGGAGCGTCTAGGTAAGGGAATAGAGATAGAAGGTTCTAGATGGTTTCAGAAAATGTTAGAAAGAATATAAGTGACAATCGGCCATGTCTGGCTAGCAAGGCGACTAATATAGTAGTAGAGAAGCTCTCTAGAGGGCGGCGTCTAGGTAGGAGATGGTTCTAGATGGTTCTAGAACTGCAGCGGACCACGGACAGGCCAACAAGGCGACGGCGAGACGGTAGCAGTTGAGGCAGCAGTGGGACAGACTTCTGCGACTAAAGCAGCAGAAGGAGAAGAGTTTGGAAGGAGCTTCTAGGTAAGGAAATAGAGATAGAAGGTTCTAGATGGTTCCAGATAATGTTAGAAAGTATATAAGTGGCAATCGGCCATGTCTGGCTAGCAAGGCGACTAATATAGTAGTAGAGAAGCTCTCTAAGAGGGCGTCTAGGTAAGAGATGGTTCTAGATGCTTCTAGAAGCTTCTAGAATGGCAGCAAAGCACAGACAGCCCAACAAGGCAACAGTGGGATAGACTGCTGAGGCTGAAGCAGCAAAAGGAGTAGTCTCTAGAAAGAGCGTCTAGGTAAGGACTCGTTTCTAGATGGTTCTAGACAGTTCTAGAACAGCAGTGAAGGACGGATATGCCAACAAGGATACTGGAAGACGGCAGCAGTTGAGGCAGCAGTGGGACAGACTGCTAAGACTGAAGCAGCAGCAGAAGTCTATAGAAGGAGCGTCTAGGTAAGGACTTGATGGTTCTAGAAAGCCCTAGAACAGCAGCGAAGCACGAACAGTCACAAACGTGTTCGTGGTAATGAGCAGAACGTGCGAACCTTAGAATTAAGCAACGCGACACCTCTCGTCAAACGAACTAAACTAAATGTCGTAATTAGTCTTTGAACAGGATTGGATAAAGTTCAATGTTTCCCTGTAGGTGGAGCTAACGGCGCTACAGTCCGTAGAAAGTCGCAGAGATTTTCGACTCCGACGTCACTTGACCTCGTGGTAGTTAGTTAGCACATTCCCGTACTGACGGAAGGATGCGGGTTCAAGTCCCGTCGAAGTCGAAAATTTTTGCGATATTATTTGATTTTGCAGAACGTGCGGTTCACGCAATTACAATGCCAATAACCCTGTATAGTTACAACTTCTTCGCATAGCTGACAATTGATCTTTTTCCAGCGTGGAACTATTCGGGCGGACCTGCGACGAAGCCCTGGACTGGATGTGCGAGAAGGAGCAACAGCTGGCCGCCCCGGCAGCGCCCGCCGCGGACCTGCGCACCGTGCGCGCGTTGCAGAGGAGACACGCCCAGCTCGAGAGAGAGCTGGAACCGCTCAAGGAGAAAGTTCGATCGGTTAATCTACTCGCTGATAGGTAAGACAATACTCTTTATTCACAAAGAAAATTACAATCAAATAATAGAAATAAATTAGAACTAGTATTTACAATTGAGCTAACTGCAGACTGCTGCAAACAATCTACAGGTAGTTCGACTGATCCATATCAATAACAGTCGTCGCGTCCCCGCTACGCTGGCTGCATTGCCCCGCTGTATGGCAATGCTGATGCGCTGCGACAGATACACACCAGCTCTCGGGTCACGCGTCACTTCGACCAGACGCGAGATATATTTTTTTTAAAACCCGTAGAGCTTCGATACCACACGGACTTAGGGTCTCGACTATCAATTATTTAGTACCCATAACAAAAGCTCTGCTCAGCTTGGGGCTAGATGATGCTGTGTGAATTGTCCAGCATTATTTGTTTATTAATTTTAGATTGAAAAGTCTTACTGAATAACGTATGTATAATGTCCCAACTTCGTTTTCTCTGGACCTATTGTAAGGCTCGCCCTCAATCTTCTTTTGGGTCTTCAAGTTTTATCTATAGTAAGCCTTGTCTAGATGAAACCATTAAAGATTTCTAGGTAATTTTTTCTCGATGCTGCAAGAGATAAAAGTAACATTGGTTAATTTCTGTTTATTTTTCATGCAGTCTTTTGATCAAGTTTGAAAATGGGTATGTGCTAACACCGAGAAACAAAATGCACATATTTTCTTCTCTATTAGCACATTCTTCTACAATATCTCTTCTGTAAAATAATTTCAAACTACTATCACAGATAACAAATAACTATCTAAAGCAGGTTGTATGTATACTTTTCAAATCCATTATTATTTATTACTAGCTGTACCCGCAACTTCGTTCGCGATTGCCTTGCCGACTAATTAAGTTCACATTTAACCATAGTCTCTCATATAATGAAACGCCGCCGTGCAAAAAATCGTGTAGGGTCTACGGGAAATAGCATATTGTCATCTTCAATCCCATTCTTTATCCACACGACTTTTAGCTACGACTCGGCCAGCGTCAGTGTTAAGAAGTGTCCTACTCGTTTGACTTACTCACAGCTGGGGCCCTATTCTGCTATACTAATCGCTTCACTATGACAGGGCTATCGTCACAGAATGACACGTTTTGGTATTCCACCTTGGATGAAAGAAATTATGATGAATGCAGATGGAGAGACGCGCGTCAAGTTTGAAACTACATATTAATTTATCTCGCGCGCACTATCTGGAGTTTTATTAATCTAAGGATTCTACGTGATGATTCTGCGAAGATTCCATTGTAATACTGAAGCAATTGTTTTGCAGAATTGGGCTCCTGATCCATTTGACTGGACCACCGTAATTTTTTTTCGTTAGTAGGTAGGTAGGTAGGTAGGTACAGTTGGCTGTGTACCACAATAAAAAATATTTTTCTGCGGTCCAGTTAGTTTAAATGGACCACAATAATTAATTAATTTAGTACCGTTAACTGGACCAGCTAAACCATAGGAACCAAATACATAGGAACTTACCTACCCTTTATCTACTAATTTTTTTCTTCAATCTACAGATTATTTCATGGATCTACTGATTTTCTACTCGACTTTCTACTGATTTAGTCATATTCGATCTTGCAACACTGTTTCTAACAAAAAGAGTGCATGAAATCGGACGACGCGTAGACCCGTCGTGATGCGCGGTTAAAGAATTCTACTTTTTCCTCTCTCCCAGGGGAACCTTACTGAATTCCAGGATAAAATGTATTCCATGACCTTTCTTGTAGTATGAACTCAAAACATGCCAAGTTACATTCCAACTCATTACCTATGTAGTTTCGGCGTGATGAGCGGTGAAGGAATTTAACTTTCATCCCCTCTGCCAGGGCAACCTTACTGAATTCCGGGATAAAATGTATCGTTCCTCATAGTACGAACTAAAATCACGCCGAGTTGCATTCAAATTCATTAAGTAGTTCCGTCGTGATGCGCGGTTAAAGAATTTTACTTTCATCCTCTCTCCCAGGGGAACCTTACTGAATTCCAGGATAAAATGTATCCCATGTCCTTCCTTGAACTCAAATCGTACCAATTCAGTCCAACTCATTCAGTAGTTTCGGCGTGATGCGCAGTGAAGGAATTTTACTTTCATCCCTTCTCCCAGGGGAACCTTACTAAATTCTGGGATAAAATGTATCTTTCCTCGTAGTATGAACTCATATTATGCCGAGTTCCATTCGAATTCATTAAGTTATTCCGTCGTGATGGGCGGTTAAAGAATTTTACTTCCATCCTCTCTCCCAGGGGAAAATTACTGAATTCCGGGATGAAATGTATCCCATGTTCTTCCTTGTAGATAGTATGAAATCAAATCGTGCTAGGTTTCATTCCAACTCATTTAGCACTTTCGGCGTCATGCGCGGTGAAGAAATTTTACTTGTATCCCCTCTCCCAGGGGAACCTGACTGAATTCCGGGATAAAAAGTATCCTATGTCCTTCCTCGTGGTATGACCTAAAATCGTACCGAGTTTTATTTCAATACCTTTAGTAGTTCCGTCGTGATGCGCAGTTAAAGAATTTTACTTTCATCCCCTCTCCCAGGGAAACCTGACTGAATTCCGGGATAAAAAGTATCCTATGTCCTTCCTCGTAGTATGACCTAAAATCGTGCCGAATTTCATTTCAATACCTTCAGTAGTTTCGGCGTGATGCGCGTTTAACAAACAGACAGACAGACAGACAGACAGACAGACAGACAGACAGACAGACATGAATGAAAAAAATTGCCGTTTCGGCTTCAGTATCGATAATAGAGTGCCCTCCAAAAAAAATTTTCAAAATATCTTCAATGTACAGAATTGGACCTGTTACAGTTTTATTATAAGTATAGATTGGTTTTTAACACTAAAGTCATTTATAAAGGGATATTTACCATGATTTTAGTTTTGAGCTTTCCAATATTTCGGCATAGTTATTCCGTGATCATGGCGCATGAAACTGTGCCGCAATATTGGAAAGCTCAAAACTCAAATCATGCCGGTATGTATTTGTATATAATATGTACAAATACATACCAATATATTATACTCCCTACGATTTTAAGACGTACAAGCGGTAAGCGGTGGAAATCAGAGAAATAATACACGCAGCTTTTGTCATATCATCATCATCCCAGCGACACCCACTGCTGGGCATAGGCATCCTCTTTTACACGCCAGCTAACACGGCCCTGTGCGAGCCTCATCCACAGTCTTCCAGCAACCACGACGATGACGTCCGGACATCTGACAGGTTGTCTATCTCGAGGACCCTTCGCCCCTACCGGGTACCGCAGTGTCCGCCTTGATCTGCCTTCCTCCCGAACCCCGTCATCCGTCTCTTGTCATATACGGAAATAAAAAAAACGCTTGTTTATTTAGTAAAATGTCAGAAATTTCTACGCACACTTCTCTCGCACATCGCAGGAAGTGACAATGTTTAAATTTCATTTTATCACCAGTTTCTTTTAAATACTAGATTTTTCTGTTTATTGTAAGTCTATTTACAACGACCACCTCCGTGACACCGTTCCGTGACGTACAAGACGACCTCCGTGGCGCAGCGGGCGAAGGTCCGCCCGCGACGCAGGGGGTTGCGGGTTAGATTCCCGCCTCGGAACAAATTTGTGTACGATCTGCAGAAATTATTTCCGTTGGTCTGGGTGTTTTCTATGTATAATAAAAAATATCTATCTATGTAGTGTATTGTATTAAGTATATCAGTTATCTAGTACCCATAACACAAGCTCTGCTTAGCTTGGGGCTAGATAATGCTGTGTGAATTGTCCAGCATTAATTATTTATCTATTTATTTAGTACGAATATAATATTAAATACGTAGCTGTACACACATATTTTTACGCTACAATGTAGATTTAACTATTTATTTGTATGTTCATATTAGCTGGCATTGTAATGTTTTTTGTGTGTTATATAAACAAATAAAAATAAATATGTCTCGCTCGACACTTAGATTAAAACACTTGATGTTTTTAAAACAAGACTTAATAATGTTCTCTCTTCCAGCGTAAAATCGCAATACCCAACGGAGCGCGCCAACGTCGAAACTCGCCAGAAGCAGATCGACGAGCAGTGGCGGCGCTGCGAGGCGCAGGCGAGCGAGAGACGGCGCACGCTGCAGAGCGCCGTGGGACACCAGATCTTACAGAATACTAGCGCGCAGCTCGTGGACTGGTTACAGGTGAGGAAGACCGACTTTTCCTGGTCAAAAATCAGGGTTGTAACTCAAAATTCGACGTTGTGGTTCCAAAAATCCATTCTCCAGGCGAAAAAACGTGTTTGTAGGTCTAAAATCGACTTGCTAGGCCCATAAACCAACTCCACAGGCCAAGAAACGTGTTGTTAGCCCAAAAATTTACAAAATCAACTCGCCAGGCCATACATCGGGTTCATGGGTCAAAAATCGTCTTTACAAGCTAAAAATCGACGATTTACAGATACTTTCATAAATTAGGATCAAAAATGGCTGCTATACTAAAGTATAGCTAACGCCATCTAGTTACAAAAGACTGAAACTAATTAAGAAGCGACACTGGAACCGTCTCTATATACAAAACAGCACCTTTATCTATCAACGACCGACAACCCCTCCCGCCTGCTCAGAGTGGGGGTTATGGGTATCTACTGAGCAAACTTCTAAATACAGGCCTTAGAAACAACTAGAAACTGGAGTGTTCAAATACAGTATTTGTGATTAGATTTTTGACTAGATATATCATAAAAATTGTTCAACCAAAATCACATTATACGTAGTTATTTAAATATTGTACTACGTTCCTTTAATCTGGTTGTGTCCAAATAAAATTTAATCTATTTTGTTCTTTTCCCAGAACGTCCGTTCCCAAATGGCGCAGGAGGCGACCGCCAAAGACGTGGCGACTGCCGAGGCTCTGCTGAAACAACACCAGGAGTTGCAGGACGATATGAAGGCGCATGATGACGAGTGAGTAGTTCTTATTAAACTTACTATAAACGAAAACGGATTACCTGCACTGGTTCAGAGAATATAATACTTATAGTAACGTATAATATTAAGTTTCATTGTTTGCATGTAATTATAATTAATTAGTGTAATTGGTGTTTTCGCCGTTCTAATTAATAAATAAATAAATAATAAAAAAAAAATTGTATACAATTGACACTTCTCGCTATTCACCTGACCGAGCTTCCTCACACCGCTGGTCCCTGGTCGAGTTCGGTTTGCGTTTCAAATGCAAGGGGTGCACGGCGCTCACACTAGGCGCAGACATGGTTAATGATTTTGACAGACGACGCCGATGGCGATTTATTTCAGATTTATTTATTGTGTTTGATGTTTTGATTGTTTGTTCATGGACATACGAAATTTCGTCTGTTTTGATGTTTAATGTCACCTTCAGTAAGAGGAAAATAAAAATGTCAGTTACTTAGCAACTGTCTCACTCGCACAATAAGTTGATGAAGTGACCCTAGACGTCACACACACAGTTGCACGTGTAGCTCAACACAGTTGCACATGTATGTGCCGAGACGCGACTAGTATGGCGAAATGGACGAGTGTCCGGGGGGCTCTCCGTGCGCAGCAGTGGGAGAGCGGGATTACATGTATTTGGGATTCTTTTGTGTTACAGTGTATGAGACTGTACCGTCACGCTCGGGTCGGTTACGCTGCATCAGGCATACTCGGCTCCAGCCGGCAACCATAAATGATTACTTCAAAGTTTCTTATACAAAACAATGTTAAAACAACTTAATACAATTTCAGGTTCAAAGAAGTCATAGCTCTCGGCAAACAGCTGTTAGCCAACAATCCATCGTTAACTGACGTTGCAGACAGGATCAAGACTCTGGACAACGAGCAGAAGGCTTTACAAAAAGGTAAGAAATCCCTCTTACATAACTCAGCAGAACCCGCGGGAGTGGCAATAGTATCCTTACAACGATTGCTGAAAAATTTGACTGTCCTATAATGTACATGTTAGTCCAAAGGACAAAATCAATAATTAATTTTAAGTACTAACCCAACAAATAAGCCAACTAACACAATGGATAGCAAAATTATCAGAATAAATAAATTCAATTATTATATTATTATTATAACATGCACTGTCCTTTTATAACTGCAGAAATTTTTTCAGGATGTTCTGGATGTTTTTCTATGTTTAATAAAAAATACCTATCTATGACAACATACTAAATAGATATTTTTATACACTAGTAATGTATTAAGTATATCAGTTATCTAGTACCCATAACACAAGCTCTGCTTAGCTTGAGGCTAGATAATGCTGTGTGAATTGTCCAGCATTATTTATTTATTTATAACTTTTCACGGTGTTTTGCTATGGAGGACCAGGTTTGAAAGAAAGAAAGAAAATATGTTTATTTGCCTAAAATTTACTACACCACTAAATAAATTTTAGACCCAATTTTTTGCGTAGCAGGTTTAGGGCAAATATGGCATTGTGCTGGGTAGACCTGGTGTGTCTACCTAGCGCTAGTTATCAGTACAGGACAAAGACAGGTCACGTAACGACCATGTGTGGTAGTGAGTTTTTTTTTTACAAAATGAGCTTCCTACTTCGTCTAACATTAACATATTCATGTGCCATTTAACTTTGCTTTTCAATCTCATTTTCCATTCTTGCAAAGTTAACATTTCTGTCACAGAATGGGCCGAGAAAGAGGCTCGTCTAAAGCAACTCGTCCAACTGCAATGTTTCAACCGAGAAGCGGACGCCATCGACGCGGCGTCGGGCGCTCACGAAGCTTACCTGGAATACGCGCCGCTGGGGGTAAGACCGCCTCTCCAACCCTTAAGGACGGGGCGAAACTGTTAAGATGTAGATTTATTTATTCAACTACTTTACATAGTTAACTACTTAAGTCTACACAGGTTAGTATGGCCCTACGTCCAAATCCTAATAAAATTTGGCTTCTAGGACATACGTGCCGTAGCTTCTGTGTTTTCTCGGAACACCTCGAAAGAACATATGTTACGGTGGCGTGCGAAAGCGCAGGCGGTAGCTAAATTCTCGGGATACCCCGAAAGGATATATGCTACGGCGTGTGAAAGCGCAGGCGGTAGCTAAATTCTCGGTATACCCCGAAAGGACATAAATACTTCGGCGTGCGAAAGCGCAGGCGGTAGCTAAATTCTCGGTATACCCCGAAAGGACATAAATACTTCGGCGTGCGAAAGCGCAGGCGGTAGCTAAATTCTCGGGATACCCCGAAAGGATATATGCTACGGCGTGTGAAAGCGCAGGCGGTAGCTAAATTCTCGGTATACCCCGAAAGGACATAAATACTTCGGTGTGCGAAAGCGCAGGCGGTAGCTAAATTCTCGGTATACCCCGAAAGGACATAAATACTTCGGTGTGCGAAAGCGCAGGCGGTAGCTAAATTCTCGGGATACCCCGAAAGGATATATGCTACGGCGTGTGAAAGCGCAGGCGGTAGCTAAATTCTCGGTATACCCCGAAAGGACATAAATACTTCGGCGTGCGAAAGCGCAGGCGGTAGCTAAATTCTCGGGATACCCCGAAAGGATATATGCTACGGCGTGTGAAAGCGCAGGCGGTAGCTAAATTCTCGGTATACCCCGAAAGGACATAAATACTTCGGCGTGCGAAAGCGCAGGCGGTAGCTAAATTCTCGGTTTACCCCGAAAGGACATAAATACTTCGGCGTGCGAAAGCGCAGGCGGTAGCTAAATATCAGTATGAGTATTGCTAATTCTAACGAACTATTTCTCTCCCCAGTCATCGGTAGACGCTGCACTTGCGCTGGTCAAACGCCACGAAGAGTTGGAAGCACGTTTAACAGCGCAGGACGAACGCGTGGCTGCCTTCCTTGCACGCGCGCAGACACTGAAGGAGACGGCCAGCGATAGCGAACAGTAAGTATTCTATATTTATAAAAGGAAATCTATATTTATAAAAGAGAAAACTGGTTGACTCATCAAGAGATCTCTGAAACTACAAGAGCTACGAAGCTGAAATTTTGCATTGAGGTTCCTTTTATGACGTACATAGATAGATGGTTTATTTGGCTTAAAAATAGACAGCACAAAAAACGTAGGCACCCGCTAAGAAAGGATTTTTGGGAATTCGTATTCTAAGGGGTCAAAGGTCATTTTCATGATAACTTCAGAACCGTAACTGTTGGCGCGTTAAAGTTTGTAGCGTAGAAAAATGACTTAAAATAAACAGACACGTGTTTCAGGGTTTTTTGATATTCACACCCTGTAAAGGTCAATGGTGTGGAGTCAAAGTTAGGCGACTTACTGACATATTACGAAATCTCAGGAACTAGAAGATCTACGAGGCTGATTTTTTGCATGTTTTGTATTTACTATAAATGTCTGTATTTAACTATGTGGGTTGTGTTGGAAATAATAGAGTTTGTTCACTTTACTGAGTCTATTAAGTACACGTTAACACAAGTACATGAAATACATTTACGTTACTCTATAATCCTTAAATTAGGATATGTCTGTACTAGGCAGAGGTTTATGAACTGACTGCTAAAGGCAAGAGTTGGTAGAGTGACTGGTGGCGATCGGCTTAACCATCCATGCTGAATATTCGAAACGCGTTTGCGCCGCGTATGCTAAACTAAAATAAATAAATAATAAATAATGCTGGACAATTCACACAGCATTATCTAGCCCCAAGCTAAGCAGAGCTTGTGTTCTAGATAACTGATATACTTAATACAATACACTACACAGATAGATATTTTTTATTATACATAGAAAACACCCAGACCAACGGAACTGTGTCACTATACATGAAAGCTTGTAAATTTTTATACTTGACAACGACTAAGAACTTCTACCATCGGAGGCTACCAGAGACAATTCTTTCTCTATTTTGACAAACCTATTCCTACTAATACAATATGTCGTTCGTCCACCCAGCATCGCCGCTCGCAGCGCCGCCGTGCAGAAACGCAGAGAGAACGTGAAGCAAGCCGCGGCCGAACGAAGACGCGCGCTGCACGCTAGCTTGGCGCATCAACAGGTGCGTAAAATGACATGTATTTCTTAAAGTGTAAACAAAAACGTAAAATTATAGTCAGCAAAAAAACTACTTAAATCGATTACGAAATTCTGTTCTGATATTTGAAGATTATTGAACACTTGAAGTAATTTTATTTTGACATTAAAATCTTTATTCACAAAGAAAATTACAATTAAATAATAGAAATAAATTACAGCATTACTGCACACACGTATTTACAATTGAAACAGTTGAGCTAACTGCAGACTGTTACAAACAATCAGCTCAACTGATCCATATCAATACCAGTCGGAAGCGTCCCTAAGACGCTGGCTGCATTGCCCCGCTGTAAAAGAAGAAGTCAACGAAAAATGTTCTTTAAATTGTTTGTCATAGAGCGGTCTCTGATTTGGCATGGTTTTGTTTAAACCAACGCTGGTTTTTCGACAACGCATTCAGGGATCATCAGCTTCGATTCTCACAAAATCAAAATCTCTTTATTTCCATAAATACAATAAATGTACACTTAGAAAAGGTCAAATTGTAAAACTAAACACTGACACGGAAATAAAGTGATATTTTTGATTTCTGTCGCTTCGGTATGTAGACCAAAGTAAAGAAGCGACGAAGAAACCTTTAGCCTGTTAGTTGTTAATTTTCGAGTTGGAGTAAAACCCGTCCCAAGCTTTTTTATCTTCTAGATAATCTCACAGAGTCCCATGGGACAAATGGGATAAAAGAAAATGATAAAATTCT
Organism: Eupithecia subumbrata; assembly: GCA_949316285.1. Taxonomy (NCBI): domain Eukaryota; kingdom Metazoa; phylum Arthropoda; class Insecta; order Lepidoptera; family Geometridae; genus Eupithecia; species Eupithecia subumbrata. The sequence continues at coordinate 8,390,898 of OX438637.1, read as the reverse complement.
TACACTTATGTCTGACACATATAAAATAAATATTGCGAACAAAATATCAAAAGAAAAACAGTACCTTAGTCTATATTAATGCTTTTTCCCGTATTCAGTTCATATCCGCCACGGAGGAGCTACAAACCTGGATCGGCGACAAGACGCGCACGGCGCGCGACCAGAGCTACAGGGACCTGGGCAACCTGGAGAGGAAGCTGCAGAAACACGAGGCCTTCGAGAGGGAGCTGCAGGCCAACGAGAAGCAGCTCAGGAACGTCGAGAGCGTACGTATTTACTTACTCTGAGTACGGAAACTAAAGGCGAATAACCGGCAACCGTAATCATAATCATGATGAACATCATCATCAGCCTATATTAGTCCACTGCTGGACATAGGCCTCTCCTAATGAGCGCCATAGCGCCCTGTCTTCAGCTTGCTGTTTTCTGCTCATGATGAACGAAACCGGTTAATACGGTATGCATAATAGACACAAAGTGTAGGGGAAGGGTTAACGTGTGAAGATCGCGACTCGGTAAACGTAGTGTAGTATGATGAGCTGACAGAACCAGTTTTTCACGGTTCGCAGTCATGTATTATTCCTTATTGTTAATTTCGTTTGCAATTATTTTTCATGTAGGAGTTTAAAGCCTTGAAAATGTAAACCGAAGTAATCGCTAAACATACATTTAACCTATTTACGAGTACTTATTCTGAGTACATGGACGAAAGTTCAGTTCAGTTCATTTATTTATTCCTTTTTCTACATGCATTTTAACGAAAATACAATTTTGAAATATATATTCTCTCAACGCTATCGCACTCTACAAGCACATGCGCGGCCGTCTCCTCTGCGTTCATGCACCCTCTGCATAGGGGGCTGTCCGTGATACCCAGGTTAAATAGGTGTTTGTTAAGCATGCAGTGTCCTGTGACAATGCCGACGATTTGCCGGAGTTTGTCACGCTTCAGATTGAGGAGTTTTCGGGAGAATCTCGGGTTAAGAACCGGGAAGGCCTCCTTCGACTGTCTACAATCTGGAATACTTGCTCTTGGCAGAGTGGTCGTGGTTATGATGGGGTCCTTAGAAGAAACTTATTTAATAGCTTAAGCGCGCGTCGTGTAGGAACATGGTTAGTAATGTACTGAAGAATATAGTATTGTACTATTAACCGACCTAAAACATAATCCTCCCCCCCAGATCGGACAATCCCTCCAGAAATCGGACCCCGCTCGCGCCACAGAGGTCTCTGAGAGGCTGGAAGGCCTGCACTCTTCGTGGGAGGAGCTGGTGGCGGCCTCGAGGGACAAAGGCAGTAAATTGCGACAAGCGGCGGCGCAGAGAAAGTATAAGAGGTATGATGTAGATATCTTTATTAACGCATTCACTGCCCAGTCCTTCTAGCCGAAGTTTTGGTCACGGCGACCAGTCTATACGGGGACTGGTCATGTGCGCAGGATAGTACGCGTGCAAAGGGAAGCCCCGTTGCTCAATTATTCGCAGATGAGCAACGGGCAACAAAAGGAGTTGCACAAAAAGGACGCCCCGTTGATCAACTCTTCGCAGTTGAGCAATCAGAGTTGCGGAAAAGGGAACTCGCGGTGCTTTAAACTATTGGTCCTGCGCCAGACCTCTCACCGGTCGTTCCGGTCTGCCGTTCTCGGAATATCGTACACTTGTTACAATAAATATCTACTTTCTCCAGATCCGTGGAGGACGCTAAAGCCCGTCTCCTGGACTTGGAACGCGCGCTGCGAAGCGAAGAGGTCGGCACCGATCTACGCAGCTGCAAGAGACTGATGAACCAGCATCAGGTAACAATCAATATAGATAATAATAACTTACTTAAAAACCTCTATATCAAAGATACGATAATGCCAAAGTAAGGAAAAACACTACAAAACTTTTTTTTGGAAGGCTTTGTCGCTGAGCGACCGCATCGCCTAATTTATACATATTTACAATCTTTTACATATGAAAACTAAAAGCTAATCTGTACATAAATAACTTAAAGCAAGGTTGTAAATTGTGCGCGCTTCTTCAGACAATGGATTGGAAAACATACTTTTAAATATATAAAAAAACTATATATAAAATATTTAAATCCATCATGGTTATTAACACTAAAGTCATTTATAACGGAATATTTACCATGGAAAGCTCAGATCTCAAATCATGGTAAATATCCCGTTGTATAACTTTAAGAAAAAACAATGTTAAAAATTGCTGTAAAGAGATTTTTATATGGTGTGAAAATAATATAAGTTTGTTTGAGACACCATGTTCTTGAAAATGTTTATTAACAGTTTTCCTGGTGGTATACTCGTAAATCGCCCGACGAAAACGGCACGCTTCATTTACGCTCACGCCGCTTTTGATTTTGATGAAACTATATCGCGCCCTTCAGAATTATAACTCGGTTATTATTTCTCTCGGTCATCCCAGTCGCTTCCTATTAAATAATAGAAACAAATAGAACAAGTATTTACAATTGAAACAACTGAGCTAACTGCACACAGTTGCAAACAATCTACAGGTAGCTCTACTGATCCATATCAATACCAGTCGTTGCGTCCCCGCTACGCTGGCTGCATTGCCCCGCTGTATGGCAATGCTGATGCGCTGCGCCAGATACTGACCAGCTCTCGGATCACGCGTCGCTTCGACCTACGATCATATCAGTTATTTTTTAAAAACTCAAGATCCTCAGTACCCCACGCACCTAAGGTATCGACTACAAGAGGAGCAAATGTGTAGGCTTTGTAGAGACCTTACTGTTGAGTTACAGTCAAATTAGATACATTATAGAAGAAATGTCAAAATATAACTGTCGTTAGATAGCCGTTTTTCAATACCAGAGATAGATTGACTATTGGGAACAGTCGTTCTCAATATGTCGCTAGTTCTACCCCCTAAGCGTTACTAGTGTTTCTACCATGCTGATCATAAACTTCTTTCCCCAGGCCCTAGAGACCGAGCTGGCCCAATGGCAGTCCAAAGCGGACACCCTCGCGGCGCAGGGCGCCGACCTCGTCTCGGAGGGGCACTTCGACGCGCCAGCCATCCAGCGGGACAGCACAGCGCTGCTTGAAGCGCTCAAAGCGCTGAAGGAGCCCGCGCAAGCGAGGAGACGCAAGCTGGAGACCAGCTTGCAGTGAGTGGAACATTCTAGATAGTGTCTTAAGCTCAGGAGGTGTCTTTGTGTCACTTTGTGTCACGCGTCATGTGATGTCAACGCGTGCAAAGCCGCGGGCAAAAACTAGCTGACTATACCTACAGGACGATATCATTACGGATATAAACGGGTTAACTACGAACCTTGTTTCTGTTGGAAGAACACCAACGTTTCATCCCTTAACGAGTGACATCTTCAGGGTGAGCGCGGTTCTAGACGTGCCCGTTCCGCATCTCTTCGAGCTCTACGCACGAGTGCGCTTTGAGCCCGCGACGTGAGCGCCAGGGGCGGGGTTGGTGGGGGCATGTAGATGTCCCTCGTTAAGGGATGAAACGTTGGTGTTCGTCCAACATAAAAAAGGTTCGTAGTTAACCCGCTTACATCCGTAATGAACCTACAGCTTCTTCGCAACCACAATAGAGATTGGTGATCTCTATGATAGATCGTAGCAGTAGAATACGGTACTACTAGTGGGTAGCAGAATGAGGTATTACAGAGTATTTAACAAATATCATGTAAAAACATACTTACAAATAAATATCTCAAAATAATTCTAATGAAACTCTATGGATTTGGTGTTTGAAATTAATTTTTAATGATTAAACCCTCAGGTTCCATAAATTCGCGGCGGAAGTAGCGAGCGAGCTCGACTGGGTGTCGGAGCGCTCCGCCCCCGCCGACGCAGCGCCCGCGGACCTGCACTCCGCACAATCAGCCGTCAAGAAGCACGCCAAGCTGCAGGCCGAGCTGGCGGGGCGAAGGCCTATCGTGGAGCGGTTACTGCAGACTGGGAGGGAGTTGCAGAAAGGACATCCACAGAAAGAGAAGGTACACTGGATGTTATTATTCCCCTGGATAACCCTTTCATTCTCCTAGAGGAAGTCATTCCTCTGTAGGAAGTTATTCCTCTGTAGGAAGTAATTTCTCTGGAGGAAGTCATTCCCATGGTGAATGCTGTTACTTCCCTGGAGGGAACTGGATGTATTCAGTATTCAGTATTTTATTTATTGCATTCATACAATCAGGTCTTAGTGATTAGGTGAGTTTATGTTAAGATCACAGTATGTACCCATTTAGGGTGTTGCAATAGAAGACTGGCAGGTATCGTGCCTTTCTACTAAAGATGAATATAACACCTATGCTACCATCGAAGCAACCCGCCTAACTAGCCGGTTACCTAGGCGCTCGCAGTGCAGCCGTGGCCTCAGGCTTTTGTTCACGTGCGACAGAGAAAAGAAACCGCATCATGTCTCTGTCTAGGTCGCGTACCAAGATCTCAAGTCTCTGTTGTCCGAACCACCACCTGAGTATTGAGTGGCGCCGCAGTTAATATAAAGCCTCCACCACACAGCCGCGATGTTAAAGCGTGTCTCGTGTCGCCTCCCCCCCGCTGTACTACACTGTCTCCGGCTACCGCCCGCCCCCCGCAAAATCGCAGGACGCAGCTTCAAAATCGCGGCTGTGTGGTGGAGGCTTTACTTCTTTCCTTCAAAAGTTTCACACATTTCTAATTACGCGAATTCCTTCCAGATTGCCGCGCTCTGTCACGAGCTAGAAGAGGCCTACTCCTCAGTGACGTCATCGGCGGAGGCCCGCGCCGCTGCCCTGGAGGCCGCGCTGAAGGCCGCTCAGTTTCTACATGACGCTGTTGAGGTATAGTGAACTAAATAGCTTATTTGTACAGTTTTATTGGAATTCTAAATGAATTCTAAATCGAGACATAACGTGTTCGTCATGCAGACCATTTCGGAATTTTGGCTCTCTAATATCTCAAAAACTAAGACAGACTAGCTAAATACTAGTTTTTATTTATTTCTATTATTAAATTTTAATTTTCTTTGGCAATAAAATGAGACAGACTTATCCAACTATTTCAATATTTATACGACCGATGTGTCGCGGCGGGTGATGGTCCGCCTGCGATGCAGGAGGTTGCGGGTTCGATTCCCGCCTTGGGACTATTATTTGTACGATCTGCAGATATTTGTTCCGGTGTTCTGGTTCTATTTACTATGTATAATATAAAATGTTTACCTATGTAATGTATTGTTTTAAGTTTATCAGTCATAGAGTACCTACCAAAATCAAAATCAAAAACTCTTTATTTCCATAAATACAATAAATGTAGAAATGGTCAAATTATAAAACTAAACACTGACACGGAAATAAAGTTATATTATGATTTCTGTCGCTTCGGTATGTAGACTAAAGTAAAGAAGCGACGAAGAAACCTTTAGTCTGTTAGTTGTTATTTTTCGAGTTGGAGCAAAACCCGTCTCAAGCTTTTTTATCCTTTTGCTAGATAAACTGATATTTTATAGTAAGCCTTTTTGCACAGCAAGTTTTGACAATTTGTTTACCCATAACACAAGCTCTGCTTAGCTTGGGGCTAGATGATGCTGTGTGGATTGTCCAGCATATTAATTATTAATTAATCAATAATAATGTTTGCAGGTGGACTCCTGGCTCGGAGACAAAGCCCTGGCGCTCCAACACGCAGACACGGGCAGCGACAGACACCGCGCCACCCAACTGTTGACCAGACATAAGGTAACTTTGAATAAGAAAGAAAGAAAGAATTAAAGCAATCTTTATCCATAGCATAAACAATATGTAAGTTACATAGAGTTAAGCACGATTTATAAAAGAATACAAATTAATAATATTACAGGAGCACAGAAATGTCAAGTAAAGTTAATTTTTATACATGTTTACCCACCTACGACAGCTAGATAAATACAGACACAAAACGAATAGAAAACTACATTTTAAATAATAAGAACAAATATACAGACATGTGTAAGAAACATGACGTTTCTTCTTGCGCAGTCGGTTAAATATAGACCTATCATGCCCCCCCCTTAGCTTAAGACAATGGTAAGGAAGAAAGAAAGAGAGCAGCGGTGGTAGTGCTCTGAGCAGAGCTTTCGCATTACAGAATAGATAATTATTTCATTTCTGAGATCTTCAGTGCTCCCGTCTAAAGCCGAGCTCTCAAAGCCAGACCTTATCGCTTGGATTGAGTTATTGCAGAAAAAGCAAAAAAAAATAAAACGAACGCTTAAAAAGCGAAGGAATTAATGGTCCAACGTTGGTTCAGACGCTTCGCACTTGATTGTCTTAAATATGTGCAGGCGACCTCTATGCGACATCGGCCGAACTACAAAGCTAACGAGTCAATAGAGACGCCAAAGAATGTAACACCGTGTAGGATCCGGCTCGAAGGACCATGTAGGAATCGCGGCTAGCTCTCCCCGGGACGATGATATAAAAGTCGAGTATATGGAACAATAGTTCATAGTTCTTTATTGATAACAGAAAATGTTATATGTCAGGGTATTCAATATCTAAGTATGTTATACAATTCTACAATTGTACCTACTTAAACACAACGTGAAAAAATTACTTAACTTTAGCATACTTACTAAAGGCAATTAACAGAAATAATAAATAAATAACAACATTCACTAGAATTAATAATAAAAAATATCATTTTGAGCTTATGAACTCATCATAGCTATAAAACGATTGCTCGATAAGCCAACGTTTTAGGCGACGTTTAAAACTACCAATGCCCGCAGCCCCCTTAATCGAGTCTGGTAACCTGTTGTACACTTGAGGACCCATAATGTGAGTCAGCTTCGACGACTTAGTCAGGGACCGCGCTGGTGACACCAGTCTGCAATAGCTGTATTGTATAAACTACGACTAATATGATGTTAATGAGTGCGGTTTGGATGATCGCTGCTGAAGCACTGACCTCCTTAGGCGCCCGGTCCGTGCTCGCGGCACGAGTCACCTACTTAGGTCAAACTGCTGATGATGCTGATTAACCTACCTACATGATCGATGTATCGAACACACCGAAAAACTGAAGCTAGTAAAACCTACCTAATCGCTTCTATAAACGTCCGCTAGATGTCGTTAAACATTATCGGAAATAGCAAAATGAGAAGCAATCCTAGATAGCGCAAACGCTTGATTCAGTTACAACTCCATGCACGACTATCAGATATCAACTGTCGGTCGAAAGACCACCGGGCTCAGTGGACCAGATCCCGGGCCTGGTTCAGAGGAGATCTCCCTCTGTTCCTATTTGGGGGAAATACCACCTTCTCAAATGTGATAGTAACAAAATAAAGAAGTGTGTGAAGAAATGTGTGTACGATCTGCAGATATTTGTTCAGGGTGTTCCGGATGTTTTCTATGTATAGTAAAAAATATATATTTATGTAGTGTATTTATTGTATTAAGCGTATCAGTTATCTGGTACCCATAACACAAGCTCTGCTTAGCTTTGTGCTAGATAATGCTGTGTGAATTGTCCATTATTTACTTATTTATATAATATGTCATGCGCATCTGGCTAGTCTCCGATGAGACTGGCCGCCGTGTTTGAAATTTGGCTAGACATACATAAGTACACAGGGCAAGTTAAATAAAAGCTTGTAAAAAGTATAGAACTACATTTAAAAGTATTAAAACTAAATGTAATTTCATTTAAACATTCTTTTTCCAGGCTGTGGAACTAGAGCTGGACACGTACGCCGCCATAATCTCGGAGATGGGCCACGTGGCGGCCTCGCTCGACGGGGGGCCCTCGGGGCCTCTGCAGGAGCGACACGCTCTGCTGCGGGGGTCTCTGCAGAGCTTGCAGAGGCGGGCTGCGCAGAGGCAAACCGCACTGGTCGAGAGTGTCTGCAGGTGAGGATGTAACTAAATCATCCACAAGATGGCCGATTCATCACAAAATGTCGTCGATTTTGTTTGATTTGATAACCTTTTAAAAGTGGATGGTATAAAACGTTAACCCTTTTAACATAGGATGAATGACATAAAAAGTTAACCCTGGAATACTCAAACGCAATCAGGATTGAGTAGATATCAGACTCATTGAAAAATTGTAACATAATCGCGACTTGAGTACCTTTTCAAGGGCCCCCTGCCTGAAAACCAGCACAATATTGGTCAAATGCTTTAACCCTTAAGTATCGAAGTACATATTATATTCCACTTGCTTTATTAAAGAAAGTTCTCCGTAAATAAAATAAATACAAAACCATTTATACCTATTTTTATAGCTTGTTTCAATAGCTTTCAGAAAAATTACCCGAATCAACCTAATCAAACCTAGTCTATCGCTAGACGTAAAACGACGTTTTTAACGGTTTTCGAAAACAGGAGGGGAGGTATCTATGTATCATAAAAAAAAACTATCTATGTATACATATAATAAATAATAAATAATGCTGGACAATTCACACAGCATTATCTAACCCCAAGCTAAGCAGAGCTTGTGTTATGGGTACTAGATAATAGTAGTTTATGCAACTGTCATATAATGAAGGGTATTAAAACACGAGTGTGAGTTTATGAAACGAGCGTAGCGAGTTTCATAATAGTAACGAGTGTTTTAATACCCGTGTTATATGCAGTTGCATACACTACTTTATCTTCACTAATGCAATTAATCAAACAACAAGAGTAAAAGCTGACAATAGTTTATTTATAATAATTGTTCAAATTTTGGATGGTACAATTTTGAAAGTTAATGTTAATTATTGATCCAGCAGCTGTAGCGGCCGCGGGGCAAGCAGTAGAGCTCGTAGACGGAGTCGGAATATATAAAACTTTCACCATGATTGTACTGTCGTCTATGTTAGAGACTTCATCGAACTGGATGTTGTATAGCTCTTGCCTTCGGCATGCCCCCATTATGCCGAAGATTAGTGCAACCTGTAACAATAAACGATATAATAAGCTTGAGGTACATAGCCAAGGCAAAAACTATGATTTATGAAGTAGTAAAGTGTAGGTACCTACTACCAAATTTATACACAAAGCGCTTAAACGGAGTGTCTAGATAACTTGCGTGTGTAGTACGTAAGTACTAGGTAGATTAAATAACAGAACTAAAATACACTTACCTTTTCAAAAAGATACAAAATATCTTGTGAATCTTCCAGGAACATCTTTATTTGACCTGATGTAAACGTCAAGGACTTTTTTCCCTTGTGTCCTTCTGAACTGCGTTTCAGGAACGCTATGACTTTTGAATACTTCGTGATATCAATATTGTTGTAGATACTCAGTGTGGACTTGAGCATAGAATATTTAGCCCACCTCGCTATCCATTTTTAACTTTTAATTTGTATTTTAAAAACAAAACACATTGCGAAACATTAAATTCACGCGTACGTGTATTGTCACAGTGAACTTGCCGCCATTAATATCTAACCAATGAGAGCGCAGCTGCTCGCGCAGGGCCAATCAGGAACGAGCGCGCGCTGTTCTTTTTTTATTTAATTGGCACAAGATCTTACCAAAGAGTTTTGTGTATGTAAGTTTAGTAGTTTCGACGAAGTTTTCACGTATAACCCAACTGTTTTCAAAAGCCAGCCTAATATCAACATTTTATACAACTTGTATGAGGATTTTGACATAAGGCTCGCCTTGTTAATTGGTCGCGTTTTATTGATGTTATAATGAGATTTTACGATATCGATGTGGATATTATACCATCATGTGAAATTGCTTAAATTGAGTGTTTTGTTATCTGCGCTATAACAGTAGTAATTATAAGTCAAGTATTGGAAACATAAGTAGAATGTTATAACATTAGTGTAGATAAAAAAGTTAAAAGTAATAGTAAAATCATATTTATTGCAGCAAATAATACAAATAAGAACAGATGGACTTAATCTAAAACACATGATACATTTTATGGGTAATTTTGTACATAATTTGCTGAGCGACTTTAAACTGTGATTTTCGTCGACTTCTTCACTAGGCTGGGCCTGTATCGAGGAAGCCATAAATTATTATGTGTAAAATAATTTATGTCTCTCTCTCTCTATTCGGGGTTAGATTTTTACAGGTGGAAGTATTGCTCTAGCCAAAGTATTAAGTTTGAAAGCGTTCAACTTATTGTTTTAGTTGTCAGAGTTTTAAAGTAAAGAGTGTGGTATCTTCGCCCCGTGAAGTCTATGATAAGGATCGTGTTAGTAACAAATCTACCTCTATACTGTTTAAAACACGTTGTCTGTCTGTCTGTAGGCACGAGTACCTAGCAGAGAGCGCAGAGCTGGAGAGCTGGATCCAGGAGCAATATGCAGCTGCTTCTAGCGAGGACTATGGACAGGATTACGAACATCTGTTGGTAAGTTATTTTATTTTTAATATACTTTTTAAGACTCTCGTAGTCCAGATGAATTCATGGGCACTTCATAAATTTGCATATGCACGTATATCTCACTATTTATCTTATTACCTTTTTTAATTGCAAAAATACCTGTCAACTTACTATCCTAAGATACCGGCTCCGGAGGCATAACATTTTTTTTACATTGTATGTACCTATCTCATTTTAAAAGAACTTTTCCTTTTTATGAGAAACTAGCTGCATTCTTACTACCAGTTGTCCTATTACCCGTTTTCTCGTAGGAATGAAGCATTTTCCCGCTGTAAAAAGTAGCCTATGTTCATTTGGAATAATGTGGGCTTCTAATGGTAAAAGCATTTTTCAAATCGGTCCAGTAGTTTCGGAGCCTATTCAATACAAACAAACAAACAATCAAATCTTTACTCTTTATAATATTAGTAGTATAGATAAACATATAAACCGCAATCAAAAGTATAACCAATACGCTTGAACTATAATATCAGCGGTTATAAGTAACAATTTTATAACCAGAATTAAATCTACGCAGTCGTTATTCTCTGATAATAACTTGTTAAATACGTAGTTTTGTTAAAAGCTTGACGTAACCTAATCTAAACTCAACCCCACAGATCCTAAGATCCAAATTCGACGAGCTCCGCCACCGCGTGGAAAGCGGCGCAGAAAGGTTCAACCAGTGTGAGGAACTCGCTAAGAAGCTACTGGCATCTGAGAGTCCTTACATCGCTGACATTGAGAAGAGGCAGGAGGCGCTGGGGTAAGTCCAACAGATTTTTCTGTGACCTGTCTAATGCACCGGCCACACGCTCCGTTTGCCTGCGCAGTCCAATTTGTGCAGTCATGACTGTACAAACAGATGGAACACTGTAAAGTGACAACACGTGCACGTAACTTAAGTAAATTCGTAGGCAAAACCGTGCAATTTTCAGCATGTCAAAGACTGCACAAGCCGCGCTTCCAGGCCTGCGCGAGCTATCTTCTTGCTGGCAACACGCAAGCTCTTGAAAAACATACCCGCCATTTTCTATTGAAATGTTCTGCTATATTAGAAAGATAAAACTTATGCTTATCATCCCAAAAGCAAATACAAACGTGCCATATCTCCTCTTTCTAGCGAGCACTGGCAACGCCTAGTGGACCAGATAGCCCGGCGCTCCTCCCGCCTGCACGCCGCGGGAGAGATCCATCGCTTCCACCGCGACGTGGGCGACCTGACTGCGCGCGCGCACGACAAGCGACGCGCGCTCGCCGCGCCGGCGGTGCCGCGGGACCTGCGTGCGGCTATGAGCGCGCATAGGAACCATGCGGCTACGCAGAACGATTTGCTGGCTATAGATGCACAGATGCAGGTGAGCGGGTGTTTTAACTCCTTAGTAGTTATGTTCTCCTGGTACTTTGATAGATAAAACATGGTAATAAGGCAAGAAATTCCCCCCCAGATCGAATATAAGTGATGACAACTTGTTAGATAATGTTCTCCTGGTATTTTGACGCCGTTTCATGAAATGAAATGGACGAATGTAAATAAAATTGCCTGATAAAACTAAATGACTAGTATTACTTTGTGACGTATCATACCATAGAGTTTACAAAAATAAGTAGGACTACAGATTTGTCCATCAAAATCGTTTGTGGCACCGAAGTCGAATTATAACGTGTCCACAAAACATAAATGCTAACCTATGACCTTGTTCAAATGCTAGATCGAACTCATTGACACTTCTAGGAAGGAAATTTGTGATGAAGATGGTACAAATCCCAAAAACGACTTAAGAAGTTTAAATGCATATAAGTAATAGAATCAATATCAAAATCTGTCATCAAACGTAATAATACCTAATACCTTACAACCAATTCACAAACCTAACTCCCCAGGTGTTGCAAGAAGAAGGCACCCGCCTCCAAGCACTATGCCCCGGTGAGAACGCGGCGCAGATAGCGCTGCAGCAACAAGCGCTGAAGGACGCCTGGACAGCGCTGCAGGAGGCCTCGGAGGAAACCACCAAGATATTAGCACAGCATCTGGAACTGCAGCAGTTCTTGACAGAGGTATCAACTAACACTTTTATAAATTGACGACCTCTGTGGCGCAGCGGGCGAAGGTCCGCCTGCGACGCAGGAGGTTGCGGGTTCGATTCCCGCCTCGGAACAAATTTGTGTACGATCTGCAGAAATTTGTTCTGTTGGTCTGGGTGTTTTCTATGTATAATAAAAATATCTATCTATTTAATATATTGTATTAAGGATATCAGTTATCTAGTACCCATAACACAAGCTCTGCTTAGCTTGGGGCTAGATAATGCTGTGTGAATTGTCCCGCGTTATTTATTTTTTTATTTTTATTTTATTTTTATAAATGTAGTAGGTTCCGCCTGCGACTTTGTACGCATTTTCTCGAGATAATTTATGGCGGGAATGATTCCGTGGAACATTGAACACTATGTAAATAATTGTATAAATTACTAGCTTCTGTCCGCAGCTTCTCACGCGTATTTTCGGTATAATAAGTAGCCTATTATCTAAGTTAGGCTTTGCTCTAAACGTACGCCAAATTTCATCTTGATCTGTTCAGTAGTTTTGGAGATCCAAGGTAACAAAAATTCAGATTTCACAAACTTTCGCATTTATAATATTAGAAGGATATTCAAAATGTCCTAAAAGCATGTCTTTATTACAAGGACCGACTTTTTTAACTCTATTTGTTGTAAAGCGGCCATAGAAATGCAATGCCAAAATTATAACTGTCTAACTATTACGGTGCTGTACAGTCTGCTGGCAGACAGACAGATCATCATCATCATCATCGTCAGCCTATATTAGTCCACTGCTGGACATAGGATGAGACATATATATAGACATATATATATATATATATATATATATATATATATATATATATATATATATATATATATATATAGACATCAGCAATGAGCGTTCAGCTAATCGCAGTTGTTGTATCCGAGTTACGGTCTATACCGCTATGTTCCACCGATGACGGACTGGTTACCCGTTGTCGGTTGGTTGTTAGTCGTCTCTTGTAGACGCAATCGAGAAGGGCGCTACGCGTTCTCATAGTAATGTGGCTTCAGCCTCAAGTTGATAGGCCTTTCCTAATGAGCGCCATAGCGCCCTGTCTTCAGCTTGCCGCATCCAGCATCTGCCTGCAGTCTTTCGCAGATCGTTATCCCACCTGGTCAGAGGGCGTCCTACACTACGTTTGCCGTGTCGTGGTCTCCACTCAAGAACAAACAGATAGTGGAGGCTTCCCGTTGGCACTCTTTGAGTACGGAACCCTAAAAATAAACTCACTACGATTTTATTTTGGTCAAGAAATTAAAACTGATTTTGTTAATTATAGGAAATATTCCGGTCCGAGATTGAGCTTAAATAAAACCGTCGTTCTCTAACTAGGGGGCTGCCTTATCGCTAGGAGCGATCTCTCCCAGGCAACCATAGTTTAAAAGTTAAGTCTGACTTCGTCCTTGATTGTTCCCAGGTCCGAGACCTATCCTCCTGGCTGTCCACCTCCCGCGGTGAACTAACCGGCGGCCTGCGCGTGCGCGACGCGCATAGCGCGCAGGCTGCACGCGCACAGCACGACGCGCTGCGGGCCACGATCGACGCGCGAGATCCGAGTCTACAAGACGCGCTGAGGAAGGGAGAGGAGCTGATAGCGAACGGGCATCCTAGCTCACAGGTCAGTTGTAAAGTTTTCTATGAACATGTTCCCTGTGCATGATGATGGTGCATTTTGAGGCGTACGTGCATAATCCACACATAGATACAACAATCAATATATATTTTTAGTGAATTAACTACAAAATTTTGGTTTTTCCCTTTGCTTGTGCTTCTTGACACATTTCATGATTCTAGGTCTACGGGAAGTACCCTATAGGTGATTTTCTTGGAAATTTCAAAATATTCGGACTTAAACAGCTGGTAACCTTTGATTGCGTTGACTCTAAGTCAACGCAATCAAAGTTTTTTATATCGCGGCTCCAAGAGGTTACGGACTTGAGTATTTGATGTTAATTTCAACTCGATACCTCCACGCTTTCCTATGGTTGACAGACGGACAGACGGACCATAAAGTCTGGTTACTTTTTCCGTTTGAGGTACGGAACCCTAAAAACTGACCTTCTGAAATCTAAATTTCCTATTGAACTGAAAATTAATAAGCCAAGCCGACTTGTACGAATAACATCGAATATCATATCGATTTTCCTTATTGGATTTCACTGATCGTCCAACTAGTTGACCCGAAACTAAATATTATAATTTTCTCTTCCAAAGGAGATAGAAGAGAAATGCTCCTCCCTAGTAGAAGAGCGCGGAAAACTCCTGTCCGCGTGGGCCGGCCGCCAGGTGGCGCTGGACCAGCTCATAGACCTGCACTGTTTCTTGCGGGACAGCAAGCAGCTGCACGACCTGTGTGCTGCGCAGGAAGCGGCGTTGAGTAAGTTAAACAAATTATAAAGTATTGGGAAATATTTAGTTCGCAAGTTGAAACTAGATGGCGCGACTAAAATGCGTCACAGAGCTAAGTGGCTTCTTTAGAATCAGCAAGCGACCTCTGTGCGGAGCAAGAATGGATTCAAGTAAGTTTGGAATTTAGTTCAGAGGGTGAAACTAGATGGCGCTAGAAAAATTCGTCATAGAGCCAAGCGGCTTCTTTAGAAACAGCAAGCGACCTCTTTGAAGCAAGAGGTGGATTCAAGTAAGTCTGCATTTTAGTTCGGAGATTGAAACTAGATGGCGCTTGTAAAATGCGTCATAGAGCCACGAGGTTTCTTTAGAGACAGCAAGCGACCTCTGTGTGGAGCAAGAGGTGGATTCAGGTAAGTTTGCATTTTAGTTCGGAGGTTGAAACTAGATGGCGCTAGTAAAACGCATCATCTATCCAGACTACCTACTTCTTTTGACGACCTCGGTGGCGCAGCGGGTGAAGGTCCGCCTGCGACACAGGAGGTTATGGGTTCGATTCAATCCCTCGTGACAAATATTTGTACGATCTGCAGATATTTGTTCAGGGTTACTGGATATTTTCTATTTATAATAAAAATATCTATCTATGTAGTGTATTGTATTAAGTAAATCAGTTATCTAGTACCCATAACACAAGTTCTGCTGGCTCCAAGCCAGACAAGCATTATTATTGTCCAGCATTTTTTACTTATTTATTTATTTATTTTGTGTTATATTCTGACCTTTATTATTTGTAAACATTCTAACTAAGTTAGTTTATTAAATAACACATAAAATATTTCTATTTCTATACCGCTGGAGCGACGAAATCGAGAAAGATAAGACTTCTTACTGCTGAACATCCACTTAGTTATTTCCTTGTTACTAGATGTCGCTTATAAAATGTTTTACTTAACATAGGAACTGTTTACAGGCACAGAGATTTCCCCGACAAGCAGCGTGGAGGAGGTTGACAATCAAATGAAGAAACATGAGGCGTTCGAGAAATTGCTGGCAACACAGGTTTGTAGTTTTTCGTTTATTCAATCAAAGAAACGATTAGAAAGTTAATTTAAATCTCTCACATTTTTTCAAGCCGATCGGGTCCCCGAAAATCATATTGTCGATTTTCTTGTATGAAATCGTTTGTGTTAGTACTCGAGACGGACATGTACCCCTCCTCAACAGTCTGTATTGGTCCACTGCTGGACGCAGGCCTTCCCCTGATTAGCACCTTATTGGCTTTTATCACATGGGGGTAGTGCCCATAATCCCCACGCTGGGCATGCTGGGGATCGCAGTTTACATGTACCCCTGACACCTGAGAATAAATAGGCGAAACTCCTCCCCCTCGCAGGCGCATGCGCGAAAAAGGGCTGGATTGAGCCTTACAAGAGTAGAGAGATTAAGCGAGATTAGTTTAGGCGGCATGATTATTTGACTAATTTAATGTCTTAAAAAAATCAAATAATATCCCAAAAATAGTAAATTCTTAAACCTTAGAACTGAGCAACGCAACAGCTCTCGTCACACGAACTTAATGTTACTTTATACTCCAGTAGGTGGAGCTAACGGCGCTACAGTCCGTAGAAAGTCGCAGAGATTTTCGACTCCAGCGTCACTTGACCTCGTGGTGTAGTTGTTTAGCACATTCCGGTACTGACGGAAGGATGCGGGGACAAGTCTATATTATTTGATTTTTGATTGAGAAATTACCCTGAGTGTGAGGACTTACGCACTATTATATATTCACAAGGTTTATATGGTACAAATTATAGAATATACTGTTATTGTTATTGTAATAAATAATTAAAAAATATATATATATCAAAAACCTTAATAAAATGTCTTACCATCCAGGATGAGAAGCTTGAGACCCTGAACAGCCACGGAGACAAACTCCTCCAGCAGAACCACGTGGAGAGCCAGCTGATAGCTGACGAACTGGCCAACATCAACGAGAGAAGAAAGAAGGTATGCTATGCATAACCAATAATTATCAATAATCCACTAATATTATAAAGCCGGAAGTTTGTGAATTCTGAATTTTTGTTACCTACGTACGGCACCTATGACACGGGATTTGAACCCGGGCCCGCATTATCAGCGGTTGAACACTGCACTGCTAGACCAACAAGGCATAAAGATACATTTACTCAACGTATCCCAAAATATTTAAAAAGTAAATGTCCACCCGTGCGAAGCCGGGACGGGCCGCTAGTCTATACTAATATTATGTAGAGGAAAGATTTGATTGTTTGTTTGTATAGAATAGGCTCCGAAACTACTGGACCGATTTGAAAAATTCTTTGACCATTAGAAGCCCACATTATTCCTGATGAACATAGGCTACTTTTTACCGCGGGAAAATGCTTCATTCCTACGGGAAAACGGGTAATAGAACAACGGGTAGTTAGAATGCAGCTAGTAAACAATAACTTGATTTTTGCGCTTACACCTTTCCAAAAACGTTTGCTCTCCCGCTCCTATGAACGCGAAATCCTATACCTATCCTTTTTACGCATTGCGACCTCTTAAAGGGCCCTCCCCTTTACCTTGACCCCCAGCCATAATTACCCCGAGTAGGAGAATAGGCGAAGTAATGATTAATGATTATGTCCTCAGCTGTACGAGTCAGCTCGCGCGCGTCGCGCGTTGCTGGTGGCGGTGCGCGCGCGCGCTCAGTTCGCGCGCGACGCGGCCGAGGCGCGCCAGTGGGCGCACGACAAACTCAACAAGCTGAACAAGGAGACTGCACATGGTATTTAAACAATCTGGCTCGAATTACAGTAAATTAATCGCTTCACCATAACACTGGTATCGTCTCAAAATGACACATTTTGGGCGGTATACTTAATTTACCTGGGGTAATTCACCCGGGTACACTTGATTAATTTCCCTGGTCATTTCCGGGTGCATTAAGTACACCATTTATTAGATTTAAATCACCTTGATAAATCAATTAATTATCTTTACCAAATCAGAGTTTATTTCAATTCAATTCTTGGTTTATGGCTCTTGTGCACCTAGAAAGCATCTTTGAAGGGGAATATCGACTTCCAAAAATAGGCGTTATTCCTGTTTGGTCCCTCAAGGTACTGGCCCATTTGGGACCTAACAAAAATTGAAATTTTAATAATATCTTCATTCCTCTTTCGTTTACTCATGATGGAAGTAACTACAGATGGATGTACGCGTGTCGATACTGTCAAGGTTGAAACTATTCTATCAATCTCTCCGTGCAAATATCACCGCACTCACTATCTAGAGATAATAAAATAATTTAAATAATAAAATAAAATAATTTATTCAAAATTTATTTAGGACTACAATGATAACAAAGAGTTTCTTATTAATTTCTAATGGTATTAAATAATGCGTATGTCTCAACTAGGTAAAAACCTGTTTTTCAGGCAAAAAGAGTACTAACAACAAATAAATTAAGTTATCAAATAGGTACATTTAACTTACTAATTATACAAGGCGATGATGCATACTTTAAAATAATTACTTATGCTATCTACACTAAACTAGTTTATAATATTTATAATGTTTTATAATATGTTATTTTCATTGTCATAGTTAGCGATAGGTTAACAGAATTCGACCCCCAAGCCAGAGTTCAGTTCGACGATATTATCAAGACGTTATTGTGACATCTCATTTTTCCAAGAGATTTGCGAAGTACCATATACGCACGTTTACTTAACTCTCTTTCTCCAGGCGAAGTAACAAACCTGGAAGACAAGATCAAACACCTGCAGAAGCACCAGGCCTTCACAGCAGAGCTGGCCGCGAACAGAGCGAGACTGCAAGAGGTCGCAGCGTTGGCGGAGCAGCTCAGGCCTGATGCAGAGGTGGAGAGGCAGCTGCAGGAGTTGAAGGATGACTGGGTGCGGTTAGAGCAGGCGACTGAGAACAGAGGTAAGAGATAGAGACCATAGGGAAGGCCTGGAGACTCGTGGTGAGGTCTCAGGGCTAGACACAATGCCTAGATAAAAGGGGAGATGCTTAAGGACCAGAGGGATGGCCTAAGAAACAGAGGGAAGAGCTAGGGGCCATGGGTGAGGCCCTGGGACCAAAGGGGGGGGGGGGCTTAGAACCAGAGAGAAAGCGTTGGAACCAGGAACCTCTGTTCTATGGGAGACGCTTATGGACCAGAGGAATGGCCTATGAAACAAAGATGAGGGGGAAAATGGCTAAAAGCCCTTTTCCCTCTCACCTCGGTTGCTGAGTCTACTGAGACTAGGCCTAGTAAAGTTTAAAAATTAGCTCTACGCCAGGAAAACCAGAAGCAGAAGTTTTTAATGCAGGACATTCCACACAGGGGCCCAGAGTAAGCAGAGCTTGTATTGACCATGAACTAAACACTATCGTTTTCCAGGTCGCGGACTGGAAGAGGCCCAGGATATCCTGGAGTTCAACCAGCACCTGGATAAGATCGAAGCCTGGATCAGGGATAAGGAGATGATGGTAAATACACATTGACTGTTACTGTCACTGTTAGAATGCCTGAGGTTTTGCGAGATTGATGAATGAAAGATGAGAGAAAGTTCCTACATAAGAAAATAAGAGTCTTGTTAACATTATTGTTTGTTTATTTTATTGTTTTTTGTTTTATGTATGTATTATGTAGGTATTGTGTAATCTTTGTATAATTTTTTATTTTGTACATAACTAGTGTAATTGGTTAAATGTAATCGTTCTAGTTATAAATAAATAATAAATTGAACCTGTTTGATTATAATTTTCTTTGTTAATGAAAATCATTTTCTTACCAGCTTTAATATGTTGATGATGGATTTTTGTCTGTTTTGACACGACAAATGTCCGTTCGAAATACTCGATTCTAAAATCCTAGATATTTTATGTCATCAAAGACATTTGAAAATTTTACAAAAATGTATAACAATAACAGTAAACAACAAAGTAACCACTTAAAACAAACATTAACTTGCCAACGCATAATTGCGCACGCGCAGCGAAGGGTTAGGTTTTAAGTTCCGAGTTAGAAAACCAATTTAGTAACTATAAACCATACTGCGTACCTAGCGCGAGCGGGTTTGAAAATTACGCGTTCAAACTCGCTCAAGCCCGTCGCGTTAGGCGCCCGCCTTAGTCACTTAGTATGAACGCAAACGGCGGTTTCATAGAATAGAATAGAATAGAATATTTATTTATTTATTTAAAAGAATACATATGTTTTGACAATGTTGCACCATTAAACCATATTAGGTTTGTGTTGGTGCACAGACTCGTCTTATATAAAATTAACAAAAACACTAACTATCACTACTATCTAGATTTATAATAAAACATAAATGAAATTACGCAAAACCAGGTTAAAACGTAGAATTCTGGCAAGTACTTACCTACCTACAAGCTGTCGTAAAACTTATCGTATTATTTGATTGTGGAATAATAATAATAATAATAATATTTATTTACAGAAAGGTTTACAATATTCGTACTAGTCTAATTATTAATAGTAATATACATTTCAACTGTTCACTATCTATCACAAACATGCTTAATATAAACCTATTAGGGTCAAAGAAAATGACTCCTCGCTCTAACTAAGTTAAAATAACTTGTATTGAGACACGAGGGCTCTTCCCTCCGGCTACAAAATAAGCTCAACCAGCACCAAGTGCGACTATGATTTTATGCCCATAGAAATACGAGTTTGGTATCCGTGTAAATACTTTATACAATACAACTAAATAGAAGGAATTTAACATTACTAAGATATACATTTAACATCGCGTAAAAAATAAAAGAATAAGAAGCTGAAAAACACAAGCACACACCAAGATGCAGCCCAAAACTAAGATATGTATATCGGAATATCGAGATATAATACTATAATTAAAGACTTATAAATAGATTTAGATATGGATCAGTTGAGCCACCTGCAGATTGTTTGTAGAAGTCTATGTCTATGTCGTTTGACACTACACACTACACGGCCGCGTGCCTTAGCCACCGCGTCCACGCTGGGCTCGCAGTATGGTTGAGGCCTAATACTTCACTGTCGAAAACGGACGAGAGACGAATGAAAGGTCTGTAAGTACCCAATAGGTAGATAGGTCCTTGTGTTATGGTACCTACGTATTGTATTGTGTTAGTCTTGTTCACTTGTGTTTTTGTAGGTATGTGTTACTAAGTAGTCTATTATTTTAATTCATTAGTAGTGTACTGTAGTGTTTAATAAATAATTTTCTTTCTTTCTTTCTTAAGTAAAACAAAATTACGAACTTTTGCGATTTGCTCCGATGATACCAGTGTCGTTTCGTTTGTCTTTGGTTTTTTAACCACTATGTCAAAAAAATCTAGAGTTTTAGAACCTATTTTTTTAAAGCCGGGTACTGACCGGTGTTACGCGGCGTAATGTAACATTCACAGCGAGCATGATACGTTACGCCGTGTGCATCCGTCTCGTTGCTCGTTGCTCCTGCCTTCTCTCCCCGTACTGACTGCACGAACGCTCGGTGTGTAACACGTTACATTACGCACCGCAACACCGGCCAGTACCCGGCTTTAAGAGTGACTCCATGACTGTTTTACCACCAAACAGTACCAAACTTTTTTCCCAAACCTACTTATTTGTGACAGGTGCAAGCCGGCGAGCTAGGGCGAGACTACGAGCACTGCTCCGCGCTCGCTCGCCGACTGGACGATGTCGGCTCCGACATGAAAGTCGACGACACTCGCCTGCGCAGCATCACCGCACTCGCCGACAAGTTGCTGCAACAGGTATGTGTGCCTCACAACAATGTTGATGATGATGATTTAGCTAGATGATGTCATCATTTGGAATAAAATAACCTTAGCGGAGCTTGTACTACTTACGTATTTGCTACGCTGGCTAGACCCTGATTGGGTCTTTAACCTAAACCTCAACCTAAACAGCCTGTATTGGTCCACTGCTGGACGCAGCCCTCTTCCTGATAATCCCTGATAATCGATTAAGGATCTCAGTTCGGTGGTAGAATTGTTCTGCAGGAGGCGCTGCTGCCCGCCCCCGTGTATATCCCTTAGTCGCCTCTCTAGACACCCGCGGGAAGAGTTGGGGTGGTGTAGATTCTAAGCCGGCACCACACGGCGGTCTTTGCTCTGCAAAATATTGGGTCTTGTCATCTGTAAATAAGTAAATCATTTTGTTCTCTATTCTCTATTACCGTACGTAATCTCGGTTCGCTTCCACGACGTCTTTCCAAGAAAAAATCACGCACGGTGCGTTCAACAGACCTACTGCATTATTTATTCCTGATGTGCGTTTTCTTTGCAGAAGATTATAGACTATTTCCACTCCATACGTAAGAAGGAACCTTCTTATTTTAAAAACTTGTAGAAGAACAAATTCCGAAACTCCTAAATCTTAGCTACTCTTTGCACCTTCCCCAGGGTCCGACCGCTCAGGCGGCCTCCGTGGCCTCCCGCCGCGACGCCGTGCTGGCCAAGTGGACGGCGCTCACCGGAGCCCTGCAGGCCTACCGGGAGCGACTGGCCGCCGCGCTCGAGATACACTCCTTCAACAGGTATTGTAGTCAGAACACCTCACCAGCCTATATTGGTCCACTGCTGGACGCAGACCTCCCCTTGATAAGCGCCTTATTGGCTTTTATCTCATGGAGGGTAATAAATAAATAAATAATGCTGGACAATTCACACAGCATTTTCTAGCCCCAAGCTAAGCAGAGCTTATGCCAATAATCCCTGCGCTGAGCATGCGGGTTGGGAAAAAATACAAAACAAAACACCTAAATAAATAAAGTTGGATAATCCACACAGCCCCAAGCTAAGCAGAGCTTGTGTTATAGATAGCTTAGTATATGTATATTTACTTAAAACAATACTCTACATAAATATATTTTTATACATAGAAAATATCCAGGGAACAAATAAAACAATAGAACACACCTTGCGGCTCGCTCCGCTCGCCACGCTGTGTAAGACTTTGCCGCACTGGGTTGGCTTACTATTGTTAACTGCTTAACAAATCACTCAAACCGTTTTATTTATAAAGTCCGTATAAATTTTTAGTCCAAATCCGTAAAAAAGAGTATCCTAAATATAAACTACGTAACTTCTATCATCGTCAGATAAATAAACTCCATGCTGTACATAAACCTCCCCTAAAAGTCACCATAACAACATTAACCGGGCCATCGGTCCACCTGCCCATATTTTTCCTGCCCACCCAAATATCTTATTTCCTCTTTTCCTCTCCACAGAGACGTAGAAGACACAGAAGAGCGTATCTCGAAGAAGGCAGCCCTCTTCAGTTCGACCGAGAAGGGGCGCGAGTTGTCAGCTGCGCACGAGTTGAAGAAACGCCATCTAGCGAGGGTCGCGGAGGCGGGCGCCGTGCGCGACAAGATACAAGCGCTGGAGACTGAAGGAAAGGTCCTTGCGCACAAGTAAGGCTTCATCTATGCATATTGATTTTAATTTTCTGTTGATTTTTATTGGATTTCTACTTAATTTATTTTAGAGAGAGCGAGAGAGAGAATGTTTTTATTTACCTTAAAAACTACTATACACAATTAGCTTTAGGACTAAATTAATGAATGCTACCAAACAGTTACAAAATAGATTTGTTTTGTGCGTAGCAGCGTTTATGGCAAATATGGCCGTCACTCAGCGTTGTTCTATTCATCTTAATCATTTACATTTAGAGACATTTATAATTATACTTGTATACAGTTTTTTTTGAACCTTTTACTTTGACGGAAATGGACATGAAAGATTTTTGTAGTAAGTAATATACATTTCTAATATACATTAATACACATTTTCAACAAAATCCATTGGTTCAATAATACAGGGTGTCTTTTGTTTGAAAAATCTTTCGTGTCCATTTCCGTCAAAATTTTAAAAAACAACTAAATATGCAGTTATTGTATTCTTATAAATCGAGGGCATATCTCTCGTGGTTTCGGACTTGGCAATCACCGCCCTTTCTTAAAAAACCACCCTGTATACTAAGATTTTGCACACCGTAATAGGTAGCTTGTATTTGGATATTTTTAATATAATGAACTTTTATACATACATTCATGCTAATAAAGATTATGATTGATTGATTGATACACATCATACAAGGGTTCCCTCTGAGGTCCCTAGTAGGCCTCCAGCAGTTTGATCGCAACTGATTTATTTATAAGATTTAGGTTAACATGAAGACATAAAGCAGACAATAGAAATCACGTTGATACATAACCTCCTCAACCACAACAGCCTGTATTGGTTCACTGCTGGACGCAGGCCTTCCCCTGATAAGCGCCTTATTGGCTTAACCCCCGACGCAAAACCAGAGTGGTGTTATAAGTTTACCGTGTCTGTCTGTGTATCTGTGAAATCGTAGCTCCCAAACGGATGAACCGATTTTCGTTTAGTTTTTTTTGTGTCACATATAATTTTATCCCGAATGTTCTTAGTCATGTTTCATGGAAATCTGACGGGGGGTTTTTAAAACATTTTAATTTTAAATACGGGGGTCTTGCAGTTTCTCGCCTCCCTTCTAGCTCTGATGAATAATGTCTATAATTTGAACCTTATCCCCCAGACATAAAGAACATGCCGCGCACATAGAATCCCGCCTGTCTT
Organism: Eupithecia subumbrata; assembly: GCA_949316285.1. NCBI lineage: Eukaryota > Metazoa > Arthropoda > Insecta > Lepidoptera > Geometridae > Eupithecia > Eupithecia subumbrata. The sequence goes on along the minus strand of OX438637.1, from coordinate 8,366,483 downwards.
CGCTCCGAGAAGCCTGGCAGAAGTTAGAACAATTAGCAGCGGCAAGAACTGCGGCGTTGGACGAGGCGATCAGCCAGCATAGCCTGACTGATACCTTCAAGGTTGGTGACCTCTTTGCAGAATCCTACTAATATTATAAACGACAAAGTTTGTAAGTATGGATGGATGGATGTTTGTTACTCTTTCACGTAAAAACTACTGAATGTCGACCTCCGTGGCGCAGCGGGCGAAAGTCCGCCTGCGATGCAGGAGGTTGCGGGTTCGATTCCCGCCTCGGAACAAATTTGTGTACGATCTGCAGAAGTTTGTTCTGTTGGTCTGGGTGTTTTCTATGTATGATAAAAAAATATCTATCTATGTAGTATATTGTATTAAGTATAAACAAACTGGCTAATCGATTTTTGAAAATTCCATCGTTGAACAGAATAATAAGATAAAATAGGTGGGGGCTCTGATTTGGCTCGGGGTAGCACCTTAAAGGACAAGTATAAAGGCGAGCTGCCCAGCAAGAGTTTCTTGTTTTGTTTTAGACCTAGGCATTGCTTGATGTCTATTTTCGTATTTACTGGAAATGTATTATTTTCCACAGGAACTAGACGAGTGGGTCTCCGAGACCGTAAAGCGCATGGACGAGGGCGAAGAACCAGAGAGCGTTTCTGATGCTGAAGCGTTGCTGGAAGTGCATCATGAGAGGAAGGTATGTAGTCCGGCCACCTCGGTCCTATAGACCTTGGAACTAGAAGAGTGGGTCTAAGAGACAGTAAAGCAAGGGTGGGCTGTATGCAGCCGATGCTGAAGAGAAGCACAGAGCGGCTCGCTTCGCTCGCCATTTCTATTTTCTTGATGACCGGAAATGAATTTAGTGACGAGTCCGTGGTAATCCGTCATCCAAAACTCGCCTGTATTTATCAAAGAAGGCCTCAGTCGCGTGCGAACCGCGGGCCCGAGCGGACGTACTTACCGAGTTATTGGTGACGAGCCAATGTAGATTATATAGTTCTGTTTGTATCAGTGAGTACTACAGTAAATGTTTTTCCAGGCGGAAATCGACGGTCGTCAGAAAGCTATCTCCGCGCTATCCACGGAAGCTGCGCAGACGCAGCCCGCGATGCAGTCCGCCGTCTCTGCGCTGGGAGACACGCTCGACACGGCTTGGCTGCAGCGCAAGCAATACCTCACGCAGGTATGAATCTTGTATCCACACCACCACAACGGCCTATACTGGTCCATTGCTGGACGCAAGCCTCCCCCTGATAAGCGGATTTTATCTCATGGGGGGTAGTGCTCATTATCCCCACGCTGGGTACCTATGCGGGTTGGGGATCGCAGTTCGGTGGTAGAATAGTTCTGCAAGAGGCGCTGCTGCCTGCCCACCTGGGTATCCCTCTCACCTGACATAGTAGACATACCCGCGCACTAGGATGAAATGCACATAGATTTATCGTAAAACGGCCGCGTAAAAAAATGGGAACAGACTTTTAGCACAAGGGTTATTTATTATAAAAAAAGTGCTCAACGCCGCTAAAGAAGCTTTCACTTCAAAACTATTGAAAGTATCTTTTCAAAATAGATTTATATTTTTAATTTTAACTTTTGAATAACTATACTATAACGGTACGGGCTTTATTTTAGAGTTTCCTTGCTCCGTATATTATTTATTTTCGCCGAAAGTGCTAAAAGTTCAGTGTTGAAATACGAAAGTTTAAAAATTTTTGATGTATACAGACATAGATAATGACGAGACAAATTGATATTATCCTTAGTTCTGGATGGTCAACATCAAACAGCGTTGTAGTTACCCTTCCACGTTTGTATGGAAAGATGAGCTACGCGTACTCACTGGAACCACCTGGTAAAAAACTAGTTACATGAAATACAACATATTTTCCTTTCATTAAATGAAAATGAATTAAAAACACAACAACGGAAAAAAATAACGATAAAAAAATGCGGTCTAATAAAATGATTTATGAATTTTTTGATTCCCCGTACCTACCAGTTTCATCATAAGTTGTTGTGTGGTTGTGTGTGAGCGAAATAATGATTTTTGCGCTTACTATGTACAGGCTACAGACAGCGTCAGAATTAAGTAACCCCCCCCCTGCATAATACATGCATGTTTAAATCCAAACATCCTCCAACAACGTAGGAGTTTTTAAAAGTCGAAAATAAATTATATTCTTATTTAGATAACACACAAACAGAACAAAAAGATAAAAATAAATAAAACATCGGATTCTAGCCCGCCCTGAGTTATGCAGGGAGGGTTACTTAATTCTGACGCTGTCTGTATGTATGTATGTATGCTCTGTCCCGCTTCTATGAACGCGAAATCATATGCGTATGCTTATCACAAAATGGCGCGCATTGCGCCCTCTTAACATTTATTTTTCTTCAGGCTCATCAACTCCAACTGCTGAAGGAACAAGCTCGACAGACGGAAGACTGGCTCGCGTCCAAGGAGGCGTTCCTCAATAACGACGACCTGGGAGAAAACTTGGATGGTAAGTGTAAACATGACTGTCTAGTGCTGCAGAGCTTAAAAAGTCTTGTCATGTTTTGTAGCACTAACATAATTCAACTTATATTTCGAATATTTGAAATGAAGATCAGTAAAGTTATTGAATCATTGCCACACTAATTTGGTTTGAAAGTGATAGGATCACTTAGATCGTCTGTCCGTCTGTCAAGCACCTTTTCCCAGGAACGCGTTAAGGTATCGATATAAATAAAACTTCTAAGTCAAAGCACTCAAAAGTTACAGCCGTTTATGTCCGAATATTTTGAATTTTCCAAGGGAATCACATGCACACAAAACCTTTAGGGTACTTCCCGTAGACCTAGAATCTTGAAATTTGACAAGTAAGGTCTTATAGCACAAGTAAAGGGAAAAATCTACTAACTAAAAAGTACTTTTGATTCTCGCCATGGACCATAACCTGTGGGGTTCCTAATTTCCTTTTCAGGTACGGAACCCTAAAACTATGTAGGATTCCGAGAACCGAGCATGGTACAAACTATGTTCTATTAAAAACTGCTTTTTATAGCGAGGTAAGCAAGCGGTCTTTCAGTTTTTGTAACCTTTTTCACCTCTTTCAGCCGTGGAAGCACTAATCCGCAAGCACGCCGAGTTCTCCAAACTCCTGGACAGCCAGCTGGGACGAGTCCAAGAGCTGGAGACGTTTGCAGAATCCATCCAGGGCAACCACTACAGCGCGGACTACATCCAGGACCGAGTGGGGGGGATACTGAGAAGGAGGGATAAACTGAAGGTAATTTTGGGGGGAGGACACAGGAAGGATAAATACAGAAGGGGCAAACTAAAGTCATTTGTGCAGGGGGATGAAATAGGGGCACATTCAACCCTTTGATTTTAGGATTCTCAAGAAAACTCCTGCCAACTACGTAGAATATAAAAATGGTAAGGGGCGAACCTAGTGGGCTCGCTTGTCAAACTAGGCCTAGACTTTGGTACTTACGCGATCCTCGTGGTAAAAAACTCAAATTCCGTACAATTCACATTTTGGTTTTGGTTCGTTTACTTTTCGTAAACAAGCGAAAACGCTATCAGCCATATTTATCTATGCTGTGACGTCATACGGGTATAACTCTAGACACCAACATTGACAAACGTTCATCATTGTACAAATATAGACAGACTACATAGCGAATTTTACTCGTATAAGAACTGATATGAAATTGGCTTAGAGGCCTATGACGTCACAACATGGCCGATATGGTATTCAGAGTTCAAAATTAAAAGATCTATTTTTAAATTGAAAATATGTAGTCGTCTTACACTTTCAATATCAGAAATCTATAAATATTAGGTCAAATACTATAGAAAATATTTATTTATTGTGCCAAATTTGATATGAGTTAAGTAGCCTATTGACGGAGTTAAAAAATATCACGTTATTTCCGTGTCAATGTTTAATTTTACAATTTGACCTTTCTAATTGTACATTTATTGTATTTAGGAAAATATAGAGATTATATTTTAATTTGATTTTATCTAGCACTAATATTCTTCCTTCATCCCCAGGAGTCCTGCACCCACCGCGGCCTGATGCTGCAGCAGTCTCGCCAGCTGCACCAGTTCCTGCGCGACTTGTATCACGAACGGGAATGGATCCAGGCCAAGATGCAGCTCGCGACGGACCAGAACTACAGGTACCTCACGCCATACCGCTCTCTCCAGCATCAGCATCTGCCAGCAGTCTGGACGAGATCGTCATCCCACCTGGGGTATTTAATTAATTCAATTCGTTTCCGAATCGAATCCGACGGATTCGAATTCGATTCCGACGGATCATTAAAACGCTATTTGATTTTGCCTCGGGTTGACGATCGAAAATCCGAGTCGCATCTGTTGACTAATGGCCTGGCCATGTCAATTAGGAGGAGCTTCTTATTTCGATCATAAACCCGAAGCAAAATCAAAATAGCATTTTAAAGATCCGTCGGAATCGAACTCGAATCTGTCGGATTCGATTCGGAAACGAATCGAATGAATTAAAATACCCTGGACACCGGGCGGCCTACATTACGTTTTACTAAAATATCTATCTATGTAGTGTATTGTATTAAGTATATCAGTTATCTAGGACCCATAACACAAGCTCTGCTTAGCTTGGGGCTAGATAATGCTGTGTGAATTGTCCAGCATTATTATTATTATTATTTATGATTATCATACGCGATTTTAGAATCTAAAATGGTATTTGTTAACAAAGACAAGTTTCAATCAAATGACGAAGCATTTCTATTATCCCGACAGAGACCTATCAAACCTGCAAAGCAAGATCCAAAAGCACTCAGCCTTCGAGTCGGAACTACTCGCCAACAAGGGTCGCATCGACGACGTGGCCAACACCGGCGAGGCGCTGATAGAAGCGGACCACTACGCCGCGAGGGAGATAGCAGGGGCCGTCGAGGAGCTGGAGAACAGCTGGACGGAACTGCAGGTGAGGGTGGACCCTTGGTGGTTGCCAACTAAGGATGGTTTGATCCTTCATGATCGCCGTGAAGGATCGAACTTTCGGCCGAGTGGTGCCGGCTTAGAATGTACCACCGCCCCAACTCTTCCCGCGGGTGTCTAGAGAGACGACTAAGGGATATCCACCGGGGGCGGGCAGCAGCGCCCCCTGCGGAATGATTCTACCACCGAACTGCGATCACCTTGGGGATTATGGACATGAGATAAAAGCCAATAAGGCGCTTATTAGGGGGAGGCCTGCGTCCAGCAGTGGACCAATACAGGCTGTTGAGGTGAGGTTGAGGAGTGACGGTAAAACAAAAGGTTTGTCCAAATAATTAGGTGGGTCGTCGCAATCGAACAATTAACTTGTTTGTTCCTTTTTAGCGTCCACTGGTCGCTAATAAGGATCAAACCGGCCTTCGCTGGCGACCCAAACTGTCTATTCCCCTCGTTGACAACCTACAAGGATCAAAACACCTTTCGTTGACAACCAACAGGTGTCATCCTCCCTCTATGGCGACCAACAAGGGTGAATTCGCCTCTCCAGGCTAGTTCTAAGCCAGCACTACACAGCTACACTAATAAACATAAATGTTTGTTCAATATCTCTGTACATGTATAACGGTGTATACTTCCGCAGACGGCGTGCAGCGTGCGCCGCGAGCGTCTCGCCGAGGCGTACCAGGCGCGCGTCTTCCTGAGGTCGCTGGACGACTTCACGGCCTGGTTAGACGACGTGGAGGCGCAGCTGTTGAGCGAGGACCACGGTAAATATCAGTACAGGCTCTTGAAATCCCACTATTGGACGAAAGCCAACTTCCTTAGAGCGACGGGTTGGAACTAAGACTAAGAAATTAACTTTCTATCAATGCAACGACGATTCTACGGACTTTTATCATAAATCATTTATTTGCAGGAATGTAGGTACCTACAATGAATAGATCTTAATAATAAAAATAACACTCCGATACATTCTGCCTCGTCTAGGTGTGCAAAATTAGGGCTCTATAATAACATTATAATATATATCTTAGATTTCTGACTTCGTTTGAGACACATGTAATGCTGAATTTTTGTTGGACAACGGGTAGTCTAATTTAGTTGTAGTAGTCACAAGTGAAAACTTTGGAGTACTTTAGACGGCTTTAAAATACATAAAATACACGCGGTTGGCAAGAATTGAAAACTGTTGACAATTTCCAGAAATCCACCCACATTCAAGGTACCCTTGGAAATGCCTCTTAAATTGCCTCTAAACACATTCTATACTAAGAAACTTTATAATTGTTTGATTATGTGTATTGTTGGCATTGCTTTACAAATAAATAAATAACCATCGATAAAAAGAGGGGTGATAAAATGTTGACGTATGTGTCTGTCTGTCTGCAGCATCGTAGCTTTCAAACGAATGATTTAGTTTTTTGTTTGAAAGCTTAAACCGAAAGTGGTTTTAGACTAAATACTAATAACACCAACCATTCCAGGCAAAGACCTTGCATCAGTCAGCGCGCTTCTTAAACGCCACACGCGCCTGGAGCAACAAGTCGCCAGCCAGGCCGACACGTGCGCGACACTCGCCGACACCGCGCGCGCGCTCTCGCCGACACACTTCATGCGGGACGAGATACTGAGGAGACAGGAGGCGCAGAGTACCAGGTAATGCCTTTATTTCATAGTAACCAAGTAATAAAATAAGAAAATTTTATTTGAATATTCATGGAAAAATAAAACATTCTGTGAGATAAACAAGATCCGTCAAGTGCGAGTGTTGCTCGCGTGCGGAGGGTTTCGAACGTTTATCAATTATACTCGGTGAGGTAGCCCTTTGAATATTATTCACCCTCTTTTTGACTAATTTTTAAAAAGTGATCTACTCACAGACTTCTCTATATTTTTCCTGTAAAATACAAACGCTACATACATTTAGGATGGAAATACTCAAATAACTATTTCAAATGTTGTAACAACTCTGAGCTATCTCGTTTTGGGGCCTCTCACTCGGCTCGTTTTTATGAAATACGTGCACAGTCCAGGTTAGATATAGGTTCATGTTTCCATGTTCATCCGCTTCAACTTCTTGATTCCCAGCCCTACGACTGGCTTGACACTTATAAAATGTGACAGACGGATGTCTCCAATCCAGTCGATAGGGCACCTGACGCGGCAAATGCAAACTTAAGGCTTGGTAGGCCAGCAGAGGCCGCATTTTTGTGATTTTTAAAACCATCTGAGACTTAGAAAATAGTGTTTAAGATTCTGAAAAAAAGTTATATATTACCTAAGGCTCTAATCGAGTCAAAGTCGCATTCAGTTACAAGATCTAATGAACTTCACTCTATAGAAAATAATCCCAAAGTTACCCCTTTTTCTAACGTTTTTTCAATACTATGACAAGCGAACTACTGATATCACACTTTTTTTTGTACTCAACTAAGGACACTTAATATTTCTAAACAAATTCGCAGAGTTTGACTTGATAAAATGATTTTATTAATCACCATGTTTAAATAACTACAAAAAACACGAGCTTGGCAGGCGCGCATTTTCCCTTACGTCTACTGCTGCAGGACTACCTGGCCTTAAAGATAATTCTTTACATAAATAATATTGTAGCCTTCACAATAGTTTTGTTTTAAAAATGTACCTGGTCGCGATATGTTCTAACAGTATTATAATGTACAGATACCGGCAGCTACAAGAGCCGATGCAGATCCGTCGCGACAACCTGGAGGATGCTGCGCTGCTGCATCGCTGGGACAGAGATGCAGATGAAGAGTTCAAATGGTAAGATCATTCTACCACTCCACCTTATTATATTATTACTAGCTGCTGCACGCGGCTTCAATACAAATACTCTTTATTGCACACCAAATAAAACAGAAACACAAGTCAGGAAAATACATGGATAAATGACGTCAATTATTAATTACTAACATAAGTAAACAGCTGGATAGATCTTTGGGTTAAAGTGCTTTATGTAATTTGTGACCCATTGAATTTATAAGTCCAGATTTCATGGTTTTCCTTTCATTTCATTTATGAAGTTTGTTTGTTTTTTTTTTGGAAGTACCCTATAGGTTTTGGTCCATGGCGAGAATCAAAAGTTTTTTTTTGTGAATAAACTACAAAAATTAAATAACATCGCAAAAATTTACGACTTCGGCGGGTGTTGAACCCGCATCCTTCCGTCCCGCCTTCAAGTCCCGCCGAAGTCGTAAATTTTTGCGATGTTATTTAATTTCTTAGAAATTTGCCAGAGTGTGAGGCTTACGCACTATAAAAACAAAAACTTTATAATAAACTACAGACTAACTGACAGAGTTGGGGTGGTGCTAATTATAGCCGGCATCAGACGACTATCAGTGGACTAAGTTGATGCTCATGAGGTTTTGTTTCAGGCTGAAGGAACGCGAGGTGTCGGTGAAGCAGGCGGAGCTCGGCGCGACGCTACAAGATGCGCAGACGCAACTGAAGAAACATCGCGCGCTGGAAGCGGAGCTCATCGCCAGGTACTTTACTTACGTCGTTTATGCGGTTTTATAACCGCTGACCCAACAAGATAGATAGATAGAAAATTCTTTATTGCACACTTATTACAAACAATACAACAAAACAGCTTAAATTCCAATGTGACAAGTGGCGGTCTTATCGCTCAAGAGTGATGTCTACCAGACAACCGTGGATGGATACGATTATTGGATAGTCCTAGGGGATCTGTGTGCTCATGAAAGTTATATAAAAAATACTTTTAATACATTACGCTCAAAATAAACTATATTTTACAAAATTAAGTGTAGAAAGGACTACTAAATATCGCTAAGTACACTCCCGAAATTCAGACGAATGTTTTGATATCTCATTCATCAAAATCGCTTTAGCCATTTTTCTGTTCTTAAGGTAATTAATCCGAGGCGAATGACATAGAGAGGCCTAACCCAGCAGTGGGCCGACAAGGGCTGATATGATGAAGAAGAAGGCAATAAAAACAAAAAATATTTAAACAGGAAAACAAACACCCTCGCGGGTAAACAAGAAGTCTATGCAATCGTAGATCGCAACCAAACGAATGAACCGATTTAGATTTTATTGGGCTTGTAAGAAAGCTTATTATTTTATTTGGAACCTTAGCAATGCTTTAGTAGCAAATATGTAGAATTTGTTAGCAGTTCGTCCAAAAAGCGATTCGTCCAAATCGCGTTAGTAGCTAAGCTAGCGATCCACAATGTAGTCACTTAGTGACATTCTCGCATACAGTTTTACAGTTGGTGGGTATTTTTTAAAGTTTTCAAATGAATACTTATTGCATGAGACTAAATTTTTGGTCGCGCTCTCGTTTACCACATACTTTCTATTTATTTATTTTTAAGGAAGGCCTACAGCTTATATAATTACAAATAAGTTACAAGAATCTATCAATAAAAAAGCTAATTAATGGCCTTCACGGCTAAATGACAGTGTGGATCTCAAAATCAAAATCAAAAACTCTTTATTTCCATAAATACAATAAATGAACACTTAGAAAAGGTCTTTGAAAACTAAACACTGACACGGAAATAAAGTGATATTTTTGATTTCTGTCGGTTCGATATCGACTAAAGTAAAGAAGCGACGAAGAAACCTTTAGCCTGTTAGTTGATACTTTTCGAGTTGGAGCAAAACCCGTCCCAAGCTTTTTTATCTTCTAGATAATCTGATGTTTTATAGTAAGCCTTTTTGCACAGCAAAATACGCTACGTAATCATACTATTTAGATAAACAAGTGAAGTTACAGTAGTCTTGCGCATAGTAGTTCGCGACGGAGATCGCTCAGTTTAGTTCGCCGCTCGAATCAGAGGAAAGCAGATCGTTCGCTCGTTTTGATACTGCTCCTGCATGGGTACGCGACAAGATTATGGATGGCTGTTTTTTACCTACAATTTTGACACTATAGACAGTAAAAACCTCTGAATGAATATTCTTAAAGAGTATATCATTATTGTAAATGAAGGCTATAGGGGCAAAAGAAGCAATGTCACAAGAAATTCAATTATAAATTATGTATAGCACACATTAACACTTAGATTTTCACGCGTACTTATTATGTTGCAATAAGTAGAAAGCATAAAAACAATCATAATCCCTCATATCTTCAATATTTTCAAACCCTGTACAGGTGCAAAAGTGAGCGGTTGACGCCACCCTTGCTCATTCGGTCACGAACTAACGAACTATGGAGCGGGGAATGAGCAAACTAGTTCGCGTAGTTCATCTGTGGGCGCGCTCTTACGACCTAGTTCGTTCGCGAACTACACAAGACTAAGTTACAGTTAAAAAATGGTCGAAAATAGCTATTGAGACAAAATATAAACTTTCCACCAAAGAATTACCCATTCTTCACCCAACACCTTTTCTATCTTTCCAACAGAGAACCAGCAGTGAAGGCGGTCTGCGCGCGCGCATCCGCCCTCTCCCTCCGCGGCCACTTCGCCGCGAGCACCCTGGACGCACGCGCGAGGGAGCTGGACAACACTAGAGCTCTGTTGTCTGACGCCGCCGCGGCGAGAGCGAGGGCGCTGCAGGAGAGGTGTGAATTACTGCAGGTTAGTTACTAGCTATAGATAAGATGCTGGGAAAACGGTGGTTAGAACAAACGAAGTAAACATTATGGCGGCTTGAAACAAGGAATTACAAAATGGCGGCTAAACACATCAAAATGGCGATTTCAGTCATAAGGGGAAATAGTTGTTAGAAGGCACATAGCTATTGTTATATACAATACAGCTATTGTTCCATATACTCGACTTTTATATCATCGGGAAGAGCTAGCCTCGATTCGGAAGGAGGAATCTTAGCAATGCGTAGCAGACAGAATTTTTTAGCTCATTTATGCTGGGAAAACGGTGGTTAGAACAAACGAAGTAGACATTATGGCGGCTTGAAACAAGGAATTACAAAATGGCGACTAAACAGATCAAAATGGCGATTTTAGCCGCCATCACATTCATAAGGGGAAATAGTGATTAGAAGGCACATAAGTGGATTAGTTATAGCCTCGCTCTGAAGACGCTTCGCAGCGAGCACTTCGCACGCGCTAGAGAACTCATAGAAAGCTATAGCTTTGTTGTCTGAAGCCGCCACGGGCCGGGTGAGGGCGCTGCAGGAGGGATGTGAATTACTGCAGGTAAATTACTGACAGTAGATAAGATGGTGGGAAAACGGTGGTTAGGACCATCAAAGTAGACATGAAGGCGGCAAAAAGCATTAAAATTGCGGTTTTAGCAGCCATTTTGTTGCTTTTAGCCGCCATCACAGTCTAGAGGGAAAACAGTGGCTAAAAGGCACAAAGATGAACCTCGGAGCGGGCACCACGGACGCACACGTCAGAAAAGTCAGAAAGCTCTAGCTCTGTTGTCTGACGCGGGCCGAGCGAGGGAGCAGGAGAGGTGTGAACGATTACATCTTAGTATGTAGATTTGTGGTAAATTGAGTAGAAAATAGCAGCTAAAACAAGCAAAACGGAGGCTGAAAATTCTCAAAAAGAGTGCGATAATAGTCTCTTTCTCGCTCCGAAGACACTTCGCAATTAGCACCTTGGACGCACTGTTATACCCCTACTATGTAAGGCATACTGCTTACTAGTCGCTGACTAGACATTTGATGGTTAGTGTAGGGACGTCTCGTCCAAGCCAGACTGACGAGTCTGGTTTTGACCTCCGAAGCGGCCTTTTGTCCTATGGTCATCTTTTAAAATTGTACCTTACTTCGTAAATCTATTGTGAGTGTCCTAATTAAATAGATTATTCAAATTCCTTTTTTTTTAAAGACTCCGGGACCTCGTCCCATAACAGCACGCGTTAGAGAACTGGACAACACGCGTTTTCTGAGATCTTGTTACATAGTCCGAGAGAAGTGAACTGTTACAGGTATGTCTGTAGCTAGCAAGGACTTTTGAGTAGAATTCTGTATTGTAAGAAGCAGCGACAAGGCGACAAAATGGTGGCAATATGGCGAATCAGACGAAAGTTGGAAAGAATTGTGCTAGGATCATTCAATAGACACGATGGTCAATTAAACTGATAAAATGGCGTTTAGGAGTCGTCTAGGAGACAAAATGGTGGCTAAAACAGAAGAAAATATGCATCAAGGAAAATACAAAAATCAGTCCTTACAGAACAAAAATACAAAATGGCAAACATGCAACAAAAACATTTCTATCAACACATTTTTATTTATATTAAAATTACATTTACCTAATATATTTTCATAGACACTTTGAATTGCTTACATGTTAATACTTCTTATCTAGGAGTTACTTATTATATGTATTTTAAGTAGTAATTTTTCAATTAATTCACACTTTTAATTGCATTCATAATCACAGTCCTTTTACACAAATATATTCATTCCTAGCTTACATCGCAATTACTTAATATTTGTTACAATAGTACCCATCCTCACGTATTTTGTCATACAGTTTTCAATTATTTCAAACCCTCTATGTTCGCTCTCCAATACTCCTCCAAAGCGATCACTCCCACTCTCCTCTCATGCGCCTCCCTCTCACTCTTCATCCTATACTCGTGCGCCTCTCGGTCGCGTCACTCCGCCCGTTTCGCTGCGCTCGCGAAAAAGAACAACTGGTACGCGTGGCTTGTGGATTGTAACTGACTTAAGAATACCAGATGGCGGGTAAATGGTTGACCTTTTGAAAATAGTCGCTATTTTAAAAGATAACGAATAAATATCATGTATATTATAAATGAACATGCTGTATCTCGTGGTACGTTGGGAATAGCTTTACAAAAAAAGCTAGCAAACTAACAGCTCAAAACATTCCTAATTAAACTTTATTATTTGTAATCAGTAATCACAATAACATTCCTTTTACGTAGTACCTACAGATATATTCATTCATAGCTTTCAATGTAATTACATACCTAACGTTTGTTTTAATAACCATCCTTTGTCACACAGTTTTCAATTATATCAAACTCTCTATCTTCGCTCTCCAATACTCCTCCTCCAAAGCGATCACTCCCACTCTCCTCTCATGCATCTCCCTCTCACTGTTCATCCTATACTCGTGCGCCTCTCGCTCGCGTCTATATTCCGCCCGCTTCGCTGCGCTCTCGAGAAGGAACAACTGGTGCGCGTGGCTTTGGCTGCAGCATTTTGTGCTGTGGACAAGATAAAATGGTGGTATGGGTACTAAATAACTGAAACACTTAATACAATACAAATATAGTAGACTAGCTTTTGCCCGCGGCTTCGCACTCTTATTTAAGGTATAATAAGTATATAATAATTAATTATACAGGGTGTAACAAAAATAAGTAACCAAACTTTCTCTCGCGACGGTCGCGACGGCGCTTATCGGTTTTTTGTGCGTAAAAATGGCTCGTATGCGTTATTCAGATATTGAATACCACGAGATGAAAATTGAAATGGGAAAATTGGAATGCATTGGCTAGCTTCCTACATAACTACAACACGTGCAGCCCGCCGCCGCGCGCGCTGCTGCGATATCGCGTGTCCGGTCGTGGGTGCCCCCCGTAAAAAGATATTTATCAGCTAAAAAGGTGTACACAAGATACGTAGACCTTTTAATCATATTTTAATGTCAAATAAACACGTGCATCAGTCGTTTGCGTAATGTAGTGAAAATTCCGTATTTATTTTATTTTTCGAAAACTAAAGGGCGGGATTTTTTTTTAATATTTTTCCTGAATTCAGTGTTCGATTCTACACCCCACCTGAAAGTTTGGTTACTTATTTTTGTTACACCCTGTACATACATATAATAAGTAAAGCTTTGTCTGAACGTACGCCAAATTTCATCTTGATCTGTTCAGTAATTTTGGAGATCCTAGGTAGCAAAAATTCAGATTTAACAAACTTTCGGCTTTATAATATTAGGATTAGCAGATCGTACAAACATTTGTCTCGAGGCGAGAATTGAACCCACCCCACAATCGGGAGAACCGCTGCGCCACAGAGATTATAAAATACATACCTTTTAGCTATTTTCTTCAATGGATCTGGATTTAATATAGCGTCTGATGTCTGCTGTTCGGATTCCGACGTTTCAGCCTGAAAATATCACATATAACAAGTTTTATTTAGTGCAATAGTTTTCTTATTTAATTTACTAGTTTTTAACCCCCGACGCAAAAAGAGAGGGGTGTTGTATGTTTAACGTGTCTGTCTGTGTATCTGTCTGTGGTATCCGTAGCTCCTAAACGGATGAACCGATTTTCGTTTAGTTTTTTTGTGTCATAGATTATTTTATCCCGAGTGTTCTTAGCCATGTTTCATGAAAATCTGTCGGGGGGTTTTTTAAATTTTAAATTTTGTTCTAAACTCTGAATGTCACACATAAAGATCAGCACCTCAACACCCTATATTGGTCCACTGCTGGACGCCTCCCCCTGATAAGTGCCTTGTTGGCTTTTATCTCGTGGGGTCCATAATCCCCTCGCTGGGCATGCATGTTGGGAATCGCAGTTCGGCGATGGAATTGTTCTGCAGGTGGCGCTGCTGCCCGCCCCGGTGGATATCCCTTAGTCACCTCTCTAGACACCCGCGGGAAGAGTTGGGTGGTGCTAACTCTAAGCCGGCACCACACGGCTAACACAGAATACTATATGTTATGTGGCTTCTTCTTCGCAGACAGAAGCTAGTAAAATATATGCCTACCACAGAATGCTCAAATTCTCAAAAGTGAAGAATTCTCAGCCTTCTTGAATTCTTACCCTAGGCTCCTGTTTAATATAAACAGCGTCACTATCATAGTTAGACTCCATAGGCTCTTGAGGAGACCCCCTCAGCTCCTGTTCTTCAGAGAGGGGGCTGGGTGGCTCAGCCCCTTCAATCTCCCCTAGCTTTTTCGCTCTTCGCAACAACTCTGACTTTTTAAATCTGTTTTTTAAGTTCCGCCATTTATTTTGTAGTTGCGCTAAGTCTCTTTTGCGGCGGTTGATTGCGTTAAAGCTGAAATAAATAAATAATAAATAAATAATGCTGGACAATTCACACCGCATTATCTAGCCCCAAGCTAAGCAGAGCTTGTGTTATGGGTACTAGATAACTGATATACTTAATACAATACACTACATAGATAGATATTTTTTTACTATACATAGAAAACACCCAGACCAACGGAACAAATTTCTGCAGATCGTACACAAATTTGTTCCGAGGCGGGAATCGAACCAGCAACCTCCTGCGTCGCAGGCAGACCTTCGCCCGCTGCGCCACGGAGGTCGTCAGAATACAGAAATACAGACAATGTCTATTAAGTACCATTAAATAGAAGTCATTTTAATCCAGCTTTCAGCTGTGACGTCTTATCTTTTTTAGGGGGGAATTTTTCAAATCGGTCCAGTAGTTTCGGAGCCTATTCAATAAAAACAAACAAACAATCAAATCTTTCGTCTTTATAATATTAGTATAGACTAATCCTATCCTATTATCCTACTAATATTATAAAGCCGAAAGTTTGTGAAATCTGAATTTTTGTTACCTAGGATCTTCAAAACTACTGAACAGATCAAGATGAAATTTGGTATACACTTAGAACGTAGCCTAACTTAAATAATAGGCTACTTATTATACCGAAAATACGCGTGAGAAGCCGGGGGCTGTCTGTCAGTCTGTTACCTTTTCACGGCTAAACGGCTGAACGGATCTCAATTTAATTTGGCAGGGAGATAGATAGTATCACGACGATGGACATAGGCTACTTAAAAAGCGCAGGCGAAGCCGCGGGCAGCTGCTAGTATAAAATAAAAGCGAACAAAGAACTGTAAGCCCCACCGTGCCAGCACCGCCCCCAAGCGGCTCTTTTAGCTATGTTGGTATTTGTGCTTGTGTCTTTGTTTTCTATAATGTCGAATCTTAGAAGAACCAGTTTTCCGAGCACTCTCTGAAAAGTACATCATTTATGTTAGCAAATTTTTTTTTCATATATATATTCTTAAGACGGCCGGTAAAGACACTAAAACAAAAAAAAAATGTTAATTATGTATATTATAAACTAATATACTGTGTATATACATGTAATCATAATGGTTTTTAAAATACGAGTATTCACACGTAAAAAAACAAGATCCGTCAAGTGCGAGTGTAACTCGCGCGCCGAGGGTTTTGAACGTTTGTCAATAAATATGTACCAAAAGTACCGGTTAGAGACTTCGCAATTTAACGAATACCTAAGAATAGTAGGTACCAACCTACATTTCAGATAGATCTCTCTGCATGCTTCGGATTAATGGGTGGTTCGGTTAAGGTGGGTAATGGTAAATTTTTCGACTTTTTACGAAATATTTCAAAAAGTATGAAAGCTACAGAAATTTTAAAAACTGTTTTGAAATTTCCAAACCGATACCTTTCATTTGATACCCCACTCGGCGGGGTAGCCCCCCTTTTGAAAATTATTATTTTTTGACCATTTTTCAAAAAGTGTTCTTTTTACAGACTTCTCTATATTTTTCCTGTAAAATATAGATCCATATCTACAAACGCTTCATACATTTTAAACGGATCGCTCTGCAAACTTCGGAGATAGGGGGGGGGGGAATGGGTATTTTTTCGACTTTTTTCAAAATATTTCTAAAAGTATGAAACCTACAGAAATTCAAAAAACTGTTTTGAAACCTACAAACCGATACCTTTCATTTGATACCCCATTCGGTGAGGTAGCCCCCCCTTTTGAAAATTATTCCCCCCCTTTTTGACCATTTTTCAAAAAGTGTTCTTTTTTCAAACTTCTCTATATTTTTCCTGTAAAATATAGATCCATGTCTATAAACGCTCCATACATTTTACATGGATCACTCTGCAATCTTCGGAGATAGGGGGGGGGGAATGGGTATTTTTTCGACTTTTTTCAAAATATTTTAAAAAGTATGAAACCTACAAAAATTTCAAAAACTGTTCTGAAACGTACAAAATGATACCTTTCATTTGATACCCCAAATGACTCTGTAGGTATCTTTTAAAATTTCGGCATCACAATTTGTATGGAAAATATTCATTTTCATTTTTCATTTATTTTCATTTTTTTTTCTCGAAATCTGTACAGGCGCACGAAATGTATTATTATTTTAAATTTCAAGTTGATAGCTGCAGTAGTTTTTGAGTTATTAAGGAGGGAAAAAAGGACAGACAAAGCGAGACCATAAGGGTTTTGAAACCGATCTTCGATCTTCAAAACCCTAAAAATTGTGATATTCATCTGTGAATGAATATCGCAGAAACCTGAAGCTAAAGGAGATTATTTTAGAAGGCATTTTTTATTCGTTTTTCTATTTTATATTTCTGTTTTTCTCCAAATACTTATGTAAGATTTGGTGTGCGCGACGGTTTTGAAAAAAAATATACCTACGTATGTTAGGGCACCCTCCATACAAAATCAAAAAAATCTTCAAATCCCCTTTGGTTTTCCGAAAAAAAATTATACCTACAATTTTTAATCTTATTTTAATGAGGCCAGAGTGGTTTTGAAGTTAATCTTCAAAAATTCTGTGAGAAACGATTAAGAAATAAAAATAAAAAAACATTTTATTTCACGTTACCGAAGCCGCGGACAACAACTAATTACAAACAAAATAGTAAAAATCTCACCTTCTCCTGTTCAGTCCAATTCAACGACCGTACTCGTTTTGTGGTTTCCATGACAACATAAATTAAACAACCTATAATTGCAAACGCATTAAACGAAGCGTCACTTTTGACTCGTACTAACTCTTCACTAAACTGTAGCATTTAACATCTTTAGTTGTTGCATTAGGTTATGTTTTCACTGATAATTTCTCGAGAGAATAATAGAGCTTTAAAAATAAGAAACCCACAGAAAGTAGGTGAAATTTGGACTATTATTCAATACAGAGGAAACATGTAAAAACATAGATCGTGAGAGAAAACAAATGAAAGAATTGAGAGGCGTGCGCTTCACGTCAAGGCGTGTAGGAGCGACTGGCGTGAGACTGGCGCCGCGTGGCCCGATAAAAAGGTTATGGCGAATTTACACGCTCGCCGAGACTCTCCGGGACAGGCCGATGTCTAGTGTGTATAATGTAGGCGTTTGTCTAGTCTAACAAGTCGTGTAGATAAATTATATTGTGATTGTGTGTTAGATTATGATTGAATGCTGCATGACATTTTCAATCTCATTCTTTTTCTACATGGCTTATTTATTGCACCATGGACAGTCAAATAGGAAGATTAATATTGTTTTCTTTAAACCGATTTAGCATGTATGATTTGATTATAATCGAGTGTAGCAAAGCAGTTCCGTATTAGGTATAGGTCGCGTCACGTAAAAAGAACGCTGGAAAAAAGTGGAAGGGGTGTGTTCGCGCATGGGTACACTCACGCACGATAGTACTATGCCAATTTAAACCAATAGCGCACCGGCAAGCATGCGGCGCGTGACCCGCCCGCCCCGCGCCCCACTGCATACCACCAAATAGACCTATAAATAGCCTACTGCGCACCTTACCGCCAGCGTTCTTTTTACATGACGCGAACTATACCTACACTGTTTTTATATCTCTATTATTTATTCGACGCACGCTATTAAATTTTGGGATTTTTCCATGGCATGGTTTTGATGGACATTTACGCATAGCCATTGCCATTATAGCAGCTTGCGGTTAGGCTGTGTTAAAACATGAAAATCTGTGTCTTTTCACAAGCTGCACTCAGGTTTTCTCGTAGGGTCTCGTCTTGTCTAGGCCCATTTTAAGTGAGACAAAGAATGTGTACGTATGTACATGGTCCGTTCCGTTGAGAGGACGAGAGCTCGAGACATTCGACGACAGTCTCGGCAAGTGTGTACGGCCGGCATTACTTACGACTAGCGGAACGCCCGGCCCGATACTATTCGAGCTGAGCCGAAGTTGGCCGAAGTCGAGGCCGTCAATTGAGATTCTGGCCCTATGTATTTTTTTTTGTATTTATTTATTCCATCGTAGGTACACTTGTTGTTACTTATGAGTATGCAGATTTTTAAAAATAAATTAAAGCAACATTTTCTGGCTAAAGATCGGAAACAATAGTTTAAAAGAACAATATCTTGAAATAATACGTGATTTTAGATTTCAATAACTTCATAAATTAAATAAAAACATTTTTTTTTCTCATTAAATAATACGTATTAAATGAAACTAAAAACTAAATAAAAAAGAAAAAAAAATATTTAACTAAAACCATCTTAACCAAATTATACAAAAAGCAATATAAGATAATATTAAAGCTTCCTCACTCTTGGACTACTTGTGCACGCTTTGTCAACGTGCACAAAAAACGCTTGGCCAAAACAATAGCACAGGCCTACGAGCAGGCGGCCACCGGCCGGTAAAAATGAGGGTAGGCCCGTGTGTGGCTAACATCACAGTTTAATCTGTTTAGTTTTTTAAGTTTCTTATTTGTTATCATTTTTTGTTAATTAGTAAGAGCCACATAATCGCAGTGTGATTAAGCTCTCTAAATAAAGATTAAAAAAAAAAACTCTTATTACTTAGCTTTGACGAGCTGGTATTCTTAAAATATTTCATTCTAATAATAAGTAGATTCTGTAACTAGGTCTATAGAAAATGATGGATAGTGGGTTCTCCATGTGCAGCGACGAATATACCTATTTGGTAATTCTAGTTTTGTTCCTTTACTGAGATATTAGATTAAGTTGTTTTAATGTCTATCATTGCTATTTTCTTTATTTTGTTTTGTATCAATTAGTTTGTACATTAGGTTAATTGGAAATAAACACACTCGAACTTACATATTAAACAAAGCAGATACTAAATATGTATAAGTACAAAAATTTTGTTTTTCTCATTTAAGTGAACTGTAAACTATGTTCTTTGAGAAATAAAGATTCTTTAAACCGATACTATATAATTTGACTGCCTCGTTGGTCTAGCGGTCAGCTTCTTCAATCGCTGAATATGAGGTCCCGGGTTCGAATCCCGGGTTGGCCCAATAGCTGTTATTGCGGATTTTCTAGCAAGAAAAATTCACAGTAGCAGCCCGGAGTCAGGAAGTTGGCGGTGTTACACCCCCGTGATTCGGAAATCACGTTAAGCCGTTGGTCCTGCGCTTGACCTCTCCCCCGTGTGGATCTGCTGTCCCTTCTGATTATCAGAGTGAGGGAATAGAGAGTGCACCTGTGTTTGCGCATACACTTGTGCTCTATAATTGTCCTGGGCATCTGGCTAGTCTCCGACGAGACTGGCTGACGTGGTCGAAATTCGGCTAGGAGGATATAACTATACAGGGTTATTGGTAATTCACTGACACTATGTGAACTACAGGTTCTGCCCACCATCATGAACACGTCCGTGAAGACGCCATATTCTTAAAATAAATGTAAATGGAATTCAATTCATTTATTGCAGGAAATATGGTCATAATACAGGGTCTCGAACATTAGAATAGTGTCACATACTTCACCAAAACACATTGGCATGCAAAATTTCTTATAAATAGGTACATCTGTAAATTGTATTCATTTAAATTGTAACAAGATTAAACCATAATTGAACAATACACATCAATAATGTTGATTACTACTAATTTCTCAATTTTAGGTCCAAAGTTCCCTAACACTATAAAAACCTTTTTCTATGAGCCATAATTTTAATTTTTTTATAAATAATTTTAAAGGTAAATATTTGATGTCATTAGGGATTTTATTATAATATAGAGCCACACATGGCATAACAATTCTTACTATATAATGCTGTCTTAGGAGTCCTAGACAGAACAATTCTTTCTGGGTTACGCACACATCTAGGGTATATATCCTTAACTTTAGTAAATAAATTCGAGTGTTCTTTTACAAATGAATGATATTAGTATATACCCCCCTACATTAAAAATCGTTAACTACAGGGGTTTTCTTTCAAACTAAACGTAAAAACGGCTCTGCCCTGAATTTTCAGCAGTGTGTGTGTGTTCGGTTGACTCCCAGCCATGCTGATGCCAATTTTATCATCTGTCATAGATGTAAAATAAGCCAATGATGATGATGTAGGTACATTTAAATAGGAGTGGGAGATAGGTATTTAGTCGGACATTATTTTGTACTAGCTTCTGCCCGCGGGTTCGCACGCTTTGTTTCTATAAACGTTTAAGGTGATTTCTATCCCATGGGAACTGATTTATGGGATAAAAAGTAGCCTATGTTTGATTCCAGGGTTAGAATTACCTGTGTTCAAAATATCAGCCCGATCCGTTCAGTAGTTTTGGCTTGAAGAGGCAAGAAACATCCGTACATCCATCCATCTATCCATCCATCCATTCAAACTATCGCATTTATAATATTAGTGTGATGTGATGTGATAAAGTGTGCTGCGAAAGTTTGGATGTTTAGATGTATGGATGGATGGATGTTTGTTACCTCTTCACGCCAAATTCACAGGAAGAATCGGGCTGAAATTTTGCACATAGGTAACTCTAATCTTGGAATCAAACATAGGCTACTTTTGAACCCATAAATCAGTTCCCATGGGATAGAAATCACCTTTAAATGTTTCCATAGAAACAACGCTCGCGAAGCCGCGGGCATAAACTAGTTACTAAATAAAACTGAACAAACAATTTCAAAAACAATAATTAGTTTCCCTAAAATTGTAAAAAAATAAATAAAATAAAATAAATATACGTGTGATGTTATTAATAAAAACTCGTAACTTTCCAGCTAATATCCGAGATATCGGAAGTAGAGGCGTGGCTGCTGGAACGGAGAGCACAGCTCGTCTCCTCGGACGTGGGGCGCGATGAAGAGTCGGCCTTGACGCTGACGAGGACTCTCGAAGCCCAGCAGAGGGACCTCTCGGCTCAAGACAAGAGGATCGCGCAGTTAGCGGTGAGTATCATTTCATTATCTGTTAGGGTAGACTACAGCAGTATTTTAATTCATTCGATTCGTTTCAGAATCGATGTTATAAAATAAATATATAAAAAATGCTGGACAATCCACATAGCATCGTCAAAATCCGACCTTTGGTCAGTTATGGTCATTTATGTGGTCAGTTATGGTATTTTGGTCAGTTATGTGGTGTGCGGAAGCGAATCGGTTGCCGTCTATTCCGTAATTGAAGCACCTTTTAAAAGCGGCAAAACCAGATAAAATTACTAAGTTTTTTAAACGTTTTTGTCTAAGCCAGATAATAATTAGTAGGTATTGTTACTGAAACGAGTTACATGGTTAAATTGATTCGTTAAATTGGTTCTTGGAACGTATCCCCTACATTCCTATACAAACCGTTCCGTATTCTACGGTTTCTATATTCGCGGCATATTTACGGAACCTATACCCCTCGAATAAAGAGCTTTTACAGCATGGGTATTTTAATTCATTCGAATCTTTCGCGAATCAAATCCGACGGATCTATAAAACGCTATTTTGATTTCGCCTCGGGTTGATGATCGAAATAAAGAGCGTCTCCTCATTGACATGGCCATTAGTTAACAGATTCACTTCGGATTTACGATGCTGGTGAGTATATGGAGCATCGTCGTACAGCGGGGCAATCAAAATCAATCTTTATTTCCATAAATACAATAAATGTACACCTACAAAAGGTCAAGGTTCAATGCAGCCAGCGTAGCGGGGACGCGACGACTGGTATTGATAAGGAGCAGTTGAGCTACCTGTAGATTGTTTGCAACAGTCTGCAGTGAACGCAATTGTTTAAATTATAAATACTAGTTCTGATTTATTTCTATTATTTGAATTTTCTTTATCGAGACAGTATCTGCTCATAAGAAAACTTCTATTATAACATATTCCCTCTACAGGAGCGAGCGACCATGGATGACGAGACCCTGAAGAAGAAAGTGGAAGATCTGAAGAACTTGTACGAGGACATGAAGCTGCTGTCAGCGAAGAGACAGCAAAGACTGCAGCAGAGCTTGAAATACTTCAAGTAAGACGCCATCTTGTTATAATATCAGTTTTATATATTTCTTAATTGTTTTAACCCTCGACGTTGGAGAGGAGAGAGGGCGCTATGCACGCCATTTTGTGAAAAGTATAGGCATAGGATTTTTGGAACGGCGTAAGCACAAAAATCAATTTTTGCTTTTGACAAGAATACTACACAACTTATAAAGAAACTGGTTCAAGGAACCAATTGGTAAATAAACTACGGATCAAAACTTTTTAATTTTACATTTCAATGGACCGTAGGGTTCCTGAGATTTCGACCAAATTATGTGCGAAACAGTGCACTTTCATGATTTTTATCGTATTTTTTTTCTTACTTAATCGTGTTTTAACCCCCGACGCAAAAAGAGAGGGGTGTTATAAGTTTAACGTATTTGTCTGTGTATCTGTCTGTGGAATCGTAGCTCCCAAACGGATGAACCGATTTTCGTTCAGTTTTTTTTGTGTCATAGATAATTTTATCCCGAGTGTTCTTGGCCATGCTTCATGAAAATCTGTCGTTAGGTTTTTAATTTTTTTAATTTTGTTCCTGTTTTTTGTAATCGTAATATAAGTTAACTATGTAATATATTTTAAGTTCGTTTGTACTGTGTAAGTAGCAAATACATGATTGTTTATGTCTATTTATTAGTTGATTCTTCCTCCAGGTTCGTCGAAGAATGCCTGGAGGTGCAGGAGTGGGTGTCGGAACAGATGAGCGTTGCTGCCAGCGAGGAGTACGGGCTGGACGTGGAGCACGTGGAGACGCTGCAGCAGGCCTTCGACAACTTCCAGCAGCAGCTGCAAGGTAACTTGTCCACTGTTGGGCAATGCTATAGCTATAGCTTGTCACATTTAGCTACGGCCAGCAGGTAAGGCTACGTTTGCCAAGCGTCCTTGGTCTTCCGGTGGTTTTAATTACTTCTTAAGGGTCCGGCGACGGATGAATTTCCCATACAAACGTAGTACCAAAATGATTTGTAATTTGAGAATGTTTTCATCATGGTTTGCTATTATTTGTGTTAGAATAGTATTTATACAGGTTCCTGCCATAAGATTTTTTCAAAATACTTATCTACACAATTACTAAGACAACATTCATTCTTTGATGTAAAAATGCGATTAGGTTTAATTTCATTTCAGAAAGGTATTTTGAAAAAAAAAAATGTGGCAGGAACCTAGATAAATACTATTTTAATACAAATAATAGCAGAACATAGTGAAAATATGCTCAAATTAAAAATCATTTTGGTATTACGTTTTTATGGGAAATTCATCCGTCGCCGGACCCTTAAATGTCACGTTGTCTATGACATAACAAGCTGGCAACATATGTTTTTCTGTTGTCTGTGGTCAGCCTCTTCTCCTTTACTCTATGGGTCGAACAACATCAATACAAAAGTTTGTGAGTCTATCAAGTTTTTATTTTATTTATTATTTATCCATATCCATCTAAAGTAAAACTTACGATAGCCGCAGACTCTACACACGTCACACTAGTTAGCATGTTCAATAGAGTTACTTAGTATAATTATAATTTTGTATATATTAGTGTATTAGTTTAGTAGGTATTATGTGTATTAGTATTAATAGTTTAGATTTATGATTAAGAAGCACCGCCATCCTTTATTTTTCTCCCGTTGTTTTGGTTGCCTGGAAGAAATCGCTTTATTTATTTATTTTGATTAGTAACTAACACGATTTTTAACCAATTACAATAGTTACTTAATATTAAAAACATAATTTATCCAATTACTTAAAATTATTGTACAATTTTAAAACGCTTTAAGCGGTAACGCCGCCAGTTCCATTGCTCTCTATATATTTCTTTTATTCTGTTCTCTATATATTTCTATGTAAAATTAGTTTTCTATGGTGATGATCTATCTATCAATCCATCAACAGTTTTGAATTTTAAATACTCTCAGAAACTTGTGTGCCAATACAACGTTTCCTGTCATAGAATATGAAGAGATTGATGCAAAAAGGTTTGTTATAATACCTTGTTCACTAATTCTCTTCGCAGCCAACGAAGGTCGCATAGAAGCGGTCTGCGAGTCCGGCAACGTGCTTCTAGAAGAGAACACGCCAGAAGCAGACAGAGTCAAGCAGAGGATAGACGACATCCGAGGACTCTGGGAGGATCTGAAGGAACTGGCGGGGGCGAGACAAGAGGTGAGTGCGAGAGAGAGATTTAATTAAAAACATTGGTTCATAATGCCAATCAGTCTGCTGAAAAAGTGACTTTCCTGATGTTAATCGATTTTAATATTTTAGTATTGTGCATTAGTCCTAACTTGATGAGACTCCTCACCTCCTCAACGGCCTATATTGGTCCACTGCTGGACGCAGGCCTCCCTCTGATAAGCGCCTTATTGACTTAACCTCATGGGGGTAATGCCCATAATCCTCACGCTAGGCATGCGGGTTGGAAATCGCAGTTTGGTGGTAGAACTGTTCTGCAGGGGACGCTGCTGCCCGCCCTCGGTGGATATCCCTTAGTCGTCTCTCTAGACACCCGCGGGAAGAGTTGGGGTGGTGTTAATTCTAAGCCACACAGCTGTGAGAGATGCGACACAGCGAACAGACTATTTCGCCGCTAATTGGGTGCATTTTTACGCGTATTCAGAATTCAGCCAAAGTGCGGTGAAAATAGTCTCATCAAGTAACTCAGTGAGTACCTGATCTGACGTGATCTGATGCTATAAACCGATGTAATTTGGTTAAAAACAGTCGATGTTCACTAGGTGGACCGAGGACCTGGTGAAGGGTGCTGGAACCCGCTGGTTTCGGGTAGCACAGGGGTCATCACTGTGGCTATCTTTATCTTTTTTTTTATCTTATGTCCAGTAGTGAACGACTTTCGACTGAAATTTTGATGATTATTCGATTATCTTTAACTGGTGCATTATGCATTCGCACTGTAGGCGACGACGGCCGAACTACAAGGCTAACGTGTCAATAAAGCCGCTAACACCGAAAAACTGAAGCTGTTAAACCTACCTAAGCGCTTCAAAGAGTCGCCGCTAGATGTTGTTAAGACAAAAATTCCAACTTATCGGAGAAAAACAAGAAGAGAAGTAATCCTAGATCGCGCAAACGCTTGAACAACTGACCATAGACTATCCGACATCAACTGTCGGTCAAAAGACCACCAGGCTCAGTGGACCGGCTGGGTATGTCCCTGTTCAGAGAAGATCTCCCTCTGTTCCTATTTGGGGGAAATCCACCTTTACCCCCAAACGCACAGTCAGTGTTACAGTACGGAACCTGTCTGGGCTACAAAAACACTAACCCTTCCCTCAGGCCCTCGCCGGCGCCCGTCAAGTGCACGAGTTCGACCGCCTGGCGGAGGAAACCTGCGCACGACTCTCGGAGAAGGAGCTGGCGCTGGGCGCAGGAGTGAGTGCCGGCGCGAAGCACGCGCGGCATGCGCACGCGCGCTCGCTGGCGGCGCTGAGGAGCGAGCTGGAGGCGCACGCGCACACGCATGCGCAGCTAGTGAAGGAGGCCGACCGGTATGCACTACAACGATGATAACTCTATCGAATGTTTATACTGCAAATATTTGCAAACTTTTTTAATGACTCTTTAACGACAACATGAATTCTACAATACAATTTGTTAATGATTTGGTTTTGTGGTAATCTAGTTACACCATTTTAGGAGTCTGGAATTGGAGAAAACGCTAAAATGTGGAGTGCGTACGATAAAAATCTGGACTTGCTTATAGCAGTCCACTGCTGGACCCAGGCCCCTCTAATCCTTATTGGCTTCTTAGGAGTTTGTTCCATAATCCCCACGCTGGGCCTGCAGTTTGGGGATCGCAGAGCCCCCTAATAAGAACCGATTGCTGTTAATACGAAAAATAACAGTAAATGCTGGGCGGAGTCAAACTATACCTACCAAGTACAAAAAACTCAAAAAAAAAAAATAAGCGTGAAAGAGGTACGCTTCCCCGACCCCCGTTATATTGTTGTACTTTGTATCTACATACAGCATTTGCTAAATATACCTAGTTCGATTCAAATTGGAGCTCAACCTTCCAACTGTGTTGTTATTTTATGTTTCTTCAGCAATTGATTTGCACTATTTACTAATGGTTAATATAATAAATAATAAGGTTTTCCCCTCACCCAACCTTCCATTTATTATTACTATTATTAACCTTATATTACCATAAATTCTTCCTTCCAGACTCGGTGCAGCCTTCCCCGACGCGCGCGAGCACGTGACCGCTAAGCTAGAGGAGGTCTCAGAAGCACTGGCGGCGCTGACTGCGCGCGCGCAGGCCGGCGAGAGACAGCTGGAGCTAGCTGACCAGTTGCAGGCGTACTTCGATGCTAGCCAGGAGCTGCTGTGAGTATCTCGTCTATTGTGCAATAGTTCAGTCAGTCTTAATTTATGGACTCATCTTGTGGGGTAATTTGTATAGTCAAATGCACTGGTGGTAGTGACTTGGAGGAGAGCCCAGAGCTGTGGCGATTATCAGGTATCATTAGTTCAGTCAGTTTTAGTCTATATGATCGTTTTGGTTATAATATGTTTTAGGTTATTTGGTTATAATAATGTTGATGATTTCTTATACGTAACGTATTACGATGATTCAATGGTGTCAATTCTGATAACGCTAGAACTAAACTAAATTATTTCGACGGCACTGAAATTGATGCCATCCTTTTTATTTCGATAATTGTTTAAGGGATGGTAAAATTTTTAGTGCTGTCAAATTAGTTTAGTTTTGGAGACTTCTGAATGGACACTAATATGAATAGAAACGTATAATATTTATTTGTGTTTCATCACAGAAATAAACTTGGACTAAAGTTAAAATCCTCTAGGGAACAGATTTTAAGGTTCAAAGTGTAAATCCAGTAACAAAATGGATCTGCCTCAGCATGAGTTGGAGCCAAATCATTTGTGTAAAAATTTCACACCTTCTTAAACCTTCCGGCTGCCGCGGTTCTGCAGCGCCTCGGGTATGTTCGCCGAGGCTCGTACCGACTCTTTTGATGCAATATGGCGCAAAAAGACAGCCTCACTGCTCAGTAGAACCCGCGCGAGCAGCAACAGTATCCTAAATGCTATATCTATCAAATTTGATTGTCCTCTGATGTATTCCCTAACTCAGAGGACAAAATCCCTGTTTATTATTAAGTACTAAACCTCCAGCCCTAAGTTTACTAACAAAATAGACTAAGTTGTCTGAATAAACAAAATTTTTATTTATTTATTTTTTATTTAAAGCTATTTTTGGGTATCTCACTGAAATAATCTTATCATTGTTAAATGTTACAGTGCGTGGACCAACGAGACCGTGGCCCGTGTCACCGCCTCAGAGCTGGGCGCCGACGTGGCCGCGGCGGAGCGCCTGGTCGCCAGGCACCGGGACATCAAGGCAGAGATACAGGCGAAGGAGGATGACTTCAACACGCTGTATGCGGATGGTAAGTGACTTTCTTACTAAAGATGCGCGACTGCGAATGATCTGGCTAGTCGAATGATCTACGACTACTCATTTAGTCATTCGACTTGAATATTAGTAATATACTAATCTTCAAAGTCGAATGATAACTTCTTCTAATAGTGCTTCTCCATTACTGAAGGTCGGCGGTCTTCCTCTTGAATTTTTCCTTATCCAGGGCTAGCCTGAATAGGTCTTCTGCCTTCTTAATGCCAGTCCATTGCCGTATGTTGCGTAGCCAGGAAGTCTTCCTCCGACCAACTGCTCTTTTACCCTGTATCTTCCCCATCATGATCACTTGCAGCAGTTGGTATCGATCATGTCGTAGGACATGTCCGAGATAGGCAACTTTTCTCTGTTTGATGGTTCTTACCAGGTTAGGTCTTTTGACTCCTATTAGTTTGAGGACTTCGATATTCGTGACTTTTTGAGTCCAACTTATACGCAGCATGCGACGGTAAACCCACAACTCAAATGCCTCTATTCGTTTGCGAAGATCTTCTTTTATTGTCCATGCCTCGCAGCCATACAGAACTACTGGCCAGATGTAGCATTGGACATTTCTGGTGCGGAGTTTGATGTTCAATCTCCTTGAGCACAGTACTTTGCTCATTCTCACGAATGTTTCTCTGGCGATCTCGATGCGAACACGTATTTCGGTGTCGCTCTCCCATGAGTTCGTTAACCAGGATCCTAGGTATCGATACTTCGGAACTCTTTCAAGATTGACACCTTCTACTTGGATGTTACACTGTAGGTCCGCTGTTTTAGAGACGACCATGCATTTCGTCTTGGATGCATTCATACGAAGTCCCGCTCTAGAAGCACACTCAGACACTCGACTCACAATTCTTTGAAGGTCTTCTTCAGAAGAAGCTATCAGGACAGTGTCATCAGCGTAACGAAGATTGTTAATCCTTCTGCCGTTGATGAGGATGCCTTCACAAGCGTCTTCGAGTGCCTCGTTGATTATGCTCTCTGAATACAAATTGAACAGTAGAGGTGACAATATGCATCCCTAACGTACTCCTCGCTGGATCTCAACAGCATCAGTTTCTTCGCCGTTATTAACTCTTACCGTCGCAATCTGTTGCCAATAGATGTTTTCAATAATACGTATATCTTTGCTATCCAGACCTATATTTTTCAATAACATAATGAGTACCTCGTGCTTAACACGGTCAAAGGCCTTTTCATAGTCTATGAAGCAAAGATATACGTCTTGTTGCATATCACGACATTTTTGCACTAACACGTTCAATGCGAACTGAGCTTCTCTGGTTCCCATTCCTGCTCGAAAACCAAATTGGCTCTCGCCTAGTTGAGAGTCGCATTCTCTTCTTATGCGGTGATGTATTATAAGAAGGAATAATTTTAAAACGTGGCTCATAAGTTAAATTCGTCATAATGAAAAAATTAAAATTATAAATGCTCACAAGTCGAATGATAACTACTAATTAGTAATGCCTCTCTCTACGAATTGATTGAGGCGTCGAATAACGAATTGAGTTCGACTGCCCGACTCGAGCAGTTGCCATTACTAACCAATTAGTTACTAATTTACCCTAGTCATTCGAATGGTTCGAATGATTTGTGAAGTCGAATAATTCGAATGAAATCATTCAAAGTCGCGCATCTTTATTTCTTACTTACAATTTCAACTTACATACGAGAATCTTTGCTTCTGACCGTATTAAGCACAATTCATACCGGGATGGCAGCGGTCGGCAGCGATGCGACGCGGGCAGCCGCGCGCAACCGCGCGACCAAATCTGCCCGCGGGTGTCTAGAGAGGCGACTAAGGGTTATCCACCGGGGGCGGGCAGCAGCGCCCCCTGCGGAACAGTTCTACCACCGAACTGCGATCAGCGTGGGGATTATAGACATGACTCCCCATGAGATAAAAGCCAATAAGGTGCTTATCAGGAGGAGCCCTGCGTCCAGCAGTGGACCAATACAGGCTGTTGAGATGAGATTCATGAGGTGCTAGCCCATGGGGACCCATGTATGTTTGGCAATTTTCGGCTGATTTTGCAGCAATTTTAAAGCGAAGTTTTACTTGTCAAATTTTTGTACTAAATTTTAGTACCGTGTAGTTTTTGATTCATTTAGAACTAATTTAGCCTACACAGAAAACAAAAAATGAAGTATCTGATTTGTCTTCGCGCAAAACCGACTGTTATGTCACTTACATAAAGATAGCGTTTACACAGAAACGAATCGGAAACTTCGGTTTCGTTTTTACAAGAAGGACCGCAGATTTCTATAGTTCTGTATTTACCAAATCTCTGTTATTTATGGAGACGATATATGCGTTCAGGGGGAAAGGTTATTTATTTGTTCAGAACTATTTTCAAGTAATATTAATACAATAATTAATATTCCAGGCGAGAAACTAGTGAAAGAGAAGCACATAATGTCAGTGGAGATAGAAGAGCGCATGTCGACGCTGCGCGCGCGCAAGGCGCAGCTGGACGCGGCCTGGGACAACCGGGACAGGTATGTACATAGAGCATTTTCGTCACCATTCTTTTGCCCTTTTTCCACTTAGGTGGGGTCGGCGCAACAGGTTTTCTTGTTCCATTCGCTTTCATCGGTCGTCATCTCAACACTCACTCCTTCAATAGGGTACATATATTCAGCCAAAAAGGCTTACTATAAAATATCAGATTATCTAGAGGATAAAAAAGCTATGGACGGGTTTTGCTCCAACTCGAAAAATAATAATTCACAGGTAAAATTTTTCTTTGTCGCTTCTTTACTTCTACATATCAGAAATCTTATATCACTTTATTTCCGTGTCTGTGTTAAATTTACTAATTTTGACATTTTCTAAGTGTGCACTTATTGTAATTATGGAAATTTATAGTTTTTGATTTGATTTATTGTAGTGTGCTTATGTTCAGACAGTTCTATTATACGGGGTCATTTTCTGGGGAAATATTAATACATTATTTGTGAACAAAAGTAACCTTCTATGCAGCGTCTTGGGCACGCTTCCGGTACTGATAGGGAACAGTTCAGCGACCTGTACATTGTTTGCAACAGTCTGCAGTTAGCCCAATTGTTTCAATCGTAAATACTAGTTCTAATTTCTATTATTTAATTGTAATTTCCTCTGTGAATACAGTTTACCTTCAAGGCATGTTTGCAATTTTGTAATGTTTTTGTTTAATTAATTATTTTGTTTCATTTGCAGGATATACGCGCAGCACCTGGACGCACTCGTGTTCAAACGTGACGCTCTCGCGCTGGAGACTTGGATCACTAACCGGTGAGTCATCACCATCAGCCTATGCTAGTCCACTGCTGGACATAGGCCTCCCCTAATGTCCCTTTCTCCATCATTAGCCAGCAGTCAAACGCCGGTCATTATACCACCACATAGACTCACCAGGCTTTCAGCCAAGAGAGCAGTGAAATATGCTCTTTTGAAAAGCGCCCACAGCCACGGTCCCCAAAAAATTTAATAATGTAGATTTTCTGTTTTTGACATATTTTTGTAGTGGGTTTACAAATTAAGTTACAAACATTATTTGGTACAAGGTGTTAAAAAATATTGATTAATGAGCCGCAATAGATATTTATAGAACCAGGAGCTTTTTTCATGTTTTTCTATTTCTTTCTTCCGTCAATTTTTCTTACCACATCTACCTAATATGTGTACCTTAAGTACTGTTATGTTACTGTTCTTTTGTTACTTTTTTGTGCTGTTTGTGTCTTTACCTAATAAAAAGTCTACCTATCTCTACAAATTTTCACATATTTTCTTCAAAACCCCTATATTTTCTCCTCACGTATAACTCACTCCCCCCTTCCCCCCCAGAGTCCCATTAGTCCGAGACGGCGAGTACGGGAACAGCGTGTCCCAGGTGGAACAGCTGATCAACAAGCACCGGGACCTGGAGGAAACCATCGACGCGCAGAAAGAACGCTTCCACGCACTCAAGAGAATCACCCTGGTATGTACATCGTCAGGCTATGTTAGTCCACTGCTGGACGGCATAATGAGCGTCATAGCGCCCTGACGCCCCGCAGCTAGCTTCTGTCAGCAGTCAAGAGCAGATAGGGAGTTTTATACTACGTTTGCCGAGGCGCGTTCTTCAAATAAAAGAAATGTAAATGTGGTTCCAATAAGAGTTCAGCTTACCTAGGTTTTTAATCGTCCTTCAAATATAAAAAAATAATATATATTAAAATTAATGATATTAAGTGAGTATTGTAAAATAAAGGATTTATTTATTACTAGCTTCCGCCCGCGGCTTCGGTCGCGTATTTTCGGTAAAATAAGTATACCATTATCTAAGTCGGGCTATGTTTTAAATGTACGCCAAATTTCATCTTGATCTGTTCATGTGTTTGTAGTTTTGGAGATCCTAGGTAACAAAAACATCACATTTCACAAACTTTCGGCTTTATAATATTAGTAGGATTTAAAATCGACTAATTTATCCTGAGTGCGGGGCTTACGTACTATTATAAGAAAAAGCTTAAATGTAACTTTGTATTCCAAATAATCTAACACCCAAATTCTCACCAGGTTGAACAAGCCTTCAAGGCTCAACAAGATGAAGAGGAGAACGCGAGACGAGACAGCGCGAACAGACTCGAGCAAGAGAGAGCTCAGCTATACAGGAAGAGAGAGATGGAGAGAATTACTGAGGAGCGGAGGAAAGAGGGAGAGAACAATAGAGAGGTTAGTATGATTAATCTTGAAAGAACAATTTTGACATGATTGGTGTCAATTCAGATGACGCCAAAACTAAACTAATTTGACAGAACTAAAACTGGTGCCGTCCCTTTTACAATGATTAAAATAAAAATGATAGCATCATTTTTAGTCCTGTCGAATTAGTTTAGTTTAGTTTTGGGGACACCTGAATTGACACCATTGATTGTGAATTTGTGACATGAGTTTTAATAGACCGCTGTATTCTGTCTTTTGCATATCTATTTGTAATTTTTATCTTTCAGAACTTAGACGAAGAAGGTTTAGATGATAGTATATGTTACAAATGAGAAACCAAAAAAATGCGACAAATGACTCTCATTTTTGTGTTAGTATACGTGCCCTTGTGTGCGTGAAAGCACTGAAGTTATTGAGGAAGATAACTTTTCACAAAGCTTATTATTAGTAATCTTCAACAATACTATAGTAAGAAATCAAATAATTATAATTGACCGAGGGAACAAAGTGAGCGAAGCTTGTTACAATTTAAATTAATACAATTTACAGATGTACCTATTTATAAGAAATTTTGCATGCCAATGTGTTTTGGTGAAGTCTGTGACACTATTCTAATGTTCAAGACCCTGTATTATGACCATATTTCCTGCAATAAATGATTTGAATTTGAATTTGAATTTGAAGCGTCCCACATAGGAGTATTCAAGGCATAAATCCGGTTAAAAGTCAAAATCGCAAACTGAATGTAATGACACTTAAAATGCATGTATCATGTAGCGTAGTAACCGGTTTATCGACGGGCAGCTCCCCGCCTATCCCAGTGCCGGCCATCTGACTACCTGCTCAGTCGGAATTAAGTCGTTGTCGGAATCGCATGTCTTTGTTCTCGGCGCTCTCTTTTGTAACACTAAGTTCTCTGTGCAAACATGGCTTCGTGTAGTGGACTACAAGAAAAACCACAATTGAATATGGAAGTAGAAGGTATGTACTATATTATAAAAGTAATTTTACGTAATTTTTTCCCGATTTCTTCACTTGTGGGGTCAATATTGGAAACACCTTTTTACTACTCGATTTTTTTACTAAATTTGAGATATCATAGTGGATTTGACTAAGTGTCGCGCCTTGTCGCGTTTCACTTTTTATGTTGGCATATATTTAGGACCTTTGCGTACAAGAATATGTAATAAAACCGTTCACGAACGTT
The DNA here is from genome assembly GCA_949316285.1 of Eupithecia subumbrata. Lineage (NCBI taxonomy): Eukaryota > Metazoa > Arthropoda > Insecta > Lepidoptera > Geometridae > Eupithecia > Eupithecia subumbrata. The sequence goes on along the minus strand of OX438637.1, from coordinate 8,332,233 downwards.
CACCTTTTTTTTTGAAGAATTTTTAAATTTTAGGTTTACAATGTTTAACTTATGGAAATCTGCCATTTTTGCTTTCTTTTGTTACAGATCCCTCGGAGAGAGTAAAGAAACTTACTAGATTGGAATTATACAACATAATGAAAGAGTTTAAAGGAAAAAAACTTGAAGAAAAGTTCATTTTGATGGAAGAAAGTCTCGTACAGCTCACATCATGTCCAGTAGAAGAAAAGAGCGTTTTAAGTCGCTCTTTGAGGTTTTTCAAGACCAGCTTTAAGAAAAAGTGGGCAGAATGTCACAGCATAGAGGATAGGTTCTTAGACAAGAACGCAGATTGGCTCAAAACAACAATTGAGCTGCCCACGTGGTCTTTTAAATGTGGTCTTTTAAATGTGGTCTTTTTAAGTTGGCTTCGGAAACAGTAACGATGGCAACACCTCCAGAAGATTTTTCAATGACCCAGAATCTTCTTCTAAAATCACTGGCATTGACATATCGTTAATTAAACGATTTAACACAATATTAGAGATTTTATCAAGTGGTTTCAACATTAATCATGAAAAATTCGATTCGTTTGCCCAAACAACAGCTAAAATGTATGTAGAGTTGTATGAGTGGCATCCTATGTCACCCACAGTGCATAAAATCCTAATGCATGGGGCCGAAGTCATCCAGCAAGCCATTCTGCCAATCGGACAACTATCGGAGGAGGCATCGGAGGCTAGGAATAAGCATTTGCGAAAGTATCGCATTGATTTTGCTAGGAAATTTAGTAGGATAGATTGCAATAGAGATGTATTGAATAGACTTTTGTTAACATCTGATCCCTTAATTAGTTGTAGCAGGAATAAACGCCCAAAAAAAATCAAGTCCTTCTCAAAAGAGGCAATGGAAATTTTGATTTCAACTACACCATATTATAGTTCAGATGAAGAAAATGTAAATGAAAATAGTGATTCTGATAGCATGTAATTTTAACCTGCTTTATTTTTCTTCTTTTAACTCTAAATAGTATTGTTTTAATTTTTTGTCTGTACTATTTCTTTTGTTAATGTATATGTACTCTTTGTTTTTTTTAATATATGTATTTTTTTCAAAGTATTTAATAAATATTTACCTAAAAAATATATTTTATCATGTTTCATTTCATAACAATTTAGAAAAAACCAACAAATCATTTTGACCGGATTTTTGAGTCTAATACTCCTGTCCCTGCATAAAGTCTAGCAAAATTATCGTTTCTGTCAGTATGTCCGTACTCCTCTACAGGTCGTATTTTACAACCGATCCGGACGAAACTTGGTGTACAGATTCTACCATTTTATAGAATTTTTTGGTCATCGGGGTTTTTTTGATTAAAGGCGTACTTCCTCAAAAATTTACATACAAAAAGAGGGCTATAGAATATCTCCGCTTTAAGGCATCTGATTTTGATGATTATGTTTTTATTTGAAAGGTAGTAATTTTAAATAGATCGTATACAAATTTGAATTAAAACGGGATATATAGATTTCCTACCTAATTATCCCGTTTTAAATAACTTGTACATTAATTAATTGATAAAAAAAGCTCGCGAGGTCTACTTTTCGTAGAACTAATAGAAATGCTGTAGTATCTATTATAATTTAAAATCTCTCCCCAGACTCTCCCCCTACAAGCGTCCTCGGACCGCCCCGCCGCAGCGACCTCTGAAGAGACCCTCTCCCCCGCGCCTCAGTTCGACCGTCTCCCCAAGAACGATGCGCACGCGCTGGTCAAGCGAGCTGAGAGCATGAGCGTAAGTCAATCGAACTTTTTTAGGAAAATAAAGAATATTTAAACCGAAATAACTCGGAAGAAACTTAATTAAAAAACCATCGTCCAGTTTTTACGGCTTGTTAATTTATTGACTGTACATTTGAAATTTTATTTTATTTCTATCTATCTATCTATTTGTAAATAATTCCCCAGGTGGTGAAGAGTCCGAAGCGCGCTCCGTCGTTCACGACCCGCCGCCGCACGCAGAGTTTCCGCCGCCACCGGCGCGGGGACATCGCGGACTTGCCGCCCGTGGAGATCGAAGGTAAAATAACGCATTCGCTGCCCACACTCAGCGGTGCAACTAGCAACAGCTGTCAAACATATTAATGCGTGTCACGGGAACGTGATTCATTATTTACTTTAAAGTTAATTTATACTTATAAACTAGATCGTACACAAATTTGTTCCGAGGCGGGAATCGAACCCGCAACCTCCTGCGCCACAGGCGGACCTTCGCCCACTGCGCCTCGGAGGTCGTCAAGTTTAACGTATCTGTATCTGTGTATCTGTCTGTGGTATCGTAGCTCTCAAACAGATGAACCGATTACGTTTAGTTTTTTTTGTGTCATAGATAATTTTATTCCGGGTGTTATTTTATTTTGTTTTATTTAGGAAACAAACAGTTATAATAGTATGTAGGCGACCTCTAGGCGACAACGGCCGAACTACAAGGCTAACTTGTCAATAGAGGCGCAAACAGCGAAAAACGACGAAGCATGTAAAAACCCTAAGTGCTTCAATAAACATCCGTTAGATGTCGTGTCGTTATAAAACAATCTAAAAACAATCCGAAGAAGCAAAAAGAGAAATCGATCCTAGATCGCGCAAACACTTGATTCAGTAACAACTGGCTATATACAACTATCCGACATCAACTGTCGGTCGAAAGACCACCGGGCTCAGTGGACCAGAGGGTCGGGCCCGGTTCAGAGGAGATCTCCTTCTGTTACTCTTTGGGGGAAATCCACCTTCACCCCCAAAAGTACAGAATACAATGGAGACATAGAAATAATACAAAAACCAATAAGTGTTTCCACCGATAAAGAATAGTACACTGTAGTAACGCTTTGACGTGTGTGAAACATAACAGATACAGATTACTTAGATACATAATTCAATAGACAAGTTTAATATTAAGGTAAGTTTAGATAAGAATGTTGTGAATTTTAAGCGAAAGACAAATTTAGACAAATTTTAAGCGATAAAACAACATAGTGATACGAGTAATAACAATTCTTAAGAAGCAGTATTGGCGAGGCGGGCAAAGCATTCCCTACGAAACTCAAGTGCAGACAAGTCAAAAATATCTACATCGGAGATATTTTTATTGTATGCATCACATACTCTATTTATGAAAACATTCCCATGATACTGGGTTCTGGATGTGGGTGTCCAAAATGATATTTTCTTCCGAGACGATAGACTTGGGCAAAAAAGTGCAGGCAAAAAAGTGTTAACCTAAAAATAGCGACATACATAATATAAATACTAGAAATAAGGATAAACTCGCTGTGCCCACAACTAGGCTACACAAGATAAATGTGTCTTTTAAAGGGCAATGTATACGCTTCTACAACAAAACTCCAAGTGAGTTGCAAAAATTATCAATAAATAAATTCAAACAAATTGTCAAACATATCCTTTGTAAAAAGGCTTACTACAAAATATCAGATTATCTAGAGGATAAAAAAGCTTGGGACGAGTTTTGCTCCAACTCGAAAAATAACAACTAACAGGCTAAAGGTTTCTTCGTCGCTTCTTTACTTTAGTCTACATACCGAAGCGACAGAAATCAAAAATATCACTTAATTTCCGTGTCAGTGTTTAGTTTTACAATTTGACCTTTTCTAAGTGTACATTTATTGTATTTATGGAAATAAAGAGTTTATGATTTGATTTGATTTGATTTGTTGTCCATGTTTCGTAATATATCGGAATATCTATCTATATATATAAAAGAAAGTCGTGTTAGTTACACTATTTATAACTCAAGAACGGCTGAACCGATTTGGCTGAAAATTGGTGGGGAGGCAGCTTAGAACCAGGAGACGGACATAGGCTATGTTTTATTCCGGAATTACCACGGGAACGGGAACTACGCAGGCGAAGCCGCGGGCAGCAGCTAGTTTTTAATAAAGTTGTTATTTAATTGTCAGGTTACCTGGAACGCAAGCAGGAGAGCGGCACCGGCGGCAAGCGCGCCACGGTGCGGTCGTGGCGCGGGTACTACTCCGTGCTGTGCGGACAGCTGCTCTGCTTCTTCAAGGACGAGGACGACTTCGCCAGCGCCAAGGCCGCCGCGCCGCCCGTCGCCATTCTACTCGTAACAAAGACTTCACTTTATTTATTCACTTAGTACGGAATTAGAATAGAATAGAATAGAATACTCTTTATTGTACACCAAATAAAACAGAAACACAGGACAGGAAAAGACAAATACAAATAACGTTGCACAATGGGCGGCCTTATCGCTATGAGCGATCTCTTCCAGGCAACCTTTGGATGGACCGGAAGTGAAAGAACAAGTATAGACGGTGGCGTGTTGCAAATAGTGATAGCTATAAATACAATAAGTATGACAGATACATAAAAATACAGAATTACTATTCTAATCACACTAGTCATACACGAATAATTAAATGTTACATTTTATATAATTCAAAGATAATCAATATATCTAATACTAATAAATTTCTTATAAAAAAAATAATAATAATAATTTATGCTAGCTAAGGAATAAAACAATAAAATAAAATACAAAATTCAATGACACTTTTTAACCCCAGACGCAACAAGAGAGGGGTGTTATAAGTTTAACGTGTCTGTCTGTGTATCTGTCTGTGGTATCGTAGCTCCCAAACGGATTAACCGATTTTCGTTTAGTTTTTTTTTGTATCATAGATCGAATGAATGATAAAGAAAATCATTAATACATTATTATTGCACCATTATAGTTTACAATATGAATTTACTCGTGTAATTCAAAAGTTTCTAAAACTATGATTTTCCTCGAAGGTGTAGTATAAAGCACTATGTATCACTCGGGAGAAAGTGCGATTCCTACCTCGTGTCATTTGAGGCCTGCCGAGGGCTCTCGATAGAAATTGGGCACTTTCTCGCCTAGGTGTACAATGTACAGTCAGCGTCAAATTGATATGAGCGTCTAGAGTAGTCAAAATGATCTAAAAAACATAAAAGCAATTTGATATACGCAGTTCGAATCACCATAATGTTGTAAGCAGTCAAGGTGTTCAAAATATCTTACTACTCCTTATTTCACATTTATATTATGAGCAGTCAGGGTGACTGACTGCTCATATAAATAAGAATAATGTTAGTAGTAAGATATTTTGAACACCTTGGGTGCTAACAACAATGTGATGATTCGAACGGCGTATATCAAATTGCTTTTATGTTTTTCAGATCATTTTGACTACTCTAGACGCACATATCAATTTGACGCTGACTGTACTATTATATTTCTTGTTTGTCACTGTTTCATTTGTTTATTTATTCTGCAGGCCCGCTGCTCCCCGGCCAGTGACTACCGTAAACGGTCCCACGTGTTCCGTCTCGCGTGCTCCGACGGCGCCGAGTATCTGTTCGCGGTGCCCACCGCGGCACTGCTGCAGGTAATGTACACTACAGTTTGGATAACATGAGATATCATTACGGATGTAAGCGGGTTAACTACGAACCTTATTGTGTTGGAAGAACACCAACGTTTCATCCCTTAACGAGGGACATCTTCAGGGTGAGTGCGGTTCTAGACGCGTCTTAAGGTTTTAAGGTTCGTAGTTAACCTGCTTACATCCGTAATGAATTCATCAAACTACGATAGTTTTTATAGTAAAATAAGATATCCTTTATTTGAAGCTCAAAAATATAACATTAATATGTACTAAAACTAATTAAAACTAAGAGATTCAAGATCCTTCCGTTACCTTGCATGTACATCAGGGACATCTGTATCTTTGTCAAACAATACCCTCAATATTTTAAAACACACGATACAAGACACAAAAATAGAAAATTCGTCCCGCCTTGTCGGATAGAACTTGTAAAGCGAAACTCTTACTATCATGCCATTACTATCTACAATAAATTGCCTAATAGTCTTAAAGAACTGCCGCTCAACTTGTTTAAAACTAAACTGAAACACTGGCTTTTAGATAATTGTTTCTATAGTGTAAAAGACTATTTGAATTTTAAAAATTAATCTTACTTTTTTCGTTTTTATTGTTCCTCATAATTTTCAATTCAATTTGACTTTTTTAAATTTTTAATCGAATAATTGACATTATGAATCTTTAATTATTAAAATTGTAAACAATAATGTATAAATTTTGCACACCTTAATGGGTAGATTGTAAATGGACATATATAATTTAAGAACTTTTGTACATACATTCTGGCAAATAAATGATTATGATTATGATTATGATTAAACCTGACCTAAATGAGCGCCACCACCTATTTTATCTTATTAATATGTTAAACGAAGGAATTTTCAAAAATCGTCAAAAAATCTTTTTGAAAATCATAGTATGATTGCTGAGTCGATTGTTCTTTTCGTGTTGTTGATGCCTGGATGGTGAGATAGTTGTCATCTGTTGGCATTAATTAACTAATACATTTCGTAAACTAAAAATCATTTTTATGACACAAGTAAACGTTCAATAATCTAAATGAAGACAGGACTACCGCTGTATTTATTGGTTTAGTGTACTTGTCTATTTTCGAGTTATATTTAAATATATTAATTAAAAAAAAATTTACTTGGCTGCTTCGCACGCGTATTTTTGGTATAATAAGTAGCCTTTTATCTAAGTTAGGCTTTGTTCTAAACGTACGCCAAATTTCATCTTCAACTGCTCAGTAGTTTTTGGGAATCCTATGTAACAAAAATTCACATTTCACAAACTTTCGCATTTATAATATTAGTAGGATTTGTTCCAGACGTCCTGGGTATTTCTATGTATAATAAAAAAAACTATGTAGTGTATTGTTTAAAGTATATCAGTTATCTAGTACCCATAACACAAGCTCTGCTTAGCTTGGGGCTAGATAATGCTTTGTGAATTGTCCAGCATTATTTATTTATATATTAAACTAATCATAAAATCTATTATTAAAAAACTAATTGTAAAAAACTTTATCTTTCAGGACTGGGTAGCCAAGATATCCTTCCACGCAGCCTTACCACCAGCGCTACAATTGACTCCCTACAGCGCGGAGTCGCCGACAGCCGAGCTGAGGAGACGGCTTACACAGTGAGTAATCTATATATATAAAAGAAAGTCGTGTTAGTTACACTATTTATAACTCAAGAACGGCTGAACCGATTTGGCTGAAAATTGGTGGGGAGGCAGCATAGAACCAGGAAACGGACATAGGCTATGTTTTATCCCGGAATTACCACGGGAACGGGAACTACGCAGGCGAAGCCGCGGGCAGCAGCTAGTTTAGTATAATTCCAACTGCCTTGTTGGTGTAGCGGTCAGCTTGTTCAACCGCTGATTATGAGGTCCTGGGTTCGAATCCCGGGTCAGGCCAAGAGTTTTTACTGTGGTTTTTCTAGCAAGGAAAACTCACAGTAGCAGCCCGCAGTCAGGAAGTTGGCGGTGTTACAACAAAACTCCTAGTGAGTTGCAAAAATTATCAGTAAATAAATTCAAACAAAATATAAAAACCTTGCTGTGCAAAAAGGCTTACTATATATAAAATATCAGATTATCTAGAAGATAAAAAAGCTTGGGACGGGTTTTGCACCAACTCGAAAAGTAACAACTAACAGGCTAAAGGTTTCTTCGTCGCTTCTTTACTTTAGTCTACATACCGAACACTTTATTTCCGTGTCAGTGTTTAGTTTTACTATTTGACCTTTTCTAAGTGTAGGTACATTTATTGTATTTATGGAAATAAAGAGTTTTTGATTTTTGATTTTGAGCCTCGGAAAGCACGCTAAGCCGGTTGGTCCTACGCTTGACCTCTCTTGGTCGTGTCGGTCTGCCGTCATTAACCCATCTCTGTTCCTAATTAAAGCTAAGTCCTGAAAATGATATTCTTCTCCCAGGAACGCGTCCTCCTCATCATCAGAGGCGTCGACCCCGGAGCCGCGGCGCCAGACGGCGCGCAGCCAGGCCGAGATCCTAGCCGAGCACCGCACCAGTCTTCAAGAGCAACGGACCAGTCAGGAACAGCGGGCCAGCAGGAATATAGGTATCGGTTTGTACATTTTAAAACAGTTTTATAAATTTCTGTAGCTTACATACTTTTTATAAGAAATATTTAAAAAAAGTCAAAGAATTTACGTAATCTCCGAAGTGTACAGAGCGATCCATCTTATATGTAGGTTGGTACCTACTATTTATAGGTATTTATTAAATAGCGATGTCTCTAACCGGTACCTTTAGTTCATGTTTAATTGACAAACGTTCGAAACCCTCGGCGCGCGAGTTAAACCCGCAATTGACGTTCTTGTTTAATATTTTTTAGCCTATACCCGTAGTATAAGAGGAGATCGGATTTTTATGCAGAATTGTTGAAAGTTTTTGTTTCCCAACAATTTAATTGATTTTTATTTATTTTACTTTTATGATTGCAGAATCATCAGTGCTGCCGTCCCCGCCGCCGCGCCAGCCGCCTCAGGATGATGACGCTGATGTTGTACTCAGGTATATACTCCTTCAATTATAAGTAAATAAATAAATAATGCTGGACAATTCACACAGCGTTATCTAGCCCCAAACTAAGCAGAGCTTGTGTTACGGGTACTAGATAACTGATATACTTAATACAATACACTACATAGATAGATATTTTTTATGATACATAGAAAACACCCAGACCAACGGAACAAATTTCTGCAGATCGTACACAAATTTGTCTCGAGGCGGGAATCGGACCCGCGCCACGAAAGTCGTCAAATACTTTTTTTACCTTACTTTATATTGGTATATCCACAGAAATAGCTCCGCTGAAGTCTCCTGGGGCCGCTCTCGGTTCTCCAACGGGAGAGACATTAACTCTGAATTCATCAGCTCGCAGCAGCAAGGTAAGGAATACTCAATATTACGCTGGGTTAAAAGATAGACCATAAAGCCTCCACCATACAGCCGCGAGACGCAGCTTGAAAATCGCGGCTGTGTGGTGGCTTTAGGGGCAAAGTTAAAGATTATGGTGTCGATTCTGTTGTAGCGTAAATAAACCTGTTTTAACAGGATTAGAAATGTCGAAGAGACCTAGAGGTCGACCGGAGAAGAGATGGCAAGACATCTTTGTGAAGAGAGCTGGTCTTAACTGGATGACAAAGGCCAGAGATAGGAAAGTCTGGAAAGAGCTGGGAGAGGCCTACGCCAAAAAAGGCGACTACTAGCTTAAGCAAAAATTGTAAATAGATAGTTATATAAGTAGTTACATAAGAAGTAGGAAATAAAGGCTAATTTTTTATTTTATTTTATTTTAGAAATGTCGTAATTTGCAGGCATACGCATACCCAACTGTGGCATTTCGGCAGTTCCAACGAGACCATACATTCAAAGATGTCTGGTAGAGATAGCCCTTGAGCGATAAAACCGCCAATTGTCACTTATTTTACAATCGTGCAAACAAGATTTTATCTCTATGTTACACAAAATATATGGATCTTAGTTAATTCGCTCGCATTCAAATTGAAGCTAGAAAATTGGTGAATAAAAAAATTAGATTCAGGCGTTACTTTGCGGAAATCCATTGTCTAATATTAGGATACAACAACATTTAATAACAACTCCACGCAAAAAATTTGCGCGGAAATGTTACTAAATATTGTTTTATCCTAATATTATAAACAAAAAGAATTTAGGACCTGAAAGAGAATAAAGAGTTTCATCTTAAATTCTAATGATATTAAATAATACGTGTACTTGAACAAGATAAAAACCTGTTTTTCAGGCAAGAAAGAGTGCTAATACCAAATAAATTAATCTTACTACACAGAAATTTGCCTTGTATAATACAAGGCAAATTTCTGTAAAATAATAACTTATTACTACATTAAACTAGTTTAAATAATAAAGGTTATTGCAAATTTTTATCCTACTTTATACAACAGAATCGGCACCAATGCTTATAGAGTTGTATACTTTGTGCCGTCTTGCAACAATTGTGTTTGTTTGGCAATGTGTCGTCCTATATTTATTTTACTATCTATTATTATAACTTAGCTGCTCAAGCGCCACCCCTGCCGTCCTCCGGCCCGCCGAAAGTACCCGAACGAGCGCCGACACTGCCCGAACGCGGACCGAACCTACCCGAACGCATGTCGACCATCACCGAACGCGCGCCCGCTATCCCCGATCGGAACTTGAACCTACCCGAGCGGGGACCGAACCTATCCGAGCGAGGGTCTGCACTACCCGAGCGAGGGTCGGCACTACCCGAGCGAGGGTCGAATCTACCCGAGCGTGGTCCGAGTCACGACCGGAGCTCTCTCGAGCGAGGCTCAAGCCAAGAGAAAGTTATGGGTCTGGTGAACAGCTACCAACAAAGAATGGGTCAAAAGGATGTTAACAGAAACTCAGCCTCGTGGTATGAAAGAGGGAACAATAACTTTCAGAATGTGGAAACGACTTTCTACTCGACGAGCGAGGCCGGTTAGTTATTGTAGTGGCTTTAGAATTGGTTTTTGAATGCTGGTTTTCGAAAATATATTTAGCTCGAAAATGGTGTCGATTTAGGACCCGTGCTCTTAAAAACTAAATCGTAGTTTCTGATTCGTTTTCGTGCAAACACTAATCTGTAAGCAAGCGATATAAGAGTTGGTTTTGCACGACAACGAAAACGAAACTTCGATTTTCCTTTTCAGAGTAGGCTGGTTCTGAAAGTATCTATTTACTACGAAAGTAGCTAGTTATATTGCTGTAGATTGGCTATTAGGGTATGATTTTGGTGGAAAAAACGATGACAGTTCTCTACAGAACGCTGCCCAACGCACGTGGTTTTCTTTACACCTCGGCCGCACTGCAAGCGCGTAGCTTAGCGGTTAGATTCGATGGCAGCAAGGCGACTGGCTAAAGAGTTCAAAACCCAAAAACAGACATCTGACAGATATAAAACAACCGGCTATACACTAGCGAAACACTCGATGTAGAATGTTTGTAAACAAACCACGACACAAATAACTAAAACTCACTTGCTTTGCGTCGAGTTTTATATATAATTTAGCAAAATTTATTGAAGGAAGGATCTTAAATCGACAAGTAATGTAAATTTCGTTTAAAAAGACGCGGCAACAGAGTGAATTTTAGGTTAAGTATGGGCGGTGTTAAACCATTCTACATCGGCTAGAGCTTGTTAACCGAAACTCCTACTATCATGCCATTACTATCTAAAATAAATTACTCAATAGTTTTAAAGATTTGCCTTTAAACATGTTTAAAACCAAGTTAATAAACTGGCTACTAGAAAACGTTTTTGATGTAAAAGAATATTTGAATTTTAAAACTCATTGACATAGCTCTCAAACTAAGCTTATTTTTATTTCATGTTTTACATGTTAAACAGATAAACAAAAATTATAAATGTTATTGTTGATTTTAACTTTCTATTGATTTTTATTGGATTTTATTGGACACAACTTAATATAATTTAAATATATATAAGAGACATTTATAGTTATATTTGTACTTACCTACTAAGATTTTGCACACCTTAATAGGTAGTTTGTATTTTGATATGTATAAAATTGCAAACTTTTGCACATACATTCATGCAAATAAAGATTAAGATTGATTGATTGATCGAATATGGCTATGTATACCTTCGCTATCGATTGGATGTAGCGAGGCGATGCTTACTTTCGGATTTTGAACTCTAAAGCCCCGCGCCTAGCCACTGTAGTAGCAACCGCCTGAGCTTAGCTACGCGCTTGCAATGCGGCTAGGCCTAAATTCTATAAAAATCGAGCTGTCCATCGAAAAGTTTGAATTAAAAATAAATAAGCATAGTTTTATGGTGGTGGGGTTTTTACTAACAATTTAATTTTAGACAATTGATTTAAGCTAAGCGCCGGTTTCTCGTACAAACGGTAAATCCTTTTGTCTAGTGATACATATATAAAAGTTTTATTCAACACTGCAGCACATAATACAAAGATCACAATAATTACAGCGCATCTTAACATAACACAGAGAAACTTAATAATTTTTGATGGAATAAAGCTTGGGAACAATAAGTAACAGTTAATAGTTAAAAATTACAGATTTATAAAAATTGTGTGTTGTCTTCTCTGTGTGGTGCCGGCTTAGAATTTGCACCACCCCAACTCTTCCCGCGGGTGTCTAGAGAGGCGACTAAGGGATATACACGGGGGCGGGCAGCGCCTCCTGCAAAACAATTCTACCAACGAACTGCAGTCCCCAAACCCGCATACCCAGCGTGGGGATTCTGGGTATTATGATAAAAGTCAATAAGGCGCTTATCAGGGGGAGGCCTGCGTCCAGCAGTGGACCAATTACAGGCTGTTGAGGAGGTGTGTGTGCTGCAGCCTGTCAATAGATCAGCGAAAAGCTTGGCTCGAAGAGCAAAAGAAAGAAAAGATCAGTCTGTCATCATTGATCTAACAAGGTTAATTAATAGCTAAATATGCATTTTGTTCAGTTCATCTGTTTGTTCTAGAAACCGTCTTGAAGTTACCTAATTACGGATTGTATTTTTTCCTTTCTGCTTTGTAGGTATTTGGGTAGTTTTCTTATTACTACTTAGTACTAAGCTTTGTAGTTCTTTGCATAACCTTTTAATTGAAAAAATGAAAAGTAGACAGTTATTATGAATGTTTTCTATATCTGCTATTTATACTTTTATACATACTTTTAACTATATTTTATTTATTCTGCCACACGCACTCAGGATCGAGTCAACTGCTATATGTTCTACATCGTGTCAAAGGTTTTTAATATATCCTTTGTATACTTAGTATAAATTTATACAAACTTTTACTGTAGTTATGTTTTGTATATATGTTTTTCTTTCTTTGTATACCTACCTACTTTATACTGTTTGTATAATTTATTTAAATTCTACAAACCTGTACCTTATGTTTTGTTGCATTTATGTTTTTTCTTTCTTCAATATCTGTTTATGTGTATGTAGCTTAGCTTGTTTGTTGTTTGTTGCTTATTTGTTTGTTTTGTTATTATCTAGATTTTTTATTTTACGGTTGGTTTTTCAATCATCAAAACAACTAAATATTGACTATCTTCGGTTTCGCATTGCTTTTGGACAGATATTTGAAAAAAATAAAATAATAATGCGTTACTTACTTTTATGATCTGATTGAAAAGCCAGCCTTGAATAAGTAGAAGCTTTGTATGTCTTCTTTTCTTTCTTTTTTTGCACTTTTTTTTTAGACTTTGGGAATGTCTTTCACTAGTTGCAATGTTACTTTTTAAAAATATTTTGTATGTTAGACGATCTGGCTTATTATTCTCGTGAATTTGACTAAACTGCCCATATTATGTGTAATTTCTTATTAATCAAGTCTTACAAACATTCCTTAAATCGATAAAATCTTGGAGAAATACGAAGACCTTAGAAGAAGCTCTTCTAAGGTCCTCTTTATTAATGCCAAATCAAAAAAAGGCATACATTTTTGTTTGCAAGCAGAAATAGTATATTAAAGCCGTCAAAATTAATACACCGTTCACCTTTTTTCGTAATTTTTTTTAGGAAAACAATTTTTATCGTGTAAACTTTGTTATTGTTAACTTTCTTTAAATCTCATATAAACATCATAGGGTAGTTTATTTGTCGAATCGAGAATAAAGCCCTTACTAAATCACCTAGCATAATGAACCTTATATCTTGCAGCATACGGCTCAAACAGCGGCGGTAGCACACGCCCAGCCTCGGTCGCCGGCGGCTCCCCCGCTATGGAACGACCTGCGTCTAGGTATGTTATGAAATAAGACGTGATTTTAGATCTTAAGGACCTAAAAATAAGGTCTCGGAAATTGAACTCTTAACCTTTCTACTCTATGGAATGTGTTGTCAATTCCACCACTGAGTCAACCTCCTGACAAGTTGAAACTCTTCGGAACTTGAACACTCCAGAAGTGATGGACAAAAATCTTTCTTCAGATTTTTTAGATATTTGTTCCTGTCATGTCTCAGTTTCTCACCAGCTGGTCTATCAGATCCATGAATGCATTTTTTTCACCGCTCACTGGCTGCAGTTTGATCTCTAACGAAAATCAAAAGAAAACGAACCAATCAGCGGCGCAATCAGGATCAGTGATACACTCGCGAATACATCTAAATTGACCAGCGGCTTTAGTATTTTTGGCTTTTTCATTTTACCCACCCTAAAACAGCCAACCTAATGTGGATACTCGGAAACGCGTGTCCATCTATCCACCCTGAAAGGGGTGGATAACCGGAATTCACATCTGATTATTTTTCTGACTTTTTACCCCAAGTACAGTTTGAATAAAATTATTTAATAAATAAAAACTTGCATCTTGTATATCTAAAAATAACTTTTTCACTAAACAAAAATAATTATTACTTCTCTACCAACTAAAAATAAATAAAAAAGCGAAGCTGAGGCGAAGCTGGTAGTATTTTATAAATTTTGTATATTTATTTTTTTGTTTTTGACAGATCATCCGGAGAATCAGAACTGTCTGTCAGCAGTGTCACAAAGGACAAAAAGGACAAGAAGGGAGTTTTCGGAGGCCTATTCAGCCGCAAGAAGAGGCCTCAAAGTCACATGTAGTCACTTAAAACTACTACAACTGTCAGAATGCCTGTCAAAGCGACTGTCAAACTGACAGATCAACGTCTAATGCAAACGGCCATTGGTCGTCAATTATGTCATAATTTAAAATATTGTACGTAATAAAATGACGTGTTGTCAAAATCATTGTAAAAATGTGCCTTATACATAAATCGTGCCTTCAATTCTTATGCTTTTGTGATATGTATCTTTTTACATATTTATTTGCTTTTTTATATTTTTGTCGTTGGAACGTAAAATTGTCACAAATTATTGATTGGGACCAATTTTTTATTAATTGTTAGGATTGTGCAACATTCCTTTTAGACATTAAACTTTAATTTCAAATATAAATATCAAATATCAATAATTTCCATTGTGCCTTAGTATAAAAAATATTTACTTACTCTATTATCCATGATTCTTATACTTACAAGTATCATTTTTAAGTCATAACGATTTAATATCCATATTATTAATAATATACCTAGCATAATATTTACTAGCATTCCAATGTTATGTGAAATTTCTAATTTATCATCACGTTACTTTTCGTTTATATTTGCGCGTTTAAGAAAAAATCATTTAAAATTCCTTATGTACACGTACATAGTGATGAAACAATTTACAAAATAAACAAACATAATAAGTAACAATTTGTATAAAATAAGATCAGCTACATCTATCAAGATAACTAAATGAAATAATAAAACAACTTTTAACAAGTAAAATAAACTGGTATTCCGACTGGTATTGATATGGATCAGTTGAGCTACCTGTAGATTGTTTGCAACAGTCTGCAGTTAGCTCAATTGTTTCAATTGTAAATACTAATTATATTATAATTTTCTTTGTGAATAAAGGCTTCTGCTCAGTAAAATAAATGAATTGTTTAAAACGCGCAAATGTAGACATGCTTTATTTCATCTAGATAATAGTTTTAATTTAATAAAACAGTATATTCACTCATATAATCATTATATTACGAAAAATGTTGATTTTACATATTTTATTGTTGTTTCCTACGTGATGGTTCTTTAGAAAGATGAAGTATTGTTTCAAAGGTTTATTTGACCTTAGAAAATGAAATTCCATACATAAAACTTAGTATACATGTCTTAAACTTTGTATACATTGCTTAAACTTAGTATACAATTTTAAAATTTTCTTAATTAAGTATTTGCAATTGGTTCTCTCATGTTACTCATCGGCCAATAATAATATTAAGACAATAATTAAGTGATGTTCTTGTGTCAAATAATATTAATCTAAGCTTCCAACGTATTATGAAATATATTTTGATTATTTAGACTAACTTTTTTTCTTTTTTACACGTGTGGTTTCGTTTACGTGGTCCTTAATAACCTAACTTTGAAATAGTCATTGAATTCTAAACTATTCATTTTAATTATAACAATAATTTTCACATTTCAAATGAACTCTCTTGTAGTACCTTAATGTACTTATGAAAGCCCAAAGCTGTAATCAATACATGTATCATGTTTATACAAGATACATGAGAACAAAATAAATAAATAAAAAGATAGTATACTTAGGGATTTAAATACTAATTATCTACTAATTATAAATCCAAAAGTTTGTGAAATGTGAATTTTGGTTAACTAAGATCTCCAAAACTACTGAACAGGTCATGATGAAATTTGGCGTACATTTAGAACATAGATTAATTTAGACAAAGGTTAGTTATTAGACCGAAAATACGCGTGTGAAGCCGCGGGCTGAAGCTAGATTACCGTAAACGAATATTTAAAAGGTTGTGGTGTGGAGTTAGAATTTTGTAAATTAGTTTTTGGTTAAAACTTTCCATCATGGTTATTAACACTAAAGTCATAAATAACGGGATATTTACCATTATTTGAGTTTTGAGCTTTCTATAAAATATTAAATACTTATTGGAAAGCTCAAAACTCAAATCATGGTAAATATCCTTAAAAGGTTATCAGTACAACCGTTTTACTGTTATACAAGTTCAAAACAAATTCCTTGGGAGTTTAGAATTTCAAAAATTAGTTTTTATATAATTAATTATCATCTGTCAATCAATTAATTATCAGCAGTGAATCTCAACATGCCAAAGACCAAAGGATTCGGGATGGCTGGATTGTAATTCGATCCATACTGTCTGACGACTTGGATTGGCGGCCGTAGGAATATCTGTTCTAAGTTAGCCCTGCGTTGAGCGGCTTGCACGAAATCTGGATTGAACTCCGTTGTTTTTTTATTCTTGACGTAGTACGATATATCTTGGAATAGATCCTCTGATATTCTCGGTCTTGCGACGTTCCTTTCGTAGGTTAACGCTCTCTTTGAACGCTTGCTGGGTTCCGAGTAATTTTCGAAGTTGGGTTTCTTTTCGAAACTTCGTTTGTAACGAAACAGTTTCGAAATTTTTACTTTAGTGTCCTTCGCTGTTTTCGATTTCGAGTTGGATAACTTTGCAATAAATTCTCTTATTCTCGTCGCTTGGTTTTCATCTTTAACGAAATGCACTCCTTTTTTGTTCCTCACGTATTTACTCAGATCTTGGTACGGATCTTCGGGTATAACCAACTTTTTGGTTTCTCTTTTACGGATTACGTGTGATTTATCATTCAAATGATTGTCAACATCGAAGTTCTCGTAATCTTTGATGAAATTCAAATTGTCGCCTTCCCATATTTTGTGTTTGACGAAGTATTTTACTAAAGTTGTGCCGTCGTCCGCCATTTTGTTATTTTCATCGGCCATTTTAAGATCTTGCACGGAACGTTTTTTGACATGAGTGTGGAAAGGGAAGTAGAGAGGTCTTTCTTCTGTGGCTATAAGAACTTCTTGCTCGCTGGTAGCGTGACCTGTTTGTGGTAGAACTCTTCGTTCTTTGCGGTCTGATGATGAAGACTCCCGGACACCGGAAGATGCTTCTGTTGTTTCAGGGGCCTCTGTTGGTTCGGGAACTGAAAAACGGCTAGTTTAAAAAATGGTATAATAGCATAGTTATTGGAAATATTTATAGGGTGGATAGAAGTTTTTTTATAACGACTGAACCGTGGAAATCGTAAGAGCCAATTATATTAGTCAATTAAGAATTGACCCAGAGCGTGGATGTCGTAAGAGCCAATTATATTAATCAATTAAGAATTGACCCAGAGCGTGGATGTCGTAAGAGCCAATTATATTAGTCAATTAAGAATTGACCCAGAGCGTGGATGTCGTAAGAGCCAATTATATTAGTCAATTAAGAATTGACCCAGACCGTGGATGTCGTAAGAGCCAATTATATTAGTCAATTAAGAATCGACTCAGCCTGTGGATGAATACAGTAGTACCTCCCTTGTTTGGCTTTTTGAATTTAAGAATTGATCAACTTTTCCAGCTTGTTTTATTTTTTTGCTCCTGGTATTATGAATTTGACTTTTTGTAAAATTTAATATAATTTGTTGTCATTTAGAATCATTAATTATTAAAATTCTAATAATCAAAATGTACAATTTTGCACACCTTAATGGGTAGATTGTAAATGGGCATATTTAATTTTATAACTTTAGTACATACAATTCTTTCAAATAAATGTTAATGTTTATGATATGGGGATATATATTTATAAATGGGGGAGGCTTGTTCAGCAGTGGACGTATAAGGATGAGAAGGTAGGTATAGGTACTGACCAGGAATAGCACAGCGTATAGTCGCCGGTACATCAGACTTGTTATGCTTGAGACAGTTCATCGCTTGGCGAGTCACCTCCGGGGGGAACATCGTCATTGGAGGCGGAGGGGGCGTCGTTGTGGTCGCTGGAAGAAACAGTTTAGAGAACCTATGGTTCTGGTTCCTAGATACCTATGGTTCAAGCTTTTCTTCATGATGAAAGGGGTCTAACTGTTGCGAAAGACATTTGCGTGAAAGATATTTGCGTGACACTTGCATAAAGGACACGAGAGGTAGGTACGAGAGACACGTGCCTGACACATTTCAGCGTGTGGCCATGATTTTGTTTACGTAATTATACAAAATCACTCCAAATAAAAACAAAAATTATTATTATCTTGAAAGGTCGTATTTCGTCGTAGTACTTGATCCCACCAAAAAATATACCTAGTTAGGTGAAAAAAAAACCTTTAGGAACAGCTAATTCTTTAAGCTATGTCGATAACTTTGGTTCTCTATCGGATGTATTTTCTACGTATTCTATCCTCCAGAGAAACTCCGAGCATAGCCAAGGATAAATATACTTAGTTACTCACTGATAACATCTTTAACCGGAACCGGATGCGCTTGGTACCCGGTGAGGTGAGACAGCCTGTCCAAGAACCAGGCCAGCTTGAGGATTTGCTCGTTCTCTTGCTTGTCCAGCTCATGGGGGTCGTTCTGGAAGTTCAAAAACGGTATTAGGAGCGTTCGTGTTGTGTTGTCGAGTGAAGACCGCGATTCAGCAAACGTAGTGTAGGACGCCCTGTGGCCAGGTGGGATGACGATCTGCTGTAGACTGCTGGATGCGGCTAGAGACTGGGTGCAAGGGGTGAGTTAGGAGGATGCCTACGTACTGTTGTGGAACTCTATATTTTGCACGAAAAATATAGAAAAGTCTGTAAAAAGAACACTTTTTGAAAAATGGTCAAAAAGGGGGGGAATAATTTTCAAAGGGAGGGCTACCACACCGAGTGGGGTGTCAAATGAAAGATATTGGTTTGGAAACTTCAAACCAGTTTTTAAAATTTCTGTAGGTTTCATACTTTTCGAAATATTTTGAAAAAAGTCGAAAAATTTACCATTAGTTTAACCGAAGCATGCAGAGAGATCCATCTGAAATGTAGGTTGGTACCTACTATTCTTAGGTATTCGTTAAATTGCGAAGTCTCTAACCGGTAATTTTGGTACATATTTGTTGACAAACGTTCAAAACCCTCGGCGCGCGAGTTACACTCGCTCTTGACGGATCTTGTTTACTATACATAGTAAACACCCAGACTAACGGACAAATTTTTGCAGATTGTACACAAATTTGTTCCGAGGCGGGAATCGAACCCGCAACCTCTTACGTCGCATGCGGACTCTCGCCCGCTGCGCCACTGAGGTCGTCAATAGTTTATTTTATTATATTTCTCACCTTCATATGTTTCCTCGAATACGCCAAATCCTGCAGGTCCTCTACGGCCTTCGTCGCGAGCTGAGCGAGCCGCCGAACATGCTCGCTGGCTCGGCTCACCTCTCGGCATATTGTGACGTTGTACATTATGTTCGTGAGCTCTATGGCTGGACGCCATTCGGTTGAGTTGAAATCGCTTGGGTCGTAGCCAGTGGCGTTCATTAAGGTTGTTATGTTGTATGAAGGGATTGATCCGGTCTACAAAATATTTAATAATAAATACTTAATTTATGAATTTTATGAGGTGTTCAAAGTTCAGACAAAGGTAGATAAGTATAAGTAATAGTAAGTAAGATAAATACCTACACTTATAATTTCAATGAATTCTGAGGTGTTATATAAAACGCAGTAGAATTTTAGGATCATTCTCGTTTTAGGAGGTTTTCTTAATTAATTATTATTTAATTATGTTTATCTGTTTATTTGTAAAGAAACAAATTGTAAAGAACAAGTTGTAAATTATTAGGTATTAGAAAACTATAAGAAACCCCGCCTTCCATCCTCGCTGTTTTACCTTTTTTCGTAAAAATTAGGAGCAAAGTTGTGGAAAAACCTTCAATACACTTTTTCAATTAATTACTAAAGACAATAACGATCAAATAATCTAAACAAATTAGAACGATAAAAGTATTTACAATTGAAACAATGGAAGCTAACTGTAGGCTGTTGCAAACAATCTAATGGTATCTACTGATCCATATAAATACTAATCGGAAGCGTCCGCAAGACGCGCTGGCTGCATTGCTCCGCTGTATGGCAGGCGTCGCGCCAGATACTCACCAGCTCACGGGTCACGCGTCGCGCGTCGTTTCGACCAGGCGCTCAGATATTTTTTTATTTATCAGATAACTTAAAAATGGCAGAAGCCTTTATTCACAAAGAAAATTATAATATAATTAGTATTTACAATTGAAACAATTGAGCTAACTGTAGACTGTTGCAAACAATCTACAGGTAGCTAAACTGATCCATATCAATACCAGTCGGAAGCGTCCCCAAGACGCTAAGATAACTATTTATTTTATATTTATTATTTTTTGTTCTTTACAATTCAGTTATTCGTTTATACAGGGTAGCTATATGAATAACATATATACGGTTTAAGGTAAATAAAATATACCTACTCTTTCACTTGACCTGCAGTTCTTGATCTGTCTTCTGAACAGCTCCAGAGAGCGTCGCAGACCTTCCAGATATTCTCCTCCGTCGTGGATGATGCCCTAGAAGTCAATAAAAATAAATAATGCTGGACGATTCAGAAGCAGAACTTGTGTTATAGGAACCTATTTCTAGATAACTGGCATACTTTATTCATACCAATATATATAACACTTCATCATCGAATTGTTATTGGTGGTAGGTAACCCACCTCGATTCAATAATCGCTAACTTTGAAAGTAAACTTAAAAACGTCGTGATTTCCGGGTCCACCCTGATTTGGGAGTGGGAGATCAGTCTTTAGTTAAGTCTGGTTTTGGGCAAACGTGTTTTTACATTGTATACCTAATCCCATACAAAATGTAAATAACATTTGATTTATGATAACCGTAACATTTTAGGAATTAAAACCTGGCATCTTCATGAAGGTGTTGGTTCATGATGGGCAGAAATTGCAGTTCACTCAGCGCCAGTGAATAAGGAAGTTTCCATTTTTTTGTTGACGATGTTCACTTTTGGTAAATTATTAGAATGCCCACGCACAAATCCACTCTCCATCGTCTAAATTTTACTATAATCTAGTTATTACATAGCTAAAGGATGTATATTATACGAAATAACTAAGTATATTAAGGTTACATAAACTTCACAGACACTCACACACCGCGTTCCATATGGCTTACTGTGAGTCGACCCGGAGAGACTTATGACGTCAGACCAAATGCTTCGCGCGCTGAAATGCGCGCGAAGCATTTGGTCTTTGTAAATTCGTTCGGGATTCAGTAAAATTGGATTCATTTTGTCATTTTTCAAATTATTACAATAATTCTTTCACCGTTATATAATAATTTCTTTGTTTTACAATTTCTATAAGTTATTTTTGTGGAAACTTCCTCATTACCAATAACCCTGTATAGTTTTTTTTTCAGTTTTTTTTTTAATTTTTAAATACCTTTTTCTCGATGTAAGCTGGGTAGCCATACTCCTTGGCATAAGGGTCATAATCTTCATGTGATTCTTCCTCATGTTCATGATGTTTGCTATTGCTGTCGTATCTATTATTTAAGAAAACTTCATTCTTCTTTTCATAATCCCGGTCGACATTCTCACGTCTATTTTCCAGGCGATCGTTTTTCTCAAACAGATATTTACGTGCTTCTGGCAAATCTATTGTCCAAGATGCCGATTCGAGCGCCAAAAACAAAATACCGATTGAAATCCACGCGAAAAACATTTTGGTGAAAGAGTTCGAAACTTTCGTAACCTTGGTGTTCACTCTTTTTGGCAATGGACTTTCTCTATTCTGCCATAAATGGCAACACTTTTTTTTATTCTGCCATGAAAATTAATTTGAAAATATTGTTTTTGTGTAATTTAAAGTTTTTTCGTGAGTTATTCTTTCTAAATTGCAAATTCTATTGAATGTGTAATGTGTGTAAAACATGGATTGTATCAAAACACTGGCGTTGAGAAACAGAAAACAAAAGGATGGTAAGTATTAGCGTTTTTTACGTAATTATTCGTTTCCCGCGTTAGTCGAGGCCGATTGAGTAAGTAATAATGTGGCCAACTTGGTTTGGAGAAGTGGCCGAATGGAAATAACTCGGTCATTAGTACCTACAAGAAATCTAGATGTTTTATTAAATGAAGCATGAGTACC
This sequence comes from Eupithecia subumbrata, assembly GCA_949316285.1. NCBI lineage: Eukaryota > Metazoa > Arthropoda > Insecta > Lepidoptera > Geometridae > Eupithecia > Eupithecia subumbrata. Next base: position 8,309,718 of record OX438637.1, on the reverse strand, counting down.
TATGAGTTTGCAAAATTCCAAACGGTTACGTTTGCATTTTCTATCGCTGACTTGTCAAAATTGTACGGCTTATTTTGTAACAAATCAGTGAAAATCATTCAAATTCTTTAATCGAGTTCAGAAAAGTATGGGACGCTATCATAATTTAAAAAAGGTACTTCAATTCCTCTCGGTATCTGGTAGGCTCTCGGCGCCAGGCGCCAACTGTATGGAAGGAAACGAAAACTTTTATTGTTTTCGTAAACTATGCAAAATTCATCCTAGGACTAATAAGTTATTTCCTTACCTACCTGTCTATGGAGAGTTGACCCTAGTTTCAAAATTACTGAATCTATCAAAAAACTCCAAACATGGCAACACTCTCCAAGCTAAGCGTGATAACTTAGAAAATATTGTACTAATCTATCAAGAGCACTGACTTTATGGTCTCATTAAATATGAATGTACATTTAGTTCCAACAAGAAATCTGTAAAACGGCTGAAAAGGGAACTATACTTTGTTCTAGAATCTAACATATTTTTTATAAACAAAGGAATATGAAAACCAAAGAAATATTAACATTTTACGACAATGAAGGCCTACTTTGATTCTCCATAATACGCAACGTTTATTTCGTTTCGAAGATACATCCTACATGTATACATCCTGCCATAGCATCAGCTCAGTGGTTGTCCATTTTTGTTACACGTACTATATCTTGTTACTTTTATTGGTTACAAAATAAACGCATTTTACTTTTACTTATTACTTTTTTGTGTAAGTTGGTACTCTAATTCAATGTTTATAGCTTTACGCACAATTAGCTTTGCGCACAATTATCCAACGCACTACAGCAAGGCACAAAAATGTGCATTCTAAATCTTTTGATGATAAGTACATTAATTTATAGTGACAAAATTGGCGTCTCACAAGCTTCAAACGCCGCCAGCTGTCAAAAAGCATCTAAATGTTACATGTTATAAAGCCCATACCTACCTATTTGAATGCACATTTTTGTGCTGTGCAGTAGCATACGCCTTTGATCTGCGACAACCTTTAGAGTACCTACACCAATTGGCGAAACAAACCAGCAATTTCGTTTTGGAGAACTAAAATGGTATCAGCAACTTTCAAAAGTTTGAACAGATTTTGTTCATCACTTCATTCGTCTCTCGTCCGTCTTAGAACTCAAATTTAAAATAAATCATCCAAATTTTCTATGAACCCATGTTTTAACAAATTTTTAATATGTTTAACCCCCGACGCAAAAAGGCTATAAAAGTTTAACGTGTCTGTATGTGTATATCTGTGTATCTGTCTGTGGTAATGTAGCTACCAAACGGATGAACAGTTTTTCGTTTAGGTTTTTTGTGTCATAGCTAATTTTATCCCGAGTGTTCTTAGCCATGTTTCATGAAAATCTGTCGAGTGGGTTTTAAATTTATAATTGGTTCTTGTTGGAGGAATTAATAATATAAGAGCTTTATTACCTAGTAGGTATCTACTAAAAATCAACATATTACCAAAATTTAGCTTTTGGTCATACCATTATTTTTTGTAACATGGGTACACAGAAAATGGTCAACAATTCGCGGAAAACTACTCCTCTCGCAGTTTAGTTTCTTGCAGAACGCGGAAAATATAAAAATCGCTAAAATCTTTGAAAATCACGCGAATCTATGTCAGTTATATATGTTATATATAACCGAGGCGATTAGAGCAACGCTCTTGAATTCACAGATAATTTGGGAGCTCTGTATTTAAGCTAATTAATTATGTATGTAGTACTTAACTGTTCATATGCGTGTTTACAAGCTGTTTTGGCGTAGTGGCTGGGACGACTTTCAGTATGAAGGTCGCGTGTTTTTAGTTGAATTCGGGAAAACTTGAGGTATAAATGTTCAAAAAATTCGCAAGTTGAAGTGGCAGTGGGCGGGCCATGCCATATATCGCGAAGAACCGGGGAATAAACCTGTTCTTGAATAGAGACCGCAACTCGGCAAACGTAGTGTAGGACGCCTTCCGACCAGGTGGGATGACGATCTGCGAAAAACTACAGGCAGATGCGGCAAGCTAGATTCACTATGGCGTTCATTAGGAGAGGTCTTTGTCCAGTAGTGGTCTAATATAGGTTCATGATGATGATGAAAATTTATACAAAAATCAAATGAGGAGGTATTGAAACTAGTTGAGATGAAAATGTTTTTATGATTTTTAAATCCGATTATGTTAGGTAAATGTATTTAAGGCTGACCTTAGGATTTTTTTTTACCTATAGTATTCTTACTATGATAATTATTAAACTTTATAATCAAATTACTTTGACATTATTATCTGCATTATTGTATATATCTTTGACATTTATATTTATTTCTTTTTTGTAGTTTTTCTATAAAGTAAGGATTTGTTAATTTAAATATTAACTATAATAAGACTAGAATATAAGATACTCTATCACATTGGGTGTGCCTGTTAGGATAGATGTACATTTTTATAAAGAAATAAATAAATAAATTTTGATGAACACCATTCAAAACGAGTGTTTCCCAGTGGTCAGATTGGTGGTCAGACTAGTCTGACCAACGGGATTTTTTTTTCCCGTTGTTCAGATTAGCTCTTAATTTAGTAAAGTACTGTTGAATACAAAAAAATACGAAGATGTACCTATCGGAAGAGGCAGAAAGATTGGACTTCTTAAACGACCTGAAAACTTCATAAGTAACATCATAGAAGGAATAGTAGAAGGTCGTCTTCCTTCCAAAGGGCAAGACCGAGAATCAACCTTATGAGTCAGATCAAGGAGAAAGGAAAATTAAAAAGTAAAAAGTAAAGAAATAAATTAGAACTAGTATTTACAATTGAAACAATTCAGCTAACTGCAGACTGTTGCAAACAATCTACAGGTAGCTCAACTGATCCATATCAATACCAGTCGTCGCGTCCCCGCTACGCTGGCTGCATTGCCCCGCTGTATGGCAATGCTGATGCGCTGTGCCAGATACTGACCAGCTCTCAAAATTAAAGTAAAAAATATTTATTGCAGCAAATAATACAAATAGGTCCAGGACTTAATCTAAAATATATGATACATTTTATGGGTAATTTTGTACATAATTTGCTGAGCGACTTTCAAAAGTGATTTTCGTCGACTTCTTCACTAGGCTGGGCATATCGAAGAAGCCAGACTACAATATTTGTAATTTACAGAGATTTTGCGCTCGGTTTACTTACACATTAAGGAGTAACTAATAATTCTAATTTATTTCTGTTATTTGATTGTAATTTTCTTTGCGGGTGTTGACAGGAGAAATATGCCATTAATTAAAAAAATTAAGTCTTGTCATATAAAGTAAAAGAAAAAATAAAAAATAAATAATGCTGGACAATTCACACATCATTATCAGTCTAGCCCCAAGCTAAGCAGAGCTTGTGTTATGGGTACTAGATAACTGATATACATAATACAATATACTACATAGATATATATTTTTATTAAACATAGAAAACACCCAGACCAACGGAACAAATTTCTGCAGATCGTACACAAATTTGTTCCGAGGCGGGAACCGAACCCGCAACCTCCTGCATCGCAGGCGGACCTTCGCCCGCTGCGCCACGGAGGTCGTCAAAGAGACCGCATTGGAGCGAGAAAATTGGAAGAATGATGCAATATCATTGCACCGAAAAGATCCCTGTAATTTATCTTTATTACATAGTAGTAGTACATAGTATAAAACAAAGTCGTTCCCGCTGTCTGTCTGTCTGTCCCTCCCTATGTATGCTTAGATCTTTAAAAATCTTTAAAACTACGCAACGGATTTTGATGCGGTTTTTTAAATAGATAGTAATTCATGAGAAAGGTTGATATGTATAATACCTGTATAATATAGTAGAGAAACTGATAATTTTAGAGGTTTCTAGTGTGATGTTGTAAATAAACACATTTTTTGCGCTTACATTGCAAACGCTGGCTGAACCCTACGAGATAGATCAAAATAATGTACTACAGTATTGTACACCTTAAAAAGGACTACAAAAAAGTCCAGTTTAGTATATGTCTATCTCTTAGGGATAACCCACAATAACCATTTTTTATCGTTTACTTTTTACGAGAAATAATGACTTATTTACGAAGCGATTTTGAGCAATACAGCATTAATCTTTATCCAATTAAGTACCTTAAATACATTGTGCATTTAATATAGATCAATATGGCCCTTGACAGCATGTAATTTAAATAAATATTTTCGAAGATATTACAGATTTGTGGCGGGGTACCGGCCGGGGGCCAATTCTATAGTATATTTAGTATCAGTATTGCACGTGCGAAGCCGGGGCGGGTAGCTAGTTCATTTATATGAATCGAATCGACCGTTTGTAAGTAAATTATCAATATTTATTGAAGGAAGGATCTCATAAGTAATGAAAATTGCGTATAAAAAGACGCGGCACAGTTGAAATGTAGGTTAAGTATGTTAGTATTATAATATCTGTGGTATGGACAGTTTATTTACAAACATTGTACATCGAGTTTCGCTAGTGTATAGGTGAAACGCGAGCGAAATATCAAATTTCAACCGCTAGAAGATTTTGGAATAAACAAGCCAACATATAGCCACGGGCGATGATTTGAAATACCTTCTTGTTATCAGAGACCGTAACCTCAAGAGCCGTAACCTGTTTCGGGGTCATCGATCGGGATGCCAGCTTAGGAAATTACCCGAGATGTAGGGTAAAATTGTCTACTTGACACTAACATTTTGATGTAAGGGTAATATTATATCATTGTATCTAGCTATCCTATTTATCTTTTGTATTTTATGTGTACTAAATATCTATTAATTAACACTCTCATTGCCCAAGCTGGCCCGAAAAAACGGCAATGCTGCGGGTCGCGCTGCAGTGATTGGCTGGAGAATGTGTCTTTTTTGATCATGAAAAAAACTCCTTATTTCCGTATATACGTTAGATGTAGGTACTTAAACTTAATGCGAGAATAGCATAGCACACTTTCTACAAATTAGCATTGCCATTCAACGGTGCAATGCTGCCAGCATTCAGGGCACTCTGTGTGATGGCCTAGATTTTTAGGGAAAAAGATATACCTAAGTGATATACATCCTAGTTGTTATTGTTTTATCGGTTATTGTTATTTTATTTGTTTATAAATATTTCTGGAACAATTATCATGGTAATATTAGCATTATAGCATTATATAAATAAATACTTATACTCAGACAAGGTCAAATTATTTAAATTGAAACAGACATGGAAATAAATGTATATATTTTATTTCTGTCGCTTCGATATGTAGACTAAAGTAAGAAAGCTATGAAGAAACCTTTAGCTCAAAAAATAACACCTAACAATGTTATTTTTCGAGTTGGAGCAAAACCCGTCCCAAACTTTTTAATTCCCTAGCTAGATAATCTGATATTTTGTTGTAAACCTTTTTGCAGGGAAAGGTTTTCACAATTTCTTTGAATTTGTTTACCGATAATTTTATGCAACTCAATTGGAGTTTTGTTGTAGTACCTAAGCTGCTGTGTGTGTTTGTTGTAAACGTTGCCCTTTAAAAGATACTTTTATCTTCTTGTGTAGCCTTAAATATTTAATCAATGTAGGTAACACCTTAATAACTAACAGGTTCCACTTAATTCTTAATTGGCTAAACAATTAAATTGGTGACGTCACAAAAACCCAGAAAAAGCTAATATGTGTCTGTCTATGTACAGTCAAATACAAAAATATATTCTCAAAACAACACGGACGCACGAACGGATGACTATTAAATAAATAAAATGTCAATAGGTACAATAAAATTAGAATTGAAATATTTAAAATTATCAAATTGTTAAAGTCATGATACTTTTCATCTGGCCTTCGAGCCAGATGAAATGTAAGTTTATTTTTATCTATTTTTAAATTTATTGTTTTCTATCACTGGCGCTTTTCCCTCATCTTCATATTTAAATTAGCAGTTTTAATTTAAACTGTCTTTTTAGTATCTAACGAAAACTTTAATACACTAAAAGGAGAACAGGAAGTAATAGCTTTTTATGTAAATCAGGGCAAAAAACTCACACATCAACACACTGAATAAAATTATCAAAAACGGGACTTTTTTCTGCCAATACCAGTTTTTGTACTTCTCTGTACTTTAGGTATTTACGTATAAGGAAAACTGGTATCAAAACTTGGCACACCAGTGCGCTTTAGGATTCCCCTTAAGACGGATTTGTCAAAACAACATGGACTATAGTGTTTTTTAAACAAAACTACTGTACTTAGTGTTTTTTAGTCAATTCTAGTGTTATTTTTGTGCCAAACCAATAAAAAAACTGTTAAATGAACTAGTAGCACTGATTTTTGTGTTCTTTAGTTCTATTTGTGTCAAAAATATGAATATTTTTTAGTTTTCGTTGCTCAATTTTTAACTAGTCAGTGATTTTAAAAGACTGATATTAAATTTTAGTTTGAAAATGATTGTGTTGTTTATAGTTATACTTTTTGGTAAGTTTTCTCTATACACCATTAAATAATAATTAATTATATAAATACATATGCATCTTTACTAATATTATAAAGAGGAAAGGTTTGATTGTTTGTTTGTTTGTATTGAATATGCTCCGAAACTACTGGACCGATTTAAAAAAATATTTTACCATTAGAAGCCCACATTATTCCTGATGAAATAGGTTATTTTGTACCGCGAGAAAACGCTTCATTCCTACGGGAAAACGGGTAGTAAGAATGCAGCTAGTAGTTATTAATTCAATGAAATATTCGGTAGGTACCAAATTAAATGGTAATTTATCTTATATAATATAAAAATGAGTCGCTGAATGTGTTGCTAAGCGCAAAACTCGAGAACGGTTGGACCGATTTCGCTAATTCTTTTTTTAAAATATTCCTTGAAGTACGAGGATGGTTCTTAAGGAGAGAAAAATTAAAAAAAAAATAAAATAAAAAAAATATTAAAGAATCGACTGTTAGGCGATACGAAGTTCGCCGGGTCAGCTAGTTGATTATAAAATTCTTTAATGTCATAAAAACATTAACCGAAGACTCACCTACGGAGTTTTGTTTTGAATTTACTATATGTCTCTAGAAAATTTGTTATATGTTTCCATTTCTCATAGAAAAGTGTCTGTAAAGTTATTTTATTTGTATATTATTCATTGGTTGGTGGTTTAAAAAAATAAAATGGATGTTGTTGGATCTTAGGTTAACCTAATGGAAGTTTCAATGATTCACCTATTTTGTTGTTAATAGTAGGTACCCGTACCTACCTATTTTGGTAAAACCCAAAACCATCTATTGCTTTGTAAAAACCCTAAAACGTTTTTCGGATATAAAATAAAATAAACAAAACTATGAATAACGTCTTCTTCATCTTGCGTCACACAGCGTCATAGCTCATCATCAGCCCAGTTCCACTGCTGGAAATAGGCCTCCCCCTAAAAAGCACCTTATTAGCTTTTATCTCATGAGGGCAATGCCCATAATACCCACGCTGGCCATGCGGGTTGAAGATCGCAGTTCGGTGGTAGAACTGTTCCGCAGGGGGCGCTGCTGCCCGCCCCCGGTGAATATCCCTTAGCCGCCTCTCTAGACACCCGCGGGAAGAGTTGGGGTCATGCTAACTCACGACATAGAGCCCTGCTGCAGGTTAAATGCTGCAGATCTAAATCTGATATAATGTATAGTGGGAGTAGATTATAGGTACCTACGTCATACTATTTACGCCGTGGGTGACTGCATTTTCATCTATATATATAAAAGAAAGTCGTGTTAGTTACACTATTTATAACTCAAGAACGGCTGTACCGTTATGGCTGAAAATTGGTGGGTAGGTAGAGCCAGGAGACGGACATAGGATACTGTTTATCCCATTCGACAGCGTTCCCGTGTGACTTGACATAAAACGTCAGTCACTATAAAACGTGGTATAACAAAAAAGAATCAGACTTGGATTAACAAAACGCAAATGATAGTTATGTAATGGACGTATGGATGACGTATGCATGCCGGGGGGCCGATTCTGTAGTATATTTAGTATCAGCATTTGCACCCGTGCGAAGCCGGGGCGGGTCGCTAGTTACCAATAAAAAGCAAGTGAAAACGAACCGATGAGCGGCGAAAATAGAATGAGTGATACACCCACGAATAGGTGGGTAGGTACCTAACCCAGTAGTGATGAGCTAGCGATCGTCGCAGTCAGTTTATAATAACAGAAATGAGGAAAGACACAGAAATCTCTTTGTGTGACGTTTACAAAATAACGGTGTTCTTAGAAAAACAACATTTGATTAGGTACATAGAACTGGGTTTTTTTTTATTTTAATAGTGCAGAAGCCTTTATTCACAAAGAAAATTACAATAAAATAATAGAAATTAATTAGAACTATAGTATTTTACCAATGTTGGTATTTGGAACTACCTACTTTTATCTCAGAATATAAAGGTTAATTACTGAAACCTGGCAAAAAGAAATGAAAGAAAAAAGCTTCGGACGAGTTTTGCTCCAGCTCGAAATATAACAACTAACAGGCTAAAGGTTTCTTCGTCGCTTTTTTACTTTAGTCCACATACCGAAGCGACAGAAATAAAAAATATCACTTTATTTTCGTTTCAGTGTTTTTTTTAATAATTTGACCTTTTTTTTCTAAGTGTACATTTATTGTATTTATGGAAATAAAGAGTTTTTGATTTGATTTGATTTGAATAACTAAGTAGAAAAAGAAATAAAAAACTTGTTCCTTGAAGTGTCAATTAAAAGTATCTAGCATAACAACAAAACAATGAATATTTTTATGAGACCTTTTTCCTTTTCGACCATTTAGTTAATCTATCGAAGAGCTATCGATAGTTGGGTTAGTCCATGAACGTGTCTCCATTGTGTCGTTGTTGTGTGCAAAATGACAAGGCGACTGCCGTGAACCGTAAAATATCGTCACGATTCAACGGGAACGACTAGGTACGACAGTCGTTTAACGATAGAAAATCTCAACGTATAATGCTGGGTTTTCGATTTGCATTTTTATGAAGCAAAAAATGAGGACTAAATATCTCGATAGGTGGCAAAGCCGTCGATTGGCAATTTGAGTATATCAATGTCAAATACAAAAACAACAAAAATTAATGCTAAATTGGAAACACAACTAGAAACTTGAAAAAGTTGGTATTCCTTTCATTTGACATTGATATAGGCATAATTGCCAATTGAGACACTGCCATCTATCAAGGAATATGGAACTAACTTTTTTTTAAATACGAATCGAAAATCCCTCGTTACGACAAACTGTCGTTACAACGGAACATCTACGAAGATAGTCGTCCAACGATACTTTACGGTTTTATATATTTTATCGATGGGGTTACCCCCTACTTATATCAGTGATGGCGACATTTTTTGGCCTAGCTGATTAGGAAACTAGATTCAATAATGAGACAACAAAGAGTTTTTATATTATTATAGTTTAGTTATTAGCCTTTCCCTTGACAATGGCTTAACACGCGATTGTCAAGGGAAAAAGCGCAATTATAAAAAGCGCAAATAAGGCAATTTTTATTGGCAATTGTAAACAACACAGTACTAAATCCGATTGTCCGATATAGAGGATAGGTGCGTAATGAATGAGAGACCGTCTTAGTATGAGTTATTTAATGGAAAAATCTCAAACTGAGGTCATCCAAACCCGTGCGTTCTCGTCAGCGCGATTCAGCCTTCGTCCACTTTTATCGGCGACATCTAGTTATAATTTAACACACTAAAGTAGGTAGCCTCGTCTCTATATATTTACATCGCAAAATTACATTTAAAAAAAATTGCTTCTTTCAAAGTTTTCCTTGCACGTACTGAAATTTTATAATAGTCTAAGAAATCAAATAATATCGCAAAAATTTTGGACTTAGACGGGACTTGAACCCGCATCCTTCCGTCAGTACCGGAATGTGCTAACCAACTACACCACGAGGTCAAGTTTCAACAAAGGTTTCGAGTCAACATTTTTGCGATATTATTTTATTTTCTAGAAATTATCCTAAGTGTGGGGTTACGCACTATAATAACAAAAAACCTTTTATAACCGTCGTTCTTGTTTTTCAGTTGGAACTCCTGCATTTTCTGCGATAGCAAAAGACACTGCCTATTCTTGCAGGTGAGAATAATTTTCATACTCAACAAGGAAGTAGTAGGTACCTACCTACCCAAATAAGACAGTTACGTAAATAACTGATCTGAGCAATAAGGTAGATATTGTATATCTGGATAAACAAAACATAATCGCGCCACCTTTGAATAAACTAGCAGGGCATTGGTCATTAGGAAAAACAAATGAACGCTTGCAGATACATAATAAACGTCTGCGATGATTTTGTTTTCGTAAGCTGCCTATTATATTATATTTATTTCTCTCATGTAAGCTAATTCAATTATTTGTAAAGTTTTAGTCCAAAAACAGACCCCACCGGATGTGGGGTGGAATTCCCCGCTTCCGCCTTTAGGTACCACGATTTATGCACGTAGCCGACACCTTATCTATATTATTTTATACAAGCTTCTGCCCGCAGCTTCGCATACGTTATTCTTGGGATGAAGTAGCGTATTATGTTATTCGAGGTTCAGATCTTTGTGTATGCAAAATTACACCCCGATTTATTCAGTAGTTTTATCGTTATCTTCGGCCAAATATCTTAACAACAACGGCACAAACTTTCGCCTATAATTTAGTAGAACGTTTCTTTTTGCTGTGTAACTGGTTTCAATTACTTAAACAATAATTTATATAACAAAGAAAATTACAATCAATTAGAGAGAAACCAATTAGAACCAGGCAGTATTTACAATTGAAACAATTGACCTAACTGCAGACTGTTGCTTGTTAGCAAGTCTACGGTTAGCTCAACTGATCCATATCAATACTAGTCATCGCGTCCCCGCTACATTGGCTGCATTGCCCCGCTGTATGGCAATGCTGATGCACTGCGCCAGATACTCACCAGCTCTCGGGTCACGCGTTGCTTCGACTGCGAGAGATAAATTTCATTAGTTTTGAGTTTTCATTGATCTATTATTATTTCTGTTCCAGTCTGACAGAATACGGGTGTAGCGACGGCGCTTGCGTGAGCGCAGAGCTAGTCTGCGATGGAACAGCTGACTGCGCGGACCAGAGCGATGAGACACCCTGTACGGCTACCCAGTAAGTCGAACATTTTACAGACAAAGGCTAAAGGCAACAAAAAGGATACATAAGTCTTTTTGGGCTGGGACAAAATACATTTTAGATTCCAAGCTTCAACGCAAAAAAGTTCAGTAACTCCGTCATAGCTCTAAATGGCTCTTTCTGCGTTCAAATAGAGGGCATCTCTGAAAAGAGATGCCTTCACTCAGTTTGCATATAAACTCCCACTAAGTAAGTGTAAACTAACACTGCAAACTGAGTGAGACTTAAGTTAGACCCAGCTAAAGGTGTAAAACCACCATAAATACGCTCGGGAAATCATGACTGACGACTCGGTGGCGCAGAGCGCGAAGGACCGCCTGCCACGCAGGAGTTTGCGGGTTCGGTGCCCGCCTCAAACTAACTGTAAATCAATGAAAACTTATGTGTAAATTAATGAAAATTGGATTGAATTTCAGCTTTTTGCGAGAGACAATAAATCATTTATTTTTCTGTCTTATTTTTAACCGACCTCAAAATAAATAACATACGAGTATGTTGTCCAACATTTTTTTTTTAATTATTTATTTATATTTTTCAGATTGTCTCAATTATATGCAGAGCCAGTATTGAATCGGTCAAAACGCCAATCTGCTTGTCGGTAAGTTTCAATAAAAAATATGTATAAGCAAAAAAAAATAGGTTATCTACGTATTAAATATCCCGTTACAAAAGTAAGGTGCTTTTTACCAGCGTTATTGTACACCACTGGTTCATTGTTGCCGCCTATGACTGGAAAGCAATGAAAATGATTTTGTGTTGTAATAAGAAAACACTATCACAAATCTCCTGTCCAGCGCCTGTGCCAGTAAACAATGAACAAGTCAAAAAACAATTATTTTTTCAATAATAATTAATGCAGCCAGCGTCTTGTTGACAAAAGTGATTGATTTTAATATGGATCAGTTTAGCTACTTTTAAATTGTTTGCAACAGTCTGCAGTTAACCGTCTCAATCGTAAATGCCTATCGACTAGTTCCAATTTTGTTTCTATTCTATAATTAAGTAACAATACTTAGCATATCTGGTCAAGTTACCTACACAGCATCATCTAGCCCTTTTTTTTTGGAGGGGGGAAATGCCCTGGCACTGCCCTTCCGCCATGGGGGTGACGGAAGGGGGTATGTGGGACTCGAACCCACTAAAACCCCCCCGTGAAACGTCCACCGCCGTCATGGGGCGAGATGAGGAAGCTAAGCAGAGCTAATTATAATTTTCTTTGTAATGATACTGGCTTTTTTATTTCTTTTGGTATTTTGCGTTATCAACCATTTTGCTCTTTTCAGCAAGAATCAATGGAAATGCCGTGACGGAAGCTGCATCTCTTTCGACGGCAAATGCGACGGCCTCGTCGACTGCCCGGACGGCAGCGACGAGACACACGCCCTCTGTCGGAAGAACAAGTAAGTTATACTAGATGATATACTCCGTAAATAATAAAATAATACTAAATCCTTTGAAATTGCATTCTTTCTTTCTCAACTCCTCACTCTGGGGGCCTATTTTAATTTTTTAATTCTCTTACACCAATTTTCGTGTTTCGTTTTGGCCAATTGGTGAATGTACTCTAATACACGGAATTAAAATAAATGAAATAATTAATGTTGGATAATTCACACAGCGTTATCTAGCCCCAAGCTAAGCAAAGCTTGTCTTATGGGTACTAGATAAATGATAAACTATACAATTCACTACGTAGATAGATTTTTACTATTATTTATTTTAGGTTTAACTTAACACAGAGTTCTAATCCGTTTCAATAAAAGGTATTACCTACTAGCTAGATATTTTATTTATCGAAATACACAGGTTACAATCTTTCTATTTTTCAGCTATTTTTAGAATAATTACAATAAAAACTAAGACAATCCAATGAATATCGGATGCCTGTTGAGAAACATAACTTTTAACAATGCACACTAGACACAATTTCTAGATACTCATTACAATTTTTTTTAAGGAAATAAATAGTTCTTGATTTAGATTTTATCCGTGAGACATAGGGAAAACTTTTCGTTGACATTGAGAATAGGCACGTTAGGAAACGTTGAGAATATCTCCTCAAAACCGAACTCATCCATCCCCAGATGCCAATCCAACTGGTTCCGCTGCACATACGGCGCATGCGTGGACGGCACGGCACCCTGCAACGGTCTGCAGGAGTGTGCAGACAGTTCTGACGAGCTGCTGCCGAGGTGCAGGAACGAGACCAGCGAAGTCAGGTTAGTTGTATAGTCTTCTGGTCTATCTGTTAATAGAACCATCGTCAACCAGCCCACCAATTACAGTAGAAAAAGGCAATGGGGAAAGCAACAATGGGGATCATTTTGGCAGCCTTAATGGTATCTAAATCTTATAAAACTTGAATAGGGGAAACTTTTTGGTTTAAATATTCCTCCTTTCAAGTTTCAAAAGATTTGGACCGCGCTAAGGCTGCCAAAATGATCCCCATTGTTGCCATTTGCTACTGTAATTGGTGGGCTGCTCCTGTGTACTATCATCCGCTCTCTGGCTGTATATCTTCTCTATCTATATTATGTCAATACCTTTTTTTTATTCGGCGAGAAATTCATTTACGAATAAACAGGTTTTGGGTGACCAGAATTATGTGGGACTCGACGCTCTGAGGACATAATACCCACTAAAACCTCTCCGGTGTCCCTCTCTCGCCATTTTCGCCGAACCACGGGAAAATTTAAAACCTACCGCGGCCCAACTGGCTTCCCCTCTTCCTCTTATACATGTCCGGCGAGCACCACCACTCCACACACTCGCCGACCCCATTCTTCCGTCACGTCTCCTCCCCCGATTAGGACAGACAATACCTACTTCAATGCCTACATCTAGGTATAATGTCTTTCTCCCCAGAGGTAAGTTTACCTGCGCGGAAGGCAGTCAGCTCCCAGCGTCTACTCACTGCAACAGTGCGCGCGTGCGCAAGGGAGGCCTGTCCGTCCTCCCTGTTCCAATATCTACCTATGTCTAGGCATTCCTTCATCCGTTGTCTCTATCTTCTAAGTCCTTAGCACTTACCACTTACTACTGGGTATAAGATCTCTGTATTACGCCATTCGGTCCAGTCCCGTGGCAGCCTAATTCACTCTAAGACTTTCTGTCTCTGTCTTTTGTCTCCGAAACTAGGTCGTCTTACTCTCGGGTGGGTCTCTCTCTGTCTTCGAGCGTCATTCCCTCCAGTCGAATATAGGAATCTATACAGATCATCCCACTATCTAAGTACTCGATCGTAGTGCAAACAATTTTCAAGCAGTTGCAGCAGTTTTATCTCGCCAGGGGTAACATCAATTGCAAGGGAATCAGCTCTGTCTTTATCTTCATCAATATCTATGTCTTCATCCAGGTTTTTCATGCCTATGTCTACATTTTGGTCTATGTCTTTATCTCCAGGGGTAAGTTCACCTGCGCGGACGGCAGTCAGATCCCGGCGTCCAGTCATTGCGACGGTGCACGCGACTGCGCTGACGGCTCCGACGAGACGGTGCGCGCGTGCGCAGGGAAGACTTGTCCATCTTACCTGTTCCAATGCGCGTACGGAGCGTGTGTGGATAGCGGGGCTGATTGTAATAAGGTAATTGTTATTGTAATAATAAATAATATATATATAGATATTGTATATATATTGTATATTATATAATACTTAAAAGCCTCTCCACTCCACTTTCGAGAGAGGCTTTAAAGATATATTGTTTGAAACAGTCTGCAGTTAGCTCAATTGTTTCAATTATAAATACTATTTCTAATTTGTTTATATTATTTGATTGTAATTATCTTTGTAAAAAAAGATCTATAGGTAACTAAATATTAAAAATAATCCAAATCCCGATTTATATTTTCAGCATGGCTTGTTGATGAGTTTGTCAGATTAACTACTAATGAGAAATCTTTATTCACAAAGAAAATTACAATAAAAACTACAATTCGTAGTATTGTTTGTAATTTAGTTCAATAGGTTTCCTCATGGAAACCTTTTTTATGAATAATAAATTGTTTTCTGGCTATTTAAATTTTTTCCCTTTTTTAATTCTATTGAATGAATACTTTACTAAAAATGTTTCGAAATTACAGATCGTAGAATGTGCAGATGGTTCAGACGAATCGGAGGAACTTTGCGGCACTTCTAAACCTGCTCCGATCAAGTAAGTCAAATTCACTTACGCTAAGTACCAAAGTCATCTACAATCGTTGGGGTAAAAGTCTTCTCGAGTAGAGACTGCGATTTGGCAAACGTAGTGTATGACACCCTCCGGCTGGTGGGATGATGACCTGTAAAACTTTACTCAAAAAATGTTGACTTGTTCAACATCAAGCAAAATACTTTAAAAAAAATTATTATTTCTAACTTCTATAAATGAGGGTTTATTATTATTGTTTTTTATTAATTCTTTTGTATTCGCTATATTATGTACGCTCTTCCTTTCTGTAGCTACTCCTTCTAGCTGATTGGTTACTGACGACAGGCATATATTTCAGTTTTCATTTTATAATTTTATTCATTGTTATATGTATATTCAGTTTTAGGCACGTTACTCATTTTCTTTATTAGTTTAATTAGTTCAGTTATTATGTATTTAGGTTCTATAAGCGGAAACTGTTTTAGCTTTATTTTTTCTAGTATTATGTATTGTTATACAAGTAGTACAAGCCTTTTGTTTCCCAAATAAATAAAAATAAAATAAAATAAAAGACTGCAGGCAGATATGCTGGAAGCGGCAAGCTGAAGACGCTACGGAGTTCATGAGGGAAGGCCTATGTCCAGCAGTGGCCTGATATAGGCTGATGATGATGAAGTATCTACAGAGACATAATGAAAATATTGAAGAGCTATAAAACCGTTAAACCTTGATACATAACAGCCAAAAATACCTCTTAACTTTAACTAGTAATGAAGCAGCAAAGTTTTGAGACCTCAGTATGAGTTTTGAATGGTTTTTCAACCGACGAAAAACGGAGGAGGTTAGCAAGTCGACACGTATATATAGTATATTTTATTTATGTATGACCACGCATAACTTTTAACAGAGTAGTCCGATTTCGATAATTCTTTTTTTATTGGAAAGGGTGTTTCCATTTAAATTTGAAATAAAAATCCAATCCTAGAATCCCCGAAGGTGTTTCCATTTAAATCTATATATATAAAAGAAAGTCGTGTTAGTTACACTATTTATAACTCAAGAACGGCTGAACCGATTTGGCTGAAAATTGGTGGGGAGGAAGCTTAGAACCAGGAGACGGACATAGGCTATGTTTTATCCCGGAATTACCACGGGAACGGGAACTACGCAGGCGAAGCCGCGGGCAGCAGCTAGTTTGAAATAAAAATCCAATCCTAGAGTAGGAAAACAGGGGATGATTGATTGTTCACACACTGATTGTAATTTTTGACCACGCATAACTTTTTACAGAGTAGTTGGATTTTGATTATTCTTTTTTTTGGACCTCGATGTGTCATCAAACTAAATTATACTCGAATTTTATCTAGATGTCGCCACTAGAAGAATTTGAAGTCGGTTTATCGTTTTTAAAAAACGCCAAATTATCATTCCATACATTTAGCGCATTGCAGCGGCCCTACCGGATACTGAGGAAATACTTTTCGTAGTATGAGAGCGATCGAATAATAGTTTCTTAGGAACTTTTTGACAAGTATTTATAACCGACGAAAAACGGAAGACTTAAATTACTTAGGTATACTTACAATAGTAGTAGTAGAAGTTAAGGTTATTAAGGTTAATTAAAAACTCAAATAATTACAAAAATATAATCTTAGGTATATACTTACATTATTTTAAGAACTTAGCTATTAAGGTTAAATAATTGCTTTTCAGTTTTTTCGGCGGAGTAATTTTTTTGTTAAAAAGTTTTTATGAGTTTTGTTTTGGGTTTTGAAATGTATGACTTGAATATGTGTTCCCTGTGAATCTTTAGTATGAATAAATAAATCGAAATAAGCGGTAATAAACTGTCATTTACTCGAAAACTTTTTCTGTTTTGTTATACTAAAAGTCATACTAAAGTCTCTGTTAGCGACTCCCTCACGATAACCGGATATATCTTACAATATAGGTACGAGATTTTTTTTAAGGAAACAGCATACTTTGAAAGGAACAATACCTATTTTATTTCACGCTCCGTTCAGGAGCGTTAATGGACTAAGACATCCGAATAAAAATGATAATTTTCCCCCCAGACCAACAGCAGGAAACTGCGTCCTCCCCCCCTACCCAGAACACGGAAGCTACACCACCAACATTGCCGGCGCTCGACCTGGTCTTGGCTACAAGTATGTCACCTTGGAGGTGACCTGTCAGCGAGGGTATGGAGTCAAAGGCAGTGCATCCGTGAGCTGCCAGGATGGAGTTTGGAGGGAGAGTGTGCCTAAATGCGTCCGTGAGTAATCAGAGTCGCTTTTTTCTAGATATTGCTAAGTTTTCTTAAGAATTTGGATGGATTTAGGAGAAGAGGTAGACCTAAGAAAAAATGCATGGACTGTGTAAAAGATAGAAGAAAGAAAATATATTTATTTGGATCCATGATAATAACACGACTGACAATACATTACAATAATAGGTAGGTACAAGAAACAGTTAAGATTATAGATAAGAAAACAAAATAAACAGAAACAAATAAACAGTGTGTTACATAGGGGGCCAAAAAGGTCCTTGCCTCAGCATAATGCCGCTACAAGCTGAAGCTACTAGCGACGCTGATTTTCAGGCAGGTCCTGGTATGATGGCAAAGAAAACGTAGGTACAAAGGTTACATACAAAATAGAAAGAAAGAAAGAAAGAAAGAAAGACATTTATTTATAACAACACAGTAGGTACAAAAAAAGAAAACACACTTATGGGATATAGGTACATAAAGTTGTTATAAAAAGGCCCTAACTCAGCATAATGCTGGCTAAGCTCCCGAAAGAGGTCTAGCCAGCGCTGGTCTTCCGTTAGGACCCGTACAGAATGTCGTCACGAACGGACCTACGCTTACTAACGTAAATAATACTATATAAAAACTAAGTACTTAGTACAAAATGAAAAGAAAAAAGAATACTACTTTTATAGAAATTCAGATTATATTAACGATGTATAAATCCTACAATAAAAATACCATAGTTTGTGTAAATGTTTGTTACTACGTTTCCCACATTACTTAATCAATTTAGATGAAATTATGTATGCAGATAGTTTAGGTTTTAGAGTAACACATTAAACTAATCTAATTTTAGATACTTAAATAGGAAACAAGAGAGAAAAGGGAGGGAGATGATATGAGTAAGAAAGGAGTGAATGCTGAGATGACGACTGATAGAAGCGAATCAAAGAAGAAAATTTGTTGTGTCCCACCTAAGTAGGAAAAGGGAATAAGAATGATGCTAGGCATCCTTAAATCCTTCCAAGCATCCCACCACTCTTTGGCTGCTTCTTACCATCATAATCAGGGTTCCCCTGATTACTGCCATAGTGTTCTGTCCTCAGCTTGCCGAATTCAATATCTGCAAGTTTTTCACAGATTGTCATGCTATAGTATCTTTATTAATAAGTAATTTTATTCTGCCGTGTGGTGCCGGCCTGGAATTTGTACCACTACTCGCGGGTATCGTAGGAGGCGACTAAGGGATATCGACAAGAGGCGGGCAGGGCCTCCAGCAGAACAATACTACCACCAAACTGATCGTAGTTTTAATTCGCAGGGTTGGGGATCGCCCCAGCCCTCATGTTCAGCATAGGGGTTATAACCATTACCTTCCATGAAATAAAAGCCAATAAGGCGCTTATCAGGGGGAGGCCTGCGTCCATCAGTGGATCAATAGGCTGTTGAGGTTTCTTCATTCATTTTCAGCTTATTCTCTAAATATTTTACGTTTCCTAGAATTCGCAGGACGGGAATTTTTTTTATTGTTTACTTTAAACAAAATAGATAGCCTAAATCATATCCAATGTTTTATTAACCAGGTCAATGTCGCCTAGACCCTCACCCTTCCGTCGAATACCGCTGCCTCGTGTCAGGAGACATCACAGGCTCCCGAGCTTGCAAGAACTACGAACCAGTCGGCACAACCGTCATCCCAGAGTGCAGAAAACCGAACTACTACTCTCCATCTACCCTCACTTTCATGCACTGCATAGATGGATATTGGGACTACATTGCAAGATGCTCACCAGGTTTGGAAAAAACTGGCACTAATATAACAATCTTAGTCAAAGATATTGTAGAAATATACAAAAGTGAATTTAATTATACTGTTCCGTTTGATGATTCTTTGACTACTGGGGAACAGTCAACCAACGGAAATTCCGTGAATCATAATCAGGGTGATTGGATCGGTCAGAATCAGTATAACTTGAGCGAATTGTACCTTGATTCGTTGTTCAACACCAGTCAGACGGCCGAGCAGTGGATTAACAAGTTAAATTTGAGCGACGCGTATTTAAATTGGATGTTCAATCGAAGTCGTGTAACAGATAAGAGTGGACTCTACAATGGTCAATATGTTCCTATAACAGATTTAAACAGTGGCTCAGTTTATAATAATAACGATGCTGATGATGATATAGATATTGACGTAAGGTTTAAAGGAGAAACGGCTAAGCCTAAAAACCAAACTTTACAAATTAACATTTCCAACAGCAATGTTTATATTAATACAAATAGTAAAGAGATATTTCGAGGCTAAATACTATAAAGTTATTCTTAACACACGTACATTTAAGCTATTAAAGATTTTTAGGTTCCTATCCTAAAAATGGTCTAGGCTTTGATCGTACAGAAAATAGTTCCTTTAAGCCTTCGAAGGTTTTGAATATCTACAACTTCATATAATATGTATATAGTATATAAGTCAAAATATTGGGAATTGGCCATTATTAAAAATAAAGGATCATAGATAGTTTATAGTTAAGATTTTTTTATAATTTTGTTTCAAGTATTCTCCAGTAACTTAACCAAAGATTTAGCAGCAAGTGTAACTTCGACTTAATACAGTGTTTTTAGTTATTTTTTTGATAACTAGAAGATGTAGAATAAAGCATTTTGTGGTTCATCCTCAGACGCTGCGAGAAAATGTTGAAAATTAAATTATGGTTTTAAAATCACTTTAAAACATATGATTGCAAAAACATTTTATTTTATTTAGCATAAATACTAATGATGAATATTTGACACATCATCCAGCTCCAGAGTAAGCAGAGCTTGTGTTATGGGAACTGGATGACGGTTGTAATCGCATCTAAAACGTATTTTCTCAGTGTTCTTTTTTTATTATTATTGTAGATACGATAATTCCGTTTAAATGTTAACAGGATGGATGCTTTGTACTTTTTTAATAAATTTTTATTTACAAAAAAAATTGTTGTTTCACTTATTCTCCATCCTTTTAGCATTAAATTATCACACCAGATTGATTCAGTACTGAAGCCGGCTTTTGACTATGGGATATAATATAAATTACATCCTGTGCTATATATTACATCCCGCGATTGCTATTCACACTGTAAGATATATATTTTGGAGCACACAATGATCAGTTTACACGTCTGCACACGAACGCCAACATTCAAACGGAGGGCGAAGCGGGGGAGGCGCGGTGTCCGGGGACGTGAGGTAAAATATACACCTTCAAATGACCTTCAAATATCGCTCACTCGGTCGAAAAAATATTTATAGTTTGGGATGTAATATATATTATAGCACAGTGTGAACGGTCTCGTACAAAATGTATGGTGAGCGATAAAATATTATATCCCAAGATGTAATATATATTATATTATATCCCATAGTGAAAAGCCGGCTTGAGAGTTGACTTATTTGAGACTAGCTCCGCCCGTGGTTTTGCACGCGCCTATATGGTTATTCCATGTATAAGAGAAAGAGGGGACGCCAGTCGGGCCGCGGTAGGTTTTAAATGTTCCCGTGGTTCGGCGAAAATGGCGAGAGAAGGACACCGGAGAGGTTTTTAGTGGGTCTTAAGTCCTTCTCAGGGCGTCGAGTCCCACATAATTCTGGTCTCCCCAGACCAGTTTATTCGTATATGAATTTTCTCGCAAAATAAAAAAAAACCCAAGTCTATACGTGTGCAAAATTTTAGCCCGATCCATTCAGTACCTACTTTTTGCGTTGTCTTCGGCCAAACATGGTCACAACGACACAAACTTTCGACTTTAAATATTAGTCGGATTAGTAAGATAGTAACTTTCAACTTGACTAAGATAACGATTTATTATAAGAAAATACAAATAAATAAATAATGCTTGACAATCCACTCATACCATCTAGCCTCAAAGTAAGCTACTCAATGCTTGTGTTATGGCTTAGTACCGTGGTTGTGTTTTCTATGTATAACAAAAAAAAACTATGAATATACTTACCTAATATATTAAACATAACATTTATCACTGTGATAAATGATGTATTAACTATATCATTTATCACTGTGATATATTAGGTCCTTACATATGAAATTGGCGTTTTTCGTACTGGCCACTTTAATCACAAATTTCTCCTCTTTGGTAAGGAATTCCAAATTCAAATTTGTACAGCTATAGACTCGTGTATTTGTGCTTCGATGATCGTCATTCATTTGTTTTTTTTCTTCTGTTTTTTTCTGTTTGCGTCACTCATTTTACAAAATGGAAAACTTAAAATATCGCATTATTTACGAGTACGAGTTCCGCCGTGGCACTAGTGCTGCGGAAACAACTCGAAGGGTGAATGATGTGTATGGCGGTCGTGTTGCAAAAGAAAACACAGTTCGTTTTTGGTTCCAACGTTTTCGTTCTGGAAATTTCGACTTGCAGAACAAGCCCCGTGGACGGCCTGAGACTCAAGTTGATAATGAAGAGTTGAAGGCTATTGTGGAAGCGGATCCATCGCAAACCACGTCCGAGTTAGCTGCAGGCTGCGGTGTTAGTGATAAAACTGTTTTAATTCACTTGAAGCAAATTGGGAAGATTAAAAAGCTTGAAAGGTGGGTACCTCACGAATTGACTGAAGCAAACCGGCAAACGCGCGTCGACTGCTGCGTTACATTCTCAGTCTAAGACATCCTCCGTACTCCACGGACCTTGCTCCAACAGATTACCATTTTTTTCGAAATTTGGATAACTTCTTGCAAGGGAAAAAATTCAACTCCGATGGGGCAGTCCAAATCGCCTTCAAAGATTTTATTGATTCCCGTCCGACTGGTTTTTTTAGTAAAGGGATCAATGAACTACCTATAAGATGGCAAAAGTGCATAGAAAATAATGGTTCATACTTTGATTAATTAAATATATAATCAGATGGAAACTTTATTTTTAAATTTATAACGGTCGCAATTCTATAAAAGCAGCGCACTCGCTGTCTCTCGTCCACTTTTGCTCGAGCTGTCGTAAGGTCAACACCTTGGTAAAGTACACTGTTACTATGTCCAAATTGCCCTTGATTTGTATTAATTGATTGTAACCATTTTTTGTGAAATAATTTTGAGGTTATTAAATTATTTTGTCGTTAGATTTGTTTTTTTTATGTTAAATTTATAGAAACCGCTTAATTCAGAAGTGGGATTGGACACCATTGTCCAATCTCTGCTCTGGCCTATAGCGCAAAATGGTTTTGCATTGTGTAAACCATTGCCGAACGTTCGACATCTCGTGGAAGAGGTAGAACAAGGCAACAAACCGACATCAAAATTAATGAACTTCGTGAGTTTCTAGGTACGATTCTGGCGCGGAACGCGCTGGAACATGCTGGTCTACCCTCGATGAGCGCCACGTGATCGCTGCCGATGGCACCGGACGAGCGCGCCATTGCGCTGCCCAGTCACGCCGCCACGCGCTCACTGCCCTCGCAGTCCGCGGTTTCGTGCTGCAGCTCCTAGGGGGAGAGTTCTCTGTGCCGGAATCTATTGCCAGCTCCACTGGCGAGTCCACGACGAACGTCTCGTTGTCACCAGGTGCCATTGAACGCCTCATTGGAGCTTCGAGTGCGTTGAGCAAGGTTAGATCCAACCATTATTATCTCGAATTTCGATTCAAGTTTGCATGATATCGATTCTTAGTGCGAGAGCGCGTAATTTTGATTGTTGGGAAGACAATGAGTGCTTATCCCGGATAGCGAGCTGCTTGAAGGAAGACGCTCGCAGTTGGCCCAATGATTGAGTTACCAATGACCGCACGTGGTCTTATTTGAAAGCCCAATTTAAGCCCTTGTGCTCGCAAAGAATCGATATCGCAAATATTTTGTTTAAGGTCTTGTGTACAAATTCTGACAGTTATTCCACGTACCTACGCAGGGCAAGTACTAGCCACTCGTATGCCTAGCGTTCTGTTTTGCGCCGTAATGTTGTGAAAGTGTTAAGCGATGAGCTTACCGTTGCTATTGTGATACGCCGAATAACTGACGCACAGGTACGTGCTGCTGTCACGAATACCCGATTGTTGCCCAAACCCCTTGTCGAGTTCCTTTCGATCTATACCTAGGTACCAAGCCTAAATGTAAAATCCGAATCGTCTGCTTCTACGAAGCCAGTCCAGGGTAAGCCCGATAGGAAACGACCCCTAAACACTAAGAGATCGGACCCAAAATGCTACTCTTGTGGTGGCCTTGGTCATCCGATATGTTTGTCTCCTAGGAAACCAACTCGGCAGGTATTGGCAGTAGTTTAACTAGTAAAGATGCGGGTAGCGAGAAAAAGTGATCATTCTCTTTGTTGTTGACGCGAGTGACTGTTTGCTTAACAAACATTATAAACAGTTGTGTCTTGTGTGTTAGTTACAGTGGTTTTAAACTATTTAGTGCGTTAGTGTACTAACTGGGTCTAAGTCTCGCTCCGTTTTGAATAGTGCAGAAAAAGATGCCCCTCTATCTTGACGCAGAACGATAGACAGAGGTAAATTAGGGTTTTGCGTTGCAAGCAGAATCTAAAATGTATTTTTCCAGGCCAGATACAATGTAAACAGGCCATTAATGTAAATTTTTGTGCGTTGTAAAGCGCTTCTACAGATAGTGACGTTACGACCGAGGTACCTAATCTACCCGGTGTTCGAAGGCGGTAATACAAGGTGTATATTGCTGTACCTACGTACTGACGTATTACGTTACAGCTGGTCACGCATCTCGCTTATTTCTGAACCTATTCTCAAAGTTTGAGCCTCAAACACTTCATTGTGTTCTCAGCAGCCAGCTCAATACGGTGTGTGTGTGTGTGTGTGTGTATGGGAATACATTGTAAGTACCTACCTATGTCACCTTGGTGACCGAGTTTAGTTACATTTCCATCAAGGTTTTTACTGTGGAAACTATCGTTGTTCGTTGTTCTTCCAACACAAATAAGGCTCGTAGTTAACCCACTTACATCCGTAATGAATCGTAATGTTGTTTTGTTTTATCTCAAAAACATACGACGATGTCGGAAAAAGGTCCGCGAGTTCGAGTCTCGATAAACCTGAAGAATAGCACCTTCGTGGCCACAGAAGTAAGGTATTTAGGTCGCGATTGGTCGCACTTTGTCATAAGGTCAGGTCAGACCGAGCGAGAGTAAAATAAGTTTTGACCGATTCTCCTGTGCCCACGAATTTCAAACAGGTCTAGCGATTGTTATGGTTTGCAGGATATCTTCGTAGGTACATTGCATACTTGATTACGAGTCAATGACTACCCTTATAGCCAGCCTAACGCGCAGCAATGTGGAGTTCCATGGGCGGATCCAAAGACATTTTATCCTAGGCCGACTCGCACGAGAAGAGTGCGCGTAAGTATTTGATCATGTGCCTCACGAGTGAGCTAGTGCTCGTTATCTTTCGATCTTTAGCTGCCTACAGCTGCACACGGACGCCAGCTCCATCGGGTACGGTGCAGGTGCTGATCCAGGTGCACGAGTGCAACAAGGCTGGTAGTGGCGTATTATTGTAGGACCATGCAGGGCGTCGACCTGCGTGCGATATAACTCTTACGAGCTAAAAACTTTTGCCGTCTGTAGGTACGTAGGTATCGTACTTGTTCTGTATACCCTTCACGATCGCGACTGATTGCAACGGTTTGTGCTTGACTAAGCGCAAAAAGGATCTTCTGTTACGTATCGTGCGTTGGTTGGTGGTTGCTTTACTACAAGCATTTCGGTAAAGGTACTAGAGGTGTGGAACCTCTGAAACTTCTATGTTACATCCCTGTTCCCGTCTGAACTTACCGAGGATT
Organism: Eupithecia subumbrata; assembly: GCA_949316285.1. Lineage (NCBI taxonomy): Eukaryota > Metazoa > Arthropoda > Insecta > Lepidoptera > Geometridae > Eupithecia > Eupithecia subumbrata. Next base: position 8,284,329 of record OX438637.1, on the reverse strand, counting down.
TTTCATGATCATTATGAGCATAAATATCTGTGCTGTAAAATCAATTGAATTGATTTTGAATAATTTTTCTTGTTTCTTGTTTCTGTGGTCTAGGGTACCTTTCTAAAACCTTTCTAAAAATAATCCATAAGGAAGTGATGTTTGAGGTGTAGTTGTTGTTATGTACCACAAGCTGTATGGTACCACTTTTTGTACATTTTATCATCATCACAGTAAATCGACTGATAGGTAGTTAAAGTTAGTTTCTGCCAGATAAATTCACGTAGTTTTGCAAATGCAAAGTTAATGTGGCAAGTCTTCCTTCGATAGTAATTTTCGCGCAATAGACTTGCTAGGTTCATTGCCTCTTTTTTAATGAACATGGTTTGATATGTTCTGCTCATTGTAGATGCCTACTCAGCAGCTGGAACTGTCCGTTTTGTGTAATGTGAAAGTAAGACCCTAACTAAAAAACTTAAACTTTATTGTAAAACACTGTGTCCTTATTTGGAATCCCGTCGGCTTATTGTGTGACCGTGGTCGTGTTTGAGCGCGAGTTTTCAAAGTTGTGTTAGTGGTCTATGTAGCCAAATTCACTTTATTTCACCGTAGATACACAATGAATCAGGCCGAGTTCTACTGCAAGACTTTAGTGGACATGCTGTGAATTTAGACAAAAAAAGCAGGTAATACTTGGTCAGTCTTTGTGGAGAATGCAGCCAGTCATAGACTGCATTATCGCCGTCGACGCGGCGACATCGGTACTGCGGTCACTTGTTCGTGATGTACTGATTTTTTTGTGTCGATTTTACAGTAGATCTAAATGTTTAGATCCTAAAATGTGTAGTGTTTACAATAATAATTTTAACTCGACGCCATAACGAGAATTTTGTATTTTTGTGTTGTGAGTTAGCCAGTATAGCTATAGATGTGTCGTTATCGAGGTTAACGCATTAGTCGACTGATTGAACAACATAGACAAAAGTTAGACGAGTTTGTTTGAACAGAAATAGAAAGACAGTCAAAATGTTCACGCATAACAAAATGGTTTTTGTAACAAATTTCTAAAGTTACAGGCAAGCAACGATGCGATGCTGCTTGGTGATGAGCTGGATGCCAGGGTGCATCAAATAAAAACAACTGTTCTGCCTCATGGCAGATGCGAGCTGCAGTTGGTTAGTGGTTCGTATGGTAAGACGACCAGCGTCGCCGCCATGCACATGGTGGCTTGGCGAGGAGAGTGGACCTCCAAATCGTGTGCCTCATTTTTACTGTAAGTACATTGTGCCTACTTTACTTGAGTCATGGCTAAGAGAGAGATACGAGTTGCGGGTTCGAGTCCCGTTGTATCACGGCCTAGCCTAGAGATACGGTCACGGGTTCGAGTCCCGTTGTACCTACCTAATGTATGATGGAAAGACACGCTTTCCTTTTGTGGTTGAAATAAAACGAGTAAGTTAGTTCATGTATTTTACTTTTTGTTCATGTAAATTAATGATGATGATGTGCGTATGGCTTACGCGGACACTGCAGCTATGGCACGCTAACTGGGTGCGTTTGTCATAGGTACATGAACTGTGCAGCATTGAGCTCCGAGCTCTGCTGGCAGAGGTTAACTGGGTCCTCTCGGATTGGTATGTGATAGGTATGTGTACATGTAGCATGGAGTCCCTCTCTGCTGACGGAGATAACTCAGCCCTCCGTCTGAGATTGGTCTGTGATATATGTACATGTAGCTCTGTTGGAGACACGCAGCTGGGTGCCACTGTCTTTGCATACCGGTTGCATTGAGCTACTGTGCTCTGCTTAGACATGCAGCTTGGTGCCACTGTCTGTCGTTGTTATGATTGTTACATTGAGCTGTGCTCTGCTTAGACATGCAGCTGGGTGCCACTGTCTAGTTTCATACTTTTGGATGTACAGACTTGCTGTATATCTACGCCGAGAGAAAAATAGTGCTAATGTGTGGTACGTTTCGCATTATTTCCAGTTGATGATGACGCCCCTTGGCGTCCGAGCCTACCCCGAGCTCACGTGATGGAGATGTCTCTGCGGGTTCGTTCCAAGCTGGTCCAAGCGCGAACGAAGCAGAGGTTCCTGCGGGTTCATCCCAGCCTACTCCGGGCACATCAGAAGACAGGCTTTAGGGTCCACTCGACGATGCCACCACCACTGCACCACGAGGCATGCCCGAGCTCTACCAGAGTCTACTTGCCGAGCCTCGAGAGCTTCACCCTCGTCAAGAAGGATGAAGTATGCCAGAATTATGATGTGGTTGAAGGCAACCACTGTCAGGAGAAGCCGAATCAGATGGAAACTTTATTTTTAAATTTATAACGGTCGCAATTCTATAAAAGCAGCGCACTCGCTGTCTCTCGTCCACTTTTGCTCGAGCTGTCGTAAGGTCAACACCTTGGTAAAGTACACTGTTACTATGTCCAAATTGCCCTTGATTTGTATTAATTGATTGTAACCATTTTTTGTGAAATAATTTTGAGGTTATTAAATTATTTTGTCGTTAGATTTGTTTTTTTTATGTTAAATTTATAGAAACCGCTTAATATATTATATTAAAAAATATTCGACTTTTTGTTCCTCCCATACAAAACGCCAATTTCATATGTAAGGACCTAATATTTAGTACATTATATACAATATTTTATTATTATTTTTATTATACATAGAAAACACCCAGACCAACGGAACAAATTTCTGCAGATCGTACACAAATTTGTTCCGAGGCGGGCAGGCGGACTCTCGCCCGCTGCGCCACTTAGGTTAGGTTAGGATATCTGTATATTAAGCGGTTTCTATAAATTTAACATAAAAAAAAAAACAAATCTAACGACAAAATAATTTAATAACCTCAAAATTATTTCACAAAAAATGGTTACAATCAATTAATACAAATCAAGGGCAATTTAGACATAGTAACAGTGTACTTTACCAAGGTGTTGACCTTACGACAGCTCGAGCAAAAGTGGACGAGAGACAGCAAGTGCGCTGCTTTTATAGAATTGCGACCGTTATAAATTTAAAAATAATGTTTCCATCTGATTCGGCTTCTCCTGACAGTGGTTGCCTTCAACCACATCATAATTCTGGCATACTTCATCCTTCTTGACGAGGGTGAAGCTCTCGAGGCTCGGCAAGTAGACTCTGGTAGAGCTCGGGCATGCCTCGTGGTGCAGTGGTGGTGGCATCGTCAAGTGGACCCTAAAGCCTGTCTTCTGATGTGCCCGGAGTAGGCTGGGATGAACCCGCAGGAACCTCTGCTTCGTTCGCGCTTGGACCAGCTTGGAACGAACCCGCAGAGACATCTCCATCACGTGAGCTCGGGGTAGACTCGGACGCCAAGGGGCGTCATCATCAACTGGAAATAATGCGAAACGTACCACACATTAGCACTATTTTTCTCTCGGCGTAGATATACAGCAAGTCTGTATATCCAAAAGTATGAAACTAGACAGTGGCACCCAGCTGCATGTCTAAGCAGAGCACAGCTCAATGTAACAATCATAACAACGACAGACAGTGGCACCAAGCTGCATGTCTAAGCAGAGCACAGTAGCTCAATGCAACCGGTATGCAAAGACAGTGGCACCCAGCTGCGTGTCTCCAACAGAGCTACATGTACATATATCACAGACCAATCTCAGACGGAGGGCTGAGTTATCTCCGTCAGCAGAGAGGGACTCCATGCTACATGTACACATACCTATCACATACCAATCCGAGAGGACCCAGTTAACCTCTGCCAGCAGAGCTCGGAGCTCAATGCTGCACAGTTCATGTACCCATGACAAACGCACCCAGTTAGCGTGCCATAACTGCAGTGTCCGCGTAAGCCATACGCACATCATCATCATTAATTTACATGAACAATAAGTAAAATACACGAACTAACTTACTCGTTTTATTGCAACCAAAAAACGAAAGCGTGTTTTTCCATCGTACATTAGGTAGGTACAACGGGACTCGAACCCGTGACTATCTCTAGGCTAGACCGTGATACAACAGGACTCGAACCCGCAACTCTTATCTCTCTAGGCCATGACATAAGTAGGTACAATGTACTTACAGTAAAAATGGGGCACACGATGTGGAGGTCCACTCTCCTCGCCAAGCCACCATGTGCATGGCGGCGACGCTGGTCGTCTTACCATACGAACCACTAACCAACTGCAGCTCGCATCTGCCATGAGGCAGAACAGTTGTTTTTATTTGATGCACCCTGGCATCCAGCTCATCACCAAGCAGCATCGCATCGTTAAGCTTGCCTGTAACTTAAGAAGTTTGTTACAAAAACCATTTTGTTATGCGTGAACATTTTGACTGTCTTTCTATTTCTGTTCAAACAAACTCGTCTAACTTTTGTCTATGTTGTTCAATCAGTCAACTAATGCGTTAACCTCGATAACGACACATCTATAGCTATTCTGGCTAACTCACAACACAAAAATACAAAATTCTCGTTTTGGCGTCGAGTTAAAATTATGATTCTAAACACTACACAATAGAGGATCCAAACATTTAGATCTACTGTAAAATCGACACAAAAAAATCAGTACATCACGAACAAGTGACCGCATTACCGATGTCGCCGCGTCGACGCCGACGGCGATAATGCAGTCTATGACTGGCTGCATTCTCCACAAAGACTGACCAAGTATTACCTGCTTTTGTTGTCTAAATTCACAGCATGTCCACTAAAGTCTCGCAGTAGAACTCGGCCTGATTCATTGTGTATCTACGGTGAAATAAAGTGAATTTGGCTACATAGACCACTAACACAACTTTGAAAACTCGCGCTCAAACACGACCACGGTCACACAATAAGCCGACGGGATTCCAAATAAGGACACAGTGTTTTACAATAAAGTTTAAGTTCTTTAGGGTCTTACTTTCACATTACACAAAACGGACAGTTCCAGCTGCTGAGTAGGCATCTACAATGAGCAGAACATATCAAACCATGTTCATTAAAAAAGAGGCAATGAACCTAGCAAGTCTATTGCGCGAAAATTACTATCAAAGGAAGACTTGCCACATTAACGTTGCATTTGCAAAACTACGTGAATTTATCTGGCAGAAACTAACTTTAACTACCTATCAGTCGATTTACTGTGATGATGATAAAATGTACACAAAGTGGTACCATACAGCTTGTGGTACATGACAACAACTACACCTCAAACATCACTTCCTTATGGATTATTTTTAGAAAGGTTTTAGAAAGGTACCCTAGACCACAGAAACAAGAAACAAGAAAAATTATTCAAAATCAATTCAATTGATTTTACAGCACAGATATTTATGCTCATAATGATCATGAAAAATCCTCGGTAAGCTCAGACGGGATCAGGGATGTAACATAGAAGTTTCAGAGGTTCCACACCTCTAGTACCTTTACTGAAATGCTTGTAGTAAAGCAACCACCAACGCACGATACGTAACAGAAGATCCTTTTGCGCTTAGTCAAGCACAAACCGTTGCAATCAGTCGCGATCGTGAAGGGTACACAGAACAAGTACGATACCTACGTACGTACCTACAGACGGCAAAAGTTTTTAGCTCGTAAGAGATATACCGCACGCAGGTCGACGCCCTGCATGGTCCTACAATAATACGCCACTACCAGCCTTGTTGCACTCGTGCACCTGGATGAGCACCTGCACCGTACACGATGGAGCTGGCGTCCGTGTGCAGCTGTAGGCAGCTAAAGATCGAAAGATAACGAGCACTAGCTCACTCGTGAGGCACATGATCAAATACTTACGCGCACTCTTCTCGTGCGAGTCACCCTAGGATAAAATGTCTTTGGATCCTCCCATGGAACTCCACATTGCTGCGCGTTAGGCTGGCTATAAGGGTAGTCATTGACTCGTAATCAAGTATGCAATGTACCTACGAAGATATCCTGCAAACCATAACAATCGCTAGACCTGTTTGAAATTCGTGGGCACAGGAGAATCGGTAAAAACTTATTTTACTCTCGCTCGGTCTGACCTGACCTTATGACAAAGTGCGACCAATCGCGACCTAAATACCTTACTTCTGTGGCCACGAAGGTGCTATTCTTCAGGTTTATCGAGACTCGAACTCGCGGACCTTTGTCCGACATCGTCGTATATTTTTGAGATAAAACAAAACAAAACAACATTACGATTCATTACGGATGTAAGTGGGTTAACTACGAGCCTTATTTGTGTTGGAAGAACAACGAACAACGATAGTTTCCACAGTAAAAACCTTGATGGAAATGTTACTAAACTCGGTCACCAAGGTGACATAGGTACTTACAATGTATTCCCATACACACACAAAATACACACACACACACACCGTATTGAGCTGGCTGCTGAGAACACATGAAGTGTTTGAGGCTCAAACTTTGAGAATAGGTTCAGAAATAAGCGAGATGCGTGACCAGCTGTAACGTAATACGTCAGTACGTACAACAATATACACCATGTATTACCGCCTTCGAACACCGCGAAGATTACCACGGTCGTAACGTCACTATCTGTAGAAGCGCTTTACAACGCACAAAAATTTACATTCATGGCCTGTTTACATTGAATCTGGCCTGGAGAAATACATTTTAGATTCTGCTTGATGCACAAACCTAATTTACCTCTGTCAGAGCGCTAACAGGCTAACAGCTATCCTTCTGCGTGAATATAGAGGGACATCTTTTTCTACACTATTCAAAACGGAGCGAGACTTAGACCCAGTTAGTACACTAACGCACTAAATAATTTAAAACCACTGTAACTAACACATAAGACACAACTGTTTATAATGTTTGTTACGCAAACAGTCACTCGCGTCAACAACAAAGAGATTGATCACTTTTTCTCGCTACCCGCATCTTTACTAATAACACTACTGCCAATACCTGCCGAGTTGGTTTCCTAGGACACAAACATATCGGATGACCAAGGCCACCACAAGAGTAGCATTTTGGGTCCGATCTCTTAGTGTTTAGGGGTCGTTTCCTATCGGGCTTACCCTGGACTGGCTTCGTAGAAGCAGACGATTCGGATTTTACATTTAGGCTTGGTACCTAGGTATAGATCGAAAGGAACTCGACAAGGGGTTTGGGCAACAATCGGGTATTCGTGACAGCAGCACGTAGGTACCTGTGCGTCAGTTATTCGGCGTATCACAATAGCAACGGTAAGCTCATCGCTTAACACTTTCACAACATTACGGCGCAAAACAGAACGCTAGGCATACGAGTGACTAGTACTTGCCCTGCGTACGTGGAATAACTGTCGAAATTTGTACACAAAACCTTAAACAAAATATTTGCGACATCTATTCTTTGCGAGCACAAGGGCTTAAATTGGGCTTTCAAATAAGACCACGTGCGGTCATTGGTAACCCAATCATTGGGACATCTGCGAGCATCTCCCTTCAAGCAGCTCGCTATCCGGGATAAGCACTCATTGTCTTCCCAACAATTAAAATTACGCGCTCTCGCACTAAGAATCGATATCATGCAAACTTGAATCGAAATTCGCGATTAATGGTTGGATCTAACCTTGCTCAACGCACTCAATGCTCCAATGAGGCGTTCAATGGCACCTGGTGACGACGAGACGTTCGTCGTGGACTCGCCAGTGGAGCTGGCAATAGATGCCGGCACAGAGAACTCTCCCCCTGGGAGCTGCAGCACGAAATCGCGGACTGCGAGTGTGGCGAGCACGTGGCAGCGGGACTGGGCAGCGCCATGGCGCGCTCGTCCGGCGCCATCGGCAGCGATCACGTGGCGCTCATCGAGAGTAGACCAGCATGTTCCAGCACGTTATACCGCGCCGGAATCGTACCTAGAAACTCACGGAGTTCATTAGTTTCGATGTCAGTTTGTTGCCTTGTTCTACCTCTTCCACGAGATGTAGAACGTTCGGCAATGGTTCCACAATGCAAAACCATTTTGCGCTATAGGCCAGAGCAGAGATTGGACAATGGTGTCCAATCCCACTTCTGAATTAAGCGGTTTCTATAAATTTAACATAAAAAAAAAAACAAATCTTTTTTCTCGTCTCGCTCTCTCTGGACGGTAAACATTGTTCTGTAACGGTGCGCGAATATTTATCGAAAAACAAATATAAGCAAGAGTTTTGGACAACTTACTGCGGTGGACCATAAGCACTAAGCTGCAAGTTATCACTGAGCTTAGTCTTCCATCTCGGGTGAGCTCACAAAATCCATATTTTTCACTCAAAGTACCACGAAAAAGTCGTTGAAGTACACTTAGAACCATGTCAAACCACACCTTGAATGTCGAAAATGAAACAGAAATACGCTGATGATGCTCAAAATGCACGAAAACCACTCAGAAATGCAATGCATGACAAAATAAATTTCTAGACAGCTGACTCAAGCACAACAAACGAAAAGTGTCAACGACCCAAGTTTGTAAACATCAATAAGACAGTGACATTGACAGGAACCGACTTACGTACGATCTATCGATCAATAGATCGAGTTCAACACTGCCATCTATCAACAAATGAAAGAACCGTGCGGGTTGAAAGTACAACCAACCATTTGATAATTTCGACCGTGCAGATAAACCATACGGTAGCCGTGGGGTTCGTACACTCAACTGAAGCGACGGTTACGACGGGACAGCCTGGTTCGAATCTCTGTGGATGAAAATAATTTTTGTTCTTGAAAAATGGCATCCGATACTTATGTAACAAATAGAAGGCCAAGAAGAAAGTCATTCCTTGATATATCTGAAATAAACTCGGAAATTACACAGTTCAATTCTACCATCGCCGACGGAAGCCTACTGGAAATTTCAACCAAAAGCCTTCCTGAAGAATCGACTTTAAACATCGATCTAAAGCAACAAATACTAGACTTACAAAACGAACTATGTATAGCGCATGAGGAAATAGCGAACCTAAGCTCACAATGCAGTAGCTTATCAAAAGAACTAGAAGATAAAAATTGTCAAATTGAATTGCTGAAAAAAGTTACAACAGAGCAAGTTTCCATCTCTCCTCGTATGTCTCCTCGGCCAGGCTCTAGTGGCACATTAATGAAGAAAATCACAAGCATTCGGATGAATATTTCTCGATTGTCACCAATTAACACCAACAAAGGACGAGATCTGGAAATCAGAGAAACACCAGCGAATAAAAAAGACACAGTACAGCGAAAAAATATAATACAGAAAGAACTGACATCAAGCCCAAATCAGGAATCAGGTTGCAACGAAACATTTGACGTAAAAAAATTGCAAAATTTACACGATAGTCTGACAACGGATAGAGCAGATGGCAGCACCAGCACAAAGCCAAAAATTCATGTACTTGGAGACGAGCAAGGACGTAATCTAACGGTGCAATTAACCACGGACAGACAAAACAAATGGAACGATATTTACGACATATCTGGCATGATAAAACCATCGGCAACTAGCAGTGAGATTCTTAATAATTATAACGTAGCAAAAATTGGTGACCAGGATATTTTAGTCTTGCTTCTAGGGGCCAATGATTCAAATCCGTTTTCTCTGTTTGCTAGCTTATGCAACTTTTTGCATTTACTGAGAGGACAAACAGTTTTCGTTGTAAATGTACAGAGAAATCGCTTCTTGAATACTGATAAGTTAAATAATGACTTAAAGTTATTAATAAAAAACTATGCTAACTGTAAGTTTATTGAGGTGAGTAATGGCTATGAAGGTGATTTACGTTACAGGAAAAAATCTAATATTTCGATACGAAAACTAAGTTTTAAAATAAATGTTGAAATAGATAGCTTGTCGTATAGTAAACAATTTCTTGACATTGGCAGATCACTGAGTACATTAAGGGCACAGCTAAAGACTAAATTGACAGCTAAGCGAGAGGATCACCTTAAGTATAAGGCGGGGACTATACCTTACTACTTCCGCACTGTTGTCCCTAATAAAAAGGATCCTCCGACTTTGCCTGTATTTGTAGTAAAGGAGCAACCGAATAGTGCCAATAACACACAAATACCTTTTTTTCGACAAGCACCTATAAGATCAACAATAATATGACAATTTTGCACCAAAACATTGCCGGCGCAATATTCAAAGCGGAAAACATCTACTCTGCATTATCGGAACTGCGCAAAAACGGCACTACTGTGAACACATTATGCTTTACTGAGAGCTTTATATTAAAAGGTCATGAGCAATTACTTAAAATACCGGGATTCCGGATGGCCTCAGCATACTCACGATCGGACAAAAAACGGGGCGGGGCGTGTATTATGGTAGAAAACGGTATCCAATATAAAGTACTTCAACATGTCAGCGATATAGCCTGCAAATATTGTTTTGAAAGTACAGGAATTGAGATCATTTCGTGTAAAATAGCACTAATTTGCATTTATAGAACACCAAATAGTAGCGTAACAGTATTTTTGGACAAATTGACTAGCTTATTGCATAATTTAACTAGAAAATACAAATACATCATACTTTGTGGGGACTGGAATATTGATATTTTAAAAACCAGTAAATATAGCAGTGAATTAATAAGTATTGTTAATAATTATAATTTGGAAATTCACATAAAATCACCAACCCGTAACATGGCTTGCTTGGATCTTTTTGTAAGCAATATAAAGAAAGTTAACGCACAAGTTCACTACTTGGCTCTATCAGACCATGAGACGGGGCAAACTTTAAAAGTCCCAATTAAGCATAAAACTACAAGACCTGTCTGGTTCGAAAGTAGAAGAGACTTCAGCAATGATAATAAGAGGAAATTTTGTGACTGCATAGCATCTCTATCGTTTGCAGAAATATTCGAAAATGACTCTACCAATATTGCTTTTAATTCTTTCCATGAACTTTTTACTCTTTTCTTCGACTTATGCTTTCCAACATATGACGTTAAAAAAAGATATCGTGAAAAAGGTAGCGGATGGCTTACAAAAGGTTTAAAACGGTCAAGTATTAAAAAAAGATGTCTTTACACGAAACTAAAGTTAAGTAAATCAAATAAAAAAATTACAGAAAAATATTATAAGACCTATAGTAAAATATTAAAAAAATGCACTTATAAATCGCAACAAATACAAAATTTAAAATATATTCAAAGAAGCAACAACACATGCAAAGCCGTATGGAGGATTATAAATGAAAACATAAATGAGACACAGATAAATAATGAAATAGACCAAATAATTGACAGTAATAATTTGACATATAATGAACCACAGGACATAAGTGAAAAATTTAACCAGTATTTTATTGACATGACGAAAAATCCAAATCCAAAGTTTAAACCAGGAAACATTAACTATAGTAATATTAACTCTAACTGTTCCTCAATATTCCTTCAACCGACAGACCCAAATGAGGTTCTAAAAGTTATAAAAAACTTAAAAAATACAAACTCGGTTGGAACAGACGGAATTAATACTAGTTTAATTAAACTATGTGCCCGCTTTGTATGTGGACCACTAAGCCACATAATAAATATGTCTTTCGAGGAAGGTACGTTCCCATCTAAACTCAAACTATCAATAGTAAAACCTCTCTTCAAAAAAGGGGATAAAACTGACATGAATAATTATAGACCAGTGACATTAATTCCTATTATTTCGAAAATATTTGAGAAAGTGATTCTGACAAGACTACAGTCATTTACCACCTCTCATGAAATATTAAAATCCGAACAATTTGGTTTTAGGAAGAACAGCACGACCACACTGGCTTGTTTCGAGTTAGTCAAACATATAACAGAGGCAATCAATGACAAAGTCCCTGTTGTGGCGCTGCTCCTAGACATGTCCAAAGCCTTTGATTTTGTAGATCACAAAATGTTGCTTTTCAAATTAGAAAAATATGGGATCAGAGGCAAAGCCAACGAGTGGTTGCAAAGCTACCTAGGAAATCGTCTACAATGCGTCGAGGTAGCAAAGACTGTGAACTCAAAAAAAACCCCTGTAAGATCGGCTTTCAAAACTAGCAACTATGGGGTTCCTCAGGGAAGCGTCCTCGGTCCTTTCCTCTTCCTTATCTATATAAATGATCTCCCTAATATAACTAAGCATAAATCAATATTATTTGCCGATGATACTACTATTATTATTAGAGGACATAATAAACTGACGTTCGAGAGAGAAATCAATGACGCACTTAGTAAGACAATTGAATGGTTAAATCAAAATAACCTTAACATTAATCTAAATAAAACTAGCGTAATTCAATTCGGGACATATAAACAAATGAAAGAGATTATTAGTATTAATTATGACCAGACACATATAGCGGAAGTCTCGACGGTGACATTTTTAGGAATCATTCTAGATCAACATATGAATTGGAAGGCACATATCGAACTAGTGTGTACCAAAATAGATAAGTTTGTTTACGCTTTAAGGTGTCTGCGTCTCCGTGTATCCATTGAGGCGGCTCTCACGGCGTACCATGGATATGTTTCTTCAACCCTAGCATATGGCCTCATTATGTGGGGAAACTCAGTCGACTTCATCAAAGCGTTTAAAGCACAGAAAAAATCTGTCCGAGCTATCTGTGGACATTGGAGTACGGATAGCTGCAAGCCTTTATTTAAGAGGTTCAAGATCCTTCCCTTGCCGTGCATGTACATCAGGGACATCTGTACCTTTGTCAAGCAATACCCTCAGTATTTTAGAACACACGCGGAAGTCTTAACTAGACATACACGACACAAAAATAGATTATACGTCCCGCACTGTCGGCTAGAACTTGTCAAACGGAACTCCTACTATCATGCCATTACTATCTACAATAAACTACCCAATAGTTTCAAAGATTTGCCTTTAAACATGTTTAAATCCAAATTAAAACATTGGCTGCTAGAAAACTGTTTTTATGATGTAAAAGAATATTTGAATTTTAAAACTAATTGATATACCTATCCGACTTTTTTATTTTAATTTTATGTTTGACCTGTTATTGTTGATTTTAATTTTCTGTTAATTTTTATTGGATTTTATTGGACATCACTTATTTAATTCAATTGACTTAAAGAGACATTTATAATTGTATTTACTAAGATTTTGCACACCTTAATAGGTAGTTTGTATATGGATATTTTTAAGATTACGAACTTTTGTACATACATTCATGCAAATAAAGATTATGATTGATTGATTGATTGAAATCTAACGACAAAATAATTTAATAACCTCAAAATTATTTCACAAAAAATGGTTACAATCAATTAATACAAATCAAGGGCAATTTAGACATAGTAACAGTGTACTTTACCAAGGTGTTGACCTTACGACAGCTCGGGCAAAAGTGGACGAGAGACAGCAAGTGCGCTGCTTTTATAGAATTGCGACCGTTATAAATTTAAAAATAATGTTTCCATCTGATTGTATATTAATTTATACTTATCATTTTAATATGCGCATTGATGTCCTCCTAGACGATTTTCGGCCACGGCGGTCAATAAACGGAGACAAGCCATGTGCGCAGGACATTAAATAAATAAATAAATAATGCTGGACAATTCACACAGCATTAACTAGCCCCAAGCTAAGCAGAGCTTGTGTTAAGGGTACTAGATAACTGATATACATAATACAATACACTACATAGATAGATATTTTTTATTATACATAGACAACACCCAGACCACGGAACAAATTTCTGCAGATCGTGCACAAACTTGTTCCGAGGCGGGAATAATAAACATTATTAAGCTAATAAGCATACATGACTAATTGTAGTGCACAAGTGTGCAAACACAGGTTCACTCTCTTTAATAAGCGCATATTGACCGCCTGAACACGATCATTGAATAAGGTATATAAATTTAAGCGTCATGAACTGTGACAGGGAGGACCTTTGTCCTGCAGTGGGACAAATCGGACTTAAAATACCAATATTTATCTACGTGGCTCACTATCAAACAGGCAAACAATGCACCATCATTGTCCTTCACTGTGTAACACTGCAAGCAAACAACGAACCAAAACCAACATTCTTCCCGCTAAGAAAGGCGAGTTCGGTCATCAAGCAAAGCTAATAGCCAATAACCAAATATTAGTTCAGGGTCTCCATGATATTTCATGATAATTTCCAGCAATATTTTGTGACTTTACTTCGGGATACCGGAAGTCAAAATACCGGAGAACGGTATATCGAAAGTACACGAAACCAAAGATCGAAATACCGAAAGCACATGAGGACGCATCACGGAATACCGAAAGCACACAACACCGAAAAACTGTAAACCGGACGAACACAATATCGAATGCACGCTATACCGAAAGATCACGTAATCAAAAGTACGCAATGTCGAAATTTTCTACAGGGTTGTACCTACGTTAGTTTTGTCATATTAAGGGTCCGGCGACGGATGAATTTCCCATACAAACGTAATACCAAAACGATTTTTAATTTGAGCATATTTTCAGTATGGTCTGCTATTATTAGTATTAAAATAGTATTTATCTAGGTTCGTGCCACAATTTTTTTCAAAATACCTTTCTGAAATGAAATTAAACCTAATCGCATTTTTACATCAAAGAATGAATGTTGTCTTAGTAATTGTGTAGATAAGTATTTTGAAAAAATCTTATGGCAGGAACCTGTATAAATACTATTCTAACACAAATAATAGCAAACCATAATGAAAACATTCTCAAATTGCAAATCATTTTGGTACTACGTTTGTATGGGAAATTCATCCGTCGCCGGACCCATATGATACAGATTAGATTTTTATGATTCGTATCTATCGGTGACAATGGAAAACTATGTTTTTTATGTTTTTTTTAACATACCGCATTGAAAAACTTGGAGTCAAAGAATAGCTGTAGGTATTGATCGGTGTGAGGAACACGAACGAAGATCGCAGTGGCAGTTTGTTTGCTTTGGCCGTAGCAATAGTCACTTGGTCTTGTCCTTTGTTGTATTTTTTTGTCGTTTGGTTTATAACGACTTTCAAACCCAATTTGAGTTAGATCGCTTTTAACGTTAATCTTTCGGTATTTCGATCTGCTGTTTCGTGTACTTTCGATATACCGTTCTCCGGTATTTCGACTGCCGCTATTCCGTAGTACAGTCATGTTTTGTTTTTCGGTAACTCGACCTCGGGTCAATGAGAGACCCGGTCCTTTGGAAGGCATTGGTAAGGCATCGTAAGTGGTGAGTGACACCAGAGTTAGTGCCTTTGTCATTTGTTTACACTGTGCCTACAAATTTTGTGACTTCAGCGTAGGTAGTGAAAAGAGAGTTGGAAGGTGCGATCGTCTTTTGTTTGTATTAAATGTATACTGTGTTGACCGATTTGTGACGTCAGCATAGTCATCAATAATATAATAATAAGTTTTAATTATGTTAATAAACCTTATTTAAAAACAAAATTTTAATGCATTGTGATCCAAACTAAACGTGTATACAAAATGTCAGCTTAATCGGTTGAAGATATCTGCTTCAAAATTAAGTTGCAATATTCCACCCGTACAAACGTAGTTACATACATTACGTTAAATAAAAGCTTGTAAAAATAAGAGACGCGATCGTCTCTTATTTTTACAAGCTTTTATTTAGCTGGCCGATGCCAGCTATAATGAGTAACGTGGTTCACTGTACACCACTACAAGCCAACATTTTATCCCATAGAATGCGGTCGAGTAACCCCCTCAGGAGTAGAGCTGGTGGTGGGCGGCCTCCCTGCCAAGAAAGGCGAGCTACCCTGGCACGCGGGGGTCTACAAGAAGACTTTCAACCCTTACATGCAGGTCTGCGGAGGGTCGCTGATCAGCAATAATATTGTGCTGTCAGGTAGAGTATTTTATTACTTATTCTTTACTAAAGCTTACTTAAGGTTAACATACCACTTGAGGTTAACATAACAATTTTGTACACTACCATATATAACAACGCATGTAGCTCAAGCTCAACTCAAGCTCTGATATAATAATCATTTTTTCAACGTCATTATTTTCAACGCTCAATAAATAACTAATTGATAAGAGATTCAATGATAAATCACCGCACGAACAATTAATTATTTTATTAAAGCAGACATAACATTACAGAGTATCACAGCCGTAAATGACGAAATTTGTCGTACATTAATTACCTACTGCTAAACAATGAAACCAGTAGATTCCTAATTATTTAGAAAGGTTAACCTATAAAGCTGTTCAAAGTGGATACCTAATATCCCTTCTGATTCTGATTCTGAATGGGGGAACTGGGATCTGCACTGACATCTCGCATAGGAGTGTATTGTGCATTGTCCCCTTGCCTAACCAGGCCCTAACCAGCCCAGCTCCTTAAAATATCGCAGCAGGACCTTTGGCGATTTACAGCGTCGTTTCAGCTTTTCTGTAGGCGTGGACGGGTTTGATTCCTCTATGAGTCTTCAGTCCCGCTTTCCGTCTGGCGTCCTCTGTGGCTGTGCAGTGTACCACTACCTGTTCCACAGTCTCTTCTTCCTGGAAGCAGCCACGACACAGGCTACTGTCTGTGGCTCCAGTCAGTCAGTAATATCCCTTTACAACAAACGTAAAAATCTTCGTAAATTTTGCTTTTTGCTACATAAAAATGTAGTTATGTGTATTTTTAAAAGTCTCCTGAAAAGTCTGCATGAAAAGGACGTCTATTCTCACTAGTTCAGTTGTCCAGTTCAGTTGACTGAACTAGTGAGATTTATTTTCTCGTTTGTTCAATTGAAAATAATACTAGCTTTTGCACCTTGTTACATTTATTACTATTAATTTACACGAAGTTTTTCCAAAAAGGTAGCCACATTAATTTCGCCATTTAGTAACTGCATTTGTACATGACTAATGAATTCGTCGTTTTCGATTTGAATTTCTGTCCTCTTCTTTGTCAATTTCTTTTTTGTAAGTACTGCAAAAAACTCTGCGTCTTGTTTTATATTATTAAGAAATTGAACAATTGTTGCTGGTCTTGTTTTAAACATGCCGTTGATCGCACGATGCCAACCTTCAGCATAATTTGTAGTTCTGTGGCGCCTCCCGAATACATTCCACGAATCTTGGCGTTTCATCCAAAACCCCATGTACTGTATAAACTTTTCCAAATCAGATTTATCCTCGAAATCATCAATTTGTGAAACAATGTAAGTAAACCCGTCCGTAATACATTCTTTAGGCAACAAAGGTAAAACACAACATAGTCCCACTTTTCTATTTTTACGTTTACGTGTCAACTTCAAACTCTTGGCTTTTCTCCATAATGTATTTGTAAAGTGGTAATAACAGCCTTGGTGTTCTGCATTAGGAAATGACTTTTTGAATGCCTGAATAACGGCTTCTTCAAAATCGGTGATGAGCAAAGTTGGTTCCCATTCAGGAACTTGAGATTTTATAATGCTAAACATTTTAAGGTACGTTTCTTTAGTACGATCACTCAAGAGAACGTAAATTATAAAGGCATTATCGCCGTAGTATTTTCTGAACTATTTAAGTCTGCGTGTATGGTGTACACTCCTCCCTTAAATGGCTGTGGGCATATTTTAAAGGTGCCATCGCCAAGATAAATTTTTAATTTACGCAACTTTTCCCTCTCCTCTTTCGAACAAAATACAAAGACGCGTACGTCGTCATTATAATCTGCCAATAAAAAATCAGAAAACTTTGATGGCACTTCCACTGCCATAGCACTGTCTCCAATGTAACATGTTTTCTTTACTTGGTTGTGTTTGTTCCTTTGTCGATAAATAGAAGACTTTATTGTTTCAAACGACGGTATTTTATTAATTAGATCAATCCCAGAATCTTTTAAGCCAGCCACTGTTTTTTTGTACACCGCAGGTGCTGTGTCACTACCAGATACAATTTCTTGTATGCTATTATTAATAATGATCGACATCGTCGCTTTATTTATATCAGGCACACATAAGTCAATGTGTTCCGTTCTTTTAACTACTGTATCTTCATCCTTTAAAATAAAATAAAATAAAAAACAAAGGTTAGGTAAACGTAGTAGCAAATCAAAATAGCAGATGTGCCGTGTTTTGGCAACGGAACCCTAAAAATGGTAACATTGAATTAAATTATAAACATACCGATGAAATGGTTATTGTGCCATGGCAATTAAATTTTTTGTAGCTCGCACACCGCCACAAAGTATTTTTGTTTTCATACCCACATATGCGATAATATTCATGTCCAGCACATATTAGAACACGGCCTCTGCCACGTTTAATAATTTTAAACTCGTTTTCATTCATTTTAGCACATTGAACAAACTGTAATACATACATGTAAAAGACTAGCTGAATTGTCATAGGTGTTAGTCAATTGTTTTTTGAAGAGCAGATTAGACAAGGAGTTTACATATCGATTTTTAGTGGCCAGCACTCTAGTGGTGAGAAGTAAAGAGTTTACAAACATAAGAATGTCACTACCAGTATATGTATAACAAATTGTAAAAATGTTGGTTTGAAAATATGTAGATAACCTAGGTATCTAGCTAATATTTTTATCTATTTCTGAACTTAACAAACGAGAAAAGAAATCTCACTAGTCCAGTCGACTGAACAAACGAGAAAATAAATCTCACTAGTTCAGTCAACTGAACTGGACAACTGAACTAGTGAGAATAGACGGAAAAGGATAGCGGCCAAATATTTGGAGTCTGCAGCTTTATATGTTAACATCCTCGCTCAATAAGGTCAGTTCTCAGAAACTAGTTCAGTAAGCTGAACTTTTATAACTTTAAAGTCATAAATAACGGGATATTTACCATGATTTGAGTTTTGAGCTTTCCAATATTTCGGCACAGTTTCATGCGCCATGATCACGGAATAACTGTTTTAAAAGTTTTATAACTTTTTCTCTCTCTCCCAATAAGGTTTGTTGGAAGAGAACTCTTTTACGGATTAAGCTCGCTTTTGCCTTTATTATTCCTGTTAAATGTTTTACTTGTAATGCACACACAACATAACATTTTGGCATGTTCTACTTATAAGGTTAGGTAGGCAGGCACCTACATAATTACTTAGTGGTTTGCATTTGATTATTTCAAAAACGAACAACTACTTTCGGTGTAAATAAGTGGATCAGGGGATTTCTGGAACTCCAATAATCCACTGTAAGTCTTCTCTTTGAGCAGGCAGGGGATTATTGGAATAAGCCGTATATTTTACTGTGCAATAAAGAATTAAGAATTAAGCCGGCTTTTCACTATGGGATATAATAAAATATATATTACATCTTGAGATATAATATTTTATCGCTCGCCATACATTTTGTACGAGATCGTTCACACTGTGCTTTAGTATATATTACATCACAAACTATAAATATTTTTTAGACCGAGTGAGCGATATTTGAAGGTCATTTGAAGGTGTACCATATTTTACCTCACGTCCCCGGACACCGCGCCTCCCCCTGCCTCGCCCTCAGTTTGAATGTTGGCGTACGTGTGCAGACGTGTAAATTGATCATGTGTGTTCCAAAATATATATATCTTACAGTGTGAACAGCAATTGCGGGATGTAATATATCGCTCAACATGTAATATATATCTTATATGCCATAGTGAAAAGCCGGCTTTTGTTTTAATTTATCTCATGTAATAGTTTGTTGCTCGTATTTCAGCCGCGCACTGCTTCTACACTGAAATAGAGAAGCAGCTTCCAGCAGAGCAGTTCGCCATCGCGGTGGGGAAGATCTATAGACCCTGGAACGACAAAATGGACGAGGTGCAGAAATCAGATGTGAGTTTTACTGGTTGAGCTGCAAATAAACTAGATGGCGTAACTAATTTTGGTTACCTACCACTTTGTGTCCTAGAAAAGTCTTAAAAATATTCTTATTAGTTTTGAAAAACAAGATCCTACCAGTTGGAAACTGGAATGAATATCTTTGTCCATTTTAGATACTTTAGGTGCTTAGTGGGCCCATGGGCCTCCTGAGACGCATAAGTTGGTTCGATTTAATTGTTTTTTATCAACATAATTTTACTTAGGTACAATAGACTCGGAAAAAAATCGGAGTTCTCTATATATATGCTTGAAATAGAAAAAGTTCACAGGTTTACGAATGAACACGAAATAATAGGCTACAATCATATCAAATTTGGACAAAAAATGAGGGTAGATCGATATATCGGCCAATAACAACTCACTCGCAGTACCCTCAGTTATTCCGTGATCGTGGCGCAGGAAACTGTGCCGAAATATTGGAAAACTCAAAACTCAAATCAAGATTAATTTATATCCCGTTGTAAATGACTTTATGATTGGATAAACTCAATGTTTCCCATGTTGGTGGAGGTAACGGCGCTAGAGTCCGTGGGAAGTCCCAAGAACTGAATATTATTCTTTTTCAAATTTCAAACATAAAGACAAAATTGTTTGCAGCAGTCTGCAGTTAGCTCAATTGTTTCAATTGTATATACTAGTTTTAATTTATTTCTATTATTTTATTGTATTTTTTTTGTGAATAAAGTATAATGTATCTCGAAATTATTTTTTAAGGGTCATGTGTCCGAACCGAACTGCCGACAACCCAGTTTTTCGACTCCGTCACTTGACCACTTGACACGTGCGTGGCGTAATCGGTTGCGTATTCCCGTTCTGAGAGAAAGTGGCGGGTTCAAGTCCCGTCAAAGTCAGATTTTTTGGGGATATTTTACATTTCTTTATTCCAATGCCATTCTTCTTTACCATCATCAGCCTAATGATGCTGGGTATAGGCCTCTTTTACACGCCACCTAACTCGGTCCTGTGCGAGCCTCATCCTAGTCTTCCGGCCACCCCGACGATGTCGTCCGACCATCTAGCAGGTGGTCTCGAGGACCCATAGATATAAATCGTTAGATAGGCCCTTACCGCAGTGAGACCGCGCCGTGTTGTTCCACAGTCGAAGTGGGTGAGGCTCACTAACCTAAAGTTAGTGCACATCCTAACACAGTGTGAGCCGGACGTGTTGTAAAGGACGTTTGCGAACTTTGCGAGCAGTTTACTGTCACAAAATGCCATCGTGTGCCTTTCTAAAGTGCAACAACAATTCTAGAAACACAAATAAAGCCAGAGGTGTAACATTTCACTCGTAAGTATTGCGATTTCATTGAAAAACTTTTATTTTTCTTCCGCACTGTCCGAAAATAACAAATTTAAATGGCGAGTGCACGAAAGAGAAAGTCGTGTTGGCAACTAATCTGGGAGAAAAAGAGATGACACTATTTTCTCGGTACCTACGCTTCAGCGTAGACTGCACCGTTTTACAAATTGCACAGGTTTGTTTAAATAGTCACATTTTCGATTTCAGGGCTTATTAGGCCGTTTTTTTTTCATAGAAGTATGTGCAATACGATTGCACACGAAATAATAATAATAATGATTAGGTTTATTGGCAAAAACACTATTTCTAACTATTATTTGTTCTACACAAATTGCACAGGATTTTGACACTATGTTGACGCACACATTCAAACATTTTCGATTTCAGGGCATCTAAGGGTATACTTTTTTCAGGAAAGTGTGTGCAATACGATTGCACACGAAATGGTAATAACAACAGATAATTACAATGGCAGAAACACGATTTTTTTACTACTTTTTTGAATGTGTGCGTTAACCGTTAGTGTGCGTGCGTCGGCATTTTGTTAACCCACACATTCAAAAACAATGCCACAGTTTTTGGTGTCGGGGCCTATCTAACGATATAAATCTATGCGAGGACCCCCCTACGGATGCCATTCTTTACCATAGTAAAGATAACTTTATTTCCTCAGGTAAAAGAAATCTTCCTAACCCAGCACTACCAGGGCTCAGCGGGTAACTTCCAAGACGACATCGCCGTCGTCATCGTCACGGAACCGTTTGAGTACAAGACCTTCATCCGGCCTGTCTGCCTCAGCTTCGACATCAACTTCGAGAGGCAGCAGCTGCAGGCACCTAACAAGGGAAAGGTAAGCGTAAACTAACACGTCAGAAAACTTGCACAGTTGGAGGACGGAGAAAACTTAAGATCCTTCTAGAACTTGGGGGCCAGCAATAACGTCAAAGTCTCTTCGACTTTGACGTTATTGCTGGCCCCCAAGTTAAGAGGTTAAGGCTTGGCGTAAACGGACCATCGACCACAACCACCGGTGGCTGTCGCGCGCCACCACCACAATGAGGATCAGTAATGGTATAGTAATTTCATTAGAACTGTAATTTGGTCATAACATCGTCAATTTTTGTCGTAGAACAAAAATTTTTGCACTGTGTGTTTTGGATTTTTTAGCTCTATAAATCTGCATTCTCAACTAAAAACGTTACGGATCCTCATTGCAGCAGTCGCGGAAGCGCGTGTCAGCCACCGATGTTCGGAAGCGACCATATTTTATGTGTACTTGCGATGCATAGGACGCCTAGTGGTTAGCTGAGTGAGGGTGAGTGGGAGGCGGGCGGTTCGGCGGCGTCAAGTGGTGCGTCGCGGACACTGCTGCAGTGAATGGCTGCCTCCGGCGACGCGTGTGCGGCGAGTGTTCCTCCAAAATGTCTGAAAAAGCGTGTAAACAGCTTGTCGCTACGGACTTGTAGAACGGACCAGTAACCACAGGTGGCGAGCGACCACCTGTGGCTGCGGTCAGTGGTCCGTTTGCGTCAAAGCTTATCTATCTCATAGCATGACCAACATTTTTCACCATTATCAAAACAAAAACCCACTTTGAAGAAGAGTTCAAAATCTGCAACTGCAACACAGTTAGCTGTTGTTGATCCATTTTTATTTTCTCTGTCCAGGTAGCCGGCTGGGGCCTCACAGCAGAGAACGGCAAAGCATCCCCCGTGCTGCAAGTCATCGATCTGCCGTACGTCGACGTAGGGACGTGCATCGCCAACTCTCCGCCCAACTTTAGAGAGTACATCACTAGTGACAAGATCTGTGCTGGCTCTCAGGATAGTAAGTAGACCTCCATCATCAACATTGTTAGCACGTTAAGCCGTTGGTCCTGCGGCTAACCTCTCCGATCGTGTCGATCTGTCGTCCCATCGGATTATGAGAGTGAGGGAACAGAGAGTGCACCTGTGTTTGCGCACACACTTGTGCACTATAATATGTCCTGCGCATCTGGCTAGTCTCCGAGAGACTGGCCGCCGTAGTCGAAATTCGGCTAGGAGGACATTATTATAATTATTGTTATTTATATTAATTTCAAGACATAACATTTCTCTATTTCTCCTCTGCAAGCAAGCAGTCTTTAAGTTTCTACACGCAAGGACACTTAAATGGTTATGTATGAGTAATTATTATAAAACATATTTTTACAGAATAGTCCCATTTCGATAATTCTTTTTTTTATAGGAAAGGGTTTACCCCGAAGGTGGTCGCATTTAAATAAAAAAACCGAAGGGTAGGAAAACAGGGGATGATTGATTGTTCACTCACTGATTGTAATGTTTGACCAAGCATAATTTTTTACAGAGTAGTCCGATTTTGATAAAAAAAATATTGGACATAAAAAGAAAATATTAGATATAAAAAATAGATATATCTATACCTCGATGTGTTATCAAACTAAATTAGACTCGAATTTTAACTCTATGTCACCACTAGATAATTATTTATTTTTGCTTGCATGTGCATTTATTCTTAGGTCTAAGTGAATGGTTATTTAAGTTTTATTATGTACATGCACCCTGGAGGAACACTGTAAAACTAACTTGAGACTTTATTTACACACTAGCTGCATGCTTACTACCCGTTGTCCTATTACCCGTTTTCCTGTAGAAAGGAAGCATTTTCCCGCGGTAAAAAGTTGACTATGTTCATCATGTTAGCTTATTTAAAATTATTGTTCTGATTTTAGATGCCTCGCATACATTTTTATATTTATTTGCCATCATTTTTGTAAATAAGAAGCTGAATTTACTTTTGTAACATTTCTACACTAATACTCCCATAATCAGGTAGTGGAAACAGTCACTGGTTTGACTCAACTGGTTTGCGAGTCGATTGGGCGGAGTCAGAAACCAGTACAGAAAAGTCGTTGGAACAAACGTTTTAAAAAGCCGGAATCCGACTAAAACGGGGTTCAGTCGTTCAAGTAAATTCTTAGGGGTAACTCTGCCCGATAAGGAGAAGTAATGAAATTATAAAATCAGTGAAGTACTAGCTAATTGTTTTATTTAAACAAAATCTATAATACAAAGAAAGTTAGGACAAGTGTGTGTAACAAATCAGAAGCAGGGATGCACCATGGACTTCTGGTGTATTCATACCACCTTGGTGTGACCGTACGCCCACGGCAAACAATGGTATGTAATTTACAATTATAATATGTATTTACGATATAATTTTCAATTGTTAGCTTATTTTGGAGTATAACTTTTTCATGTTACAAAAGACATTATGTTTTCCAAAAAGTTTAGCAAAAGTATGTAGTAGTAATAGTAACTAAAGATAAATTCATTTAAGCTACCTACATTTAATTGCGATAGAAACTTTTTCTTGTGAAATCTTTCCATAATACTGACGGTTTTTTTTCCAAAGAATGATTTTGGCCATTTTAGCAATCGTTTACCTACAAACTGTGAATTATAAGCATATATTATAAGCAATAATAACCACGTTGGAACCTTCATATAATCTTTCTTGTAGGTGAGCATGTTTTTTTTTCTAATAAGTACCTATTGCCTTAATTGCATTCCTTTTACAAATTGAAAACAGTATTAAAGCACAATTATAGTATCCGGATATAAAAAAAAAACGTTGTCTTTCCTTTTTTAAAAAAGTCCTAGTTTAATACTTTTAGTTAGCTCAAGAAATAAGATGGCGTGAGGAATTTTTAGAAATCGGTAGAAATTTAATTTATTTGAACACATAACACGACATATTACAAATAATAGGAAGGTACAGAAAACAAAAATGTACATAAGAAGAATACAGATAGGTAGGTACAAACAGAAACAATTAGACAATTTGTTATATAATGGGGAGAAAAGGTCGGTGTCTCAGCATTATGCCGCTACAAGCCAAAGCTAGTATCAGCGCTGATTTTCAGACAAGAAGTAGTTTAATGGTACATCGAGCATTTTAAATATTATGATGTGGGCTCAAGCCTGTGGCTAAATAATAAACATGTTTTTTCGAATGGTGTACTCGCTGTTGAAAACATTTCAGGTCGATGCACCAACTGAGCCATGCTACAACCATGTAGCTCGCCGCCCGCAGCCAAGCAGTCGCCGCTCGCTGCAGCCACGCAGTTGTCGCTCGCCGCAGCCACGCAGTCGTCGCTCGCTGCTGCCACGCAGCCGTCGCTCGCTGCAGCCACGCTGACATCGCTCGCCGCAGCCACGCAGCCGTCGCTCGCTGCAGCCACGCAGACATCGCTCGCCGCAGCCACGCAGCCGTCTCTCGCTGCAGCCACGCAGACATCGCTCGCCGCAGCCACGCAGCCGTAGCTCGCTGCAGCCACGCAGACATCGCTCGCCGCAGCCACGCAGCCGTCGCTCGCTGCAGCCACGCAGACATCGCTCGCCGCAGCCACGCAGCTGTCGCTCGCTGCAGCCACGCAGACATCGCTCGCCGCAGCCACGCAGCCGTCGCTCGCTGCAGCCATGCAGACATCGCTCGCCACGCAGCCGTCGCTCGCTGCAGCCACGCAGACATCGCTCGCCGCAGCCACGCAGTCGTCGCTCGCTGCAGCCACGCAGACATCGCTCGCTACAGCCACGCAGTCGTCGCTCGTTGCAGCTACGCAGTTGTCGCTCGCCACAGCCACGCAGTCGTTGCAGCTACGCAGTTGTCGTTCGCCACAGCCACGCAGTCATCGCTGGCTGCAGCTACGCAGCCGCCACCGATCAGTAGCACAGCGCAATACCGTCACCCGTCAGGTACTTAATAAGTCTCGACTAGTAACAAACCCATAGAACTATTATAATAATAATAATAATAATCATTTATTTCAGACAGCACATTGTTACATATACAAGTCCATATAGGTAGAATCACAACAAGTAGGTACACAGAAACAAATAACATTAAATTAAATTAAAATAGATTGAATTAAAATAAAATTGATTAAGTTAGATTAAATTAGATTAAGTTAGATTAAATAAAATTAAAATAATTTAAATTAAACAACATTAAAATTGTTTAAAATATGAGCCTTTGTCCAGTACCGCATAAAGGGGGAGGCTGTATCCAGCCTTCCTGCAATGACCTGCAGGTAGCTGTTGGCGCTGCCGCGCACCCTGCGCATCAGCGACGCCGATCTCTTGCGCAGGATTGCAGCGAACCCGTCGACCCGCGCCTCCGCGAACATTCCCGATGCGCTACAGAAGCGCGGCAGCCCCATCAGCCACCGGAAGGCATTGTTATATTGGACGCGAAGGGCGTTCCAGGTCTTCTGCGTATGCTTGATCCATAGGCTGCACGTGTAGAAAGACTGGCAGTACGCTCTAAACAGTGTTGTCTTAACCTGCGCACTGCAACGCGCAAACCTACGGGCCAGCATATTAGCTCGAACCGTTAACGCCCTCCGCTCCCTCTCCATGTCTACATCGTCTGTGAGTGCCTCGGTAACCCAGTGGCCCAAGTACTTAAACTCCGACACTCGCTTCAGCTGATTGCCGTTGAGTGTAACTGGTGGGACTGTAGCGTAAGTTTTTAAACCCGCCTTGAAGACCATCAGTTCACTCTTGCCCGCGTTGTACTTGAGCCCGTGCGCCTCCGCATAACACTCACAGATGCCCATCAGCCTTCTGAGGGCACTGATCGATGGGCTCAGCAGCACCATATCATCAGCGTAGCTGATATTGTTCACGGTGACTCCGTCAATCGAGCATCCGACCCGGGTGCTGCTGAGCTCACGGATCAGTCGGTCTATGTATAGGCAGAAAAGCCTCGGTGAAGTCCCTCCACCCTGCCTGACACCGCACTCCAGCCTATACACATCCGATAATGATCCCGCCCAGCTTACATTGTTATCCTGATTGCCGTACCAGTACCTAAACAGCGATATTAGCTCCGGAGGAATTTGGGTCTCGGTCGCGAGCTTCCGCCACAACCTGTCATACGAAACAAGATCAAAAGCTTTTGATAGATCTAAAAAGCAGGCGTAGACAGGTGTGCTTCTGCTCGTGTAGTACTGGACGGTGTGTTTGAGGGTTAACACTGCGGTTTCAGTGGACAGTCCGGCTCTAAAGCCGAACTGTGCATCGTGCAGTTTAAGGTGTTTTTCTAGATGCTTATCAATCACACCGTCCAATACCTTAGCTATGACCGTGGCGAGTGATATCGGTCTATAGTTGTTCAGGCTGGAAGCGTCACCAGTCCTGTTCTTAAGGATAGGAACAACCACAGTCCGCATCATAGCCGCCGGTAGGTACGAGTGCCCGACGCAGAGGGTGAAGAACATAGCGAGCACGCCCGGGAGGTGGAACCCCGCATGCTTTAGGTGCTCAATGCTCAACCCGTCGTGTCCTGGGGACTTACCTCTCTTCATGTTCCTCACCACCCGCGCCACCTCCTTGGCTGTAATCTGGACAATAGGCTCGCCCCCGCGCACCCCGTCCTGCTCCACACCCCCGGACACCAATGGTGAGCGCACACAAAAATGGTCCTTGAACCGGTTGGCGATCTGAGCGGGATCACTAATACCCTCCACACTCACAGGAACGCTCGGCTTCGGGTTAAGTTTATTGGTTTGTTTCCAAAATTTTCCAAAGTCCTTAGATGTATGGAGTGATGCAATAATATCCATTTTTATCTGTGTCTGATTATTTTGGCACCATTTGAGCTTTGATTTAAAACATAATCGTGAATTGTGCATATTTTTGTAAATAGGACCGGTTGATGGTTTCCCGTACTCAACCCATTCCTGAAACCAGAGCCGAGCATCTCTATGAGCCTCCTCAACATATCTATTCCAACCTACGACATGTAATTTTTTCTTTCTATTCTTATAAATAGCTTTTTTATTATAACAAATAGAGGCGGAATGGCTTAAAATTTCTACTATTGCACTATATAAATTATCCAATATCACTTTATGCCCTGCGTCATGACAAGTAATATCACCACATTTTCTAAATTCTGATGGAAAACTTATCTCTCTCAACTTAGCTGTACATAGCTGAGTATACTTTTTAATCTGCGCGCTGTCCCTCTCTCCCCAAGTAACTGGATTGGGAACAAAATTAATTGGACTAACTTTAGGCAAAACCATGTTTAAGTTACATTCAATTTGCAGTGGAAAATGGTCAGACCACGAGATGTCATAATTAATTTTAATGTTCGTAATAGACTTTTTAGCAGCTTCTGTAATAATTATGTGATCTAACCATGACCTAGTTCCATGCGCATCACTAATATAGGAGTACGAGTCCGAGAACCTTCCCAAGTATTCAATATCCGCACAAGTCCAACTTTGGTCACAACAAAAGTTTTCAAGTTGCTTACCAAACGGCGCACTCGGATGAGCGTTAAAATCCCCCATGATAAACACTGAATCTACACAGCAGCTTTCAATTACCGCACTAATTTCGCTCAGGCACTCGGTAAATTCAGCTAAATGGTCCGAAGCGTCCGTAGGCATATAAACCGAGAACACTAGCAGCTGACGATCGTCCAATACAATTTTTATAGCTGTCACACGCACGCTCACACAATGCACAACCGAGACCGAGCGAAACACACTTTTGCGCCACAGTATAGCGACACCGCCGTACGGCCGCCCTCGCAGCATACCAGTGGAGGTGTCCACCGCCGATTTGCCAGTGTAGGAGAAATCTTGGTCTATTGCCCCCAGGTAGCCAATGTCGTGTGGCAGCAGCCATGTTTCCTGCAAGGCCACAATGTCAGCTGCTTGACACAATGACCTTACACAGTCCACAGACCTCGTAACAGAGCGGCAGTTGTATGATATAAAAGTTGCCTTACTTATTTTCTTGTTATCTGTGTCTCCCATTGTTGATTTGGTTTTTTGAAGTCCACAAATTTTCTAAAGGAAATGCCTTCAGGCCAAAGACTATCTTCCAAAAATAGCGATAATTTACTATTAGGTACATACATTTTATACGCATTGTAACGCTTTTGGACCTTGGTATTTATTTTGTGCAAAGTTATCTTAGCTTGCGTTTTCTGCGACAGGTATTCAATTATATCGCTCTCAGATGTACTTGTATCTACATTGTTGATAAACAATGGTACCATGATGTCAGCCGCCTTGAACTTCTCATTAGGTTTTGTTAGCGCTTTCCCTTCCGATGTACTAATTCGATTTTTAAGTCTTTTTCGCTGAGCTAGAATCCATTCTTCCTTCGGCCTTTCCTCCTTCCATTCCCCCTCTGCTTGAACCATTCCGGAGTAGGATTTAGGCACAGCCACCGACGGCGCTAATATTTGCTGACAATGATCATCACTATGGCTTATTTCGGGTATATTTAATTTGTTTGGCGAAGTTTCCGCGACCATCCTTGGGGTTTTAGTAGGCACGGGCGAGGAAGAAAAGTTTTCTGTTCTATCGCGGGCAAACGGGATTGACTTAGAAGTATCGCAATTTGCTATGGATATAGGAGGAATACAGTCTTCATTACGTGATTTATTCTCGGCTGTTTGGTCATGCGTCATACTGCCTCCGTAGTCCGTTATGTGCGGTAGGCCGGAAGGCCCACTGTCTATAAAATAACTATCTGAGATGCCGCCACCACCGCGATTTTTGTTCACATAGCACTCATAGTTGTTCACAATAGATGCTTGTTTGAGGTTAAAAAGATCATTTTTCACTTCTTCTAATTTGTCGGTAGAAACGTAGGATTCCTTTATTGTTCGTAGGTCTTTTTGGATCACAAGTATATCTTTGAGTAACCTCGTCACGTCGATGTGATCAAAACTAACGGGCGGTAGCTTCTGCAGCTCTTTAGCCACGAAAATAGGGACTTCTTCCGGGTCTGTCTGCTTGAGAATGCTAATAATATCAAAGAGATCTCGCTGCGCCTTCCCATCCCCCTTCCGGGTTATTTTTCGATGTGTTGTCGTTATAGAATCGAACAACAATGACTTTGCACAATCGATGTCCTCCGCTGTAAAGGATGTGGTACAAATCTGCACTAGAGATTCCTCCGACATAACATCCAACTTATTTTGGATAAAGGCAAGAACTTCACAGATTACTATGTTGCAGTTATTGCATTTTACTACTTTAGACGTCATCGCGCTTGATGTGTCACTACCGGTACGTACGCTCGCATGCGCTTGCGACCGCAGACTCCCTATTACCTACCTATTTACCTACTATTGATGTTGATAGTAAGGCAGAGGCGTCGCAGTCCGATTCCTTGTAGTAAACGTTCTATTAAAAAAAAAAAAAACAAATCAACGCAATGAGAGACCTCGGTCTGTGACGCCACAGCCTCAGACCACGAATACTATTACTATTTACTAT
This sequence comes from Eupithecia subumbrata, assembly GCA_949316285.1. Lineage (NCBI taxonomy): Eukaryota > Metazoa > Arthropoda > Insecta > Lepidoptera > Geometridae > Eupithecia > Eupithecia subumbrata. The sequence continues at coordinate 8,253,989 of OX438637.1, read as the reverse complement.
TTACTATTTATGAATTGTTATTAAGTATTTTATTTTATTTTATTTTAATTTATTTGGGAAACATACAGTTATTATAGACTAAAAAATATATACTTAACTAACACTTAAACCAGCAGCAAGTATTCATTATCATACCTTTCGATAATTTAATTAAAAAAAGGATGGAGTATTTAATTATTTAGTTATCCATCCTGATCCATGAGGATGTCGTGGTAAGGATCGGTAGTAGGTAACTTGAAAATTCGTGGGTACAAGTACAATATGTAAGAGACGCGCACTCCGTCTTTTGGCCGCCGGGTGCGGGTTATGTTTTTTAACTTCAAAGCCTCTAAACGGTTGAAGCGATTTGAATGAAAGAGATATTTAAATATTTTTCTGGATAGGATTCTATCTCGCGTCGTATCATATTGAAAAAAAAAAGAGTTAAACGCTGGGGACTTAGTTTGGCTTTTTTTTCCTTTTAATAAAGTTTCGATTAAAATTTGTTTATACCAATAATTTAATCACTTGTTCAGTGTAAACCTCTCTCTTTCTTACCTACAATGCAATTATTTGAATCACCATGACCGACGGAGGTCGTTCCAACACGTGGGTTTTCAATTTTCATCAGCGCATTCTAGCATTCATTCACTTTCTAACAACTCCTAGGTTTTTCATTCATTTTATTTTGTCATTTCTAGTTTTAGTTTTAGTTTAGTTAGAATAATACGTCTGTGTAAAATTTAAGACAAACTCCATAATCCAATGCTATAATTACGAGTAACCGTACGAACGAACGTGCAAACAAACTGCACCAATATTGAGGTGTCTGTAGATTGGTATGGTTTATTGTAGGCAGGAATAGGAATGCCGTCAATTGCATTGTTTACGACTTTAAGGAATAGAAGTCAAAACTGTGTAACCGATTTATTTTTATTACCTTTAAAAAAAAAGTTAGTTTCGCGGGTACTTGGCCTAAAATAAACTTTCTTGGTGTTAATTATCGAATACAATTTAAAGTACCTATACTTGCCGATTTGAGATCCTTTCTTAAATAAATATTACCAACAGAACAACTTTATCCTTATCTCGACTCGTGTAAATTTTAGTTTTTATTCAGATTTTTTGATATTAATTGCAATTAACTTTTTCGACCAGAATTACGCAACCTCACGTAGTCGCAAAAGGTTTTTTACATTGGTGTTATTATTAGGCTATTAGAGAGACATGAAACAAGCTGGTGGACATTGAAGAACCATGACGTACTACGTACCTACTTACGACGTACTACTTATATTATTCCAGAAACAAAACGAAAGCAAAGAAAAATAATATTATTGTCCGTAGTGTTATATACTGTCATGAAACAGCTCATTTGCAGGATGCGAAAAGAATTGTAACTGTCCCAATATACCTGATCGCTTAACACATGAAAAATCTCGCTTGTAATATAAACGTTTATAATAGACAGAAGTCACCTGGAGAGATTGTTTTTTAGCCTTTTAGCGCATGATTTGGAAGCTCCTTCTATCATTAACGTACCCAGAATAAATTAAATTAGAACACGAATTAGGTACTTTACCTACTTTACACAATACATGTGTAAAAAAATAGCTAATATCGAGTTAAAATTTAAATAACTCTTTTTTCTGCTTGATGTGTTTTGTCGTTATAATAGTTATATTCTCAAAAGAGTAGTAGCACTTTTCCAGTAAAGACTGTTTCCAAACTTAAAATTGTTCTGAAGGGAGGTATGAAATACGAAATTCGCATCAACTACCCCGAACTTTAGATCTGTCTCCTAGACGACCTCAGTCGTGGGGCAGGTAGAGGTCCGCCTGCAACCCGGGAAGTTGCGGGTTCGTTTCACGCCTCGTGAGAGGTTTAGTACGATCTGCGGGTATTGTTTCGGGCCTGGGTGTCTACATAATGCTATGTGGGTTGTTCACCATTATTTAGTTATTTGTCTCGAAATACTATGACTAAAACACAATTGAGGGACATTCAGGTTACCAAAACGATTAATAATTATGGGATGTTTTGTCAGCAATATTTGTACATCATATTATCGATAAGGATGTCTCGCCTAGAGCGAATGGTCAAAAGAAAATTACAACTGGACCAATCCAGATGATAGCCTCTCAAAATTTATGGTAAAGATCGTGGGACGACCGACTCTTAGAAGTACAACGAGGGGTCATATCACCATTAACTAGGATACAATTAGCTTCTTCTAAACATTAAATTGGCCTAAGACCTGTCGGAATAAAAAGGGATAATTTATCTTGCGAAATAGACAAGGTACAGTGTAGTTAAGACGATTTTCTGAAGCTGAAGCTAGTTTTGATCAGCTCGATTAATTGATAGTATTTTGAGTTACCTACATGTCATGTTTTTATGCGAAAAATGAGTATGGTCTTGCAAAAATAATGAACTCTTATAAGAATAAAATATGTAATAATAAAATTATTCATCTTAAATATAACAAAATAAATATATTATAATCCTTATTATAATAACCTGTATTCAGTCAAAAGGCCGATTGGTTTATCTTGCACAGTGTTATGTTATTTGAGTCGCTTTTTGAGTATCTTGTAGGGTTGGATGAGGTAACCTCGAAGTGGTTGTTCGTCTAGAGTAATGGAGGTTTATTGCGTGTACTGTCTTGAAATAATTTTGAAATCTTAGTGGTTCTTGAAATGGGTTGATAAAAAGAGGATAAATGCAAAATGCTCCATTAAAATGTGAGGATTAGTTAGTAAAGCAGACAAAACATAGATAAGTACCTGAAGAAGTGGGAAATTGTTGCCAGAATGTTGAGGGCATACCCAACCACATATTATGTATACAAATATTGTTCCTTTTGTAAATTGAAAATAAATGTCTTATTTATTATTTTTTTTATAATGTCGGCTTGGGGTATAAACCAGTTACAAAAATAAAGAAGTATATGTTTCACTGATAAAATTAGTCAAAGGTTTGTCACCATAGAATCATGACCCTCCTCATTGCGCGGTCGGGTAGCGAAAACGTTGATGACTGGTATGGTAATGAATCATTCATAAGTAGGTATCACAAACACATTGGAATCTTACTTGTTTGTTATTGTACTTAATTCAGATGGTAAATGTACTTGTGAAAAATGTAGTTTAAATGATTGTGACTAAAATAATTACGATTGTGAAACATCCTTGAAATGTACAATAAGTTTCCAATGATACTATTGTTGTATGTATTTAATAAACTGGGATGTGCAGTTATTATTTATGTAAGAAATGCTATGTACAAATCGAATATTATGTAGTACTATGAGCACATGAAATCATATAAAATGCACATGATGATTTAGTTTAAGTAAATAACAAAATCACGGTTATGAAACCACCTTGATATGTACAAAATGTTTTAAATCATACTATCATTTTATTTATAAACTGCGATGTGCAGTTATTATTTATGTAAAAAAATACGATGTACAACTTGAATATTATGTGGTGCTATGTGCACATGAAGTCACACGAGGTGCTATGTGCACGTGACTTAGTTTTAGAAGTGCTATGTGCACTGGACTCGCCTAGTTTTAGAAGTGCTATGTGCACAGGACTCGCCTAGTTTTAGAAGTGCTATGTGCACAGGATTCACCTACTTTAGAAGGACAATGTGCACAGGATTCACCTTTTCTAGAGTGCAATGTGCACGGGATTCACATACTTTTAAGATTTAGACACTAAGAATGTGACTTTTTGTGTTAACTATAAAATGTATTGTTCACGAGGACGCGAACACTTTATCAGGATGGACGAGTTGTTAGCTTATTTAAAATTATTGTTCTGATTTTAGATGCCTCGCATACATTTTTATATTTATTTGCCATCATTTTTGTAAATAAGAAGCTGAATTTACTTTTGTAACATTTCTACACTAATACTCCCATAATCAGGTAGTGGAAACAGTCACTGGTTTGACTCAACTGGTTTGCGAGTCGATTGGGCGGAGTCAGAAACCAGTACAGAAAAGTCGTTGGAACAAACGTTTTAAAAAGCCGGAATCCGACTAAAACGGGGTTCAGTCGTTCAAGTAAATTCTTAGGGGTAACTCTGCCCGATAAGGAGAAGTAATGAAATTATAAAATCAGTGAAGTACTAGCTAATTGTTTTATTTAAACAAAATCTATAATACAAAGAAAGTTAGGACAAGTGTGTGTAACAATCAGGAATAATGTGGGCTTCTAATGGTAAAAGAATTTTTCAAATCGGTCCAGGAGTTTCGGAGCATACCTATTCAATACAAACAAACAAATAATATTATTACTCTTTTTAATATTACTCTTTATAATATTAGTATAGATGTCAAAAAGAATCTAAAAATACTTATATCATCGAAAAATATTTTCATGCAATGAAATAAGTTTCAAATAAGTTTTAAATATATCATCTCTCTCCCATGCGAAGCCCTGCAGCGACTGCAACGTCATATAAAATTGATTTTTTGCAGCTACTTCAGCCCTCTGCAAAGGCGACAGCGGTGGAGGACTCGCCTTCCCGACTTCCTACCTCGGCACAGAAAGGTTAGTGACAGCTGTATTCATTATTATACTTATTTCATTACTTTACTGCTGGGCAATGGTTTTGGCTCATCGATGGGAGTAAAATTCGGGAGATCGGGCACAAGCTTCTTGAAAGTGGAACGCTCAAATTGAGTCCCATTAGGTCCATCCACTTCAGTCACAGTCGGACCGGCGCTGCCGGCGTACGCGTTTCGCGTGTATTGTTGTCTCGATCGCACTTTGATCTAGATACGTCTTTCCATCATTGTTGTTCATTAGGTAGTAGATATAATTATTGCAATAGATAGATTGTAAATAGCGTGTCTTTGCGTTTAGTTGTAACACAACACAGGCCGTTTGTTGAGATAGCGTTGGGAGAGCGTAACATATCTACAGAATTTTACTTACCTAAACCAATGTTTTCGTCATTCGTTTCTGCCTGGTGCTGTTTCCTGCCATCCGCTGTGGTATTTATTCTTGAAACTTGTTTCTGATGCAAGTAATTTGGTAGAAAATTTATGGGGTTTGACACTTTTGGATTGTTTGAAATCGCATTACGACGGTATGCCAGTTGAATTGAACACAAGCCTACTAAAACTATAAAGCTGAAAGTTTGTGAAATGTGATATTTTTGTTACCTAGGATCTCTTAAATACTAGACAGATTAAGATGTAATTTGGCGTACATTTAGAACACAGCCTAACTTAGATAATAGGCTACTTATTATAAAGAAAATACTCGTGCGAAGAATAAAACCAAAAGTTTGTGAAATCTGAATTTTTCTTTGCTCTAAGCGTACGCCAAATTTCATCTTGATATGTTCAATAATTTTGGAGATCCTAGGTAACAAAAATTTCACATTTCACAAACTTTCGCATGTTTAATATTAGTAGGATATTTCTGTGGCGGAAGTATTACGACACGAGGCTTGGCATAAACTTACGACATTAATGAATCCTAGATAGCTGCTTATTTTTAGTATAAATAGAAATTTTACCAACATTCCCTTCCAGGTTTTACCTTCGAGGCGTGGTCTCCACAGCTCCCAACAACGAGAACGCTTGCAACACCGCCACCTACACCAGCTTCACGCAGATCATCAAGCACGAGCACTTCATCAAGCAGTACTGGACTGAGGCTTGATGGCCTGACGCATGACAGGCATACATGACGAACTGATTACTACTTGACGGATTAACGCTTGACGGAAAGATGTGATGGACTGACACTTGACTATACGGATGACGGGCTTGATGGAATGACGATTATTTACAGATAGGTATATAAATAAAAATAAATAATGCTGGAAAATTCACACAGCATCATCTAGTCCCAAGCTAAGCAGAGCTTGTATTATGTGTACTAGATGACTGATATACTTAATACAATACATTACACAGATAGATATTTTGACTATACATAGAAAATACAAAGAACACCAAGAACAAAAATATTTGCAGATTGTACATACAAACATTTGTCTCAAGGCGGGAATCGAACCCGCAACTTCCTGCGTCGCAGGCGGACCTTCGTCTGCCGCGCCACATCGGTCGTCAAAACGACATCAACTGACGGTTGGATGTTAACTGCTTATTATTAAAGAAGTCCCCTAGACGCAGCGCTTGGTTGTGAGACCGAATGAATTTAGTGAATTTAGCGTTTAAAAAAATATTATCAACCAATTGCCGCGGGAGTTCTTTTATGAAAAGCACTCTACTTGACGGATTAACGCTTGACGGAATGATGTGATGGACTGACACTTGACAATACGGTTGACGGGCTTGACAAGCTTGATGAAATAACTCTTGTTGGCAGATTGATAAATAAAACAATTTTAAATAAATAAATAATGCTATACAATTCACACAACATAATGTAGCCCCAAGTTAAGCAGAGCGTGTGTTAATAAGTTACGTATTTAAAAAAATCTATCGACCTGTGTAAAGTATTGTATTATTATGTATAATCAGATGACTACTTCATCATCATCATCAGCCCATATTAGTCCACTGTTGGACATAGGCCTCCCCTAATGAGCGCCATAGCGCCCTGTCTTCAGCTTGCCGCATCCAGCATCTGCCTGCAGTCTTTCGCAGATCGTCATCCCACCTGGCCGGAGGGCGTCCTACACTACGTTTACCGAGTCGTGGTCTCCACTCAAGAACACGTTTACCCCAGCGGTTGTCGGTTCTTCGCGAGATATGGCCGGCCCACTGCCACTTCAGCTTGCTTATTCTTTGAGCTATGTCGATAACTTTGGTTCTCTGTCGGATGTATTCGTTACGAATTTTATCCTTCAGAGAGACTCCGAGCATAGCTCTTTCCATAGCTCGCTGAGCGACTTTGAACTGGTGGACCAGCCCTACCGTGAGTGTCCACGTCTCAGCTCCGTAGGTCATGACGGGTAGGACGCACTGATTGAAAACTTTAGTTTTCAAGCATTGTGGTATGGATGACGAGAAGACTCGACGTAGTTTCCCAAACGCTGCCCAGCCTAGCTGGATCCTCCTCCTAGCCTCCTTCTCAAAATTATTTTTACCCAACTGCAGAATTTGCCCAAGGTAAGTATACTCGGAAACAATTTCGAGAAGGTGGCCATGTACGACGACCGGTCCCGGATCAATGAGGCCATTGATCATGACTTTGGTTTTATCCAAATTCATGCCAAGACCGATGCGTCGCGAGGCTGAGGCTAGGCTGTCCAGCATTTGGTTCAGCTCCTCTAGCGACTCCGCCATTAAGACTATGTCATCAGCGAATCGCAGGTGTGAGATGTGGTCGCCGTTTATGTTGATGCCCTTACCTTTCCAGTCCAGCGTCTTAAACATATCTTCCAACGCGCTCGTGAACAGTTTCGGGGATACAACATCCCCCTGTCTAACTCCTCTGCGCAGTTGGATGGGTTTAGACTGCTGGCCCTGTACTTGGACACTCATGGTGGCGGCCTCGTAGAGGCATCTCAGCACCTCGATATAACGATAGTCTACTTGGCATCGCTGTAAGGATTCCAGAACAGCCCAGGTTTCGACAGAGTCAAAGGCCTTTTCATAGTCCACAAAGGCCAGACACAGAGGCTGATTATACTCTTCGGACTTCTGTATAATCTGCCTCACTGTGTGAATGTGGTCTATGGTGCCAAATCCTCCGCGGAACCTGGCCTGTTCCGGTGGCTGGAACTCGTCGAGTCTCCTGGCGAGACGATTTGTGACCACTCGTGAGAACAGCTTATAGACGTGGCTCAGGAGTGTGATGGGTCTGTAGTTTTTAAGAAGGGTTTTATCTCCCTTCTTAAAAAAGAGCAACACCAAACTCCCGCTCCACGCCTTTGGAGTTCTCCCACTGTGAAGGACGGTGTTGAAGAGGTTCTGTAGCTCCTGTATAACAGGGGCACCTCCGGCTTTCAAAAGCTCTGATGTTATTCCGTCCTCACCGGGGGCTTTTCCATTCTTAAGCTGCCTCAGAGCTAACCCAATTTCGTCTTGACTGATGTCTGGCAGTTCGTCGGTATAGTGGCGTGTCAGAGTGGCTCTAGAATCATGGTCGTCTCGTCGGGAATGGGGGGCATGTGCAGCGTATAAACGGCCATAGAATTCCTCTACCTCGGCGGAGATCTCCGGCTTCGACAATACGGTCCTCCCGTCGTGCGTCTTCAGCTTCGTCAGGTGGCTCCTGCCAAGCTGCTGAGTGAATACTTTGGACCCTCGGTTTCGCTCTATAGCCTCTTCGATGAGGCGTGTGTTGGAGCTCCGAAGGTCGCGTCGTACCATCTTCGCAATTCGCTTGTTCAGGTCTGACCTTTCTGACGAAGTCGCTTGGGTGGTTTCCCGTCTTTTTGTCATCAGCCCGAGAGTCTCATCCGAGAGTTTGGATTTCTTGCCTGTGCGCTGCTTTTTGCAGAACTTGATGCCCTCATCCCTCAGCGTTTCGACCAGACAGATGACTACTTAGTATCCATAAAGCCTCACCCCACAGCCGCGATTTTGAAGCAAGTCTTGTGTCGCGCGATTTGTTGCGTTTATGTAAGCGCGATATTCTAGACGCCGCGTGCCAAATGCGAAATCGCAACAGTGTGTAAACTGCAAACAAACACCGCAACAAATCGAGCGACTCAAGACGCGCTTCAAAGTCGCGGCTGTGGGGTGGAGGCTTTGCACTAAGTAGTCATCTGATTATACGTAATAATACAATACTTTACACATGTCGATAGAAATCTATTTTTATTATTTTATTATTTTTATACATAAAAAACACCCGGAACGCAGAGAAGCGAGAATCGAACTGGCAACCTTTTGCGACGCAGGCGGACCTTCGCCGGCTTCGTGTGATGCTTCACGGATTGACACTTACGTCTGATGCTTTATGAACTGACGCTTGAAGGTACGACACTAGATTTGACAAAAAGGTGCGGTAACTGCTGGCATTACGGCTCAAACGTTTGCAGTTGAAACGTTAGGGTGCGCGTTCACAGTCCGACATCGGACAATCCGCTGACAAGTGCGTCCACTGATCGGCAATCCGAATGACTTCAGTCTCACTAAACGGAGAAGTTGCCTTCAGGAATCCTCGCCGGTATTGCAAACAGTCTGCTCCGTGCGTTGCGGATCTTTTATGGCAAACCATTGATGAGGCTCCAGTGCGGATTGTCCGATGCTGGCCTGTGAACGCGCACCCTAACATTTCAACTGCTAACGCTTGAGCCGTAACCCCCGCACTTACCACACCGTGATCGCAGCCCAGAACAGAGCATTTACCTACACAACAAGTCTTGATTTAAATTAATTATTGCGAGCTGTGATTTGTTTTGAAGATGGATTTGAGATTAAAATGGTGCTTTAAATACTTAATTTTTGTTTTAATTAGGTACCATAATACTTACCCACTTCCCTTTTAATTTATAGCATAGAAAATGTATCATAAATTTGTTTTCATTAGTTTGGTGATAGAATTGTTCAAAATTTGTACAAATTCTACCACCAAACTGCGATTATCAAACCCGCATTCCCAGCGTGGGAATTATAGGCATTAGCTTCCATGATATGATATGGAAAGAGCCATGCTTGGTATCTCTCTGAGAAGGATAGGATTCGTAACGAATACATCCGACAGAGAACCAAAGTTATCGACATAGCTCTAAGAATGAGCAAGCTGAACTGGCAGTGGGCCAGTTCTCGCGAAGAACCGACAACTGCTGGGACAAACGTGTTCTGTACATGTTCTGTTAGTTAAGGAGGAAGCCCTCCGGCCAGGTGGGATGACGATCTGCGAAAGACTGCAGGCAGATGCTGGATGCGGCAAGCTGAAGACAGGGCGCTATGGCGCCCGTGGCGTCGAGAAAATCAAAACCTTATATGGCTGATTAAAATCTATTATCTATGCTTTTTAATAACAATTATGTCTAGACTAGGTTAAAAAGAGTTTAAAATTCAGAAACTTAAAATTCAGACATCACCTCGCTAATTGAAGGAATACGGTCTGGACATCGATAAAGTAGGCGATCGCTAATGAAAATAACGCAGCGCTGCAGCCGCGCTGCCTCCGCGCGACAATTTGCGGCTAATTTGAAGGCGCCCTTAGAGAGAACCTATCTAGGGATTTTTTATCCTTTTTTTTTAATGGCTTATTTACACCCGTGCGAAAACGGCGCGGGTCGCTAGTCAGTGTATAAAATGAAAGGTAATATATTATTCTTTAAAGGTTGCGAAAATAAAATAGGAGTCCCATAGAACATTTTCACATAAATAAGTTTTTACCAACGCAAGAATCGCTGAAAGTGTCGAAAAATGGGGTCTGGCAGACTCTGGATAGATACATAAATAGCCAATTCTGCTGTATATTTCAAAGTGAAAGTAATAAAAAATGTGGCTTATATAGTCCCCTATACGTCGTGGTATTATTTTGTACCCAAATCAAATACTTTTTTATTTATGAGAAAGAATAGATAGCCGAAAATCCATCATGATTTTTCCATATATTATTTTGCATAGAATAGATAAAAGATAAATAACTTGCTATGCTATTGCAATTTTATCTACATCAATCCTACCAAAGCTTCAAGTACCAAGATTTGTTAGTTAATGTATAAAAACGAGCGTAAAGCTGGTTCAATGTGTGCGTGGAGTTTTTGTTTTGGTGTGCAGGCTCAGATACCTAAATTCGTGAAATTTTTAATAACGTCCTTAGAGGTAATATGACAAAATGTGTCATTCTGAAATAGTATTGTTATGGTGGAACTATTCATTTAATGGAAGTCGGCCTCTGTTACTGTCGTCTGTACTGTGTGTAGTCGCCAATACCTTAAATTTTGATAAGTAGGTTTTGAAAGTTACATACTTTTTTAAATATCTTGACAGAAGTCGAAAAATTTACCATTACCCCCTATTACCGAAGTATGCAGAGAGATCCATCTGAAATGTCGGTTGCCCTACTATTTTTAGGTATTCCATAAATTGTGAAGTGTCGAACCGGTACCTTTAGTTATTACATACTAGCTGCATTCTTACTACCCTTCTTATTACCCATATACCATATCAGGAATAATGTGGGCTTCTAATGGTTAAAGAATTTTTCAAATCAGTCCAGTAGTTTCGGAGCCTATTCAATACAAACAAACAGTCAAATCTTTCCTCTTTATAATGTGAATTGTTCAGCATTATTTTATTCATATTCATCACACGAGATTCGAAACCGAACTCTGCAAGCGGACCGCCCCGTAATCCATGGATGTCGTCAATAATTCATTCAATTGTTAATTTAGTTTAGTTTTAAATAATATCACATTCACTGCCCAGCCTCGGCGGCGGCGGCGGCGGCGGTGCGATTCGCAGTGCGACACATCGACCATATGCGGCTTGGCCATGAAAGTGTTAATAACTTTTCTTATTAGTATCGTCTTCAAAAAACCATCAATAATTCAGATGACGTAAACACTGTCATCAAAAACAAGCAACCTTTGCGAACCAAACTGGTTATCTACATAATTTTAAGGAGTCTACACACCAATCGCCAACGCCGTCGACACAGACCAGCGGCAGGTTTTATGAAGAGATACATAGTCATTTATTTACTTCTGCAAGTCACGGTACATAGTTTACGTATCTATAAACGGAAAAAAATAACAATCTAACAACGACATTATTTTACACATACATTTTTATACAGCGACGCGTGACCCGAGAGCTGGTCAGTATCTGGCACAGCGCATCAGCATTGCCATACAGCGGGGCAATGCAGCCAGCGTAGCGGGGACGCGACGACTGGTATTGAACAACATTGGATTGATGCAACAGTCTGCAATTAGCTCAATTGTTTCAATTGTAAATACTAGTTCTAATTTATTTGTATTATTAAAATATGATTGTAATATTCTTTGTGAATAAAGGCTTCTGCCCTATTAAAAAAAACAATCTAACAAGAAAAAATATAGATCCTACCTATGCAACATGTGGAATAATGACGAAACAACAACGCTTGAAAACCGCGAATATTTGCGGCTTGGTAGGCGACTTGTTGGCGGTCTCGCTTCTTGAAATCTCTAGGTGTCTAGGTTTACACCAAAGCCGTCGGGTTTTGTCGCCGGGTCGGTAAAAATAACCCCATGAGATAAAAGCCAACAAGGCGCTTATCAGGGGGAGGCCTGCGTCCAGCAGTGGACCAATACAGGCTGTTGAGGTTGAGGTTGGTAAAAATTGTCGGCAGTACGAAATCATCAAATTGTCAACAGTCTCGGAGACTCGCGGACGTGCCGTCAATATTTGTCGCGGACATGTCGCAAGAAGTCGGCGGGAACAGTCGCCGACAAGGTTCTATAAAATAATTTGATTGTTTTGAAAAACTAAAACTTGACTTCAAATCCCATAATATTTCTATTTTTTAAGTTTTGGAAAAAAAAACCTCGTTATTAAAATTATGGGACACCACAGCATCATTTTATAAATAGTAGCAATAGAATAATTAAAATAGTATTTACACTTGTTGAGAGAGTTGGATACCTTCTTGGGTTGGGATAGGCCTTCTCCATCTTCATCCACGACTGTCTGTTTATTGTCTGGCTCATCCAGTTTGTTCCCGCTATTTGGACTACGTCATCACCCCACCGTCTATATACGGTCGGTTATATAGCTGACATCAACCCGCCAGGCTGTGTCATGGCGTAGCGAGTTGCTGACTTTAGTGTAAAGGCTCCACTACATAGGTAGCAAGCTATATACAAATTACATAGGCCAAAGCCTTGGGTCGGTCAGTGCACACGCTTATTTTATAAGATCAACACATACGTTGGAAAAATTAGATTAAAATAATCTAGGATGTGTTTCACATGATAACAGAACCAAAAATTAAATAAACCGAATATTAAAAACTAGTTTCATCATTATAATTTAATATATTTGTGTAATGACAACGATCAAAGTATTTTAATTTTTTTTTTTTTTTGTAATACGTAGAAATGTTTAGTGTCAGTGTTTTGTTCTTTTTATTTTGTTTTATAAATGTCAGCTTGCTGCAAGGAACCGGTTCTGGAACTAATGGAAAATGTAAGTAAATTTTGATAATAGTTGCCTATTTTTTGAATAAATTATAGAGTTTTTAATAAAACCCAGCTTCTTTCGGTTAATACCTGGAAAAATCATAAAATCATGAGGAAAAGTAGAAATTTTAGCAATTTTTTTTAATCGGCCTAGTTATTCAGTAGTTTTTTTATCCATACCAAACAAACTTACAAATTTCCTAACTTTTCAAAATATTAGTATTTCTAAGGATTTTTGTTAGTATAGTGCGTAACCCCACTCAGGGTAATTTCAAATGCGGGTTCAAGACCCGTGAAAATTTTTGCGATATTATTAGATTTCTTAGATATTAGTATATAGCTAGAAAAACTCCTTTGTCCTTTGTGTCTTTATTCCATATGTAATAAAAACAGAGTAATCTATTATTTATCTATGGATTATGCAGGCCACGCTCCAAGGCGGCTTTATTTTCTTTTTTTTGTCTACGGTACTTAGTGGGTGCCTACTGTACTTCTGTTTCACTTTTCCCATACAAAAGACTTCAACGCTCCTGTAACCCATTGAGAACGTTTTAAAATTATATTTAGAGCAACCTGCCTACCCGAATCTTTTCGTAATATTTCAATCTTGTTGTGCCTTAAGGACTCACCCTTAGGGCTTCGTCAATCATCATAATATTACTCATCAACATCATTGATTTTAGTTACTTTAGTTAGTTGTTTAGTTGAACACGAGTTACGTAAATGCTGTTGAGTGAAATCCATTTCTTACATTAAGAATTTTTTTAATGAAAACGATTTGTCTGACTGATCGAAGCGACGCGTGATCCGAGAGCTGGTGAGCATCTGGCGCAGCGCATCAGCATTGTCATACAGCGGGGCAATGCAGCCAGCGTAGCGGGGACGCGACGACTGTTATTGATAATGGATCAGTTGAGCTACCTGTAGATTGCTTGCAACAGTCTGAAGTTAGCTCCGATGTTTCAATTGTAAATACTGGTTCTCCTCAACCTCAACCTCAGCCTCCTAATATAGTGCAGGACAATTGGCTTTTATCTCATGGGGGGTAATGCCCATAATCCTCACGCTGGGCATGCGGGTTGGGGCTCGCAGTTTGGTGGTAGAATTGTTCCGCAACATCCGAATTGAACTTTAATTGACAAACTGGGGTGATCCCATTTTGGACTTCTCATGATGGGATCCATGAGAAAAAGTACGTGCAATTAAGCTCTTTTTAAGAACGCTTTTTGAAAAATGGTCAAAAAGGGGGGAATAATTTTCAAAAGGGTAATTTTCACTCCACCGAATGGGGTGATCAAATGAAAGGTATCGGCTTGGACATTTCAAAACAGTTTTACAAATTTCTGTAGGTTTCATACTTTTTGAAATATTTTGAAAAAAGTCGAAAAATTTACCATTACCCACTTTAACCGAAGCATGCAGAGAGATCCAACTGAAATGTAGGTTGCTACCTACTATTTTTAGGTATTCGTTGAATTGCGAAGTCTCTAACCGGTACTTTTGTACATATTTGTTGACAAACGTTCGAAACCCTCGGCGCGCGAGTTACACACGCACTTGACGGATCTTGTTTTATAAATCATTTATTTAGGGTTTGTTCAATTATTTGAACAGCCACCCTTGAAAACTACACAAATTATAATAAAACACCAGAAAAAACAATTCAAGAAACAAATTAAACAAAGTAAGGCACAATAGAGAAACATGGCACAAAACATTCATCGCGTAAGTAGGCTTTTCTTCATTGGAAACCAAATGTAAGGGCGGTACTTTACACTAAGCCGGAAAACCAGTTTCTTTCCCAAGAAATCAGTTATTAATTTCCTCTTATCAGTTAGGTACAGGGAAACCCCGCGAACCTCGCAAGACTCGTTACCCGTAACAGGAAAATAAATATGGTAACGAAGCCTTGGTATCTTCGCAACAAATAACCTCAGCGGACGACTTGCATAGACGCTTTGTAACTTGTTGCTAAGGATCTACCTCTACAAACGTACGTACACGTTTTTATATCGACGATACACGTTTGTAGAGGTAGACCGTCAGCTAGTAGGTAGTTCAGATAATATTACTAAGTTAAGGGTCCGGCGACGGATGAATTTCCCATACAAACGTAGTACCAAAATGATTTGTTATTTGAGAATATTTTCATCATGGTTTGCTATTATTTGTATTAGAATAGTATTTATTTAGGTTCCTACCACAAGTTTTTTTCAAAATACTTATCTACACAAATACTAAGAAAACATTCATTCTTTAATGTAAAATTGCGATTTGGTTTAATTTCATTTCAGAAAGGTATTTTGAAAAAAAAATGTGGCAGGAACCTAGATAAATACTATTTTAATACAAATAATAGCAGACCATGGTGAAAATATGCTCAAATTACAAATTATTTTGGTATTACGTTTGTATAGGAAATTCATCTGTCGCCGGACCCTTAAGTCTAGTTATGTAGTACGTATCTCACTTTTTGATTTTCGATTTGTTGTATAAGATTAAATTATTATTTTTTTCCGCAAAAGTTGAAAAACTGTTTAAAATTAAGGGATTAGATTAGAAGTAAGTTTTTTGTTTTTTTATAAACAATCAAATTATCATTAATCTAGTAGGTAAATATCTTTATGGACAAAGAAAATTACAATCAGATAATAGGAACAAATTAGAAGTAGAATATTCTAGTATTTGCAATTGAAACAATTGAGATAGGTACCTGCAGACTATTGCAAACAATCTACAGGTAGCTCAACTGATCCAAATCAATACCAGTCGGAAGCGTCTCCAAGACGCTGGCTGCATTGGCCCGCTGTATGGTAATGCTGATGCGCTGTGCCAGATACTGACCATCGGGTCACGCGTCGCTTCGACCAGATGCTCAGATATTTTTTTAAAAACACGGAGGGCCTCGGTAACCCACGGACCTAGGGTTTCGACTCCAAGGGGGAGCAAATACGTGTAGGCTCTGTCGAGACCTGTATATTAGTAGCAGGTACATAGATAGATAGATAGATAGAAAATTCTTTATTGCACACTTATCGATAGAAACATAATAACAAAACAGCTTAAAATCTAAGTGACAAGTGGCGGTCTTATCGCTCAAGAGCGATCTCTACCAGACAACCGTGGATGGATATACATAACACAAGCTCTGCTTACTTTCGCAAGATGATGCTGTGTGAACCACCCATTATTTATCTAAAATATTAGCGATACAAATGACAGACGTCAAGACAAGAAAACCAAATAAATAATAGACGATTCAGTAATAAATAATATTTCGCAATATTTTACGTTGAGTGGTTTTGTGGTGATTTGACTTGAAGCGGTCAAGTTTGTTCGCAAGGTCAACTGGGTACGGATGTACTGATTCATCTTTTTGCTACATAAACGTACAAAATCATTGTATGTATTGTATAGGTAGCAAATAATTTTTGTAGGTATATAATGATACACTGAAAAAAAATTGTTTACATTGATTAAAATCTTGTCTAATGTGATCACGCACATGAATCCATATGAGCCTGATAAGATCTAGTCTTCTGTGACTATGAGAACTTAGTTAAATCATTATAGCTCCTTCTACCAAGTAATGAATTGGCCGTATAAAGTGTAGTTATTTAATTTAAATTAGAGATTAAATGCAACAAAGTTGTTCGCTAACCCCGTGCAAATAAATGTTTAAAATGACAAAGTGAATACTTATTTTGAGCATACTTGAGCATTGATATGTCAATGATGTGCCTATTTTTTATTTTAAACAAATTCGATGCTGTGTGAATTGTCCAGCATTATTTATTATTAATTTAATGAACCCTGAACATCGCAGAATATGGAACAACTAGCTGCATTCTTATTGTCCTATTAACCGTTTTCTCGTAGGAATGAAGCAATTTCCTGCGGTAAAAAGTAGCTTATGTTCATCAGGAATAATGTGGGTTTCTAATGGTAAAATATTTTTTCAAATCGGTCCATTAGTTTCGGACCCTATTCAATTCAAACAAACAGTCAAATCTTTCCTCTTTATAATATTATTACATGGAACAATAGATATAGGTAGATGATTTGAGATAATATTGTGACGACACTTGACGTTTTATTTCATTTATCTACATGCTGTGTTAAATCGATTGGTTGTTTACATAACCGAATCGTTATTTAGACACACTTTTAAATTAAAACTTACTTCTTGTATCGAATTTGATGACGTTTCTCGTGTAATGATTTTATTGTATTTATAATCGACTTCAAAAAAAGGGTGGAGGCTTTCAATTCGTCTGTATGTTTCTTTATGTGTTTTATTACTTGACTAGCTGCAAAGAAAATTATAATATAATTGGTATATACAATTGAAACAATTGAGCTAACTGCAGACCGTTGCAAACAATCTACAGGTAGCTCAACTGATCCATATCAATACCAGTCGGAAGCGTCCCCAAGACGCTGGCTGCATTGCCCCGCTGTATGGCAATGCTGATAACTAAATAACTAACTAACTATGCTGATAACTAGCTGCATAACTATTACTACTACTACCCGTTGTCCTATTACCCATTTTCCCGCAGGAATGAAGCATTTTCCCGCGGTAAAAAGTAGCATAAGTTCATCACGAATAATGTGGGCTTTTACATTACCATTGTAATAGAATTTTTCAAATCAGTCCAGTAGTGTCGGAGCTCAATACAAACAAACAAACAATCAAATCTTTCCTCGTAATAAGATTAGTTACTTAATATAATACGCTAATGGTTAACTGTTTTTGCTGATTCTTTCCCTATTGTCTTGTGGTGGATTTATCAACCAAAATCCGTATTTCGTGTTTCAAAGTAGGCCTTCTTTCATTCGTCGTTTCATCCATGTGTCATCAAACTAAATTAGACTTAAATTTTAATAAGATGTCGCCACTGGAAGAATTTGAAGTTGGCTTATAGTTTTTTAAAACAAGCCTTATTATTCATTTATACTCAGGTAGGTAACTACTATATCTACAGAGTACCTACACACGTTTTTATAAAATATAATGTAAAATAATCTCCGGAAACACTGGAATAATTTTAAACAATCTTTACATCTAGCTAGAGTATTATTATTTATTAGTCAATTATATTTATTAGTCAATGACCTGTGCGGCACGGTGGTAAAGGTCAGCAGGCTGCGTGTTCGATTCCCGCCTAGACACAAATATTTGACCAAACTCAAACCAACCAACCAAATATACTTATAATATAACAGATTACTGCAGATCATATTCTGCAAATATTTGGTACGGGTGTTCTCGGTGTTTCCTTTATACAGTAAAAAATATTTAACTATGTAATGTATTGTATTGAGTATAACATTCATCTAGTACCCATAACACAAGCTCTAGCTTGGGGCTAGATAAAGCTGTGTGAGTTGTCCAGCATTATTTTATTTATTAGCTGGTGCCGGCGACTTCGTCTGCGCAGGATTAGTATTTCGAGTAGCTTAATATTATCTACTATAAATACCAGAAGCGATAAAAGTATCTATATTCATTTAGGAATTAATTTATTACTACCAAATGTGCATCTGAAATTTTTATTGTAGTTATGGTTCACTATTTCGGCTATACTGGTTAATACATAAGAAATAGATATATACTGTGGCGGGCTTTTTTGTAGGACTATTTAAGATAAACATATCAATCATACATTACTTAGGTGTAACTCTAGCGGTTTTGGCAGCGCACGCCAGAATAGCTCGCAGATGGTAGATTTTTTCCTACTTACTTGACACTCATCGTCATATTTTGGACAATTCACACAATATCTTTATAAAGTGTAGCCTATGTATATGTTATTCTGATGTATAAGCTATATTATTGTAAAGTTTCATCAGAAAGAGTAACAAACATCCATCCATCCATACTTACAAACTTTCGCTTTTATAATATTATTAGTGTGAAGTAGGATTCCGGCACTAAGCGAATCTGCCGGCAAAAGCTAGTTAACATTTGTTTGAATTCTTTTATGACTTCATTGGCATTTCACGCATTTCAAAATCAGAATAATAACCGAAAAACCTTCTTACGATGCATTGTCTGTTTATATTACAAAACCAGTTTCTGAAGGCTATGATAATAACTGACTTAAAAAAAAAGAAGACGATGAGGTTCTCAAGTCGTTGAGTTTTTTAAGTAAGTACGCTCAGCATTAAGAAAATTTAACAATTTGTAAAATTTCTGTGTTTTTAGGGTTCCGTACCTCAAAAGGAAAAAAGGAACCCTTATAGGATTAATTTGTTGTCTGTATGTCTGTCTGTCCACCTGTCAAGTTGACATAAATAAATAAATATAAATAATGCTGGACAATTCACACAGCATTATCTAGCCCCAAGCTAAGCAGAGCTTGTGTTATGGGTACTAGATAACTGATATATTTAATACAATACACTACATAGATAGATATATTTTTTTATTATACATAGAAAACACCCAGACCAACGGAACAAATTTCTGCAGATCGTGCACAAAGTTGTTCCGAGGCGGGAATCGAACCCGCAACCTCCTGCGTCGCAGGCGGACCTTCGCCCGCTGCGCCACGGAGGTCATCGAGGGTTGACAGTGTCAACCCTCTTTTCTCTGGACTGCCTGGAGGTATCAATTACGTAACCTGTTAGAATGTGATAAAAGTTAAACTTCTAAGTCTACGTAATCAAAAGTTACAGAAATTTCCAAAGTATTCACATGCACACAACACCTATATGGTACTTCCCGTTAACCTAAAACCTAGCAAGGTCATATAGCACAAGAAAGGGAAAAATTCGAAAGCCGTAAATTCGCAGTTTATTCACAAAAAAAATATTTAAGATACTCGCCATGGACCAAAACCTATACACGGTACATCCCGTTGTCAAATCGTAAAATTTTACAAGAAACAAGGTCTTACAATGATACGGAATCCTCGGTACGCGAGTCCAACTCGCACTTAACGTTGTCCAATTCGCAAAGAGCAGAGTTGATTTTTAAAAGTACAGTCAGCTGCGAAAATAATGTATGTGTCGCCACCGAATCGGTGAATCAGCCCGTTTGTAGAATTGGCCAGCGCGTGTGTGCGCGCGGATGAAATTTTTCTAATGTCTCGCGAGATTTTCGCTATTTTATGTGAACCCTAACAGTACCCATGTCACTAAATAATTGGTGAGGTAAATTGCTAAATGAATTAATCTTCTGACCTTTTACACCGATACGGTATTTAGTTCTAAATGTCGTACGAAACTCATGACATTTATATCATGCAAATATTTGGGTTTTCTATTCTATTGGAATAAACGTGAGTGGGCTAGTCTAGGGAGGTAAAGTCATCTGTGAAAATATACAGGGTGCCACGGAAAGGGTGTACTAAGCTGAAAGGGGATGATTCTGGACCCCGAGGAGATAAACTTTTGAATATCGATTTTTTGAAGTTCTTAAAAAAAAAAATACAGGCTGGTTTTTTGAGAAGAGCGGTGATGGCCAAGTCCGAAACAACGAGAGTGTGAAAAAATTCGTGAAAGGAGACATGCCATCGATTTATAAGAGAACAATATCTGCATATTTAGATTTTTACTTTTGACGGTAATCGAAACGAATGTAATAAACATAAACTCACTGTGCCCACAACTAGGCTACACAAAATTAATGTAACTTTTAAAAGGCAATGTATACGCTTATACAACAAAACTCCTAGTGAGTTGCAAAAATTAGTAGTAAATAAATTCAAACAAATTGTAAAAACCTTGCTGTGTAAAAAGGCTTACTATAAAATATCAGATTATCTAGAAGATAAAAAGCTTGGGACGGGTTTTGCTCCATCTCGAAAAGTAACAACTAACAGGCTAAAGGTTTCTTCGTCGCTTCTTTACTTTAGTCTACATAACGATGCGACAGAAATAAAAAATATCACTTTATTTCCGTGTCAGTGTTTAGGTTTACAGTTTGATCTTTTCTAAGTGTACATTTATTGTATTTATGGAAATAAAGAGATTTTAATTTTGATTTTGAATGATTAAAAACAAAATGAGACCCGTTTTATTTAACCAATGAATTTTGTTGCTGCTATAGATCAATCTTTGCATAGAAATGTATTACTAAAATAAAAGGAAAAAGCACATTTTTACAAATTACTTTTAATACTTATCTCGATTTCCTTCAAAATTAAGAGATTAAAAAAACCTAAATATGCAGTTATTGTTTTCTTATAAATCGAGGGCATGACAATTTTTCTCTAAATCTCGTGGTTTCGGACTTGGCCATCACCGCCCTTCTCAAAAAACCACCCTGTATAAGTAAACTAGTTTCTGCCCGCGGCTTCACACGCGTTGATTCTATGGAAACGTTTTAAGGTTATTTCTATCCCATGGGAACTGATTTATGGGATAAAAAGTCGCCTATGTTTGATTCCAGGGTTAGACTTACCTGTATACAAAATTTCAGCCTGATCCGTTCAGTAGTGTTGGCGTGAAGAGGTAACAAACATCCATCCATCCATCCATCAATCCAAACTTTCGCGTTTATAATATTAGTGTGATTAATAATCTCATCTCTACTTCTCATTTATAATACCGTGTTTATTTCATTTTCCAGTACGCCTGTGCATCGTGGAGGCCCGAGGATCGTTCAAACGCAGCCAGCGATACTGTCCCATACTAGACGCGGCCAACGCTGATGTCGAGTGTGTGGTTGGAACTGACAGGTTAGTACAGTGTATATTACCCGTGGTACAGTTGCATCTACGTTTTAAATCACTTATTCTCAAAAAGACAAATATTACATGTCACTCGAGAACAGGGTTTTTACAAAAAATTAGGTTTACATAGGTTATGGTCGTTCAAAATTTACTCGTTCAATGTGATTATTATTTGAGAAGTGAATCATCATTAATGATAATGCTCGGTTAGTTTAGATTTACACATTGAACGAGGTTACATTTTTAATTTGGGAGGGTAGGTTATTGTAAAGCTGTGCGCCTTCATAGAGTATCGTTGTTTTTCCAATACATCTTCAAAGCGATTGGCGACTGCCTTCTCGAATGAGCGTTACAGCGCCCTGCCTCTAGAGGCAGGGCGCTGTAACGTGCGGCTAGCCGCATCCAGCGTCTGCCAGCATATGATAAGATAACCAATCAGTTTACTGTGAAAATGGTATCGTCGCTGATTCGTCCGTTAATGGAAGAACTCTAGATAGTGAAAGGGACCGCTACATTTTTAGAGCTGTCAGATTAGTTTAGTTTAATTTTGGTGAATTCAGACGTCGCCAAAACTAAACTAAACTAATTTGACGGCACTAAAAATGATGCTATCCTTTTTATTTCGATTGTTATGAAAGGGACCGCTACATTTTTAGAGCTGTCAGATTAGTTTAGTTTAATTTTGGTGAATTCAGACGTCGCCAAAACCAAATTAAACTAATTTGACGGCACTAAAAATGATGCTATCCTTTTTATTTCGATTGTTATGAAAGGGACCGCTACATTTTTAGAGCTGTCAGATTAGTTTAGTTTAATTTTGGTGATTTCAGACGTCGCCAAAACTAAACTAAACTAATTTGACGGCACTAAAAATGATGCTATCCTTTTTATTTCGATTGTTATGAAAGGGACCGCTACATTTTTAGAGCTGTCAGATTAGTTTAGTTTAATTTTGGTGATTTCAGACGTCGCCAAAACTAAACTAAACTAATTTGACGGCACTAAAAATGATGCTATCCTTTTTATTTCGATTGTTATGAAAGGGACCGCTTCATTTTTAGAGCTGTCAGATTAGTTTTGTTTAATTTTGGAGAAATCTGAATTGACACCAGTGTGTGCAGCGCTATGAGGACGGAGAGATTAGATAGATAGATAATACTTTATTGTATGTACCACACAAAGACAGATAACAATACAGAAATAAATGCTAAGAGTAGACGAAGTACAAAGGCGGCCTTATCGCTATGAGCGATCTCTTCCAGGCAACCTTGGGATGGACTGGACATGTAAGAACAAAATAGACGGTGGCACCCGAAAAATATCAATAAAAAATAAAATAATACTTACACTACATACTATACCTAATACCTACATTTATAACCTACAAACAATTAAATAAACTTACATAAACATAAAATTAAGTTATCTAACTTTGCAAGGATAGATAATGCTGATGAAGCATTTTTTTAAAGATAGGAAGTGATTTGGCGCGTCTGATGTCCAGGGGGAGAGCATTCCATAGACATTAGACGGGTGATTGATAGAATGGTTTCAATAATGACACTTTTGACACGCTTCGCTCCATCTGTAGTTTCTTACATCAAAGGTAAAATGTCAACAGTTGTCATTCTGAGTACCTACCATTCTGATACCATTGATTGGTGAAGCGATTAATTTAGTGGTAATTAAGGTTATCATCATCATGACCATAAAATATTACTGAAGGCTATGATTGCCATCCCACTTAGCGACAGGGCGTCATAAATTACCAAAACAAGTGTGAAACTGTACACTGTAGTGGAACAGTGGACGGTGGAGCATCCAGGACATGCAAGCAGAACCGGTCAGTCTGGCG
The DNA here is from genome assembly GCA_949316285.1 of Eupithecia subumbrata. Classification (NCBI taxonomy): domain Eukaryota; kingdom Metazoa; phylum Arthropoda; class Insecta; order Lepidoptera; family Geometridae; genus Eupithecia; species Eupithecia subumbrata. The sequence continues at coordinate 8,230,401 of OX438637.1, read as the reverse complement.
ATCTTTGCAACTGTTCTGAGGGCGGATTTTTGATTGAGATGTTGAGCGATCTAAGCTCTGTATCTCTAGCAGAGGTTTATTCGATGAGATAGGTATAGGAAATGGTAAAACATAACAAATACCTTACCTACTTACTCGTTTTCACCAATCAACTTTGAGCCTTACACGGGAAGAAATAATGTTCCTAACTCTCTGCTCGCAGCTAACGAGATGGCTCGCTTATTATTCTGCTTGTATGCCGTTGCAAATTCTAAGCCGGCACCACACAGTAAATTCTTTTTTGATTTTTTTATGAGGAAGTACGCCTTTAATCATAAAATTGCGACGTCAAAAAATTCTATAAATTTGTAGAATCTGTACACCCAGTTTCGTCCAAATCAGTTGTAAAATACGACATGTAGAGGAGTACGGACATACTGACAGAGACGCAAATTTTGCTAGACTTGATGCAGAGATGCTTCGCTCTCTTCGTTCGCTCATCAATAATGATTTGATATCGGTTGCTTACGTTACTGTCATTTTAAGGAGACTAAAAAAATCTAAGGTTTTTGTACCTACATACCTACTCCAATTTTCCACAAGAAGCGTTCTATTCATCCAATGTATACTCTTCCAGACTGGACTGCCTCCGCCGCATCAGCAAAGGTACTGTTGACTTCGGAGTCTTCAGCCCCGAGGACCTGGTGGCTGCGCAGTGGGCCTCGCTAGACCTGCTCGTCACCAACGAGATTCGACATAGAGACAGCAGTGAGTTTTATATCATATACAGTCTATAATGGACACAGGCGTCCCCTGATGAGCACCTTAGTCTAGTTACGTTTTATATGGTCATTTTGGGGGATAAGGTAGAATTTCCCCCAAATAGTTATACAAAGGGAGATCTCCCCTGAACCGAACCTGACCCATCTGGTCCACTGAGCCCGGTGGTCTTTCGACCGACGACAGTTGATGTCGGATAGTATATGCTCATAGTTGTAACTAAATAAAGCGTAGCGTCTTTTATCTAGTTACAATAGCGAGGCGACATGCTGAAACTAAATAAAATAACTTTTTCAGAACCATACGAGAGGTCAGTGGTGGCGCTGGTGAACCGACGCATCCTGCCTGACTCCTCATCAACTCTGCACGCCGTGCTGCGGAACAGTACGCTCTGCCATCCCGGAGTTGGAGCTGATCATCTCCGGCCTCTTAGTGATACATTGTCGGGGGTAAGAGGATCTTTAAAATGACATTTTCACACAATATCAATTGGCCTCAAATTAAGACAAGTAAGCAGTGCTTATATGGGAACCGTATGACCTCATATTTGCAGATACTGCAATCATTTGTCCTATCACGGAATTCGGACCAGCAATCTTCGGAGTCGCATTTGGAGTTTAACACAAATGTTACAAAGAAGGTTAGCAAGGTTTACAGTGAAAACGGCTTACGCCCATCAATAAGGCGAACATCGAACGTAATCATACGAATTTCAAGCGGCCAATGCTAGGATAAACTGTGCTCCTATAAACATCATCATTCTAATACTATAGGCCTCCCCTAAAATGCAATAACTTGGCTCATGCGTCCTCATAAGGAATCCGACCAGCTATTGGACAGACACCTTTTTTATAACCAGCATTGAGTGATTCAGGGTTTGAATCCACGGTCATCCATTCTAAACACCCTCTTATCTCCTGCAGTACCTAGAATCTCTGGTCCTGGAGCGTTCCTGCGAGCCTGCACTCTCCCTGGCAGAGAACAGAGTGCGTGCTCTCTCCCAGTTCTTTGGACGTGCCTGTCGCGCTGGACCTTGGCTTGCTGATGAAAAGAGAGATGCTGAGCTTAGTAAGTTACAAATCTAGCAGCCGGTTTCTAGAACGCAGATTGATCTTTAAAATAACCTGACCAACAGTCAAATCTCTTGTCAAGTGCTTTGGGTTACTCCGAGGAATTTTTGAGGGCTACATACCGGTCAACACAGAATCACGCCCGTGTGTTACTCGAAGATTTGGTCTTTTATTTTTCAAAACAGAGTAATCCTATTTACCAAAAATCACTCTTAACTTTAAGCAATAGCTAAGAGTTTGTTCTTCTTCGAGGATTTTAGCGGAGGCAAAGGGGAAGTTAGCTTCCCCTTTGCCTCCGCTAAAATCCTGTGTTACCATAGTACCTCTTCTGAATTTAGATTTGAAGAGGTACTATGGTAACACAGACAAAATGATTTCTACCATTGCCTCAGCTTGAGCGGGAGTACCAACAGCATCCTGGCAGCAATTGCAGATAAACTCGATGGTGTTTTGTACAAACACTCCATCTATATTTTAATTAAATAGAATAGGTATACAATAATGAAATCATAAATTACAACTAACATAGGCTAAGATTTTTTTGTTTTACTAATTTTTGTCATCTGAAAATAAATAAAGTTATTATTATTACACTTTTCAGCTGATGAATACTTCTATACCGAGCTTCTGAATTTAATGCATTTTAAATGGGCCTTGGGAACGTTAGCGTTAGCTAAGTTTATTACAGCAAGACTTCCATTGTATGAATTCTCTTACAATGTTTATTGATTATTCCAGAACAGAAATACCCGTCGCTTTGCGCGGCATGTGGCAACCCATCTCGCTGCGGCGCCACCGACCGGTACTGGGGTGACGCCGGCGTCCTGCAGTGTGTCGGCGAGGGCGCCGGCGACGTTGGCTGGGCTGAGTTTGATGACGTCAGCCAGTACTTTGGGGTAAGACATCTATAACAACCCAGCACGATGTGGCGCCACCGACCGCTACTGGGGCGACGCCGGCATTCCGTAGTGTGTCAAGGGCGCCGGAGACCGTTGCCTGGGCTGATTTTGATAGCCAGTACTTTGGGGTAAGGCCCTGAATTCCATATTCTATAATTCTGTATATTGAAGTAAACAAAAATCAAAATGACCACTATATTTCCTTATACTAGTTATACTACTGTAATTAAATTTTTTCTGACGTGTACAAGAGAAGATTAAAATCCAGAAACTGTCCAGTGTAATTTAATTGATTTCTCCTGTCCTTCCAGCTGAACAAATCAGCGCATGACACCAACAGTTACCCGTCAACGTCGGGTATGGCGTACCTCTGTCGCGACGGGACTTGGAAGCCGGTGAACGGTGAACCGTGTGTCTGGCTGCATCGACCGTGGAACGTCGTGGTGGCTAAGCGGTAAGGAACTATCATGGTTTATTCAGCGATTGTAGTAGCTGTAGTAGGGTAGAACCTGGAACCTGGCTAATCTTCGTTGAGAATGGCTGCCCTGGGGAAATTCTGCTAGGCCGCATCATCATCATCATCAGAAGGCGAGTCTAGACATAGTCACTCTATAGAAACTCGCCTTCTGATGGTCTGATTCTCAACGAAGATTAGCCAGGTTCCAGGTTCTACCCTACTAATAATAATAATAATAATGTCCTCCTAGCCGAATTTCGACCACGGCGGCCAGTCTAATCGGAGACTAGCCAGATGCGCAGGACATTATAGTGCATAAGTGTGTGCGCAAACACAGGTGCACTCTCTATTCCCTCGCTCTCATAATCCGATGGGACGACAGATCGACACGACCGGGGAGAGATTAGGCTAATAATCAGATTACCCTACTAAAGCTACTACAACCGCTGACTAAACTATGATGACCTATGTGGAGATATACGGGCTGATGTTGAAAATGAATGAAATGATGAACAGCTGCTATCCACGTTTCCTACAAATTGTTCCATTGTAGAGGAGGAACTATCAAATATTTTTTTCTTTCAATTGATTTGTACACAGAGCCCTTGAATTTGTCCCATTTATAAAATTAGTGTGTGATGATTATCGTTGGGACGCCTTTCATAAAATCCTTTCTTAAATTCACATTATTCCTTCCATCCAATGAATGCTTGTAAGAGATCGCTTCTAAGCAATAAAACGACCTATTGTAGTTACATATTGTCGTGGAAGTAAAGGCGGTAAAGATGAAAGTCTACCTACATGTTTTCGGGTCATTTTTTGTTACGTTAGGTTAGGTGGTCTTATGTTATGCAATGACATTTACTTTTGATAATTATTACTTTTCTGGTGTACAATAAAGTATTTTCGTATTTCATGGTATGTGCCTTCGACATATACCTATCGTTTTATTCCCTTTGGGAAAACGTTGTCTCTTATATTGTGTTTTATTTGGTCAAAATCTATCAACAAAATCAACTTTGACCTCACGCGCAGAAATCTCTAGGCGGCCCAATTCAGATCAACAATACTTGGTAGCATGGCGAAAGATATCTCTCCGATATCCTATAGCGAGATAAATCAAGGTCTGCTCACTTTGGGGTTAGATGATGCTGTGTGGATTTCCCAGCATTATTTATTTATCAGAGCGTCTGGTCGAAGCGACGCGTGACCCGAGAGCTGGTGAGTATCTAGCGCAGCGCCATACAGCGGGGCAATGCAACCAGCGTGTCTAGGGGACCCTTCCGACTGGTATTGATCTGTATCAATTGTTTGCAACTGTCTGCAGTTAGCAAAATTTTTTCAATTGTAAAAACTAGTTCTAATTTTTTTCTACTATTTGATTCTAAACACCAATATTCATATTCCAGGAAAGCAGCCGCAGCCGTCGCCGCCCTAACCACCTCGCTCACCAACTCTTCAACGGTGGACACCGACTGGCGCGGTGCGCTTGCGCAGCTGCTGGACAGCAACACGGCTGTGCGCGCACCGCTCCAGCCGCCGCTGCCCCCGCAGGACTATTTGTCGCGAGCGCAGGGCTTCCGAGAGGCTTATAGCCAGAGCGGATGCGATCCACCGAGGTAAGGAATCTTATTTCCAAATCTCTATAGGTTTTATACTTTTTGAAATATTTTGAAAAAATTCAAAAACTTCCCATTCTACCCCCTATCTCCGGAATTTACAGAGCAATCCATTTGAAATTTATAAAGCGTTTGTAGAAATGGATCAATATTTTACAGGAAAAATACAGAGAAGGCTGTGAGTAGAACACCTTTTGAAAAATGATCAAGAATAATTTTCAAAAGGGGGGACTACCCCACGAGTGGGATATTAAATAAAAGATATCATCTTGGACATTTCAAAACTGTTTTTAAATTTCTCTAAGTCACATACTTTTTTAAATATCTTTAAAAATGTCGAACAACTCACAATTACCCCCTATCACCGAAGTATGCAGAGAGATCCATTTGAAATGTATTATTTTTAGGTATTCATTAAATTGCGAAGTCTCTAACCAGTACCTTTAGTACATATTTGTATAATTGACAAACAATCGAAAAACCCTCGGCGCGCGAGTTACACTCGTACTTGACGGATCTTGTTTTATGTATTTCCATCGATTTCTCCGTGAATTAGGAAGGGATTTTTTTAAATTCTTTCGCGAATAATTCAGAGTTGGTCATATAACTTTGTTCATTACATTTGATTTTATTCAGTACATACCTATTGTTCCCGAGCTAGTTTACTAGTATTTATCCCGCAAAACTAAAATCATCATCATCATCATTATTCACAGCTGGATTTTACCCACTGCTGGGTATAGGCCTCCCGAAGTTTGTGCAATCCACCACGGTCCACGGTCGCAAAACTAACAAACAGCGTTAAATGAAGGGATTCGAAACCGGTTTCAAATTTTTCAAAACAATGAAATTATCTTACTAGCTGCATTCTTACTACCCGTTGTCCTATTACCCGTTTTCCCGTAGGAATGAAGCATTTTCCCGCGGTAAAAATTGAATCAAATATTTCCTCTTTATAATATTCGTATAGATGAACACTAGTCCTAAGACCACTGTGCTATGTTTAAATTTGAAGTTTTGAGATTTTTTTGTAGAATCCTCAATTACATAAAAATCAAAAAATCCTTTAACCCAGAATTATACCTAAAACTCTTTCTCTATTACAGATACATTACCATCTGCACAACTTCCCTCCTCGAGAAGCATAAATGCGAATGGCTGGCCGAAGCAGGCGCGGTCTACGGCGTCTCCCCTCCCATACAATGTAGTTATAGAGAGCGCAGCGAGCTGTGCATGCGAGCTGTGGGGAAGGGGGAGGTGGATGTGGCTGTGGGGGGGAGCGACTTTATCGTAAAGGGGAACAGGTGAGTGAAACAAAAATTAAACATCTCTACATGGTATAAAACAAAGTCGCTTCCGGCTGTCTGTCTGTCCCTATGTATGTAAGCTATGTATGCTTGGATCTTTAAAACTACGCAACGGATTTTAATACGTTTTTTTATTAGATAGTGTGATTCAAGAGAAAGGTTTATATGTACATAAAAACACTGATAATTTGAGAGGTTTCTAATGTGATGTCGTAAATTTTTTGCGCTTACATTGCAAACGCTGGCTGAATCCTACAAGATAGATCTAAATAATTAACTACACTAAATGTACACCTTAAAAAGGTCTAGGTTAAAAAGGCCCTAAACAGCATGTTATATTTTCGAAGATATTACAGATTTAAAATGCAGGGACATAGCGGTTGCGGCGGTACCGGCGGCCGGGGGGCCGATTCTGTAGTATATTTAGTATCAGCATTGCACCCGTGCGAAGCCGGGTTGTGTCGCTAGTATGAAATAAAGCAAAACAAAGGGCACTGGACAGTCACTGCCAAGTCGAGTAGTTACTATTGTTCCTACGCTATCATTGTTAACAGCTAGGTACTTCAAAAACGGAATAAACTGTTTGACTTATCTAGGGACGTGTAAGTGTCAACAGATAAATAAATTATTGATTGATTGATGAGTGAAGATTGAGAGCGAAGTGAGCAGCAGAAAATAACAAAACGAATAAGCAGGTCAGAGAACAAAGCGAGCAAATAGGGCAGGACCAGAAAAAGATCAGAGATTAAAAATTCAACAAATCTCAATTTTGTTTACAGAGACTTCAACATAAAACCCATTCTACACGAAGTGACGCCAATAGTCGAGAAAACAAACACAATAGTCGCCTACGTACGCAAAGACGAGAAAATAACCAAAATGGCGGATTTACGCGGGAAAAGGGCCGCTTTCCCGCGCTTCGACGGCGTCGCTTGGCATTCCGCCATGTCTTACTTCACCGATAAAGAAAAAGTTTCCTGCAAAGAGTTTGAGAGTGATTTCTTCAAGGAGGTTTGCGCGCCTGGTGGTGAAGGAAACGCTGATGTGAAGAATTGTTATGAGGATGGAGAGGAGGAGGCTTTGTCTTCACTTTTGGCGGGAAAGAGTGATGTTGCGTTCGTGGATATGACGACGTATAAAATGATGGCAGGTTCGTTCAAACTGTATAATACTTAAAATTATTTATTTGACCAGTTTGTCTATTTTAAGTCAACAATAATGTTATAAAAAATTGTACTAATCATAATCATTTATCGGGTCTGACATCTTAAAGTCCAAACTACCCTCAAACCATATTCTCTTTTACAATGCCACCAAGCCGCCGGTTTATTGCATTATTTTTTGGGAAACCGTCTGTCTGTCCACTGTCAATCCTCTTTTCTTAGGAACCAAACCTATAATGTACTTCCCGTTGACCTGGAACAATAAAATTTGATAAGAACAAGGGTCTTAAAATTATACGGAACCCTCGGTGCGCGACTCGCACTCGTTTTATTTGATGAAAACTAAGTTCTATTACAGTAGTTTTTATGTACCTATACCTACTTGCCATATAATTTTGTAAGTTTGTAATAATGTGTTTTATTGGCAGACAATCAAACATCAAGCGAGAATCTACAAGAAATAATCGCGCTCTGTCCAGAAGAGAACGAGAAATACTGCTACATAAGCTGGTCAGCGATCGGCCATGTCTTCGTAGCCAAAAACATCACCGCCATGCGACAACAAGAAATCATCAACGTCCTAGGAAGATTAGACCAGCTTTTCGGACGAAACTATCCGTTCAGAAACCCAATGTTTTCGATGTATGGTGCATTCAACCATCAGCTAGATTTACTGTTCCATAGTAATACTAAAGTTTTAGCACATGATAGTGTTTTCAAAATGCATCCTTACAATTCCATGCCTTTGAACTTTGAGAGTAGGTTTTTGAATGTAACTGACTTTGCTTGCAGTTTTGGCGGGAAAGTGACGCCATCTTTAATTTTGACTGTAACGTTTGTAGCTGTGATTTTTGGTTATTAGGTTATTTTTAAGGATTTGTGAGTTGAGATTTAATAAATGTAAGATTTACTTGTTATGTACTGATATTTGATTTAGATTTTTTTTCTTTTACTTTATAACCATAACCAAATTGTTATCGTCTTATCATTTTTAGGTTTCCGTACCTCAAAAGGAAAAAAGGAACCCTTATAGGATCACTTTGTTGTCCGTCTGTCTGTCCGTCTGTCAACCCTCTTTTCTCAGGAACGCGTGGACGTATCGAGTTGAAATTAACGTCACATACTCAAGTCCGTAACCTCTTGGAGCCGCGATATAAATAAAACGTCTAAGTCAACGCACTCAAAAGTAACAGCCGGTTATATCCGAATATTTTGAAATTTCCAAGGGAATCACATGCACACAAAACCTATAGGGTACTTCCCGTAGACCTAAAATCATAAAATTTGGTAAGAAGCAAGGTCATATAGCACAGATAACGAGAAAAATCTCACGTAGGTACCTACGTGTTTCGCGTGAATTTTTGTCTCGATCGCACTTCGGTTTAGATACGTCTTTCCATCATTGTTGTTCATTAGGTGGGAGGTATATTGCAATAGATTGTAAATAGCGTGTCTTTGCGTTTAGTTGTAACACAACACAGGCCATTTGTTGAGACAGCACTGGGAGAACGTAGGTACCATATCTACAGAATTTTACTTATATCAATGGCTCCGGCTGATATATGACAAAAAAACACGTTACAAATCAATTTTCATACACTTTTCTCTCCCGTTAAGTGCGTGAGAAATAAAATTCCATAGAGTTTTCCCTTCCGCATTTGAGTACGCCTGCGTATTTTCTACCCTATTTTTGGAGAAGGAAAAAGCAACTTTCTGAGAAGTAGTATAAAAATTATACCTACTTGGTACTTAAAAATGTAATTACTAACTCATTTTAAGATGAAAAGTTGGAAAGTAAATTATAGACAAATTTGCGCTACTTTGTCTTAAAAAAAAAGTTGTGTGTATCATCAGTGTTTTCAATGAAAGAGACTGCAGTTTTATTCAGATATCTTAAACACGAAAACTTTTTTGCCAATCGATCCTGAAACGTGATTTTTGCGATATCTGAATTTCTTAGTACTCCTACCTCAGTTGGTCCGATAAAAGTTTCTGATTAGTATATTGTATTTCATTTCATTTATTTCAGATAATTAAATAATCCATAGTACACACACACACACATAATTAAATAAAATCCAAAATAACACAGTCAATAAATAAAAAATAAAAATTAAGATTAGATAAATGTATATGAAACAGGATCGATTAGCATCAAAAACAAGATCCGTCAAGTGCGAGTGTAACTCGCGCGCCGAGGGTTTTGAACGTTTGTCAACAAATATGTACCAAAAGTACCGGTTAGAGACTTCGCAATTTAACGAATACCTAAGAATAGTAGGTACCAACCTTTTTTACCAATTTTTCGAAATATTTCAAAAAGTATGAAAGCTACAGAAACTTTAAAAACTGTTTTGTAATGCCCAAACCAATGCCTTTCATTTGATACCCCACTCGGTGGGGTAGCGCCCCTTTTGAAAATTATTCCTTTTTGACCATTTTTCAAAAAGTGTTCTTTTTACAGACTTCTCTATATTTTTCCTGTAAAATATAGATCCATATCTACAAACGCTTCATACATTTTAAATGGATCGCTCTGCAAACTTCGGAGATAGGGGGGGGGGAATGGGTATTTTTTTGACTATTTTCAAAATATTTCAAAAAGTATGAAACCTACAGAAATTTAAAAAACTGTTTTGAAACGTGCAAACCAATACCTTTCATTTGATACCCCACTCGGTGAGGTAGCCTCCCCTTTTGAAAATTATTATCCCCCTTTTTGACCATTTTTCAAAAAGTGTTCTTTTTTCAAACTTCTCTATATTTTTCCTGTAAAATATAGATCCATATCTATAAACGCTCCATACATTTTACATGGATCGCTCTACAATCTTCGGAGATAGGGGGGGGGGAATGGGTATTTTTTCGACTTTTTTCGAAATATTTTAAAAAGTATGAAACCTACAAAAATTTCAAAAAATATTTTGAAATGTACAACATGATACCTTTCATTTGATACCCCATATGACTCTGTAGGTATCTTTTAAAATTTCGGCATCACAATTTGTATGGAAAATGTTAATTTTGATTTTTCATTTATTTTCATTTATTTTTCTCTAAATCTGTACAGGCGCACGAAATGTATTATTATTTTAAATTTCAAGTTGATAGCTGCAGTAGTTTTTGAGTTATTAAGGAGGGAAAAAAGGACAGACAAAGCGAGACCATAAGGGTTTTGAAACCGATCTCCGATCATCAAAACCCTAAAAAAGATTTCGTGTAAAATGCCAATTTTCCTGCTAACGTGTGAATGGGAATAAACATTTCCCATTTTCCTGTAGTGACACCGGTTAAGGTACCTCTCCGTAATGCCTCGTCCAAAAAAAATCTGTGGTGAAGCTGGTAAAGCTCTGGCGCTGTGGAGACCACACCTCGCAGATAAGTCCCGAGGATTGGATAAACTTCAATGTTTCCCCTGTAGGTGGAGCTAACGGCGCTAGAGTTCGTAGGAAGTCGCAGAGATTTTCGACATCTACGTCACTTGACCTCGTGGTTTAGTTGGTTAGCATAGCACGTTCCCGTACTGAGGGAAGAATGCGGGTTCAAGTCCCGTCGAAGTCGAAATTTTTTGGGATAATATTTGATTTCTTAGAATGATGGCTTTTACGCACTATAACAAAGTTGGGGGCACTTGTGGCGTCAGATAATTTGCAAACAGACGACCTCTGTGGCGCAGCGGGTGAGAATCCGCCTGCGACGCAAGAGGTCCGGGGGAGTCGCCCCGTGACCACGATCGCTGTAACGCGGTAGAAACGTAGGGGATATAAAAACAAAAGGTACGCGATAAATATCCGATTAAACCATTAACCATAGTTAATGGTTCGCGATTACAAATCGCGAAAGTTTTAAAAGTTTTAAATAACTGTTGGTCTTTAAATAAATACATAAATAATTAATCAAGTCCGAGACCAGAAACAACAATAAAACTTTTATAACTGTCCAGTTTGCTAGATGTCGCTAGTTCCGCGTAAACTAGCTTGAAAGGTCGCCGGGCCTATCGTGTGACGTCATAAGGGCAGGACTCAGGACTATCAGGCTAGGGGTAGGTTTTTAGTGTTAAAGTTATAGATTGATAGATAGGCGTGTGGCTTAGAATTTGCACGATCCCGACTTTTCCCCGGGAGACATGATAGGCGACTTAGGGGTATTCATCGGGAGGCAGACAGCAGCGCCTTTCGCAGAACAGATCCTTCAGTGAACTTCGGAAAAACGGCATGCCCAGCGTGGGGGTTATGGCATTACCCCTTAATGATACGAGCAAATGAGGCGCTTATGTGAGAAGACCAGTTAGTGAACTAGTACAGGCTTGTGATAGTTACGTTATAATGTAACAATTTTTCACATTGTGATTTTGGTTGTGAAAAATAATAAGCTAGTCAACTTAACCTTAGCACATTAGGCAATTAATTATAAAATAAAGCCTATAACTTGTTTGATATGAATATTCCATATCATTATGTACTAGTTTATGCCCGCGGCTTCGCACGCGTTGTTTCTATAAACGCTTAAGGTGATTTCTATCCCATGGGAACTGATTTATGGGATAAAATGTAGTCTATATTTGATTCCAGGATTAGAATTACCTGTATGCAAAATTTCAATCCGATCCGTTCAGTAGTTTTAGCGTGAACAGCTAACAAACATCCATCCATCCATTTATCCATCCATCCAAACTTTCGCATTTATAATTTTAGTGTGATTCTGATTAGTGTGATAGTGTGATGTGATATAAGCCTGTGTAGTTCTTCTAATTAATTACCTAATTGAATGGTGCCCCTTTCCCTACTTCTGAATACGTCCATTTTAACTTGTATTTCTGCGTCCCTGCACCAAAGTGCATTGCATTGTGTCGCATTTCGAAAAAAGGTATTTTTCGAAAAGTCATTTTTAAAATGATATTTGGTAAAATTATTGTAAAGTTATTCGTTTTACCTTTAGTTTTCGCTGTAAATAGTGCAGAACGTAAGTTATTTTTATTTTATTTACTTACCTACCTAACTAATGTGGATTCCGACATTATTATGTTTATAAGAAGTTTGCTGGTATTTATTTTATACTAGCTGCATTCTTACTACCCGTTGTCATATTATCCGTTTTCCCGTAGGAATGAAGCATTTTCCCGCGGTAAAAAGTAGCCTATGTTCATCAGGAATAATGTGGGCTTCTAATGGTAAAAGAATTTTTCAAATCGGTCCAGTAGTTTTGAAGCCTATTCAATACAAACAAACAATCAAATCTTTCCTCTTTATAATTTTAATATATTTTGTACTAGCTTCTGTCCGCGGCTTCGCACGCGCATTTTCAGTATAATAAGTAGCCTATTAACTAAGTTAGGCTTTGCTCTAAACGGACGCCAAATTTCATCTTGATCTGTTCAGTAGTTTTGGAGATGCTAGGTAATAAAAATTCAGATTTCACAAACTTTCGGCTTTATAATATTAGTAGGATTCATTTGTTTTTGAATGTATATCTGTTTGACTTTGGTGTTCTGGGTATTTTCTATGTACAATAAAAAAATCTATCCATGTATGTGATCTATTAAGTATAACCAATTATCTAGTACCCATAACACAAGCTCTGCTTAGCTTGGGGCTAGATAATGCTGTGTGGATGGTCCAGCATCACAAATATTATATATGCGAAAGTTTGGATGTATGGATGGATGTTTGTTACCTCTTCACACCAAAATTACGTACTTAACGGATCGGGCTGAAATTTTAAGCAAGTAATTTTTATAAAGCAAGTTATTCTAATCCTGGAATCAAACACAGGCTTATAACATATTATATTTTTATCCCATAAATCAATCAGTTCCCATAAGATAGAAATCACCTATAAAATTGTTTCCATAGAAACAACGCGTGCGAAGCCGAGGGCATAACCTCAACCTCAGCAGCCTGTATTGGTCCACTGCTGGACGCAGTCCTCCCCCTGATAAGCGCCTTGTTGGCTTTTACCTCATAAACGCGAGCATAAACTAGATAATGATATATTTCAGAATGTGGAACCCTGACTGGCAGTCACCTGCCCTGGCAGGCCGGGGTCTACAGGAACGGAAAGGCCCAGGGCGGCGGGAGACTGCTGGAGTGGGTGTGTTCCGCCACGCTGCTGAGCGATAAAGTTGTGCTATCTGGTAAGAATAGTAATAAATCCAATTAATAAATTAATAGTGTAGTCCAGTTTGTCCAGGTAATATAATTGCCCGAGCGAACGAAGTGAGCGAAGCGTCTCTACATCAAGTCTAGCAAAATTATCGTTTCTGTCAGTATGTCCGTACTCCTCTACAGGTCGTATTTTACAACCGATCGGTACGAAACTTGGTGTATAGATTCTACGATTCTATAGAATTTTATTGTCGCCGGGTTTTTTTGATTAAAGGCGTACTTCCTCCAAAAACAGGCAAAAATGGAGCTTTAGAATGTCTCCGCTTTCAGAGATCTGATTTCGATAATTATATTTTTAATTAAAATGTCGATTTAATAAGAATGATATTATAGAAAATTACAGTTACAGAATAAAACAATTACAACAAATGTATACACTTATATCTATTTCTTAAAAATCTAAGCCGTCACCAGAAGGCAGAGTGCCCAGAATGCTGACAAGAAAGGTCTGTCTGTGTATCTGTCTGTGGTATCGTAGCTCCCAAACGGATGAACCGATTTTCATTTACTTTTTTTTGTGTCATAGATAATTTTATCCCGAGTGTTCTTAGACACGTTTAAAAAAATTGTGAGGGGGGGTTTAAATTTTAAATTTTGTTTTTGTTTTCTTCTTATTTTCTGATGGTAATATAACCAACTGATTCTTTTCCAGCTGCCCACAAACTGTTCTCCCGCCTCTCCAAGATCCGTCCTCTGCCAGCGGCGGGGTACTCCGCGGGTGTGGGGGCGCAACCCTGGCCGTGGCGGGAGCCCGAAGACCTGTCCACGCAGTATTCACAAGTAGGTTGAGAATCATAAACCTATGTCTCCTATGTCCTCCTAGTGGAATTTCGGTCTGTTTCTTTAACTCGTCGGAGACTAGGTAGTCAGGACATATTAAACACTCACATGGTCCCCCGTTGCCCAGACTTTTATGAGACTGGTGCCTCTGGGGAACCAACATTCCAACACGCATGCACAACATGTATGTACCTATACATAACACACCCATGAACATTCCAAAATACGGAATAATATCCAGCCGTAGTAAATGTGTATTGTGATTGTATAAAACGCCGTGCATTTAATTTAATTGTACCTATGTACAAATATCTACTCAATGTCAGGTACTCTAGATTGTTCAATTTTTATGTATTGATCTTTATAATCCCGTTATCACTCGGTGACCTGCTATCCGAGAGGAGGAAATTCAAAAAACAGCGCTACTTGCATACTAATAATAATAGCCTAGCTTCGCGGCCGGTGATTCACCGTTTTGATATATTTTTTACTGTAGAATAGTTTTATAACATTTTATTTTCTATAGTAAAAAATGTATTTTATAAACGAGATTAAAGAATAAATGAGTGTATAATAATAATAATAATAATCATTTATTTCAGACAGCACATTTTTACATACACAAGTCCATATAGGTAGAATCACAACAAGTAGGTACACAGAAACAAATAACAATAAATTAAATTAAAATAGATTGAATTAAAATAAAATTGATTAAGTTAGATTAAATTAGATTAAATTAGATTAAATAAAATTAAAATAATTTAAATTAAACAGCATTATAATTGTTTAAAATATGAGCCTTTGTCCAGTACCGCATAAAGGGGGAGGCTGTGTCCAGCCTTCCTGCAATGACCTGCAGGTAGCTGTTGGCGCTGCCGCGCACCCTGCGCATCAGCGACGCCGATCTCTTGCGCAGGATTGCAGCGAACCCGTCGACCCGCGCCTCCGCGAACATTCCCGATGCGCTACAGAAGCGCGGCAGCCCCATCAGCCACCGGAAGGCATTGTTATATTGGACGCGAAGGGCGTTCCAGGTCTTCTGCGTATGCTTGATCCATAGGCTGCACGTGTAGAAAGACTGGCAGTACGCTCTAAACAGTGTTGTCTTAACCTGCGCACTGCAACGCGCAAACCTACGGGCCAGCATATTAGCTCGAACCGTTAACGCCCTCCGCTCCCTCTCCATGTCTACGTCGTCTGTGAGTGCCTCGGTAACCCAGTGGCCCAAGTACTTAAACTCCGACACTCGCTTCAGCTGATTGCCGTTGAGTGTAACTGGTGGGACTGTAGCGTAAGTTTTTAAACCCGCCTTGAAGACCATCAGTTCACTCTTGCCCGCGTTGTACTTGAGCCCGTGCGCCTCCGCATAACACTCACAGATGCCCATCAGCCTTCTGAGGGCACTGATCGATGGGCTCAGCAGCACCATATCATCAGCGTAGCTGATATTGTTCACGGTGACTCCGTCAATCGAGCATCCGACCCGGGTGCTGCTGAGCTCACGGATCAGTCGGTCTATGTATAGGCAGAAAAGCAAACTAATGCATTACATCTAAATGCTGAATTTACTCCATTTGTTGTAATTAGGTAGTATATGTAGGTATAGTTTTATTTTGTGTATTTTCTGAATTAATGCAATAAATTATTCTCTATTCTATTCTATTCATATTAAAGTGCACAAATAACTGTACTACGGAATGCCGAAGAACGATAACCCGAAAGAACATGAAACCGTAGAACAAAATGACGCAAGCACGCAACATAATGAATAAATAAATAAATAATGCTGGAACAATTCACACAACATTATCTATCCCCAAATGTCTACAAACCGCACAAACATTTGTCCCGAGGCAGGAATCGAACCCGCAACCTCCTGCGTCGCAGGCGGACCTTCACTCGCTGCGCCACAGAGGTCGTCAAATAAATACTAATAGGTCGGTCTGCCGTCCCATCGGAGTATGAGAGAGGGAATAGAGAGAGCGCCTGTGTTTGCGTGCACACTTGTGCACTTATGTTCTGTGCACCTGGCTAGTCTTCGTTGAGACTGACCGACGTAACCGAATTTCGGCTAAGAAGGCATCAACGTGCTTTCCAAGGCACAGGGGTGTAACTCCGACAACTTTCTGACTCTGGGCTGTCATTGGTTGGTACTTTAGGTATTTAAGTACATTTAAATACCATACGCTTAGCCCTACGCTCTTAAATCCTTAATCACCATTTAACACACGAACAAAATTAAAATTTTTAAAAACCTCCCCAACCGATTTTCATGAAACATGGCTAAGAACACTCGGGATAAAATTATCTATGACACAAAAAAAGCTAAACTAAAATCGGGTCATCCGTTTTGGAGCTACGATACCACAGACAGATACACAGACGGACACGTTAAACTTATAACACCCTTCTCTTTTTGCGTCGGGCGTTTAAAATAAAATTACTTGGCCCAAAAAGATATACTACCTTAGTAACTATACAGTACAATACAATAAATAATTCTTAATTGTAAAAATTAAATCAAAACATAGACAAAATAGCAAAATATAATGGGCGGTCTTATCGCTTATAAGCGATTTGTATTTGTATTTTGTATTTATTTATTATGTAACTAACACGATTAAATTAACCAATTACATTAGTTACATAGTTTGAAGTTTAAATAAAATTGTATTACAATTATTGTTACTTACACGTTTAAATTAGTCAAATAAATTGAATTATTGGGAATAACAATAAATAACACATATATATATCATATTATCGATTACACGATATCTTCAGGGCAACCCTTAGATAGGAATGAACATTTCTAATGTAGTGGTTTGTTTCAGGTGATTGCAATTCACCTGGCTCCAGGTTTCCAGCATCGTGGGTGAGTAAAAACAATCATCATCTACACTACAGCATATCTATCGACTGATAAGCGCATAGGCTTTCAACATTAGCGATTCGAAGCATTATCCCCACGCTGGACAGGCGAGTTACGGATCGCAGATTATTCCGCTTCTATGTGGTGCCGGCTTAGAATTTGCACCACCCCAGCTCTTCCCGCGGGTGTCGCAAGAGGCGACTAAGGGATATCCAAGAAGCGGGCAGCAGCGTCTCCTTCAGAACAATTTTACCATTAAACTGCGGTCCCGAACCCGCTTGCCAATCAATCCCCAGATTATGGGCCTTACCCCCAATGAAATAAAAGCCATTAAGACTCTTATCAGGGGGTCTGCGTCCACTGGACCAATACATACTGGTTGTTGCGGTGAGGTGAGGTGAGGATTGGTCGCATTTACCTCATCAGTCCACATATGTCCACTGCTGAACAAACCCCCAACAAATAAAGGAGATGTTGCAATAATCATTACGATTGGCAGGGGGATTGATAATCATGCTGGAGGTGTTCAAAATACTCGGAAAGAAGCTGCTATCCCTTCTCTGGCAGATTCATTAGTCGGCTCTTACGACATCCACTGGCTGAGTTCATCATCATCATCGTATATTACTCCACTGCTGGACATAAGCCTGCCCTCATGAGCACCATAGCGCTCTGTCATCAGCTCCCCGAATCCAGCATCTACCTGCAGTCTTTCGCAGGTCGTAATCCCACCTGGCTGGAGGGCATCTCACTCTACGTTTGCGGAGTCGCGGTCTCAAATAAAGAACACGTTTACGCCAGCGGTTGTCGGTTCTTCGCGCGATATGGCCGGTCCACTGCCACTTCAGCTTGCTGCTTCTCTAAGCTGCGTCGATAACTTTAGTTCTCTGTCGGATGTATTCGTTACGAATCCTTCAGAGAAACTCCGAGTATAGCTTTTTCTATAGCTCGCTGGCTGAGCGACTTTGAACTGGTGAACCAACCCTACCGTGAGTCTCCACGTCTCGAACTGAGAAAGAGGGGATTATTTTTATGTCACGACCGCCACGAATATGTGAGAGATACCGTTCATTTAGCACATTCCGGTACTGACGGAAGGATACGGGTTCAAGTCCCGTCACAGCCGAAAATTTTTGCGATATTATTTGATTTCTTATAAATTACCCTGAGTGTAGTGTGTAGTTACGGACTATAATAACAAAAAATCTTAGAATTAAGCAACGCGACACCTCTCGTCAAACGAACTAAATGTAACTTTAGTCTTTGAACAGGATTGGATAAATTTCAATGTTTCCCCTGTAGGTGGAGCTAACGGCGCTAGAGTCCGTAGGAAGTCGCATAGATTTTCAACTCCCACGTCACTTGATCTGATGCGGGTTCAAGTCCCGTCGAAGTCGAAAATTTTTGCGATATTATTTGATTTCTTAGACCATGAACTTAATTGTTTAATATTCTGATTCCCAGTGGAGGTGGCGGCATAGAATACTACGCAGACGACATTTCAGTGGTGATCGTCGCAAAGCCGTTCACATTATCGGCAACCATCCAACCTGTGTGTCTAAACTTCGAGTACGACTTTGAAGAGAAGCAGCTCAGTGACGGGTCTATTGGAAAGGTAATCTATTCAACTGTAAAGCGGGATTTCCACTGAAAAAGAGTATTGAGCGGGAAATGGTGGCGGAACGGACCGCCTTTATATTTCATTTCATTTATTCACAAACAAATACATTTGTGTCGGAATATTTACAGTTTAAAAAAAATATAA
This sequence comes from Eupithecia subumbrata, assembly GCA_949316285.1. NCBI lineage: Eukaryota > Metazoa > Arthropoda > Insecta > Lepidoptera > Geometridae > Eupithecia > Eupithecia subumbrata. The sequence goes on along the minus strand of OX438637.1, from coordinate 8,211,543 downwards.
ATATAAAATAAAATAACCACATAAATCAAAATACATAATAAAAGTTAAAATAAATGCAATGTCACCACAAAAATAAATTAATACATTATAATAGGTATATTAAATTGGATCACAAATGAAATAGGTACACACTCAGGTAAAAATATAAATAATTCAACACACTCAGGTACACATTCAGGTAAAAATATAAATAATTCAACACGCTCTATCATTGACTTAGCTTAGGTATCGGTTTCTTTTATTCTTTGGGCTAGATGTGTTTGATTTTTGTCGCTATAATAATTGTCAATTGAGTAGTAACACTTTTCCAGTAAGAAATGCTTCAAATGCTTTCCAAACTTAACAGGACAGTATATAGTTTTAAAGATAACAGGAAGTCTATTGTAGAGTTAAACAGCCTGATATCGAACACAATGCTATGCAATATCTCATCATCGGTCTACGCTAGTCCAAGGTAGCCTCTCCTGACGCCATAGCGTCTTCAGCCGCATCCAGCATCAGCCAGCAGTCTACACTGAAAAAATAATTGTTTACATTGATTAGGATCTTGTATTGTGTGATCACGCACATGAATCCATTTGAGCCTGATAAGATCTTGTCTTCTGTGACTACGAGAACTTAGTTAAATCGTAATAGCTCCTTCTACCAAGTAATGAATTGGCCTTATAAAGTTAGTAGTTAGTTAGTAGTTATTTAATTTAATTCAGAGATTAAATGCAACAAAGTTGTTTGCTAACCCCGTGCAAATAAATGTTTCATAATTATGACAAAGTGAATATTTATTTTGACTGAGAGCATTGACATCATTAATGTGCATATTTTTTGTTTTATACAAATTCAATATGTTGCAAATACCATGCATTCTTGTTTGTATTAAATGATATATTTATCATTCCAACTAAAATCGTCAAATCGTAAAGGCGTCAAATTTTGACGCCAACTAAGATAAAATGCGTCTTAGTTGGACTGAATTTTTTTCAGTGTAGATAAGATCGTTAGCCCGCTGTATGGCAATGCTGATGTGTCGCGCCAGATACTCACCAGTACTCGGGTCACGCGTTGCTTCGACCAGACGCTCCGATAATTTTTTGATAACCAGGTGATCCTCGGCACGCCGTGGACCCAGTGCCTCGACTGTAAGGGAAGAATAGATACATTTTGGTTTGGTGAGGTTGGTGCATATTCACAATGGTTTAACAAAAAAAGCAGTTACCAATTTAAAATAATCTTGAATTTAAAAAATATCTATCTATGTAGTGTATTGTATTAAGTATATCAGTTATCTAGTACCCATAACACAAGCTCTGCTTAGCTTGGGGCTAGATAATGCTGTGTGAATAGTCCAGCATTATTTATTTATTTATTTTTATTTATTTTTTCCAGTCCCACGGCTGGCTATATGACTACTATGACGAGGAAGATGATAAACTATCCTACTATCAACATGTGAAGCCTCTCTACCACGTGCCTCTCAGCACTTGTCTGAATGATGACGTCACGGACCAGCTGGACGCCGCTAGCGTCAAGTTGTTGGCGCTGGCTGTCAGCGATAAACTGTGTTTTGGAGCTAGACAGAGTGAGTAGACAGACACTAGACACTCCACCACGTGCTTCTCAGCGCCTGCCTGAACAATGACGTCACGGACCAGCTGGACGCCGCCAGCGTCAAGTTGCTTTCGCTGGCTGTCAGCGATAAACTGTGTTTTGGGGCTGGACAGAGTGAGTAGACAGACACTAGACACTCCACCACGTGCTTCTCAGCGCCTGCCTGAACAATGACGTCACGGACCAGCTGGATGCCGCCAGCGTCAAGTTGCTTTCGCTGGCTGTCAGCGATAAACTGTGTTTTGGGGCTGGACAGAGTGAGTAGACAGACACTAGACACTCCACCACGTGCTTCTCAGCGCCTGCCTGAACAATGATGTCACGGACCAGCTGGATGCCGCCAGCGTCAAGTTGCTTTCGCTGGCTGTTAGCGATAAACTGTGTTTTAGGGCTGGACAGAGTGAGTAGACAGACACTAGACACTCCACCACGTGCTTCTCAGCGCCTGCCTGAACGATGACGTCACGGAACAGCTGGACGCCGCCAGCGTCAAGTTGCTTTCGCTGGCTGTTAGCGATAAACTGTGTTTTAGGGCTGGACAGAGTGAGTAGACAGACACTAGACACTCCACCACGTGCTTCTCAGCGCCTGCCTGAACGATGACGTCACGGAACAGCTGGACGCCGCCAGCGTCAAGTTGCTTTCGCTGGCTGTTAGCGATAAACTGTGTTTTGGGGCTGGAAAGAGTGAGTAGATAGATACTAAATACTCCACCGCGTGCCTGCCCGGACGATGACGTCGCGGACGGGCTGGACGCAGCCAGCATCAAGTTGGTGACGCTGGCTTTAAATGATAGCGATAAGATGTGCTTTGGGCTCGACAGAGTGAGTAGCGGATAGACTGGCCTAGGTCTGCCTGGACGATGACGTCACGGGCGGGGTGGACGTCACCAGCGCCGAGTTGAAACGTTTTAGGGATATATAGTTCTTAGTTAATGGTTTAATCGGGTATTTATCGCGAACCTTTTGTTATTTTACTACGTTTCTACCGCGTTACAGCGATCTGACTGACTGACGCGATAAATACCCGATTAAACCATTAACTAAGTTAACAACTCGCGAAAGTTTAAAAAGTTTTATATATTTCTTATTTCTATATCATAGGAGCAACAAATGGGATAAATAGCCTGTTATGCCACGTCTAGGCCGATAAGTATAAAATATTTTAGCCCTATACGTTCAGTATCTTTGGCATGAAGGAGTTACAAACATACACCCACGCATTTAACTACACTTGCGAGCTTTAAAATGGAATCGCTTCATCGCGAGTTGATCAAAACAATTTTTTTACAATTTATGTACAATGAACTATAGATTGTGGTATATCATTTGAAAGGTAATTTTGTTACCTTTCAAGTGATATCAAGGAGATTTAAAATTAATTAAATTGGCTACCTAAATTTTGGGAGTTATTGCAATAGGTCGAAGTTGCATCTATCGGCGCCGGAGCTGGATTAGCTGGATTTCTCCCTCGTATCCGCTGTTTTAGCTCGTCCCACATATGCCAGATTGGGTTCAAGTCAGGAATAAGGGCTGACCAGTCTAGTGTGGGAATGCCGACATGGAAGACGTCTGTCGGTACTGTCTAGTCACTGCTGCGGTGTGGCAGCGGACATTATCGTGCATTAAATCAAAATTTATCGTCGCCAATAAATCCTGCGTAAGGGAAAACATAACTTAACTCATAGTTCACTGCAAAGAAATTGTAAAAATTAGTCTTGAAAAACGCTTGAAGCGATTCCAGTTTAAAGCTCGCAAGTGTAGTTTACTTACAAAGAACATTACAACTAAGGAACAAATAAGACCTCGTAATGACAAGTGAAAAGTTGAGCGAACTACAGACTGTTGCCAACAATTTAGAAGTTGCAAGCTGATCCTTAATACCAATCTAAAGCGTCCCCATGACGCTGGCTTATACATCCATCCAAACTTTCGCATTTATAATATTGAAGTGTGCAGAGGGTGCGCGTTGAAGTCTTTTGTATGCTGCAAAAGTCCATGGTAGCACCCGCTATCGACGAAAATGTTAATCTTCATGGTGGAGGAAGGAGCTATGGTACCGGAAAAGTGATATATCTAAAAGGACGCACACATAGGTCACTAAAAAGATTTGACAAAACGCACCTTTGGCGAAAATTGAATAATGACGAAAAGCAGTTTTGCAAACACGCATGTCTAACGACGACGTCACAGAGTAACTATATAGAGGACGTTTAGTTTTAGGGTTTTTGTTTCTTTTTCGCCAGCGTCTTCACACACAAATGTCCATGTGAGTCTTAAAAATAAATGATTTATTTTCAATTGTTTCCCGCCACCGTGGATAGCTTACGTCACGCTCTTACCGCGTTCAATTTGTTTTAGTTAAAACGATAGTTAGACACCACCGTAAGCACTTCTTAACCCCCGACGCAAAAAGAGAGGGGTGTTATAAGTTTAGCGTGTCTGTCTGTGTATCTGTCGTTGGTATCGTAGCTCCCAAACGGATGAACCGATTTTCGTTTAGTTTTTTTTGTGTCATAGGTAATTTTATCCCGAGTGTTCTTAGCTATGTTTAATGAAAATCTGTCGGGGGGGTTTTTAAAATTTTAAATTTTAGTATTATTACAAAGTTACTTACGTGCTTTACAATTTTACATTAGTTTACTAGCGCAAATGCCTATCGCGCAAATGGAGCCACGGCCGGTGTGTTAAAGGAAAAGCCTATAGGTACCCAGTGTTTTACCGGACTGTTAGAATAATGGTTTATTATTGTTATTCCCCATTTTCCCCAGATACTTCTGCCCCCTGCACTTTCGAAGAAGAAGACGGTTCAGGAGTTTCCTTCCCCACCCTAGTCAACGGAACCACTCGGTACTTCCTTCGCGGAGTCTTATCAGGCCCTATAGAGGGCCCCAAGGACTGTACAATACTGACGAATTATATGTTCACTTCGCTTCTGAAGCATGAGGGGTTTATAAGGAAGTTTGTGGCGACGGGCGAGGACAAATCACCGTAAGTAAAAATCTATTACAACGATATGACTTGCGGTGTTCTGAGTTTTCTTATATTTCTATAAAAAACAAATATAGCTGGAAAATCCACAAAACGTCTTGCGCCAAATAATCCAAACACAAGTTTAGGGTACTAGGTAACTGATACACTTCTCATACATTACATAGATAGATATTTTTAGAGAACACTTTTAAACAGATATCTGCATATAGTAAGAAGTAAGGCGGGAATGCGGGAATATACCTGCTGTATCGCAGGCGGACTTTAACCTGACAAAGATCATTCAATGGCTAACATATATCTAATTGCAATTCTATGTGTGTTTTTTAGCCCCCAAACAAGCAAATGCATCCTCCCTCCATACCCAGATCACGGCACGTATACCATCACCACGACCAACATGGACGCACCAGGGAAGGAATACTCCATGGAGACTCTGACAGTGACCTGCGAGCCAGGGTACGGAGTCATAGGGTCGCACAAGGCCGACTGCTTCAACGGGTACTGGCTGCAAGGGTTCCCCAAATGCGTGCGTGAGTACAAATTATATAAATAATAATTTAATAATGAATTAAAATTTATTTCCAAAAATGGTTGATGGTTTAGGTACAGAATATATATGTATATCTAAAATTAGATACTATATTGCTTAAAATTACCAATAAGTTCATGATACTGTAAGTAACCAAAAACCTAGTGCTGACAATGCATCGTCTCCTCGCTCTTACTAAGTAAAGACTTGTGATAAGACGCGAGGGCTAACTCTACCTCGGCAGACCCAGGGAGTGCGGGTTTAGTATGTTAAATAGTTGGTACATAGAAAAAACAATCATCAAGCAGATTTGTAGAAACTCATTGATAAATCTGATAGCTTGCAATCGAAATTTCCTTCGAACACTGTTTGGCTGGTGTATCTACCTACGGCCAAAGAAGTCGGCAAAGGTTCCATAATATCTTGTTCTTGAAGCAATACCTCCAACACTAGCTAAGACAGTGCGAGGTTTTTATGTGCCAATAATTCGACATGGCTATTTTCGGGACTGGACTGGTTGTGTAGAGGTATACCTAATGCACGATACACTCCCTTTATGTTCCAATTCTAATTAGTTCTAATTTATCTGGATGAATTGTTTGTAATTTTCATTTTTTTTTAGAAAACTGATATTTGTTTTGAGGTTCTCTTTTCCGTGTAGGCCGTGACAGGATCAAACTGAAAATCAGCGTTGAACCGCGCGCACGCGTGGTTCAGCACAGAGCTGAGTTTGACCCTTTTTGGCCAACAGGGACCGCACTGTCGCCATTTGTACACCCTGTTTGTATGTATGTGTTGGTTCAAATAAATTCGTTTTCTTTCTTTCTTTCTTTCTTTATGCAAGATATCAGTGCAGATCGCATTTATCCAGCTCGGACTAATTCATATGAATCCAATCTATAGACTGATGTGTAGATTCAATTATTAACTCATTATTAACTAAAACATAGCAATCAAAGAATTAAACAAAAAGAAACAAATTAAAACTAATATTAACTTGTTATTATTTATTATTGAAACAATTGAGCTAACTGCAGAATGTTGCAATCAATCTCAACTGATCCATATCAATACCAGTCGTCGCGTCCCCACGACACTGGCTGCATTGCCCCGCTGTATGACAATGCTGATGCGCTGTGCCAGATACTCACCAGCTCTCGGGTCACGGATCGCTTCAACCCGACGCTCAGATATTTTTCTGGATAGCTGCGGAACCCCACGGACCTAGAGTCTCGACTTCCAGGGGAGCATTCCATCATCATATTTCTCGTTCGTTCCAGGGATGTGTTTCCTAAAGCCCCACCCCAGCGTGGTCCACGCTTGTACCACAACCGACGGTGCATGCGGTCCCGCGGTCCCACCTGGCACGTTGGTGTCGGTGCGCTGTGCTGAACCCAACTACAGGGCACCAGCGCCACTGCCTAATATGAGCTGTTCTGCAGATGGCTACTGGGATTATGTCGCTAGATGCGTACCAGGTATGGAACTGTTAGAACTTTAGAAGATCTTCTAGAACCACTTTTTCTTTTTATAATTCCGGAAGGTCCACCTGCGACGCAGGAGGTTGCGGGTTCGATTCCCGTCTCGGAACAAATTTGTGTACGATCTGCAGAAATTTGTTCCGTTTGTCTGGGTGTTTTCTATGTATAATAAAAAATATCTATCTATGTAGTGTATTGTATTAAGTATATCAGTTATCTAGTACCCATAACACAAGCTCTGCTTAGCTTGGGGCTAGATAATGCTGTCTGAATTGTCCAGCATTATTTATTTATTTATTTATACCTCGATCTCAACCTTAACGGCCTGTATTGGTCCTTGACTGAACGCAAGCCTCCCCCTGATAAGCGCCTTATTGGCCTTCATCTCATGGTATTGCCCATAATCACCACGCAGGGCAGGCGGGTTGGGGATAGCAGTTTGGTGGTAGAATTGTTCTGTATGGGACGCTGCAATGCCCGCCCCCTCTTACGACACCCGCAGGAAGAGTTGGGGTGGTGCAAATTCTAAGCCGGCACAGCACGGTGATGTTGTTCATAAAGTGCCTCTCCATTACTGACGGTCGGTGGTCATCCTCTTCAATTTTTCCTTATCCAGGGCTAGACTAAATAGGTCTACCGCCGTCAGACTCTCTTCTACAGAAGACTCCAAAACGATAATTGATTCGTAGTTTGTTTTAGTGTGTATTCATAGCAAAACGGCGCAAAACTTTTTATCTGCTTATACCCCGTCCACACATTTATTTTCTTCTCGACCGGCTGGGCCACCTGGTCATTTTTGGCTATGTCCAGCAGTCAAAGACTTAAATGGTTCTGAAAAGATAATGATAATGATGAATAAGTTTGACGCATAGGACATAACACCGCTATTTATGGAAGATAAAATCCAGGGCCTGATTTAAAAGAGACCTTCTCAACCACTGCTAATGTAATCTAATCATCAGATTGCGGACGAGTAACCCCCTTGGGTACAGAGCTGGTGGTGGACGGTCTTCCTGCCAAGAAAGGCGAGCTACCGTGGCACGTCGGGGTCTACAAGAAGACGTATAGCCCTTACATGCAGGTCTGCGGGGGGTCCCTCATCAGCAGCCATCTTGTTATATCTGGTAAGTCATCGAACCAATTTCATATTTCCACCCACGAATGCTTGTACTGTTAATAAATAAGATTATCGTCTAGCGTAGTACAATAGCATAGACAGGTCTTGTCTGTTATTTTCCAAAAGCGTGTCTTTCAGTTTTGAGTTTTAGAAATTTTTCTCGTTCTGGTTCAAGGTTCAAAGGTCACCAATCTGGTATGACTGGTGACCTTTGAACCTTGTGAAAGTAGTTTTGGAGCGCAAGCACGGACTTAGATAAAAATCGCTATGTATTAAGGGTATGGATAGCTGGGTCCTAATTCCACAAAATTAATTTTACTACTCATAGAAACACCCAGAACACCTTGAACAAATATCTGCAGATCGTACACACATTTGTCCCGAAGCGGGAATCGAATCCGCAACCTCCTGCGTCGCAGGCGTGAGTATGCGTATCTTTTTACACTCAATTTTACCATTTTTATGGCATACTTTTCTTTGCTGTATTAATTTTGTATGGTCCGTGATCGTTGTTCTTTGTAGTTTTCAAACACATTCAAAAGATTTCATTTTCTTCCAGCTGCCCACTGCTTCTGGAGTGACCTAGAGAAGCAGCTGCCGGCAGAGCAGTTCGCGGTCACGGCCGGCAAGCTGTACCGCGCCTGGGACGACCCCGCTGATGATGCACAGAAATCTGATGTGCGTGTCTCTTACCTACCTCATACTTACTTAACCTATATTCTTATCTAGATCCAAGATTATGTCAATAAAAACATTTACTAATGAAAACTTAACTAAAAATGATAACGATAACAGAAAATAGCAAGGTAACAGAAATGTAATCACTAAAATAAATTGGGGTTTATTGGGCTTTAATTATGTACTTAGAAACTCACCATTAAAATATTATTTAAAGATATTTATTTATTTATTTATTAAGATCTTTTTCTGGTACATTTTTATTTATCAGAAATTAAAGAAAATTACAGTAACAGAATAAAACAATTACAACTAATATATCCACTTATATCTATTTCTTAAAAATCTAAGCCGTCACCAGAAGGCAGAGTGCCCAGAATGCTGGCAGCATTGCCACGTTGAATGGCAATGCTAATTCGTTGACCAAAATAGAAATGTACTTAGTAGTTTTATGATCTACGTAAGTCGAAGTCTGGATTAACATAAAGGTTACGATTTTTTTATACCGAAAGAGCGTGTGTGAAGCCGCTCGGGATGAAACAAATTTTCTACACAAAACGTTTGCAAGGGACGGATGTTTTAAACATAGATAAACCAAGCAAGAACGCCAAGGCACTAAGTATTTACAACCACTCGTATCTCCAGGTGAAAGCAATCCACCTGCCCCCGCGGTTCCAAGGCTCGGCGTCCAACTACCAGGACGACATAGCAGTGCTGGAGGTGACAGTGACCTTCCAGTACCGGCCGCATGTGCGCCCCGTCTGCCTCAGTTTTGACAGCACGTTTGAGAAGTTGCAACTGCAAGCGAATAACTTGGGGAAGGTAAGGAATTGCTTTTGGTACAACTTACCTATTGAAAGACCACTTCCCAGAATATAAAACGGACAACTGGGGTAACTGACGATTGAGGATACAGACAATTTGGAAAACGGACAATTTGCGAAATGGACAATTTGGGAAACGGACGAATTAAGGTTATATCAGCGGACATTGTATTTATATATATTATTATTTTATTATTATAATTATTAATTAATTTCAGATGATAAAGGTATCCATAACACCCATAATTTTTCATAACATCCTTAATTCCATATATATACATAATGTTGATTTGTATTTACAAATCAGAAATTTTACAATGATTTTTGCTTACACATGATCTATTTAAAAGAACCTTAGTGTAGTAAACCGAATTAAGTTATAATACTACATACAAACCAAAACTAAGTAGGTAATATTTTGATCAATAAAAATCTAGGTAGGTAAATATACATATAAGGTATGTATATCTGTCCTGTGGTTCTCTCTTTAATCTTCGGCCAAACCTGCATGTCAAACACGCGCTACGCGAAGCGGGAGCGTCAACAACGCAAAACTTTTCCCTTGAAAAGTTCCTGCGTCTCAGTCGCGAAGGTTTGCAAGGCTCCATTTTGTCAGATTAAACAAATTATAATTATTCATTTATTTCAGAAGAAAATCCATAGAATATCCATAGAAGTCAATCAGTTACTTAATTATCCAGGTGGCAGGCTGGGGCCTGACCTCTGCCAACGGATCACCGTCCCCCGTGCTGCGCGCCGTAGAGCTCCCCTACGTGGATGTAGGCACTTGCATCGTGGAGTCTCCGCCCCACTTTCGCGAGTACATCACCAGCGACAAGATCTGCGCTGGCGGCGATGCAGAGTCTCGGTTTGGTGGTGAGTCAAATATATTGTAGGATACTTTGATCTTGCCAAGGCTTTTGATACGGTATCGATCTAATATTCTAGGAAAGCTGGACTAAACAATTATATTATAAATGCGAAAGTTTAGATTTTTATTTATTTTTGAAGGCAACCAACTTGCGATACCACAAAATTAATTAAATAACAATAACCAAGTCTAGTCAAAATCAAATCAAAATCAAAAACTCTTTATTTACATAAATACAATAAATGTACACTTAGAAAAGGTCAAATTATAAAACTATAGCTAGTGCTGTCAGATGTGATAGAATGTGGAGTTATTCAAGGTAAAGATGCGCGACTGCGAATGATCTGGCTAGTCGAATAATCTACAACTACTAATTTACTCATTCGACTTGAATATTAGTAATATACTAATCTTCAAAGTCGAATGACAACTACTAATTAGTAATTACTAATGCCTCTACGAATTGATCGAGTCGTCGAATAACGAATTAAGTTCGACTGCCCGACTCGAGCAGTCGCCTTTACTAACCAAATTAGTAACTAATATGGTTAGTAATGGCGAGAGGCGTCGAATAACGAGTTAAGTTCGACTGCCCGACTCGAGCAGTTGCCATTACTAACCATATTACCTAGTTACTAATTTGGTTAGTAATGGCGAGTCGGGCAGTCGACGCGAAATCAATTCTTTATTCAACGCCACTCGCCATTACTAACCAAATTAGTAACTAATTTGCCCTAGTCATTCGAATGGTTCGAATGATTTGTAAATCAAATGAAATCATTCACAGTCGCGCATCTTTACTTCAAGGTCCTGCGGTAAGACCAATTCTGTTTCTTATTTATTTCATGTTGTGTTATTGAATATTTCAGCTCTCTGCAAAGGCGACAGCGGCGGAGGCCTATCGTTCCCAGGTGCGGAGCGCGGTTTAGAGCGTTATTACCTCCGAGGAGTTGTCTCTACAGCACCCAACAACGAGCACGCTTGCAACACTGCCAGCTTTACCAGCTTCACCGCACTCAACCGGCATCAGGACTTCATCAAGCAGTTCCTTACTGATGAATAAAAAAATGACGCAGCTTTTTATTTGATCCACAACTAGCTACAACAATTTTGGTGATATCTGCGCCATTTGGTAATAGATTTTGATGACATTTCAGTTTTTTTTTTGTATTTTATTTGTATTTATTTATTCCATCGTAGGTACACTTGTTGTTACACTTGATGTCGTTACATTCTATATTTTATTCCTATTTAAACAATAACACACATGTATTTCGCTGTAGGAAACACCATAAGGTACAAAGAAAAAAAACAGACTGACATGACTGAAAATAAATAATAAAAATAATTGATTGGAATCAAATAAATAATTGACGACCTCCGTGGCGCAGCGGGCGAAAGTCCGCCTGCGACGCAGGAGGTTGCGGGTTCGATTCCCGTCTCGGAACAAATTTGTGTACGATCTGCAGAATTTTTTTCCGTTGGTCTGGGTGTTTTCTATGTATAATAAAAAAAAATATATCTATCTATGTAGTGTATTGTATTATGTATATCAGTTATCTAGTACCCATAACACAAGCTCTGCTTAGCTTGGGGCTAGATAATGCTGTGTGAATTGTCCAGCATTATTTATTTATTTAATTAATTAATTAATTAAAGGGCATTGTCAAACTATACTAAAAATAATGTACAATATAACAAACATAATAAACTAAGAAAATAATAATGATATGTCAGAAATTAAATAATTTAAATTAAATTCACATTTAAATAAAGCTGCTGTATAAGGGCATTGTCAAAGTAAGTAGTTGTTGTATTAAGGTTAATTCCGAGGTGGTCTTCTATGAGTTTGAATCTCACGGGATTGCCATATACGCCGTAAAACGTAGATTTGTAAAACAACATCATATGATTAATTCACGAACCTAACCTCAACCTCAACAGCCTGTATTGGTCCACTGCTGGACGCAGGCCTCCCCCTGATAAGCACCTTATTGGCTTTTATCTGATGGGGGGTAATACATTGTCAGTCAGGGCTCATATGCTGGCCCGCAGATTCGCTCGATGTACAGATGCGGTGAAGGTTACTTTATTCAGAGCATACCGTACGTCATTTTACTCAGCGACTCTGTGGGTCAATGTTATGTACTGCCTAAATCTGTTCCTATCTGGATGAAGGATTAGGTGTACTTCAATGATTGGATTTTATTTGCTTTTTATAACGAATTTTTAATGCTCTCAAAAATATGCATTACATGGCAAAATCAGTAAGTAAGTGAAGTAAGAACGAGTGAGTGAAATACGAATGACAGAAAATGAATGGAAGAATGAATGGGTACACAGATAAAAAAAAATAATTAAATTTATAGATTGTCGTTGAGGGGTTCTTTGAAGTGGTTCCACCGTCGTCGGATAGATGGCGCTAAACGTGACATCTGAACAGTCAACTATACCCAAAAAGCTTAAAATGCTCTGCGGGTCCAATATAACAAAGCGTTTAGGTTGCTGTTGCGACTACCGCGATTCTGCAGTGCTTCGGCCATGTTCGCCCAGGCACACACCGACACCTTCGATGCCATCTGGCGAAAGAAGTCGGCCACCCTACTCAGCAGAAACCGGGGGAGTAGCAACGGTATCCTAACCACGATTGCTGAAAAATTTTACTGTCCTGTAATTTATAAATTAGTCCAAAGGAGAAAATCAGTAATTAAGTTTAAGTACTAACCTTGATGTTAGTACTTAGGATTGTAAAATTATCTGAATAAATAAATTCAATTATTATTATTAATTATTAATACCTATAATCCCCACGCTGGGTATGCGGGTCGGGATCGCAGTATGGTGGTAGAATTGATCTGAGGGGGCGCTGCTGCCCGCCCCCGGTGCCTATCCCTTAGTCGCCTCTTTCGACAACCGCGGGAAGAGTTGGGATGGTGCAAACTCTAAGCCACACAACGAGCATTAATTAACGATCAATAGAGGTATACTTGTTAAACGAAAATCGGAGTTTCTGATTCGATATCGTGTTAACGCTAATCTTGTGCAAGTGACATTAAAGTCAAAGTCTCAAAAATCTATATTTTCTTGTATAAAACGTACAATTTATGTTTTTATCATAAGATCGGCTTCCATACCCTACCCGACATGTGCATTAATGTTTACAAAGCTCTGTTATATTTTTATCAAGCAATAAAACATTATATACTGAATTGAGCTTAAAAACTAATAAGAAACTTCGGTTTTCGTTTTCTGAGTAGACCACCTGGTTTCCATGGCAATGCCGCGTAAACAGTTTCATCTATGTGTCATCAAACTAAATTAGAATCGAGTTTTAATAGATGGTGACATCTATTAATACTCGACTAGAAAAATTTAATCACGCTTTCGAAGTGTTCCAGTCTTAAAACGACTGGTCACACACAATTTTTTGCACGTGAACTATGTTCACGTGCAAAAATACATATTTACCAGAATTTAAAGTTGGTTCATAGTTTTTCAAGGCACGCCAAATTATTTTAAACTATCACGAGAAGAAGTCGTCAACAATCGAAAACAGGCTTGCCAAGGTCTAAAAACATCCATAAAACAGACAAGTGATAACTAAACAAAACAGAACTTATGTAAATAAAATAACATAGGTAAATTTATATGAAAATCTGCCATAAACGGGCATCTTTTTGTTAACTGGCCAACTCAACTTCTAGATCAGTCCACATGCACCCTTAGCACCAGTTCTAGAGATAAACCATTCTAATAAAAATCTTTACCTACAACTACAATTAAGCCTTCTAAGTAAACCCCACTTTCTTAGTAAATCAATACAAGAACAAAATTAAAAAAATTAGAAACCCCCCGACAGATTTTCATGAATCTATCAATGACACAAAAAACAAGATCCGTCAAGTGCGAGTGTAACTCGCGTGCCGAGGGTTTTGAACGTTTGTCAACAAAAGTACCGGTTAGAGACATCACAATTTAACGAATACCTAAGAATAGTAGGTACCAACCTGCAATTCAGATGGATGCTTCGGTTAAATGGGTGGTTCGGTTAAGGTGGGTAATGGTAAATTTCTCGACTTTTTTCGAAATATTTCAAAAAGTATGAAAGCTACAGAAATTTGAAAAACTGGTTTGAAATGTCCAAACCGATACCTTTCATTTGATACCCCATTCGGTGAGGTAGCCCCCCCTTTTGAAAATTATTCCCCCCCTTTTTGACCATTTTTCAAAAAGTGTTCTTTTTTCAAACTTCTCTATATTTTTCCTGTAAAATATAGATTCATGTCTATAAACGCTCCATACATTTTACATGGATCGCTCTGCAATCTTCGGAGATAGGGGGGGGGGGGGGGGGGGGAATGGGTATTTTTTCGACTTTTTTCGAAATATTTTAAAAAGTATGAAACCTACAAAATGATACCTTTCATTTGATACCATATGACCCATATGACTCTGTAGGTAGCTTTTAAAATTTTGGCATCACAATTTGTATGGAAAATATTCATTTTCATTTTTCATTTATTTTCAATTATTTTTCCTAAAATCTGTACAGGCGCACGAAATGTATTATTATTTTAAATTTCAAGTTGATAGCTGCAGTAGTTTTTGAGTTACTAAGGAGAAAAAGGACAGACAAAGCGAGACCATATGGGTTTTGAAACCGATCTTCGATCTTCAAAACCCTAAAAACTAAACGAAACTCGGTGCATAGGTTTAGGAGCTACGATACCACAGATATACAGACAGACACGTTAAACATATAACACGTTAAATTATAACTCTTTTTGCGTCGGGGGGGTTTAGAGGAAGCGGCGTGGAATTTGTCGAGTCTTTCTTGGGCGAACGAAACGTGGTTTTGATAACGCATAGGCCTTGATTGTTTTGCTAGAAAATTAGAAGCCCTGAAATTTTGAGGCTGCCATACTCATATTTTTAAATTTGCCGCGCTTTTTCAGTATCATCCCTCGGTAGATAAAACAAGCTGAACGTGTTTGAAGGTATGATGTAATTCGTGCTGACTGTATCACTTATTATAAAAATGGTTACGGTATGGGAAGGCTGCGAGATGGGAAGGATCCCATTTTTGAAGAATGGTCTCTACTGGAATCTACCAACTTTCTTATTTTAGATGGTTTGTCGGGGTCTTGTACCTTAAAGTTTTCAAGGCCCTTACACTGATATAAATTAGATATGCCTAGATAGTACGAACAATACTTTTTTTGTCGACCTCCGTGGCGCAGCGGGCGAAGGTCCGCCTGCGACGCAGGAGGTTGCAGGTTCGAATCCCGCCTCGGAACAAATTTGTGTACGATCTGCAGAAAGTTCCGTTGGTCTGGGTGTTTTCTATGTATAATAAAAAAATATCTATCTATGTAGTGTATTGTATTATGTATATCAGTTATCTAGTACCCATAACACAAGCTCTGCTTAGCTTGGGGCTAGATATTGCTGTGTGAATTGTCCAGCATTATTTATTTATTTATTTATTAAATACATTTTTTAAAATTACCAGAATTTTTTTTAAAACACGTTTATCTAGGACCAAAGTGCTTGAGAAGACAAATCCAACGAACCCAAACTCGACGGGGTTAAGTCGTTTTGTTTAGGAGTTATGGCCACCTTCCGTCTCCATCATCAGACCAGCTCGATGGTACCATGACATTGCATTGTCACCGAACTTGCACAAATATGCCTAATTTCAATTCAATCTGTTGATCATAACTGGTCTAAAATGCAGTTTGCAAGACTCTCCCATACACAAGACAAGTAAAATAAAAGCTCGTAAAAATATCATAGTTTGATGAATTTGTTACCGCAAAGCAGCAGTTTTATTCCATGTAATGAATTCAAACATACACAAATAACATAAAATGGAACATAATCTTTATACATAAAAGAGAAGAGAATACTGACTCATCAAGAGATCTCTGAAACTACAAGAGCTACGAAGCTGAAATTTTGCATGGAGGTTCCTTTCAGGACGTAGGCACCGATAAGAACGGATTTTTGGAAATTCGTATTTTAAGGGGATCAAAGGTCATTTTTATAACAACTTTTAAAAAGTAGGCACTGGCTAAGAACGGATTTTGGAAATTCGTATTCTATGGTAGTTAAAATGGGGTCAATAAGTAACTTTTTTTTAACGGCAAGGTGGGAACCCAGACTGGCAACGAATCCCGAATAGGCCCGCATGGTTATGGAGTTAGGAATCACAGGGGGCAAATGCTTGTCAACTTCCTTGAGAAAGAGGGGCTGTTCTTAATGAACTCCTTCTTTAAGAAACAGCCTCAAAGGAAGTGGACATGGCAAAGCCCCGACACTGTGACTAAAAATGAGATCGACTTCATCATGACGGATAGCAAGCACATATTCAGAGATGACTCAGTGATCAACAGGTTCAATACCGGATCTGATCACCGACTGCTCCGAGGCTCTCTGAATATCAACTTGAAGCTTGAAAGAAACCGTCTGATGAAGTCCACGCTCCGACCTAACCCAATCCAAATCATGGCGGGCACCGAGAAGTTCCAGCAGCTTCTCGGGAATAGATTTGTTACCTTGGATCCCACTGATGACGCTGACGAGACCCTACACAATCTGGTCGAAACGCTGAGGGATGAGGGCATCAAGTTTTGCAAAAAGCAGCGCACTGGCAAGAAATCCAAACTCTCGGATGAGACTCTCGGTCTGATGACAAAAAGACGGGAAACCACTCAAGCGTCTTCGTTAGAGAGGTCAGACCTGAACAAGCGAATTGCGAAGATGGTACGGCGCGACCTTCGGAGCTCCAACACACGCCTCATCGAAGAGGCGATAGAGCGAAACCGAGGGTCCAAAGTATTCACTCAGCAGCTTGGCAGGAGCCACCTGACGAAGCTTAAAACGCACGACGGGAGGACCGTATTGTCGAAACCGGAGATCTCCGCCGAGGTAGAGGATTTCTATGGCCGTTTATACGCTGCACATGCCCCCCATTCCCGGCGAGACGACCATGATTCTAGAGCCACCCTGACACGCCACTATACCGACGAACTGCCAGACATCAGTCAAGACGAGATCGTGTTAGCTCTGAGGCAGCTTAAAAATGGAAAAGCCCCCGGTGAGGACGGAATAACTTCAGAGCTTTTGAAAGCCGGAGGTGCCCCTGTTGTACAGGAGCTACAGAACCTCTTCAACGCCGTCCTTCACAGTGGGAGAACTCCAAAGGCGTGGAGCGGGAGTTTGGTGGTGCTCTTTTTTAAGAAGGGAGATAAAACCCTCCTTAAAAACTACAGACCCATCACGCTCCTGAGCCACGTCTATAAGCTGTTCTCACGAGTGGTCACGAATCGTCTCGCCAGGAGACTCGACGAGTTCCAGCCACCAGAACAGGCCGGGTTCCGCGGAGGATTTGGCACCATAGACCACATTCACACGGTGAGGCAGATTATACAGAAGTCCGAAGAGTATAATCAGCCTCTGTGTCTGGCCTTTGTGGACTATGAAAAAGCCTTTGACTCTGTCGAAACCTGGGCTGTTCTGGAATCCTTACAGCGATGCCAAGTAGACTATCGTTATATCGAGGTGCTGAGATGTCTCTACGAGCCCGCCACCATGAGTGTCCAAGTACAGGGCCAGCAGTCTAAACCCATCCAACTGCGCTGAGGAGTGAGACAGGGGGATGTTATATCCCCGAAACTGTTCACGAGCGCGTTGGAAGATATGTTTAAGACGCTGGACTGGAAAGGTAAGGGCATCAACATAAACGGCGACCACATCTCACACCTGCGATCCGCTGATGACATAGTCTTAATGGCGGAGTCGCTAGAGGAGCTGAACCAGATGCTGGACGGCCTAGCCTCAGCCTCGCGACGCATCGGTCTTGGCATGAATTTGGATAAAACCAAAGTCATGATCAATGGCCTCATTGATCCGGGACCGGTCGTCGTACATGGCCACCTTCTCGAAATTGTTTCCGAGTATACTTACCTTGGGCAAATTCTGCAGTTGGGTAAAAATAATTTTGAGAAGGAGGCCAAGAGGAGGATCCAGCTAGGCTGGGCAGCGTTTGGGAAACTACGTCGAGTCTTCTCGTCATCCATACCGCAATGCTTGAAAACTAAAGTTTTCAATCAGTGCGTCCTACCCGTCATGACCTACGGAGCTGAGACGTGGACACTCACGGTAGGGCTGGTCCACCAGTTCAAAGTCGCTCAGCGAGCTATGGAAAGAGCTATGCTCGGAGTCTCTCTGAAGGACAGAATTCGTAACGAATACATCCGACAGAGAACCAAAGTTATCGACATAGCTCAAAGAATTAGCAAGTTGAAGTGGCAGTGGGCCGGCCATATCTCGCGAAGAACCGACAACCGCTGGGGCAAACGTGTTCTTGAGTGGAGACCACGACTCGGCAAACGTAGTGTAGGACGCCCTCCGGCCAGGTGGGATGACGATCTGCGAAAGACTGCAGGCAGATGCTGGATGCGGCAAGCTGAAGACAGGGCGCTATGGCGCTCATTAGGGGAGGCCTATGTCCAGCAGTGGACTAATTTAGGTTGATGATGAAGTAACTTTTTAAACAAGCATTCTTAGAAGGATAAAATGGGATTTATAGGTTTTCTCATACTATCTTTAAAATCGTAAAGGATTGGCTGTAAAACTTTGGCGTTGGTAGTTTACATAGAAACCAACATTACTTGGGGTATTAGTATTACTAAAGTCCACGTGAATGAAATCGCATCGGGTCAGCTCTAATATACTTTATCTTCGCTCTATTTGAAGTTAAGCGAAAATCTAAGTCCTTAGGGTACCGAGGATCTCTACCTTTCCGTTCTCAAAATTTTATCAGAACGTCTGCTGGTCAAAGCGAAGCTTGACAGCATTGCCATACAGCGAGGGAATGCAGCCTGTGTCTTGGGAACCCTCCAATTAGTATTGATATGGATCAATAGAGCTGAGCTACCTTTAGATTGTTTGCATCTACAATTAGCTCAACTTTTTCAATTGTAATAATTTATACCTACACATTTGCTCCCCTTGGAGTCGAGACCCTAGGTCCGTGGGGTACCGAGGCTCTTCGGGTTGTTAAAAAATTATCAGAGCGTCTGATCGAAGCGACGCGTGACCCGAGAGCTGGTCAGTATCCGGCACAGCGCATCAGCATTGCCATACAGCAAGACAATGCAGCCAGCGTAGCGGGGACGCAACGACTGGTATTGATATGGATCAGTTGAGCTACCTGTAGATTGTCTGCAGTTAGCTCAATTGTTTCAATTGTAAATACTAGTTCTAATTTATTTCTATTATTTTATTGTAATTTTCTTTGTGAATAAAGGCTTCTGCCTTTCTATAATAATTTATTCTTTATTTGTAATTTCTTGTATGATAAATTAACTTTCGGGATATTCTGTTTTATAGATTTGTGTATACCTATAGACTACAGAGTCGGAGATATTAAGTAAAAAGGGCAGAAGCCTTTATTCACAAAGAAAATTATAATATAATTAGTATTTACAATTGAAACAATTGAGCTAACTGCAGACTGTTGCAAACAATCTACAGGTAGCTCAACTGATCCATATCAATACCAGTCGGAAGCGTCCCCAAGACGCTGGCTGCATTGCCCCGCTGTATGGCAATGCTGATGCGCTGTGCCAGATACTGACCAGCTCTCGGGTCACGCGTCGCTTCGACCAGACGCTCAGATAATTTTTTGAAAGCCCGAAGAGCCTCGGTACCCCACGGACCTAGGGTCTCGACTCCAAGAGGAGCAAATGTGTAAATGCGGAGATATTTGATTGCAAAAGTAGGTAACTCGGGGTCCGGTTTTGCGAGACAACAATGATAATTTTCCTTATTCGGCCAGCTTTTTGTATATAAATTCTCCGCTAAAACATCAACAAAAACTTTATGACGAATATATTGATTGTTTAGAAGAAACTGAAACCAGCTTCAGATTCCTTATTATTAACACTGTCTATTAGGTAAGTTTTGTGGGACAAATACATTAGTATAGTAGGGATTGTTAAATCCCTTGGAATAATATTTTTACGGGGCCATCTCGGTAGCATTCTATCTAAGTAGGTATACACTATCCAAATTATCATTAAAATATTTACAACACGGGAAAACCGGCGAACATACGTAGAAACCATTCAGCCGAGCATAGAATGTCCTTCTTTTTTAGGGTTCCGTACCTACCTCAAAAGGAAAAAAGGAACCCTTATTATGATCACTTTGTTGTCTGTCTGCCTGTCTGTTCGTCTGGCAACCCTCTTTTCTCAGAAACGCGTGGACGTATCGAATTACAAGGGAATCACATACACAAAAAACCTCTATGGTACTTCCCGTAGACCAAGAATCATGAAATTTTGTGAGCAGGTCTTATAGCACAAGTAAAGGGAAAAATCCATAAATTTGTTATTTATTCACTAAACAAATTACTATTAATGTTCGCCATGGACCAAAACCTACAGAATATACGTTGATCTAGAATCATGATAATTTGGTCAGACACAAGGTCTTACGGAACCCTTAGTGCGCGAGTCTGACTCGCACTTGACGTTTTATTTAAAGTCGGTTAAAAGAATAAGTATTACATACAAATGGAGGTTTTTCGTCGGCTCCAGAATCACCTCTTTCGGCTTAGTAGGTGAACAAATTTCCAGTCCTCTTATGTCGTGCATTGGCTAACAGGGAGGAAAAACGGTGTAGGTACCTACCTAAACTTTAAGACACCAATAAAGATAAAAATTAAGTTTACCTCAATGACGTATCTTAAAAACCTATAGTTCGTCTCGATGCGTTGCACGACCGGTTTGTAAACTATCTGGTACCGCAAGTGCTTTCAATGTGACGGATTCAGGCTAGTCGTTGGGGTAGTTTATAAAATTTTCGGTGTTATCGGTCAAAGTTTGGTTGTCTGGGCAGAACAAACCAACTCCATTAAGAGTCTTGGGTTAGATTAAGAGTGGTCGTCACAATAATGTTATAAATATCACATTTATAACATGTTTAGATGTTTGGAATCGATCGGATGGAAAGTTTCCATGGAATGACTTTTTTTATTTTATTTTTTACCAACTTAAACTAATGTTACATAGAAAACTTATTATAATGAGAAAACCACAGAGGTTTGTAAGGGAGTGTCATTAGCGAGTCAGCCGAGTAACTACCATTAAGATAGGTTTGGCAAAAATAAGACCCTACTTTCTAAATAAGACCTTAGTTCTAGGACTGGAATGATTTTATGGTACATGTTATACTGAAAAATGCGTGCCGTGGGCAGAAGTTGTTTATTAATGCATTTCTGTACAAAAAAACAGTACATACCTTGAAATAATGGAGGTCAACATCATCAATTCACTTCTCTGCCTAAATAAAACTAAAAAAAGCCAGCGTCTTGGTTACGCTTCCGACTGGTACTGATATGGATCAATTGAGCTACCTGTAGATTGTTTGCAACAGTCTGTAGTTAGCTCAATTGTTTCAATTTTAAATACTAGTGTAATTTATTTATATTAGTTGATTGTAATTTTATTTCTGAAGAAAACCTACATGTAGATTATAAATTTGATTTAATTTTTTCGCTCTCGCATGCCCCTACTGCCTTCCCTAAATACGTCCCTGTATATGAGTGCTCGAAATAACAAGCGGTGTTACTTTTGCCAGAGTGCATTGGATCGTAGAATTAATATACAGAAGTGATGTGGAAATAAATAATAAATAATGTTGGTTTATTTATTTATTTTGGCTGTGATTTTAGGTGTAAATTGCGAGAAAGGTATGTACCAATAGGAAGATTAATTATAAATTAAGAAATATATTAGGTACATGATACCATGTTTCCTTATATGGAAACAGTGAATATCTTAATCATGTACCTAATGGATATATCTACCTCTATACAGCTATATACAGCTCTATACAGCTGCTGTCCGCGACTTCGCACGCTTTTTTCGGAATAAAAAGAAGCAATGTTAATCCAGAATTTCATGTATTAAGAGCTTAGCTCTTGTCGGTGCATCGACGCAATTTCCTCCAGTTTTCTTTTTCCAATGTGGTCTATTTTTAACACCCGACACGGATGAACCGATTTTCGTTTAGTTGTTTTTGTGTCATAGATAATTTTATCCCGAGTGTTCTTAGCCATGTTTCATGAAAATCTGTTCAGACAATAAACATCGGCAGGTTTTTAAAATTTTTAATTTTGTCTTGTACAAGCTTTTATTTAACTTGCAATTTACGACTATGTAAGTATGTTGGTACGGGTGGAATTTCCAACTCAATTTTGAAGCAAATATCAACCGATTGAGCTGAAATTTTGTATACACATTTAGTTTGTATGACAATGCATTAAAAGCTTGTTTTTAAAAAGGTTCTTTTAAAGTAATAAAACATATTACTTCTTTATACGACATGACAGCGGCTTTCTCCTTGATCTGACTTTAGTTAATTCTTGGTCGTTCCCGCCATCTTCCTTCTACCTTCATAATATGATGCTTCCTAGGAAGCTGTCATGGCGTATAAGATGTCCAATCATTCTCCCTCTTCTGTTTTCAATGGTGTTCAGGACATCCACATATGTAACCTTCGTGCAGCTAATCCTTTCCACCCTCCTCCATATATCAAGCCAAAATTTCAGCTTGATCCATGCAGTAGTTTTGCCGTTGCGTTCGTACAAACATTTTCACTACGGCATAAACCTTCATCTCCATATCAAGTGCAGAGGACACTATCCATTTCTTTAAAGATTAAGAGAAGATATATTGTCATTATAATTATGTGATGCAATAGGATTTCTGTAGGGTCCACAAAAGATACCCGACTTATAGCTCTCTAAATCTTATCAATAGAGCTATTAGTTACGTATCGTATATCAAAGACTTTCTTAAATTTTCTGCATCTTAACAAATATATGAGAACTAAATGAACAATTTCAACCATTTATTTTTATAGGTACCTAAGAACTCGGACTCAAAATATTGCATCGCCTTATCAGGTTTCATGTGGATTCTACGTAAAAATTGTAACAACTTGTAATGGATGAATGCATTATGTAAAAAAATTAATTAAATAATAAAGATTCTACGATACTAGGAGGAGTGTTTATTAAAATCTATAGAAACCCAATGGTTCGTGGAAATATATTAATAATTATAAAAATAATAACGCTGGACAATTCACACAGCATTATCTAGCCCCAAGCTAAGCAGAGCTTCTGTTATGGGTACTAGATAACTGATATACATACTACAATACATTACATGGATAGATTTTTTTTATTATACATAGAAAATACATCCAAAACACCCTGAACAAATATCTGCTAATAGTCATTACTTTGCGTCCCGGTTCCTTCCGAACTTGGCTGACGCTCCAACACTCCTCAATTATGTTGCTGCTTCCAGATTGCGGCATCATACCAGCCAACAGCAGCAGCCTCCCGTGGCAGGCTGGGGTCTACAAGAACTTGAAGGGAACTCCGCGGGAACTCCAGTGGTGGGGCGGCGCCACCCTGGTCAGCAATAAGGCGGTTATTACTGGTAGGTGTCATCATCTACCGCTGGGGTAAACGTTGGGAAACGTGGGGTAAACGTGAGATAAAAGCTCTAAGGATAAAAGTGTTCTCAAAACAAAACACTACCTCAAGGTTTGAGAATTTTTTTTTTCTCTTAAGAATTTAAAAATTCACTGAGAACCTATAACTAAATAAAATTACAATAAAATAATATAAATAAATTAGAACTAGTATTTACAATTGAAACAATTGAGCTAGCTGGAGACTGTTGCAAACAGGTCACTACAGGTAACAGGCAAATCTACAGGTAGCTCAACTGATCCATATCAATACCAGTCGGAAGCGTCCCCAAGACGCTGGCTGCATTGCCCCCCTGTATGGCAATGCTGATGCGCTGTGCCAGATACTGACCAGCGCTCGGGTCACGCGTCGCTTCGACCAGACGCTCAGATAATATTTTAAAAACCTGAAGACTCAACTAAATAACTAAGTAAATTAATAAAAGTGGGCTTTTCAGCTTTACAGCTTTTATAGGTAAATAGTAAAACTAGAGAATTACAATGGTAAATAAAGTAATAGCTACTTCGGTTGTTGTTCGAAGTAGTACTTAGTTGATTTTTTAACAAATTCCTTAATATGTCTAAATAATTTAACCAACATGGCATCGTGTCACACGGTAGGCAAACAACCCGATTGAAACAATAGAATATTCTTGAGTGGAGACTGTGACCCGGAAAACGTAATACGCCCTTTGGTCAGTTGGGATGACGATCTGTGAAAGACTGCAGGCAGATGCTGGATGCGGCAAGCTGAAGACAGCGCGCTAAGGCGGGAGTTAGGGGAGGCCTATGTCCAGCAGTGGACTTATATAGGCTGATGATGACGTCGTGGAGGGAATTCAGGCGCAGTCGCCTTCACAAGAATCGTTGCTAAGGGAATCGACGTAGGGGGAATCGGAGTGCGGGGAACAATTCATGATTATCTTCAGCCTATATTGGTCCACTGCTGGACGCAGGCCTCCACCTGTTAAGCGCTTTTCTACTTACTGTCTCCAAAAGAAAAGATCACACCAGCCACACAATGAAAATACATTTTTCATTGTGTAGTTGGTGGTCTTTTCTTTTGCAAATTAAGGCGCTGCCGTGGAAAACTAAGACTGTCAGATTGCATGTCAATATTACCAAATGTGGTCGGCAGGGGCGCTTATTTTTAACATAGACTTATGCCAAATTTATCTGTTGTAGAAGAGGCAAACTTTTGTTTTATTTTGGTTGATAGCACAATCACAAGGTAATAATGTAATGTTAACTAACATTTGCCCGCGGCTTTGCTATCGTTGCATGTAAAATACCTTAATAAAACCTATGTCGCTCATTGTAGCTTCTCAATTATAATAAAAATTACATTCATCGATAGTTATTCATAGAAATCAGAAACACTTAAAAAAATAATATCATCTTCATGCATGTTAAAGTGCCGACAATATCACCGACCATTATGATAATACTTTATACATTAAAAAAATATATACTAATTTAGTCAAAACAACTGAGGTCTAAATGGATTACAAAAGTGTCAATCGTTGAAGATATTTCGATTTGGTTTTGGAGGGCTTTCTCAAAAAAAAATTAAAATATAAATAATGCTGAACAAGCCACACAACATCATCTAACCCCAAAGTAATTAGAGCTTGTGTTATGATATACTTATTTTGATAAACTTATTAAATACACTACACACTAGATATTTTTTATATACATAAGACATGCAATAAAGTGATTATGATTATGACATCCAGAACACCTGGAATAAATATCTGCAGATGGTACAAACATTTGTCCTGAGGCGGGATTCAAACTAACTGTAACCTCCTGTGTTGCAGGTGGACCTTTCCCCGCCGCGCCACAGAGGTCGTCAATCAAATAATCAGATATAAAATGAAATATAACAGTGCTTTATTTCCTTTACCCCTTACAGGAGTCTTGGACACGTCAATAAATTCAAATAAGGTTCAAGAGTAAAACATGAAGATAGTTTTAGTTTAGATTGTAATTCTACAAAATAATCATAAAAACCACAACATACCATGCCTTGCTATCCAAATTGATATTCATACCGATATAAAGTATTCTTTATTATGTTGCTGCCTTCCAAGAACTCATGAGTGATTATGATTAACATGAGTGATTAACAATAATTTTGACAACTGTCATTGGAAATACAATTGTTTTGCATGTTTATTACGTTTTTAGCGTCTTTAAACATCTCGTTTACTTGACTTCTTTGTTACGCTAAAAAAAAAATTATTATATTGATGTCAATGTACACATATTGCCAATAACAAAAAAGTTATGACAAACCGCTCCGATGAGGTTTTTCTATGAGTTATTAAAAATTTAAAGTAAATTATTATTTTTGAGTATCTGTCCTTTTGAAAATCTCTCTTCTCTAAGAGAACAAACCGATAGAACTACGAGTAATTTAAATTTGCCTGTAGTTCTACTGGTAGAACTACGAGAAAAAAAATGCAAATGGTTGGTCCTAAGTAAATCAGTTATCTAGTAAGTACCCATAACAAAGCTCTGCTTAGCTTCGGCCTTGGTGATGATGTGTGAATTCATCATCATCAGCCTATATAAGTCCACTGCTGGACGTAGGCTCCTATTTTAATTTTTCAGCATTGTTTATTTATATATAAGGTCATCAAAATCGCCCTACCTATTTAACATATTTTAACTCGACCAATACTTTTCGTGCTGTAAACATGTTGAGTAATACCTACCTATCTAGCTACCAGAGATAAAACCACTATAAACCTATTCTACTTAATTGGTAGCTCTGTCAATGAATAAAATTCCTGCAAATTTCTTTTGGCTTAGCTTCAATCAAATATAGACTTTATTTCAATGACGAATGAACCATTTAACCCGCAAAACAAAAGTTGTCGAAAATCGTAATTCGTCCGTCGAACCCAGCTGTCATCGCGAAAAAAGTTACATAACCTCACGTCCGTCCGAGGAGGCATCCAGCCTCCGAATGAAGCTACTGGAAGCTATTTTGAGCATATATTGAAAGGGATGTTTGAGTAATAAGATTGAAATTCTATTGGCAAAATATTATAATTTTTGCAATTACTTCGCTAAACGCCTTACAAAAATGTGTTTTTTGGGTTTTATTATGTTAATGGTTTTATTTATTTAAAACTTTTTACATATTTCTTTTGTTGATAAAATTTCCTTTCATATAGTATTAAAATAATTAATGGTTGTCACTCAAAATATTGAGCACTTCGAGACGAAAAATTTTTTTCTTGTTCTTTCTTGTGATTTTTTTTTTCAAGATCCTAGATCGTTTTATAAAATATTTTTGTATAAGTCTTTTTTCCATACATTTGACTATACACTGTTTTTTTTTTGGGCTTGTAATATGTCGGAGAACGGCTAACGGTGCGACGAAAAAGTGTACTTTCTACGGTGTCGCTGTTTGGGTAGCGTCTTAAGTTGTGTTCGTTCTTGGAGTTGGAGGGTAATTTACTGGGCAATTTTTTATTGCGTAAGTCTGTTGTTTACTTACTGTCTGTCTTTCTGTTTCCTTTTCACGCCTAAACGGCTGAACAGATCAAAATGAAATTTTGCTAAGAGGTATATAATATCCTGGGGGTACATAGGCCACTTTTTATCCCGGAAAAAAGCAACCGAAGCCGCGGGCTGCAGCTTAAATACGAATAAAATCTTCTCATTTCAGTGGCTCACAAGGTCTACTTCTACCTGAACTCGGCACGGCCTGCTGCTCCGTCTACGTACTCCATAGCCGTGGGCGCCCAACCGTGGCCTTGGGCAGAGCCGGTTGATATCACCACTCAGTACTCACAGGTGGGATTTTTATTTACTAGATTCCTGAAGGTTTCAGTTTGCCGCATCCAGCATCTGCAGTATTTCGCAGATCGCGGTCCGACCTGCCCACCAATTACAGTAGCAAATGGCAATGGGGAACGCAACAATGGGGATCATTTTGGCAGCCTTAATGGTATGGTATCTAAATCTTATAAAACTTGAATAGGGGAAACTTTTTGGCTTAAATATTCTCCTTTCAAGTTTCAAAAGATTTGGACAGCGCTAAGGCTGCCAAAATGATCCCCATTGTTGCGTTCCCCATTACCATTTGCTACCATCGATATATATGTACTACGCACTAGATTTCGCGATCAGAACACTCACTCTATTCGACTGAACTGTACTGCAATCCGTACACCTGACATTAGTGCGGCTTCGACATGCATGCAACTTGGACGCATATGGAGCCGCGCTAATAATACGAAAATCCAAATCTAAGTGTGACCCTGGACGTAAATAATGGCTTAAATATTCTCCTTTCAAGTTTCAAAAGATTTGGACAGCGCTAAGGCTGCCAAAATGATCCCCTTTGTTGCGTTCCCCATTACCATTTGCTACCATCGATATATATGTACTACGCACTAGATTTCGCGATCAGAACACTCACTCTATTCGACTGAACTGTACTGCAATCCGTACACCTGACATTAGTGCGGCTTCGACATGCATGCAACTTGGACGCATATGGAGCCGCGCTAATAATACGAAAATCCAAATCTAAGTGTGACCCTGGACGTAAATAATGAAAAATAACAACCCAGTAGTCAAGTAAGTAAAATTATTTGTTGTATTAGGTGAATAAATAGGTAATAATATCGTAATACCTCAACAGATAGAAATAATTTTTCATAAATATGCACGCCATTGTAATCATAGACTAAAAAACATGCAGATGTTCCATTTCAAAACCGGTTGTAGGTAAAAATAATGTGATTGATGGAAGACAGATAGGGTGACAGACTTGACGCGGTGTTTTTTTTAAATGATTGAATTTTTTATTATTGATTTTTAACCAGTTTCATATTTTTAACCGACTTCGAAACAAGGAGGAGGTTCTATGTTCGGCTGTATGTAGTATGTTTATAAGTTATGTTCGTCGATTTCTCCGTCATTTGATTGACTGATTCCGGACCAATTTGGTGATCTTTTCAGTTGTTTATAGGTGCTCCCAAGGTGGTCCCAATATTTTATTCCCCAGGGATTTCTATTTATCCAGCAAAACTTAAAAAAACAGTTTAAAATTAAGGGATTCGAAGTCGGTTTTAAGTTTTTTCAAAACTATTTAATTATTACATTTTCAAAGAAATCAAATTATTGAAAATTTTTATTTTTTTTCCTTTCAGGACATATCGTTATGAACAAAGTTCAGAAAATATGACGACGTGCGCATTTCGATACTGTCGCTGCCGCCATATCTTGGAACATGGCGGTGGAGATTCGCGTCATAGGCAATGGAAGTGTTAAATTATTGTATAAAAAATATCTTAGGACAAAATGTACTAATTTATTTGTTTTCTTATTTTAGTTGATTTTAAACTATTGCTAACATGTTTGAATAAACGCATAACAAACCATTTTTTTTAATTTTCTACTATTTTTGCAAACAAAAATTTTTGAAATAGAGAATAAATTCCTTCTAAGTTATGTAGGTACAAAATCTGTGTCACCTCTGCGCGGTGTAAAATCTATAGGGGCGACATGTTGTCAGAATACGTTGAGAAAGCAATACTCTTTATGCGATCTAGCGCTGAATGTTTTAATTGTTTGGTTAGACTACTTAGTTAATGTTTTAGCGCTGAAGCGCTTGCCGCGCCCAGGCCACCGCTGTCATGAGAATGAGACGTTTTTTGTTTGAAATTTCTTCTCTAGGTACATTTAACTCAGTGTTTGCTACTGTAATTGGTGGGCTGGCTAGAGCGCGTCCTCACTACGTTTGCCGAGTCGCGGTCTCAAGAGCACGTTTACCCCAGTGGTTGTCGGTTCTTTGCGAGATATGACCGGCCCACTGCCACTTCAGCTTACTAATTCTTTGAGCTATGTCGATAACTTTGGTACCTACCTGGTTTAAGAGATATTAATTGTTGTATAGGTTACTTACACGTGATTTTAGATATTTTTTGTTAAAGGATTTCCTTTTGTATATATTTAAAGGATATACAAAAGGAAATGAATATTACTGGTCGAAAATACTTTTTTAGGCGGAAAAATTAGAGGAATGATGGAATACAAGCCAGTCCTTCACTTAGCGTTTTGAAGTCTTAAGTAAAAGAGCATTATCTCTACAGTCAAGGCAGATATTTATATATATTTAGTGTAGTTTACGTATATTATTTTCTTTTAGTTTATGTTTGTTTTATATGTAGGTTTTATGATATTATTATCCGTATAGGTAATGCTTTCTATCTTGTATGTACACATTATCTATCCACACTCGTTTCATAAATTTTCTTTATATCCATAGGTTTGCTGTTAGAAAACTCTTTTAGGGTTTAGCTCATCTTTGTATCTACATGTGCATTTTGTGTAAACTTTTATGTATGAATTAACTTGTGTGTGCAATAATGAATTTAAGAATGAAAGGTCTCTACCTATAATACCTAAGTATTCTCTATCTCTATTTCAGGTGGCCAGTATTCATTTGGCACCTGGTTTCCGGTATAGCGGGTAAGTTTTACTACAGCACAGTTCACGACAATCATTTTTCAAATCCGTCAGCAGTGAACGGAAAAAACATGGAAGCCTTTTTTCTTCCGCTACTTGAAGCAAAAACTTAATGTCATGGCAAAATATCAACAGCTGAAAATCTGCGTTGAACCGCGCACGCGTGGTTCAGCACAGAGCTGAGTTTGACCCTTTTGGCCAACATATGTATGTGTTGGTTCAAATAAATTCATTTTCTTTCTTTCTTTCTTTCTAAATATCCTTCGATCAGCCTAGGCCTAGCCTAGCCTAGCCTTTTATAAAGAAAATTGACATACCTAGACGATACGTAAACAGACATAATCATAATAAACTTGTAATACCTGACTCAAAACTAAATATTCATAATACAGGCCCAAATAAAATGGCGGCAAAAATTTACAATAAGATACCTGACGATTTAAAAGATACATCCGACATTAATTTTAATAGACAACTAAAGAATATGCTACTTAAAAAATGTTATTATACACAATTATTATATATTTTGAATTTTTTAATGATAATCTTTAATAATGTGACAGTAAATAATTGAATGTTAACTTTAGTACCCATCGACTCAATTTGCTACACCCTGACTGGGTACATAATTATAAGATACCAACTAAGAGTGATAGAATATTGAAATATTCATGTACCTACCTATAATTATGGACGCAATAAATGAAATATGAAATAGGAATTGAAACGCAACTGAATGGCGCCGCTTTGTTTGTTTACAGAAGCGGTACCGGTGTGGAGAGCTATGGAGACGACCTAGCTGTGCTGATCGGTACCAAACCCTTCATCTTCACGTCGACTATCAGACCTGTCTGTCTCAACTTCGATTATGACTTCGAGAGGAAGCATCTAAAGGAAGGGACTGAAGGAAAGGTACCCTGACTTATATCTACTTATGTCCCTTTGCTTAAATCTATGGAGCTAATAAATTGTTATTTATTCAACTAAACGCAGAGACACCTTATTTCAAATCTTTTACTATATACCTACCTAATGAACAACAAAGATTACCTAGACCGAAGCGCGATCGAGACAACAATACGCACGCGAAACACGAACGCCGGCGGCGCCGCCGCCGGTCCACTGAGGTGGCTGGAGCTAATTGGACCCAATTTGAGCCTCCCACTTTCGCGAAGTTACGCACAAAAAAAATTGAGATATTATTTGAATTCTAAGAAATTAGACAGAGTGTGAGGCTTACGCACTTTTAATAACAAAAACTAGATTTTGAGCAACGCGACACCTCTCGTCAAACGAACTAAACGTAACTTTAGTCTTTGAACAGGATTGGATAAACTTCAATGTTTCCCCTGTAGGTGGAGCTAACGGCGCTAGAGTCCGTAGGAAGTCGCAAGAGAATAAAATTTTAAAAGAGATCCTCCACTTTAATATCAAAGAAATGAAACCGAGTTCAAGTACATAGTACAACGGTACAATATACATAGTATATACAATTATATAACATGTTATTTAATTTTTTGTACCGTAATCTTAATTATTTAATAACTTTTTTTATTGTCTTGTTTGAACAACCTGTAATAGATAGTAATAATGTACCTACTTGATATATATTTATATTATAGCTGCATGTACATACTATGTTTATGTTGCAATCAAGTTTTAATCTAACTATAAGTAACCTCATAATATGAAAGTGATTGTGATGTGTTTTGTACGTTAAATAAGTAAATATATGTGGGTGTTTTCTATGTATAATAAAAAATATCTATCTATGTAGTGTATTGTATTAAGTTTATCAGATAACTAGTACCCATAACACAAGCTCTGCTTAGCTTGGGGCTAGATAATGCTGTGTGAATAGTGCAGCATTTTTTTTTTAATAAATAGATTTTGGACTCCCACGTCATTTGACCTCGTGGTGTAGTTGGTTAGCACATACTGTACTGAGGGAAGGATGCGGGTTCAAGACCCGTCGAAGTCAAAAAATGTTGCGATATTATTTGATGTCTTAGTTTTTTTTTGTTTTCGCAGGCTCCTATTTGGGGCGACAAGGATTGGAACGTAGAGGACAACTACCTCTTGGAGGTGGGTTCTCTCCACGCGGTTCCTCTCAAGGACTGCCTCAGCGACGACTTCACAGACACCTTGGACCCCTACTCCGTGAAGATAGTCACCTTGACTGTCAGTGATAAGATCTGCTTCGGTGCAGATCTGAGTAAGTTCTTCCTGCTTCTGTTTTTCCGGCCAATTACAACCTGGGTCTTTTCAAGGCAAGAGTGAACCGATATAGAAGACACCTAGTCTTCTAGACCTTCCTGATACACCGTCGTCACTTTCCATCAGGTGAGGTTGTGGACAAACGAAGGTCTATCGACTATACAATAAATAACCGATCGGTAATTATAGAAAATTACAGTAGCAGAATAAAACAATTACAACTAATATACTTAAACACTTATATCAATTTCTTAAAAATCTAAGCCGTCGTCACCAGAAGGCAGAGTGCCCAGAATGCTGGCAACATTGCCACGTTGAATGGCAATGCTAATTCGTTGACCGAAATAGAAGCCAGCATTCCGATCACCTGTGAACTCTATAAGAAGATATTATTAGATACCGATCGGTACAAAACTTGGTGTACAGATTCTAAATGGTCAAAAAGGGAGGGAATAATTTTAAAAAGGGGGGATACCTCACCGAGTGGGGTATCAAATGAAAGGTATTGGTTTGCACGTTTCAATATAGTTTTTGAAATATCTGTAGGTTTCATTCTTAAAGAAATATTTTGAATAAAGTTAATATGACTTAATCTCCGAAGTACCTATGCAGAGCGATCTATCTAAAACTAGCTTCCGCCCGCGGCTTCGCACACGTATTTTCGGTATATTAAGTAGCCTATTATCTAAGTTAGGCTTTGCCTTAAAAGTACGCCATTTTTTTTTTAACTTTTTTTTTGATAAACATTATCTTATGTCCGTCTCCTGGCTCTAAGCTACCTACCCACCAATTTTCAGCCATATCGGTACAGCCGTTCTCGAGTTATAAATAGTGTAACTAACACGACTTTCTTTTATATATATAGATGTAGTGATCCATCTAATAAACCTACTATTTTTAGGTAGGTGGTATTCATCAAATAGTGATATTTCTAACCGGTACCTTTAGTAAATCTATGTATGTATAATCGACAAACGTTCGGAACCCTCGGCGCGCGAGTTATACTCGCACTTGACAGATTTTCAGCATGACGAGCAGAATATTGAGCGAGCCGTCTCGTTAAAAGCGAGCAAAGCGTTAGCAACATTATTTCTACCCACGTAAGGCAAAAAGTTGATTGGTGAAAACGAGTAACTAAGGTATCTGTTACGAATTAACATTTCCTGTGCCCTAAGGGTATGTTCTCACTATATACCCTACAAACAGGAATTACAAAAAACATGGTAGGTACCTACCTAAATATCCCATTTTAAATAACTTTTAATAAGTAAATAAATTGTTGAAAAGTAAGTGCTCGCGAGGTATAGGTACTGTTCGTAGAATAACTAGTAATAATAATGATAATAATCGACCATCCATCCCTCTCACAATAGAGCATACAGAAGGACATAAGATCCATTTAATAGGGCAATGAACTAGTGATTTTAAGATTAAGTATGGAGGCCATGTTTACAAACATCATATCTTGAGTTTGGCCGGAGTATAATTAAGTATTTCCCTTCCGTTTTAGACACTTCATCCCCCTGCCAAGCTGATGACGAAGGCGCTGGTATATCCTACCCCGCTGTGGTGAACGGGGTAGTACGACACTACCTCTGGGCGGTGTACTCCGCACCCCTGAATAACGCCGAGGATTGTTCCACCAATACCTACTACCTGTTCACACCGGTGCTACGGTTCGAGAGCTTTCTGAAGAAGTTGCTGTACCCTGCTGATGTGTGAGTTAGCTAGTTTTCTTTTAATGCTGGACCATCCACACAGCATCAACCAACAAAAACTTAATCAGAGCTATAATGTTAGGATAAAACTATATTTAGTAACAATTCCGCGCAAAACCTCCTCCGACAAGATCCAACAAAATATGATTTGCGTGTAACGCCCGCCCTCCCACAAATAGCTCCCGCTTGCAATCAGAGAAAGTAGGTATACAACAGACTTACGCAATACAAAATTGCCCAGAAATTACCAACTAACTTATTAACTGCAAGAAAGAACACAACTTAATTCTTAATTAGAGGGCGGGCGGTACACGCAAATCACATTTTGTTGGGTCTTGTCGGAGGAGGTTTTGCTCGGAATTGTTACATAATATTGTTGTATCCTAATATTATACAATGGATTTCCGCAAAGTAACGCCTGAATCTATTTTTTTTCATCAGAGCTTGTTTAATGATTACCTACATATTAGATAACTGATACACTTAATACATTTTTATATAGGTACATTGTATATGCCTACGTCGGTCGAAGCGACGTGTGACCCGAGAGCTGGTGAGTATCTGGCGCAGCGCATCAGCATTGCCATACAAAGGGGCAATACAGACAGCGTCATAGGAACGCTTCCGATTAGCATTGATTTGTATCAGCTTGATACTTGTAGATTGTTTTCGACAGTCCGCAATTAGCTCAACTGTTTTAATTCTAAATACTTACTAGTTCTAATTTATTCCTAAGTATTGCTTGGCTAGAAAGTCGAAAAATTTACCGACCCACCCATTTAACCGAAGCATGCAGAGAGATCCATCTGAAATGTAGGTTGGTACCTACTATTCTTAGGTATTCGTTGAATTGCGAAGTCTCTAACCGGTACTTTTGGTACATATTTGTTGACAAACGTTCAAAACCCTCGGCGCGCGAGTTACACTCGCACTTGACGGATCTTGTTTTTATTTGTTAATGAAGATTATGTTTACTTACCACTTTTCCAGACCTCAAAACAAGTGCATCATCCCCCCACCGCCGTACCCTGAACACGGTTCCTACAGCAGCAACATAACACGCGAGGAGAACACCTCTGGAGGCAAGGAGTACGAGCTGGAGACGCTGACAGTGACCTGCGAGCCGGGGTACGGAGTGGTGGGCCCCCCCAGGGTCAGCTGCTTCAACGGGTACTGGCTGCAAGGGTTCCCCAAGTGTGTGCGTGAGTAAAATTGGTATTTAGTCACTAAAATTGTATTAGCGTCTGTCATTTTCCAATGGAGTACCTACCAACAAACATTTTGATTTTGTTTACTGTTGAAATTGTCTACAGTTTGTCCATCGATAATGCACGTTCAATTTAAATAATAATTTAATTGAATTTTATTGAATCTCTTAAAAATTTTCTCTATGAGCCACATCCGGAGTTTTACATATCACTCAATTTGCTTGCAGAGAATTTAGACTTGTTTTACTGCTCCCTGAACGAGTTGGCAAAGGCTTTATTGTTTATTTTATGTTTTTAATGTCGTGTGACCTATTTATGATTGAATTAATTGTTATTTTCTTATTTTATTTTGGGTGTGTTTGAATAATTAATTTCGAATTTAATTAATTAATTACTATTATTGTTATTATTATTATTATTTTTTAATTAATTTGTATTGTTTTATGTTATTATTAATATTGTAATTAATTACTTTAAAAATGACCAAATATTGTTTTTTCTATTACATATATGACTGTGACTCTACCTATTAAGATATAGGATATTATGTACCCTATCGCATTAGGTGTGCCTGTAAGGATAGGTGTACTTTTTAATAAATAAATATAAATAAATAAATAAATAAATAAATTTTTTTTTTTTCAGGTATGTGCACTCTAAAGCCCCACCCGAGCGTGATCTACGCATGCTCGGACTCCGCCACCGGTGCCTGCAGCCCCCAGGTCCCGCCTGGCACCCTGGTGTCTCCGCGGTGCAACGCTCCTAACTACAGGTCCGCGGCTCCGCTGCCTCTCATGAGCTGTTCTGAAGATGGCTACTGGGATTATGTGGCCAGATGTGTGCCAGGTATGATAATGATGACTACCTCAGTTTGCTGGACGTCAATCTATCGTCCATCTATCCTATGCAGCGTATGGCATGAAGGTCCATCTGAGGTCCAAAGATTGTTTGACGACCTCCGTGGCGCAGCGGGCGAAGGTCCGCCTGCGACGCATGAGGTTGCGGGTTCGCCTCGGAAGAAATTTGTGTACGATCTGCAGATCTATCATTATGTTCCGTTGGTCTGGTTGTTTTCTATGTATAATAAAAAATATATATCTATGTAGTGTATTGTATTAAGTATATCAGTTATCTAGTACCCATAATACAAGCTCTGCTTAGCTTGGGGCTAGATAATGCTGTGTGAATTGTCCAGCATTATTTATTTATTTATTTGATTTGATTTTTTGATTTTCGCTGGTGTCCTATAATTATATACTACTCCCTTGACGAATTTTTAAATGATTCTAAAATATAACTTTAATGGTTGCCTGAGTAAAAAATTTACATACCTATCTACCCAGTTATTATTACAATTGTTTTGGATTCTTATCTGACATTTCCTATATTTTCCGACTTCTATATTTCTAGCAATAAATAGATTATGCACCTATAATAATATTTTGATCAATTGCTGCGCCCTTACAGGAACACATCTAAGCTAATCAACACCTAAGCTAAAACTTAATAGGTATGTATACTACCTCAACCTCAACAGCCTGTATTGGTCCACTGCTGGACGCAGGCCTCCCCTGATAAGCGCCTTATTGGCTTTTATCAGATGGGGGGTAATGCCCATAATCCCCACGCTGGACATGCGGGTTGGGGATCGCAGTTCGGTGGTAGATTTGTTCTGCACGGGGCGCTGCTGCCCGCCCCCGGTGGATATCCCTTAGTCGCCTCTCTACACACCCGTGGGAAGGGGGTGGTGCAAATTCTAAGCCGACACCACACAGCGAATCGTGAATATACTATGTATGCAATTAATACATCTGAAATCTGAAACAAATCTTACGGCTCCCTCGGTGCGCTGGACTCGAAAACCTGTGCGTTCAGCGCAAATTCAGTGCTAGTATTTCCTCCCTACCAACTTTGTTGTCCGTCTGGATGTCTGTACAATTCTTCCCAGAAAAGCGAGTAGTACTGCTTAGCGAGCGAGGTGTCATGTCAAGTACATTAGAGCCTCACGCTGACCTTACTAGCATAGCTTGACCATCCCTTTTGTCCCCTTCCAGACTGCGGCAAGGTGACACCGCTAGGCACGGGTCTGGTGTTCGGCGGAGCGCCCGCGATGCGCGGCGAGCTGCCGTGGCACGTGGGGATCTACAGGAAGACATTCCGGCCTTACCAGCAGGTGTGCGGCGGGAGTCTCATCAGCACAACTGTCGTTATATCAGGCACGTAAACGTCATAGGCGAGTACAAGAGCGCTCGTCTCCGCTGGTTAGGATATGTCGAGAGATTGGTAGAGGATCGGCTGTCAAGAGACAGAGAAGTCGTGTGAGGAAAAAGGGTGACCCGCGGGCAGTAGACCAGTCGGTGACCCTAGTAAAAAAGTAAAAGTATATTTATTGCAATTACATGTAAAAGATGATAAATACAGTGATTATGTAGCATGAAATTTGTTCTATTCGGGGCATGCAATTATCTCAATAATTTACATGCAATAAAATAGCTCTAGCTTAGTTTAGCAGAATTTAGTACCAAGTGGGATGAAAATCTACAAAAGGCTGATGATATGGCTAAAGACAGGGCTTTATAGCGATCATTAGGGGACTCTGCAAGCCGGTAATCCAGTAGCGGAAGCTAATACTTATATCTACACAACACTACCTAACTACCTCCTCACCTCAACAGCCTATATTGGTCCACTGTTGCAGGCCTCCCCCTAAAGGCCTTATTGGCTTTTATCTCATGGGGGTAATGCCCACAATCCTCACGCTGGGCATGCGGGTCGTGGATCGCAATTGGGTGGTAGAATTGTTCTGCAGGAGGCGCTGCTGCCCGCCCCGGTGGATATCTCTTAGTCGCCTCTCTAGACACCCGCGGGAAGAGTTCTTCTAAGCCGGCACCACACAGCAGTACCTACCAGTACAGCAATATTTCTTGCTTTACTTTTCGAACATAGCACTTGCCTCATTTAATCTACCTTCACAAGACATCACGTCAACAGCCGTTACCAGTTAACTGCTGGACGTCGTCCTTTCCAGATAAGCGCCTTATTTTCTTGTACGTTAATCAATGCTCATTCGTTAATTCACAGTTATGTGCTATTTCCAGCTGCCCACTGCTTCTGGAGTGACCTAGAGAAGCAGCTGCCAGCAGAGCAGTTCGCGGTCGCGGCCGGCAAGCTGTACCGCGCCTGGGACGACCCCGCTGATGATGCGCAGAAATCTGATGTGAGGATACGTTGTAGAATCTAATTTAGGTTATTTTATGGCATCCAGTATTCAGTATT
The DNA here is from genome assembly GCA_949316285.1 of Eupithecia subumbrata. Lineage (NCBI taxonomy): Eukaryota > Metazoa > Arthropoda > Insecta > Lepidoptera > Geometridae > Eupithecia > Eupithecia subumbrata. The sequence goes on along the minus strand of OX438637.1, from coordinate 8,172,974 downwards.
TATTGCATTCATACAATCAGGTCTTAGTGATTAGGTGAGTTAAAGTTAAGATCACAGTATGTCATTCAGGGTGTTGCAATGGAAAACTGGCTTGTATCGTGCCTTTCTTCTAAAGATAGAATATTATTTATTTATAATTTAATTTGCAAGTCGCTAAAAGAATCGTTGAAGAAGTCGTCAAGTTCGTAAAAACATTTTTTTATGAGCATCTCTTTCACTTTGTGTTAAAAAATGTAATTTTTTTCGAGAGATTGTATGTTATCTGGGAGTTTATTATAAATTTTTACCGCCATCGATCGGATTAAGGGGATAAGGGGAGGATTGATGCAGCGCTTCGGCATTGCCATACAGCGGGGCAATGCAGCCAGCGTAGCGGGGACGCGACGACTGGTATTGATATGGATCAGTTGAGCTATCTGGGGGGTGATTCACTATGACCAATGCAAGCGTGTTACACACCTACGACAAGACAACGGCGTGGAATCGGACAAAACCGTATTCCGCATGCCCTAGTTGTCATTTCTTACCGCGACACGGCACGATTTGAACTGTCAAATAAACGAGCTCGTTCATAGCGTGTTCCTGCAATAGTTAGTATGGATCGTTTCGTCGTTCGTATTTTGAGGTTTTAATAAAATCATTTCATAAAATGCAACCCGTAAGATATCTTTTGTTGATTGTGTTTATCAAAGAGCACAATAACAATAACACAATCCTCAGGAATGATAAAATTTTAGGTTATGATAATCAAAACAAACGTTCCGAAACTAGTCATGACTGACTTGAATGTATTTACAAATCATTATTTTTGGGCTTTTAATTTTCAAATCACACTAAAATATTGTAAGCTCGACAATTATTAATGGTTGAGCAAGCTTAAAATTCATAATATTTATTATTTGGAAACAAAAAAGAATTTATAATAAAACCGTAAATTTTCCGAGTAGTCCGAATGTAAGATTTTGAACGCACCGTGTGAAATAATCGAAAAACAAAACACGGGGCATAGACAACCAGTCTTGTGGCATGCAGAATTCAATTTTTCGATTCCACACCTAGGCTCGTTTGAATCGTGTTAATGTTTAGAACACGTTGTGACGTCACACGTTTTGGGCATGTTATCTCTTAGGTCATAGAGAATCATGCCCCTGTAGTAGACTTGCAAAAGGCTGCAGTTAGCTTAATTGATTCAATTGTAAATACTAGTTCTAATTTATTTCTGTCATTGGATTGTGATTTTCTTTGTGAATCCTATTAATATCCTATTCTATCTTACTAATATTGTAAAGCTGAAAGTTTGAGAAATCTGAATTTTTTTAACTTAGAATCTTCAAAACTACTGAACAGATCACAATGAAATTTGGCGTACGTTAAGAGCAAAGTCTAACTTAGATAATAGGCTACTTATTACACCGAAAATACGCGTGAGAAGCCGCGGGCAGAAATTTGTAAAGTATATTTTCCTTCTCTGATGCCTGCATGCCAATTTGTGGGAGGGCGTGTGGTGCACTCGAATTGCATTTTGTTGGATCTTATCAGAGAAGGTTTTGCGCGGAATTGTTACTAAATATATTTTATCCTAATACTATGCAATGGAATTCCGACCTGAATCTATAATTTTGCAGAAGAGGTGTTACAACACACGGAAAGCAGCTGCTGCCCTTTTCATATTCGGTTCTTTCCACTTCCACAGGCCGAGTTTGAAGGATTGATTCTCACGCCGCAAATGCTATACAGTCGAAAATTGTTATCAGTCTCCTATTTCTTCTCCAGGTGAAAACAATCCACCTGCCCCCGCGGTTCCAGGGCTCGGCGTCCAACTACCAGGACGACATAGCAGTGCTGGAGGTGACGGTGACCTTCCAGTACCAGCCGCATGTGCGCCCCGTCTGCCTCAGCTTTGACAGCACGTTTGAGAGGGTCCAGCTCCAAGCTACTAATAAGGGAAAGGTAAGCACTCAATCCTCATCACATGGTATCACAAAGATATCCATGCTGCATTTTATCTTTGCCATTATTTTCTCTACCCAGCAACAAAAAGAGTCGCTGCACTAACTCTTATCGAACTACCAGGACGACATAGCAGTGCAGGAGGTGACAGTAAGTTTCCAGTAGGTACATCTTCCTCAGTTTTGATAGCACGTTCGATACGGTCCAGGTACAAGCTAACAATAAGGGAAAGGTAAGGGATCCTTTCATAACCCGGATGCGAGAAACACAGAACAGAGGGCTGAGAGGCGCGAAGACTAAGTCAGCAGTGGGTGGTCTCTCTCAGAAACTACCTACTATTTCATCGGTGCACCTCGCCTCCGGGCGCCTAACGCTTGTGTGTATAGAGGAATTGACAGATGGACTGTCATTATTGTTATTTGCAGCTATTATATGTAGTAGTTAGTTCAACAATTATGGTTGGTCTGGGTGTTTTCGATATATAATAAAAATATCATATTGTATTAAGTATATCAGTTTTCTTGTATAAAACAAGCTCTACTTAGCTTGGGGCTAGATAATGATGTGTGAATTGTCCAGCATTATTTATTTATTTATTATTTAATTATGGAGGAAAACTGGAATAATTTAAAATTAAGAACCTACGAAGCCGGCCGCGACCGCGTTACTGCCGGCTTAGAATTTGCACCACCCGAGCTCTTCCCGCGGGTGTTTAGAGAGGCGACTAAGGGATATCCACCGGGGGCGGGCAGCAGCGCCTCCTGCAGAATAATTATAACACCGAACTGCGATCCCTAACCCGCATGGCCAGCGTGGGAATTATGGGCACTACCCCCATGAGATAAAAGTCAATAAGACGGCCTGCGTCGAGCAGTGGACCTATAAATAAATAAATAAATAATGCTGGACAATTCACACAGCAATATCTAGCCCCAAGCTAAGCAGAGCTTGTGTTATGGGTACTAGATAACTGATATACTTAATACAATACACTACATAGATAGATATTTTTTTATTATACATAGAAAACACCCAGACCAACGGAACAAATTTCTGCAGATCGTACACAAATTTGTTCCGAGGCAGGAATCGAACCCGCAACCTCCTGCGTTGCAGGTGGACCTTCGCCCGCAACGCCACGGAGGTCGTCGCCTATACAGGCTGATGAGGTTAGGTGTGGAGGAACGTTGTCCCCCTTAGGGGGGTTTTCAAGCGGGGAAGACAGGAATACTCCAAAATTAAGTACTCAGTACTTAAGCCATATTACTCAGGCCATACAGCGGGGCATTGCAGCCAGCGTCTTGAGGACGCTTCCGACTGGTATTGATATGGATCAGTTCAGCTACCTGTAGATTGCTTGCAACAGTCTGCAGTTAGCTCAATTGTTTCAATTATAAATACTAGTTCTAATTTATTTCTATTATTTTATTGTAATTTTCTTTGTGAATAGGTAAAGGATTCTGCCCTTATTAGTACTTAGTACAAAAAAATTATCTTTTCCAGGTGGCAGGTTGGGGTCTGACCTCCGCTAACGGGTCGCCGTCCCCCGTGCTGCGCACCGTGGAGCTCCCCTACGTGGATGTGGGCACCTGTATCGTGGAGTCTCCGCCTAATTTCCGCGAGTACATCACTAGCGACAAGATCTGTGCGGGGGCTACTGGTGAGTGAAGATTTTTACATGTAGGTACAGGGTGGTTTTTTGAGAAGGGCGGTGATGGCCAAGTCTAAAACCACGACAGTTAGAGAAAAGTCGTGAAAGGAGTCATGCCCTCGATTTATAAGAACACAATAACTGCATATTTAGTTTTTTTTTTTTACATTTTACTTTTGACGAAAATGGACACGTAAGATTTTTAAAAAATAGACACTCTCTATTATTGATTGATTGGTGATTTCTATCCCATGGGAACTGATTTATGCGATAAAACGTAGCCTATGTTTGATTCCAGGATTAGAATTACTTGTTGTAGCCCGATCCGTTCAGTAGTTTTGACGTGAAGAGGTAACAAACATCCATCCATCCAAAATTTCGCATTTATAATATTAGAGTGATGTGATTTCAGAGAACGCCGCCCTCTGCAAAGGCGACAGCGGCGGAGGCCTAGCTTTCCCAGGAGCGGAGCGAGGCCTAGAGAGGTACTATCTCCGAGGAGTTGTCTCTACAGCGCCCAACAACGAGCACGCTTGCAACACTGCCAGCTTTACCAGCTTCACCGCGCTCAACCGGCATCAGGACTTCATCAAGCCGTTCCTTACTGATGAATAAAGAGTTTTTACGATCAAGGAGTTTCTTATTTGGATATCTTCGTCTATGTGACATTAAAAAGAGGTTTCTTTTAACGCCACATAGTAATGTGATAAACTATTTAATGACATAATTTGGCTTGTTTTAAGAAACTATAAACATGTCGGCGGGAACCTGCGATTTGAAAAAGGCGCGCTCTGAGATTTTTTTTAATTTTTATTCGATAAATCGAATTGTTTTGGCTTATTAGAAGCCAAAATGAAGAAAAAACGGAGGCGTAGGGAGCCTCCACCGCCGGATGGGGAGCCGCGGCCGTCCTCGTCGGGCAGCTCTGATTCTGAAGCGTCTTGCTCGACTGTAACCGAGGTGCTACCCAAGGGCTTGAGCAAAAGCTCGCCCAAGGGATCTGAGAGGTACAATATTTTCAGGTTACCTGGGTATTCACGTCGATACCCCGAGGACTCAAAAAAGGGTGAGTACGTTGTTTTTCTCTCGAACAACGAGGACCGCCCTTTTAATGATCGAGATCGCATGGCTCTCTCAAAGGCTTTGAGGGAGCACGGTGTGTCGGGTGTTCTACACCTCAAAACATTCAATAAATATAGAGTCGGCATTACTTTTGACATGGCAAATAATGCCAATAAATTCCTGCAGAGCCAAAAATTATTAGACCAGCTGTGCTTACGTGCCAGCATTCCTGCTAAAGAGGCTGAAATTACTGGTGTTCTGTCCTCGGTCCCTGCCGAGCTATCTAATAAAGAAATATTCTCCCTTATTGGTAGCTCGTGCAAAGTTATTCAGGTCAGGCGCTTTATGCGCAGAGTTCGTACTGGTCCTACAAGTCCACCGCAGTTCCTACCTACTCAGGCAGTCGCGGTAACGTTCGCGTCCACCACATTGCCGGAACACGTCTTTCTAGACTCATGGAGACATGAAATAAAGGTGTACGTACCTCCCGTAAAGCAATGTTTAAAGTGCATGAGGTACGGACACATTGCCAAATTTTGTAAAAATGCTGAGGTTTGCTCCATCTGTACTGAGGGACATAGTTTCCGGCAGTGTCAGGTGGACCCTAAAGACGCTAAGTGTAGGAACTGTGGTGGCAATCACATTGCCATCTCTTCCGCTTGCCCGATTAAAAAACAAAAAATAGAAGAAAATAAGGTCAAGTCACGCTCAGCAACTTACGCAGAATTATTTAACACCAAAGCTTTTCCCTCACTTACAGCAAGATCCCTGGATACCCAAGTACAAAACTTAATGAAATCAGATTTTTTCATAACCCTCCTCGTCGAAACAATCACCAAATGTATTAATAACAAAGATGTACCTATAAACTTTGCGTCAATAAAAGACGCACTACAAAAAACCTTAAGTAATAAGTTACCTCCATCTACATAATGGTTGTTATCAACATTATGCAATGGAATGCACAAAGTTTATTCAGTAACAAAGATGTATTCATATATTTTCTTAATTCATTTAATATTCATATAGCAATAATATCAGAAACATGGTTAAAACCTCATAAATTATTTAAAATTAAAAATTTTAATATAGAAAGAAACGATTGCGGCAATGATCACAACGGTGTCGCAATTCTCATTCACAATAGTATTTTATACACTAAAATAGATACTTATTTCGATAATTCACTACAAAACATATGTGTTACTTTAACTATAAATAACAAAAGAATATCTATTGTTAGTTTTTACAGTCCCACAAACAGTAGTCCAGTTTTTCAAAAGGGTAAATTTGATTTGTTAATTAAGTCCATCCCAAGTCCTTTTATTTTTGCAGGAGACTTTAACGCCCACAATACCCATTGGGGTTGTGGCTCTGACTCGACTCGTGGCAAAGAGGTTTTAGAGGTTATCGATGACAATAATTTGGTTTTACTTAATGACGGCAGATCAACGACTATTGGTTCGTTGACCTGGCGTCCAAACGCATTAGACTTGTCTTTCGCTTCACCTTCTCTTGCAATGAATTGTGATTGGTCAGTTCATGACAGTCCTCTTGGTTTTAGTTACCATCTTCCTGTTTTAATTAATGTACTTATCGATAGTAATAACATTGGTCCTGATTCTCATCAAACTTGCCACGCTAACCATTTGCCCATCTACCCAAATTATAAGCTGGTGGATTGGAAAATGTTTAGTAGAGTTATTGATAATTTTTTAGTCGATTTTGAAATTAACTCCAGTCAACCTCTGGAATCGTATAGTAGTTTTTGTGAAATTTTACAGTCATCGATTCAGGAATCTTTGCCAAATTCTATTCGTTCTAATCAATCTAACGTCAATAATACTCATTGTCCTTCTAAAAATTACAATTTTCAAAGGCCTCCTCTTCCATGGTGGAATGAGAAATGCTCTGAAGTCGTCATGAATTCCAAAGAGGCTTATTTAAATTTTAAAAACAACCCGTCGGAAGAAACCTATTTGGAATTTAAGCGGCTTCGAGCTGTTAAGAAACGGACTATTAAAATAGAAAGACAAAAGAGCTGGGTTTCTTTGTGTGAAACTTTCAATCGTTGTACACCCATATCTCATATTTGGAAATTCGTTCGTAAATTCAATAAATCTTATACTAACAGTGGCGATGCGGATGATTCTTGGATTTTAAATTTTTTGTCAAAATATACTCCTGATTTTGTTGTTAACAGACTTGATTTAACTAGCAATTCATATACAAATCCTAATAATGAATACCTTTCTGTTCCTTTTTCCTTGCAAGAACTACAGTCAGCTATTTTTTCTAGAAGGGAAACGGCCTTTGGTCTTGACGGCTTACCTTATATAATTTTTAAGAAACTTAGTAATTCTGGTCTAAAGATACTTTTGAAAGTTTTAAATACACTTTGGGAATCTATTTCTATACCAACGGATTGGAAAATAGATTGCTTAGTACCAATTTTAAAACCTTTAAAACCAAAGCTATGCCCAGAATCTTATCGTCCTATTGCATTAACATCGTGTGCTGGGAAAATATTTGAACAGCTCCTTAAGCAGCGCTTAGAATTTTTTATAGAACAAAACAAAATTTTACCTTCCAATCAATTTGGTTTTCGTCGAAATTATTCAGCTCGTGAAAGTATCTGTCAACTACAACTTGATGTTCTTAATTCAGTGTCGGTAAATAATAATTTGGTTGCTGTATTTTTTGATATTACCGGTGCTTTTAATAGCGTCAATGTTGAAATTCTCTGCAAAGAGTTGTTAATCATAGGTATTCCTGAAAAAATTGTTGTTTGGATTAACACATTTTTAACAAACAGAGAAGTATTTGTGAAATATAACAGACACCTTTATGGCCCAAGAAATTGTTCCGTAGGAGTATGTCAAGGTGGTATTTTGTCCCCTTTAATTTTTATTTTGTATATACGTCGTTTAAATTTAATACTAGGATCACATGTAAAAAATCTGCAGTTTGCAGATGATTTAGTTGTTTATGCATCTGGAGCAAATTTGGCTCAAATCGCTAAAATTGTAAACGATGCATTAATAAAGCTCAACAAATATTTTTCATACTTAGATCTTAATGTTAATCCATCGAAAACAAAAGTTGTGGTTTTTGGGAAGAAACACGCCAACATGCCTCTTTTTCACTATAATAATACTCCATTGCCCGTGTCATCCGAGGTTAAATTTTTGGGAGTATTATTCTCCCACAATTTATCTTGGAATAATTATTCTAAACAAATCATAAACAAAGCTCAAAAAGCGTTTAACATATTAAAGTCTTTGTCTGGCTCTTATTGGGGAGCTGACCCTAAAATTCTACTAACTTTGTACAAATCTCTAGTTCGAAGTCATTTTGAATATGGTTTCTTTTGTTACGCTGCAGATGTAAAAATTGTAAATAGGATTAATGTATTTCAAAATAAATGTTTGCGTCTAATCACGGGAGCATTTAGAAGTACTCCTATTAACGCTATGCAAATTGAGTGCAGGCTTCCTCCAATCAGTATTCGTTTGAATTATTTAAAAGAAAGATTTATCCTGAAACTTTTTAGCTTTTCTAGCAATAGTCTGTTGGTTAATTTGTCCAGCGCTGGTTCTGTTTCAAAGCCATTTTATATGTTACAAGATTTTCAAAACGTTTTACAATTTCTTAAAAATTTAAACATTTATCAATCAGACCTTATTTTACCTTGCTATGAAGGATCTTTTATAAGTAAATTTCCAGGAATGAATATAGTTATTAACAATGACTTGTCCACTAAAGAAGAAGTTTATTTGATGTTGTCTGAGTGGACAGGCCATAAATTTATTTACACAGATGGATCAAAAGATGACAACGCTGTGTCGTTTGCCATATTTGATCCTTCTTCGAATATTGGTGTTGGTCATAAAATCGATAAAAATGCTAGCGTCTTTACAGCTGAAGCTGTTGCTATTATGAGTGCTCTAAAACATATTCAATGTCGTAACCTAGGACACACTGATTGGGTCGTGGTTAGTGATAGCATGAGTGTTTTAAAAAATTTGGAAAACCACAAACTGAATGCTAATACTAACTACTTCATTTATTTAATAAAACAGTTATGGGTGGAATTAGCGGAATGTAATATAACAGTAGATTTTGCATGGGTGCCATCACATATAGGTGTAGTTGGCAATGAAAAAGTAGACTATTTAGCCAATACTATTGTAAAACAGGCTAATTACATTCCTGACCCTGAGAATACTGATACCAATGTCCATTTACCTTACACAGACGTTGTAAGTCTTCTAAAACAACGAATGCGTCACTCTTGGGGTGAGCATTCTTATCATTATACTCAGGTTCAGAACAAAGGCACTTGGTATGCTTATTTAGATGCCCAAATTGATTCTCAACCATGGTTCTCCCGAAGTAAGTTTTTTGTCCACAGAAAATTTTATACAACTATTTGTCGTCTTCGTTTTGGCCATTGTCGTCTAAATTTCCATTTGTTCCGTTTGAAAATTGTTGATTCGCCTTCTTGTAACTATTGTAACACTGGAGATCAAACTCTAGATCACATATTTCTTAACTGTCCATCATTCAACATTCAGCGCCTTGTGTTGATAGATGGACTCATAGAGATTTTTGGTAACTCTGATTCGGTCCCGCATTCCACCCAAGAATTATTACAAAATATTTCAACATACCGTCATTTGTTTAATTTTATAAAATCTACCATAGGTGAAATTTGATTTGTAACTTTGTTTTGTAAATATGTACATATCAATTCAATTTGTGTATATAAAATGTTAAACATATTAAGTAGTTATTTATGTTTAGAAACTATTATAATAAACACAGACAAATTGTAATATGTAATAAAATAACGAAAGACGAGGTAGTATGGCCATAATGGCTTTAGCCTAATTTGTCCAAAGGGATAAATTAAAAAAAAAAAAAAAAAAAAAAAAAAAAAAAAAAAAAAACTATAAACAGACTTCAAATTGATATACATAGTTAAAATTTATATGGGACCAACGTCAGGGTATATTCTTTTAAATAAAAAAAGACTTATCAAAATCGGAGTAGGTACTCCGTAAAAAGTAATGCGTGGTCAAACATTACAATCAGTGAGTGAACAATCAATCATCCCCTGTTTTCCTACCCTTAGGGTTGGTTTATTTTTTTTTCAAATTTAAATGGGACCACCTTCGGGGTATAACCCTTTCCAACAAAAAAAGAATTATCGAAATTGGACTACTCTGTAAAAAGTTATGCGTGATCATAAATAAACAAGATCCGTCAAGTGCGAGTGTAACTCGCGCGCCGAGGGTTTTGAACGTTTGTCAACAAATATGTACCAAAAGTACCGGTTAGAGACTTCGCAATTTAGCGAATACCTAAGAATAGTAGGTACCAACCTACATTTCAGATAAATCTCTCTGCATGCTTCGGTTAAATGGGTGGTTCGGTTAAGGTGGGTTATGGTAAATTTTTTGACTTTTTTCGAAATATTTCAAAAAGTATGATAGTTACAGAAATTTGAAAAACTGGTTTGAAATGTCCAAACCGATACCTTTCATTTGATACCCCACTCGGTGGGGTAGCCCCCCTTTTGAAAATTATTGCTTTTTGACCATTTTTCAAAAAGTGTTCTTTTTACAGACTTCTCTTTATTTTTCCTGTAAAATATAGATCCATATCTACAAACGCTTCATACATTTTAAATGGATCGCTCGGCAAACTTCGGAGATAGGGGGGGGGGGAATGGGTTTTTTTTCGACTTTTTTCAAAATATTTCAAAAACTATGAAACCTACAGAAATTTAAAAAACTGTTTTGAAACGTACAAACCGATACCTTTTATTTGATACCCCATTCGGTGAGGTAGCTCCCCCTTTTGAAAATTATTCCCCCCCTTTTTGACCATTTTTCAAAAACTGTTCATTTTTCAAACTTTTCTATATTTTTCCTGTAAAATATAGATTCATGTCTATAAACGCTCCGTACATTTTACATAGATCGCTCTGCAATCTTCGGAGATAGGGGGGGGGGAATGGGTATTTTTTCGACTTTTTTCGAAATATTTTAAAAAGTATGAAACCTACAAAAATTTCAAAAACTGTTCTGAAACGTACAAAATGATACCTTTCATTTGATACCCCATATGACTCTGTAGGTATCTTTTAAAATTTCGGCATCACAATTTGTATGGAAAATATTCATTTTCATTTTTCATTTATTTTCATTTATTTTTCTCTAAATCTGTACAGGCGCACGAAATGTATTATTATTTTAAATTTCAAGTTGATAGCTGCAGTAGTTTTTGAGTTATTAAGGAGGGAAAAAAGGACAGACAAAGCGAGACCATAAGGGTTTTAAAACCGATCTTCGATCTTCAAAACCCTAAAAAATATCTAGATGTATGCCCAAGGATGGCATCTTTTTAGTGCCTAAAGATGGCATCATTTTTAGTGTCAAATTGGTTTGGATTTATTTTAACGACATCCAAATTGCCACCATTATTAAATAAGAAATAATGTTAGTGCTTTTTTCTTCACTTATTTTTTAGTCCACGTTTACGCAGGCCATGTAGGTATACCATAGAGCGTAGGTAAATTTCAGTAGTGGGACTCCCACCAGTAAGACCGGGTTCACAATAACGGCTCTTGTTCACGGCACGGTTTCATAACCGGACGGCTAGCACGCCGTACGGTTAAAAAACCGTGACGTCAACAAGAGGCCTTGTGCTTGGTAGAAAACCGCCCCGGGTACCAACCCACGCACATACGTACTACTGTACTATCGCCTCGGGATCTGCCTTTCCAGTTTGAAACTATTTTGCCTTGCGTTGATTTTAGGCTACAGGTCACGCCTTCTTTTCTTTGTTGTCTAGTTTGACCAATACAGACAAAGTCCGGGCAGTCAACATCTGCTAAACATATTTTTGACGCGGCTGTGGGGCCTGCATAATAGCGCCGAGTGAGCACTTAAAATTCTAAAACAGTAAGAACAAAAGAGTTGTTGCTGTGTAACAAAATTATAGGCTTAATACAAAGGAATGAAAGAGTCCCTACTGAGTCCCCACTAGAGCCAGTTTTGGCAGGAGGTGGCAAAAAATGCCGCGTCGTCTCGACGTTTTCAACACTTGATAATGATAAAACATTAAAACAAAAAAAATATTACAAAATCGCATTTATTTACAAAACTTTTACAAAAATCATTCTCTCACACTTCTAAAACTATGGAGTATTTTGTTTAGTCTCGTTTACCATTAGAGCATAATAACATTTATGACATGCTTTAGGAGGGTAGGTACAATACTGTATTAAATTATTTAAAAATATACTTAAGTAAGATTATAGTATGGTGACCGGTTTTGCGGCTCGTAATGTACGATTCGCAGCGAGCATGTAACGTTACACCGTGAGCATCTGTCACGTTTCTCGTGCCTTCTCTCCCCGTAACGCCGGTAAAAGTACTTTGCTTTAAAATATTATATACAATGTGTGTGTTCTACTCAGACGGAATCAAATGTACGGGGGTCATCAATTTATAAAGACAGTCTTAACTTGGGTGCTTTTTTTCTATTAGGGTGATGTTCTAAACGTAAATATTCAGACAATTAAATAAATAATGCTGGACAATCCACACAGCATCAAAGTAAGCAGAGCTTACGTTATGGGTGATATTCTTAATTCATTAGTTTTTTTTTTTATTTTACCTAAAAACACCAGAACAAATAATCTGCAGATCGTACATTTGTCCTGAGGCGGGAAACGAGCGCTCTACCTCCTGCAGACGTACGCCAGCAGCGCCACTGAGGTCGTCAATAAAATTGTCCGATTATCTTTCTAAAGAACTGCTTTTTCTAATAGGGAGTCGTCAATTAATCACGTGATGTTTTTAGCAACTTTTTAATACCCCCTTTCCCCAGTGATACGTAGTGAAGTTTCAGACAACCCTCTCCCTACCCAAAATCACAGTGCCCGTACCCATTGGCATCATTTTTAGTGCCGAATGTTGACATCATTTTTAGTGCGTAAGGATGGCATTATTTTTACAGTCAAATTGGTTTAGATTCGTTTTGACAACATTCAAATTGACACCATTTTCAAATAGGAAATAGCAAAGTGTATTTTTTGTAGATCAAAAAATTCTGAATATTCCCTGTAAATGTAGATATAATCTGATTTGATTCTGGAAAATTAAAAAGGTTTGTCTGTCCAAAGTAGCAGATAACAGGAATACAAAAAAACTACCACGCAGCTCAAAAATGTGCATTCAAATATGGGCTTTAAGGCTTCCTATTCCAGCAGAGACCGCACCGTTGTGATTTTTAAAATCATCTGAGACATAGAAAATAGTAAATTCATTTATAACGGGATATTTACCATGATTTGAGTTTTGAGCTTTCAAATCATGGTAAATATCCCGTTATAAATGACTTTAGTGTTAATAACCATGATGGATTTAAAAGTTTTATAGAAAATAGTGTTTACATTTTGAAAAAGATCCGTCAAATGCGAGTGTAACTCGCGCGCCGAGGGTTTTGAACGTTTGTCAACAAGTATGTACCAAAAGTACCGGTTAGAAACTTCGCAATTTAACGAATACCTTAGAATAGTAGGTACCAACCTACATTTCAGATGGATCTCTCTGCATGCTTCGGTTAAATGGGTGGTTCGGTTAAGGTGGGTAATGGTAAATTTTTCGACTTTTTTCGAAATATTTCAAAAAGTATGAAAGCTAAAGAAATTTAAAAAACTGGTTTGAAATGTCCAAACCGATACCTTTTATTTGATACCCCACTCGGTGGGGTAGCCCCCCTTTTGAAAATTATTCCTTTTTGACCATTTTTCAAAAAGTGTTATTTTTACAGACTTCTCTATATTTTTCCTGTAAAATATAGATCCATATCTACAAACGCTTCATACATTTTAAATGGATCGCTCAGCAAACTTCGGAGATAGGGGGGGGGGAATGGGTATTTTTTCGACTTTTTTCAAAATATTTCAAAAAGTATGAAACCTACAGAAATTTGAAAAACTGTTTTGAAACGTGCAAACCGATACCTTTCATTTGATACCCCATTCGGTGAGGTAGCCTCCCCTTTTGAAAATTATTCCCCCCCTTTTTGACCATTTTTCAAAAAGTGTTCCTTTTTCAAACTTCTCTATATTTTTCCTGTAAAATATAGATCCATATCTATAAACGCTCCATACATTTTACATGGATCGCTCTGCAATCTTCGGAGATAGGGGGGGGGAATGGGTATTTTTTCGACTTTTTTCGAAATATTTTAAAAAGTATGAAACCCACAAAAATTTCAAAAAATATTTTGAAATGTACAAAATGATACCTTTCATTTGATACCCCACATGACTCTGTAGGTATCTTTTAAAATTTCGGCATCACAATTTGTATGGAAAATGTTCATTTTCATTTTTCATTTATTTTCATTTATTTTTCTCTAAATCTGTACAGGCGCACGAAATGTATTATTATTTTAAATTTCAAGTTGATAGCTGCAGTAGTTTTTGAGTTATTAAGGAGGGAAAAAAGGACAGACAAAGCGAGACCATAAGGGTTTTGAAACCGATCTTCGATCATCAAAACCCTAAAAAGATAATTACTTAGGGTAGTCCGAAACCTCATATCGTATCACCAGAGGAAAGGGGCGTTAAAAAAATTCCTAAAAATTCACGTAATTAACCCGTACACTCTTGTAAGGCCTGATCAATTCCATTTTTGCCGTCGCCATTTTCCACGACCTTTCCGCGAGTGGGAAGAGTTACGCCTATTCATTCTCAGGTGTCTGGGGGTTAATGGAGATCCCCTAACTCACAAATCAATTATACCAAGCTAGAAACTACATTGTTACATAAAGGCGTCTACAGTCTTACATAATTATGAGGCACATTACACTATTCAAATATTTAAATCGTTAGATGGCCCTCGCCATAGCGAGACTGCGCCATGTTGTTGCCATGCGAAATGAACGTGCTGTTACACCCGCCCCCCACGCCCCCAGGCTCCCTGAATCCCCTCCCCCATCAAAAAATAGCTCGCTCATTTGGAATCAAGCCGGCTTTTGACTATGGGATATATATTACATCCCGAGATATAATATTTTATCGCTCACCATACATTTTGTATGGCACCGTTTACACTGTGCTATAATATATATTACATCCCAAACTATAAATATTTTTTCGACCGAGTGAGCGATATTTGAAGGTCATTTGAAGGTGTATATTTTACCTCACGTCCCCGGACACCGCGCCTCCCCCGCTTCGCCCTCCGTTTGAATGTTGGCGTTCGTGTGCAGACGTGTAAACTGATCATTGTGTGCTCCAAAATATATATCTCACAGTGTAAACAGCAACCGCGGGATGTAATATATAGCACAAGATGTAATTTATATTATATCCCATAGTCAAAAGCCGGCTTCAGTGTCATGTGTGTTTTTTCACACATGACACTGAAAAAAAGTTTGTGCAATATGATTGCACAATAAATGGTAATAAGAACAGTTAGGTTTTTTTTTAACAAGAACACTATTTTAAACTACTTATAGTGTACGTGCATCGGCATTTTATAAACGCACGTGCGAGATATTGTAATTTATTTAATAATAAATATAAAATATAACAAGTATAAATAGTGGTAACCAATAAGGTTTCAAAGATATTCAATACTAAAATGTAAAAGGCCTGACTTCCGACTTGCTTTCCCCGCTCAAATTCAAATATTAGGACAAATCAGTTTCATTACATGAATAAACTATTTGCGAGATATTGTTATTTGTTTAATAATGAATTATATGATATAAGAAGTATATGTAGTGGTAAACAATAAGGTTTCAAAGATATTCAATACTAAAATGTAACAGGCCTGACTTCCTACTCGTTTTCCCCGCTCAAATTCAAATTCTAGTACAAATCAGATTCATTTAATGATCAAGCTATTTCATATTGCATTATATTGGATGTACTAAGTATCTTAATTGTTAATTTATATTTAAGAACATTTGTCATGGATATTTTATCATATTAGAAGTTATTTTAATGTATTTAGTTGTGAAATGTTATGACGTTACGCCCTAGCCAGTTATTGGCGGTATCACTCGAAATGTCAACGGCGGAATTGTTAGTGGTAATAGACGGTGAGCTGGCTGGCTCTGCCACTTTTTGATGAACCTGTAAGCTGGAAGCATCTCCTATTATGGTAAGATGTTTTACATTGTAGAACCTTTTTCTAGATGTGTCCTAGTTTGTTTTAGCACTGAAATTATTGAAGGTCACGATTAAATTATAAGGTTATCTATCCTTTTAGAATGTTTCTATTTGTATGGTTTATTGCTTTTATTTTAAAAGGAACATTGTAAGTATTAGACACTTAAGTGATTATATAAATGTGCTGGTGGTTTCTTTTTCACTTCTTCCACCAGTGGACAAAAGATTGAAGTGAAGAGAATTTCAATAACACTTTATTTCTTGATGGTAATTGATGGGTATACTTGTCTATGTGTTATCTTGTGAGCCTAAAGAAATAAAGGTATTGACTTCTGACTTCTGATTTCATTAATTCCAATTCCCAAAATGTGAGGTTGCATTGTAAGGTAGGTAATTCTATGATTCTATCGAAATAAGACCATTTTATAGGTAGGTAAAGCCCAAAATTCTATCATCAGAAGTGGGATAGCCTGGAACTGTTTCAAATTCTAATACATTCTTGTACAAGTTTCAGGATGGATCCTGCAGCAGACCTTCAAGGACGAAGGTCTGCTAAGGCGATTTTTGACTGACGCTGTGCCTTCCAATCTGCGACAAGATGGTGACGACGTGACGCTGCCAATGACCCGATCCCACGACGGCGGCGCTTCCATTTGGTGCGACCACATTGGGATGCTCATCAACGAAATTTGGACGAAGGAGCAGCGTGTCAGTTGGCACAAAGGTTCTGAAGTGTTCGTAAACTTGGTACGACCACGGATAATCCTGACGTTGGACGATACTAACGGTATTTCTTATAGCAACAAACTTTTATTGTATCCTAAAAAGAAACCTGTTCAATAAGTTGGTAGCATATTCTATTTTCAAATTCACAAAAACTTACACAACACTAAAGAAACACGAAAGAATATTTGCCACTTCTAGTAACGTTCGATCTATGTTTCTCGCTATTGTTTTGGAATTCGAGTTGTTGGCGTTATTTCTAACTACCGGCAGATAATAATTTTTGAAGCTTTTCTGCTTCTGTACGATTAGCCCAACAAATATTCAATACTTATTGTCATAACTGTCTTTGTAAGTGAATTTACCTAATTCTTAAGAGAAATATGCAGATAACAAGTAAGCGAAAAAAAACGAAGATTATTCCGTTATAATTTATATTAACTTTTTGCTAAAACTCAATTTGTAGAACTACTTAGTGTGTATACTACATACTAAGTGTGTATACTAATAAGTGTGTATACTAGCCTTAAAGACCTGCGGATTAAAGCGTTTCTGATAGCCGGTTGTAGGTACTAGAACCCGCTATGGTAACTTGTTTTAATTTTTACGTTAAATTCACCATTTTTAGATATTTCATTCTTGTTGGTTATAATAATAAAACGTTGGTAGCCTCTGTAGCCAACGAGTTTGTTTATAAGGTGTCTGAGAAACCGACAAGTAACAATTAGATCTGAGTAAATTCTCGAGTCTTGGGTTATATGTCAGTGATTTTAGCCTCAGTAGAATCGGAGCCTATAGGTAGGTAGGTAGGTACTCGATTTATTTAAAAAAAGATTATTTACAAAATAGATTACCAATCCCGCATTTTTAAGGCTTAACCTAAATTTAACCCTCTTTTGATCATTTTGTTCAAATTTAAAGTTACCTATGGATACATGATGTTACCTATGGATTAGAGACCATTCCTCAGTGGATTTTATTTTGGATTTGTTGACATAGTTTGCAGCTCACTCTAAGCTCGACTATAGTGGTGTTTAAAATAGTTAATAAAATTACCCTCCCTGTGCGATTTGATGACTTTTGCATCAATTTTTTTATTTTAAGTAGTTAGATAATGAACGACACACACACACAATAGATTTACCCTCACCCCGTATATATTGTGTGGGCTGATTGGCTCACATGTGTCATTGTGTCGTACCTATACACATAATGGTTATTCAATTTGTTTATAAAGTAAATAATAGGAAAACATTAGAACTAGCATATATACAATTGAAACAGTTGAGCTAACTGCATATTGTTGCAAACAATCTACAGGTAACTAAAGTAAAAGTTTTTGAATATCCTGATATTCACATGGTCACAAGAAAATTACAATCAAATAATAGAAATAAATTAGAACTTGTATTTACTGGTCACTTATATTAACTATTGATAATTGTAGGGTAAATAATAATAGTAGAACAAAAGAAGAAAAATTTTGTACAAAGGAATTTCAGTGGGCCTGAAACATACCTATATATTTAAATTATACCTATTTAAAATGAAATTAAATGAGATGATATGAAATGAAATGAAATTATAAAGAAATAAAATGATATTAAATGACATTAAATGAAATAATATGAAACGAAATTAAATTAAATATGAAATGAAATGAAATTAAATAAAATAAAATAAAATTGAGTAAAATGAAATTAAATGAAATTAAATGATATTAAATGAAATTAAATGAAATTAAATGAAATTAAATGAAATTAAATGAAATGAAATGAAATGAAATGAAATGAAATTAAATTAAATGAAATTAAATGAAATTAAATGAAATTAAATGAAATTAAATGAAATTAAATGAAATTAAATGAAATTAAATGAAATTAAATGAAATTAAATGAAATTAAATGAAATTAAATGAAATTAAATTAAATGAAATTAAATGAAATTAAATGAAATTAAATGAAATGAAATTAAATTAAATTAAATCTTCATAAATTTCATTATACTGGCCAATCCACACATCATCTAGCCCCAAAGTAAGCAGAGCTTGTATGATTCGCTTAATATTTCCTTTATTTCCAGTATATGGATAGATTGCATTGGAAGGTACATGTTCATAAAATTGATAGATTCATAATATTAAATAAAATAATAAGTCAGTTTCAATAATTAATTAATTACATAATTAACTAAAAGGTATGTCAAAGTATGCTGCTGTATATGGGCATTGTCAAATAAACTTAAACAAAAATGAAAATAATGGAATAAATACAGAATCTGTTAAAAAATAAATGGTACTTAAATACACAATTTGTTACTTTTAAACATAATAAGAGATTATACCCAAATAAGATTGCTGTTAACCACGTACCTAATACCAAAACAAACATTTTATAGGGTTGGTTATAAAAGTGCTTTAAAAGGAATTTAGAAAACTTAAATTAATTGCTAATGTATGTATTTGTGTACTATGCTCCATTATGGGGCCAATATCAAAATAAACTTATTTACACAAAAAATGCAATTTGAAGGCCAATTCAATGAATTAGTGAGAATATTTTTATTTGATCGAAATAGTTTTATTTTTATGTAGTCAGCTTGGCCGAGCGATTTTCGGAAGGTTCGGTAATCAATCAATAAATATAACCATACAACCATTAGATATAACTGTATTTATTAGTTGTAATTGTTTATTCTGTTACTGTAATTTTCCATGATTTCTGATAAATTGTGACATTACCAAAATTTACATCATGCTAAATAATTAACCTGGATTTATCCACTCCGATTACTTTGTACATAGAAGTTGAGGTTAATATACAGGCTAGAATAAATGACGTACTTGGTGATACTCGCCTAGAACCGCAGATGACTGCTCGATTTCTTACGAATGATATGAAATGGTACCCACCTATCTAGTATCTACCATTACCTTAGACTAAGTTATTCGTTTTAGTTTGTTTTAACTATTAAACATTTATGTGTCCCTAGGACAAAAAGGTTGGTTTTAAGTAGGTACCTATGTTGAAAATTGAAAATAATACTTGAGAATAAAAGGAAAATAAAACACAGAAAATTTTAATAAAACGAAAACAAAAATACATTCCGTCCGCTGGCGATCGTTGACTTGGTGTATACTTTAGATATTTGCAGTGAGTATACATGTCGAGGTCTATCGATCAGAGGAATAAAAAGACAAAATTGCTTGATTCTAAATGAAAATGGTTCCTTCCGCTGTCGACCGTAGACTTAGCGTATACTTTGGATATTTGCAGCGGGTATATGGCCGAGGTCTTCTGGTCAGATGAAAAAAGAAATAGGTCCTCCCGCTAGTCGACCGTACACTTAGCGTATACTTTGGATATTGGTAGCGGATATAGCGAGTATATGGCCGAGGTATACGGTAAGAGGAAAACTAAACATGCTTAATGAATTAGGTCCTTCCGCTGGCGGCCCACGGACTTGGTGTATACTTTAGGTATTTGCAGCGGGTATAGCGAGTATACATGTCGAGGTCCCTCGGTCAGAGGAAAACAGACTTGTGACTTAACTTTCTACGACTAACTTTGAATATAACTGTACAGATACAATAATGCGAGTCCCGGCGTTGGACTATAAAATAAATGAAAAATACTGTTCAATAACTTTGAAAACAAAAAATCAATAAAGGTACCTACATATAAAAGTGCTCGATTGTTAAGTTACTATGATATAGAGTTGTAGAAAATGTGTAATAAAACGTGCAAATAAGATGCTCCGAGAACGAAGCATTTGTCAGAATGGCAGTGCGAGATATTGTAATTTATTTAATAATAAATATAAAATATAACAAGTATAAATAGTGGTAACCAATAAGGTTTCAAAGATATTCAATACTAAAATGTAAAAGGCCTGACTTCCGACTTGCTTTCCCCGCTCAAATTCAAATATTAGGACAAATCAGTTTCATTACATGAATAAACTATTTGCGAGATATTGTTATTTGTTTAATAATGAATTATATGATATAAGAAGTATATGTAGTGGTAAACAATAAGGTTTCAAAGATATTCAATACTAAAATGTAACAGGCCTGACTTCCTACTCGTTTTCCCCGCTCAAATTCAAATTCTAGTACAAATCAGATTCATTTAATGATCAAGCTATTTCATATTGCATTATATTGGATGTACTAAGTATCTTAATTGTTAATTTATATTTAAGAACATTTGTCATGGATATTTTATCATATTAGAAGTTATTTTAATGTATTTAGTTGTGAAATGTTATGACGTTACGCCCTAGCCAGTTATTGGCGGTATCACTCGAAATGTCAACGGCGGAATTGTTAGTGGTAATAGACGGTGAGCTGGCTGGCTCTGCCACTTTTTGATGAACCTGTAAGCTGGAAGCATCTCCTATTATGGTAAGATGTTTTACATTGTAGAACCTTTTTCTAGATGTGTCCTAGTTTGTTTTAGCACTGAAATTATTGAAGGTCACGATTAAATTATAAGGTTATCTATCCTTTTAGAATGTTTCTATTTGTATGGTTTATTGCTTTTATTTTAAAAGGAACATTGTAAGTATTAGACACTTAAGTGATTATATAAATGTGCTGGTGGTTTCTTTTTCACTTCTTCCACCAGTGGACAAAAGATTGAAGTGAAGAGAATTTCAATAACACTTTATTTCTTGATGGTAATTGATGGGTATACTTGTCTATGTGTTATCTTGTGAGCCTAAAGAAATAAAGGTATTGACTTCTGACTTCTGATTTCATTAATTCCAATTCCCAAAATGTGAGGTTGCATTGTAAGGTAGGTAATTCTATGATTCTATCGAAATAAGACCATTTTATAGGTAGGTAAAGCCCAAAATTCTATCACACGCATTGAAAGACAACGCCACAGTTTTTGATGTCAGGGCGTAGGTATCTAACGATTTAAATCTTTGACTTTATTATTATCAAAAACTTTGTTCTGTGATACATTTACTTGTTACATACATGACCTTTACTACGGTACCTACATAAAACGGATCTTTCGGGAGTTTTTGAACGGAAGAACTACAGCAAGAAAACCCATAGAGTTTGCGGGGTAATTTTTTTTAACACAAATATAATTTTTTTATACATTTGAATGTAAATATTTTCATATAATCTGAAGTTGGAAATAAATGCATGTTTAAATGAAATTTAAATTGATAATAATCAGGCTTAAGGATATAGATCGTCACCGGTCGCACAAGAAATTCATTTTGTTTAGGTTTTTTTGTAGGACGTCCATTCAAAACATTTCAAAGCGACAATTGATTCCAAATTTGTTTTAGCATGGGTCATAGCAAATAATTTTACAATGGTTGGAAAACTTTTTTACTGCTAGCCTATTACTTGGAGAACGCAGATGGAATACTATACAGAGTGTAAACTCTTACTTGAAGATTTTTTTGTTTGCTCAAGTTCATAATCTAAATTTTGTTCGTAGGTACCTAAAAACTTTCCTAAAACTTAGAACGAAAATTTGATCCGTTTGTATTTTAGCTAGTTAATTTAGGATTTAAAAATACATAATCTGTATTTCGGTTAGTATCTACAGATTTGCATTGCAAAAACCAATTTGACATGAGTGGTTTTTTTACAAAAACAATAACGCCTTTAAAGGCGTTATTGTTTTTGTAAAATTTATAAAAATTTTGTAAAAATTTATAACTATTAATAGTTATAAATTTTTACAAATTCTGTTTTCACACCCAGTATAGGTACTAAATTTTTTAATAAAAAATACTACATAAATTAAATGTGAACCTTAAATCTATCAGCTGTCTATTTACAGTCTTATACTACCCGTTTACCCGACTGCGAGAGAGGTAAGTATTACACGCTTTATACTATGCAGTCGGGAATTATACATTTAACTAATAAATAAATTTACCAGAATTTTATGACAAAACTAGTAGGTACAGAAAAGTTTTTAATTCATGAAACTCGCAGTTCAAGTGAAAAGTTGATAGTACTACTCACTACTATTCACAGGGACGCCACCGCGACGTTCTGTACAGCAGAAGACGTTGCCAAACCGTCGCGTCGCCAAGTTAGTTAACTGTCATACAATAGTTTGGAAACGTTGCCAGCGACGTTACCGTGGCGCATAGCGTTCCGGCGTGGCCCTAAGACGCAAAAAGTTAAGAGGAAAAGTATTTGCGATCGCGGAAATAGCACCGTACGCAATATCTAGACTTTCTTTCTTCTATGGACAATTCTACGAGACAATTGCATTGCCATAGTAAAGGTGATTGGTTAGAAGTATTCGTCCCCTGGTCGCTTGAACTTGAATGAAAACAGATGGTTAAGGCTGCACAAGTCGTCCGGTCCAACTCATCAGTGGGCACGGCCTAAATGTATGCCATCTCACCTGACAGAATAGACATTCCCGAGCGCTTGATAAAATGCACACAATTTTTTTCGTAAGACGCGTTAAAAATGGGAACAGACTATTAGTGCAAGGGTTATTATAGAAAAACTATTGAGAGTATGTTTATAAATAAATTTATTTCCACTTTTGAATAACTAAACTATGACGGTACGGGCTTATCTTTGTATTTTCTTTCTCCGTATGTTATTTATTTTTGCACAAAGTTGGGCTAAAATCGGTGTTGAAATACGAAAGTTTAGAAGCTTGTTTTTTTTTTAATTTATACTATTATTTATGGTTTCGGGTGTATACAGACCTAGATAATGACGAGATAAATTGATATAATCCTTAGTTTTATATGGTCAACATCAAACAGCGAAGTAGTTACCGATCCACGTTTGTATGGAGAGATGAGCGACTCGTTTAGCCTTAAGAGACAAATAGTACGCCTTGTCATCCGACGTTTCCTACATTTCGTGTGAGTGGGTTCAGTTGTTGAACCTATCGGATTTGCTTGCCAAGTAGGCCTAGATCTCAGAATTCACGGAATTCCGTCGTAAAAAATAATAATTATATAAATATTAAATTTTTCCTTTGGTTCCTTGAATGTGAACCCACGATGAAGAAAAACAAATACGATAAAAAAAGAAAGAGCGCGGTTTTGAACATAATTAGCACCTTCAATGCCACCACGATTTTCATTATGTCTTGCCGGATGCCGCGTACATTTCACAGTGGACGCGCCAGGTGCGTCACCGGCACTGGAATAAAAATTACGTGAACACGCAGGGCGAGTCAGTGGCACTAGACGTGTTAAGTCGAGATCTCAGGAACCCTGCAATCTAATGAAATGACTTTTGTTTTGATTCGTAGGTTATTAATAATTATTTGCTTCCTTGAATTAGTTTCTTCATAGGTTGTGTAGTTTTCTTGTAAATAAGCAAAAACTTGGTTATTACGATTACGCCGTTCAAAAAACGTATGCTCTGTCTCGCTCTTAGGAACGCAAAATCATATGACTATCCTTTGCACAAAATTGCGCCCTCTTAATGAATTTAAGACAACATTTCACAGGGGGGCTACTCGGAAAAGGGAAATCGAAGTTTTGTTTACGTCATGCAAAACCAACTTTTATGTCGCTTGCATAAGATTCGCGTTAGCACGAAAACGAATCCAAAACTCCAGTTTCGTTCTTAAGAGTACGGGCCCAGGATCACGGACATTATTCGAGTGATGCATTCATAATTATTTGTCATAAAATTCTAGTAATAACTTATAGCATGTTAAATGAATAAGTATTTAATACTGCTACGATTTGGTCTTTTACGTTACGATAAGCTAAAGTGCCCTATACTTTAAATATCTGGTTGTCTGGAAGAGATCGCCTGAAAGCGATAAGGCCGCCGATTGTACTTATGTCATTAGTAATGTCTATCTGTAATTTATTTTGTTAGTGTACGATTCATGAGTGTATCACTATTTTCGCCGCTTCTAAGCTGCATTTGGTGGTAAAAAAAAACCAAAGAAAATAAACCAATAAGCGGCAAAAATATTATGCGTGATACACTTAGTAACACCTCTATATTGAAAAGGATTTTTGTATGTATTATGTTATGATTTTGAAGGAAGCTTATCACCCTGTATGAGGGTATAAAGAGCCACAAAGTTATCTGTGAAGCGAGACGCGTTGCTGTCATAGCTCCGGTCATACTAACTCTCCACTAACCTGTAGCGGACATAACACTCAGCAACCAATAGCAACTGAGAGATAAATTAGTTCCATTTTCAGCCGTTTCATAGATATCTTGATGAGAGTTTACACGAGTTTATAAGATTTTGTTCGTTATTAGGACACTATTAATAATTCTACAATTAAATGCATTAAAATTTCTATAAAAATACTGGTATACGCGATTTTTGTACATTGTTTCTATTTACTAATTTAAATGTAACTAAACTAAATAAGAATTTAAGCGTATATACTAAATCTACTTAAATCTAAGCTTCTTAAGCTAAATTATAGTTAAGGCTCAAACATTATTTGCAGTATAAAATAATACGATAAATAAAACAAGAAAATTAACTAAAATGTAAACAAATTAATTACTAATCGACGATGGTGTAATAGGCTCTAAGGCTACAGTGAGAGAATAATTATCAAAATTGGTTCAGCAAAACATCGTAAAAAGTATGGCATTTAACATTTAAAAAGGCACAATATAATTATGATAAATGTGATGATCATCAAACTATTATGCATTTTCAGTGTTTGAGTAAAATACTTAAAAGTGTATAATAACATAGTTGCCTTAAAGTGTATAAATTAATTTAAATTAAACTAAAATCAGCTGCAATACTTAAAATTACAATAAAATTGCAATTAAATGAAACTTAAATTCTAGGTTTTATTACAAAATAGTTGCCAGTTATGAGCTACCTATTCTAAAACTCATTGGTGTTGTATTTAATATTATTGCCAGCTAAAATCACAAATACTACCAACTATTAGGCACTCTTAGTATAACTATGGCAGATTTTGTTCAGATTTTGCCTAATCTATCTTAAACTTTCACTGATATATCTGTGAAATGTAGAGTCTCTTTAATAGCTCCGGTCATACTAGCTCTGCTCTAACCTGTAGCGGCCATGACGGCAACCAATAGCTATATCCACAATGCCAATTTTAGGGTCCCGTACCCTAAGGGTAAAAACGGAACCCGATTACTAAGCCCCCGCTGTCCGTCCGTCAGAGGTCTTAATCTCATGAACCGTAAGAGCTAGACAGTTCAGATTTTCATTTTATGTGTATTTCTCTTGCTGCTATAACAGCAAATAATAAAATAAATAAATATCCAAATTAAAGGGGGCTTCCATACAAAAAACGTGGCGGTTTATTCGTTCATCGAGGGATGCGTCATAAAGCAGTCAACAGCGAACATGCGGCATGCCCTTAACGCATGCGCTATGACAGTTGAAAGCGTAGCGCGCGCTGCGAAACACGTGTTCCCGCGTCGATTTTATTTCTGTACCACAAAGCGTTCAAGATCACCAAGAAAAATGTTCTCGTCGCATTTTATAACAAGCGAAAGGAAACTCAGCTAGGTACGTTGGCGTCGCGTTTAATTATTGAATTCGCCCAACGAAAGTTGAACACGAAAGAGCAAAATGTGGCCTTAGCTAATCGCTACTGAGAGTTGAAAGAAGTTTCTACCATTTCACAGATATTGTCGTGATACTATACAATGTCTTATACAGGGTCTAAATCTAGAATAATCGTAAAATATGGAAGCTTACAAAAATACTATTTTAATCATTTTTTAACACTATGGTTGTCTTTATCACTTTATTCATAAGTATGTAGTTTTTGCTTATTTACTGTTTTGTAAGG
Organism: Eupithecia subumbrata; assembly: GCA_949316285.1. NCBI lineage: Eukaryota > Metazoa > Arthropoda > Insecta > Lepidoptera > Geometridae > Eupithecia > Eupithecia subumbrata. The sequence continues at coordinate 8,146,605 of OX438637.1, read as the reverse complement.
CATATTTTTGTATGAATATTTTATATGAAATCTTGTATTTTTCTTGTCTTAATAGTGTAGTGAGTTATTTCTAAAGTGTTTTAATGCTCATTTGCGTTATATTAATTAATCTCATTATTTTAACTAAAATAGTTTATTTCTTAAGTTACCTGTGTGAGAAAATATATATCTATATATATAAAAGAAAGTCGTGTTAGTTACACTATTTATAACTCAAGAACGGCTGAACCGATTTGGCTGAAAATTGGTGGGGAGGCAGCTTAGAACCAGGAGACGGACATAGGCTATGTTTTATCCCGGAATTACCACGGGAACGGGAACTACGCAGGCGAAGCCGCGGGCAGCAGCTAGTTTTATTATAAAAGAATGACATGAGTTACATTTTTCGCTGATGCTTGATTTAACAAACTTTATAAATACCTTGACACTGTTTTGAATACTGTATGGGAGCAGTTATATTTGACTCCTTAAATTATTGCATAATACAAACTTATTTATATTAACTTCGAATATGTGAATATAATTTATGAATACTGAAAATAGCAGCAAATCCTATTTAGGAAAAAATATTACTCATACGCAGTAATTTCCTGAAGATTCATTCTGAAAAGCCACGATAAAAATTTTTTGAGGAGAATGAAGTGTATTAACTAATTATTTTCATTTCTAACGTGAATTTTGCTTCAAAATTCGCCTGTATGGGGCCGAAAAAAATATTGATTTTTTTAAAGATGTAATTTTTTTTTGATTAGTCAATTTTCGTTTAATATTAGGGGAATAACTGGAATTTAGCCTACCGCGCGCGATACTGCCATTCGATTATTTAAAAACCTCCACTCCCTGCCTAACAGCAGTTCTCAAGCTGGGTAGGTACTGACCGGTTACAAGGCTTAACGTACCAGCGAACATGAAACATCAAAAATTTGTCTCGATGCTCGTTGCGACCGCCTGGCTTCCCCGTACTGATTGCACGAAAGTTCGCTGTGTAACACGTTACATTACGCCCCGTCAGTACTCTTTAGGTTAATGGTTTTTTTTCTGTTTTGGAAAACGGCTATTAAGATATTACAGTATTAATAAAGGTATGTTTTAGGTGGAGAGCGCGAGTGGCAGTGTTTTTGAAAGTTCAAACTTTCAATATTTGTGTTTTCGTCTTTTGTCAAAATACGTAACACAGATTTAGAAGCGCGAGTTCGAGAGTTGTGTATTTTTAGTTAGATGCTGGATGAGTCACTTGAGTTGTGATTTATTTTGATGACTCATGTGGATTATGACATTCGACTCATATGAGTCAACTTAATATTGTCATTTTTCACAATTTATTGTGGGTTTTATGACATGCTAACGCTAGTCAAATGAGTCTATTTACTAATGACAGTAAAGACTTTTAGGTAGGTAATCGTTTACGAGTTTTTTTGGTGAAAAGCATGAGCTAAAGTATATTTTAGAAATGTGTCAAAATTTATGTTTTTTATGTCAAAATGTCTTTCGTCAAAATAGTTGTCACAGATTTGGAAGCCGAGGGTAGCGTATTTAAGACACTTCAGAACAACTAAGATTCATAATAATCAAGTAATTTACACAACTTACAATCTAACTATTGGCCTGCGCGTCTCTCCAGCTACAGTACCAGTTGTAGTTAAACATCGCCGCGTAGGGATGCTTCCTCTTCTTGTGTAGTCTGAGAGATTCCTCGGACGCGTACCAGAACTGAGGACATTTGTCGAAGGAGTACTTCTCGGATTCTTTCACGTAGGGCTGGGTTGGATCCACTGGAAAGATGAAATAAATAGATAAAAACACTGACTGTGAACTTGTGGCGCGATTAGTAACGCGTTGCCGAGCTGAATAAGGTTCGTAGTTAACCCGCTTAAATCCGTAATGAATTCGTCAAACTACGATAGTTTTTATAGTAAATAATCGTGAAAAACTTAAATTACTGAAGTATGACTTCAGTAATTTAAACACATTGATTTTTTAGGACTAAAGTCCTACTGAATAAGTCAAACTTAACTTTGAAAGTAAAGGCTATAAAGGGTTAGTGCAAGTTTGCTTCGGGGATTCACTCTGATAAACAATAAAATAGAATAGAATAGAACTACTAATGGTAACTCAGTCACTGTTCAGCCCCTAAACGACGGTAAGATCGGCATGTGCGTCATGGGCACTAAACGTGCTATTTAATGGTTCATTCGACTATGACAAGCAACTCGTACGCTGCATATTGAAGTAGACACGCGACTCATATGTAAATAGGTAACCTTCGAGATGACGGTCACAAGTCATCTCGAAGGTTACCTATTTACTGGCCTAGCGGTAAACAGTAGATCCAGAAAATCCGATGCCACTCGATGCGACTCGAGATGTTTCTTGCACGAAGCCAAAAAGTCATATTTCTTTTAACAATATGACACACGACTCATATGAGTCAAAAATCATCTCGAAGGTTATTGACTCACCTGGCGGTAAACAGTACATGCAGAAGATCCGATGCCGCCTGCCTCCGTGCGACTCGAGATGTTTCTTGTGATGTTTCTTGCACGTGGACACGTGCGGGCAGCACGGACACGGGATGGCTAGTTGTTTCGGCACGGTGCCGTGCCGCTCGGCGGCGTGGGTTAGGAGGGTTGACGCGACGCGGTAGCCCTGGGGAGATATAGGTTATTGAATAAATATATATCGCTCTTGAGCGATAAGACCGCCAATTGTCACATATTTTGTAAATTTTTGTTGTTGTTTGTGAATTATCTTGATAAGTGTGCAATAAAGAATTTTATATCTATCTATCTATATATATATATACTAACTTTATATATTATATGATTACTCGGAGATCCGTAGAAGAAACAAAGTAACCGACATATCATCATCTCAGACTCATCTATACTAATATTAGAAAAGATTTGATTGTCTGTTTGTTTGTATTGAATAGGCTCCGGAACTACTGGACCGATTTGAAATTTTTTTTACCATTAGAAGCCCACATTATTCCTGATGAACATAGGCTACTTTTTACCGCGGGAAAATGCTTCATTCTTACGGGAAAACGGGTACTATGAATGCAGCTAGTAAATAAATAATACTGGACAATTCACACAGCATTATCTAGCACCAAGCTAAGCAGAGCTTGTGATATGGGTACTAGATGAATGTATACATAATATAATACATTACATAGATAGATATGTTTTATGATACATTGTAAATACCCAGAACACCCTGAACAAATGTTTGAAGATCGTACAAGTTAGCTTAGCTGTATACGGGCTGATGATGATGATACGCGTGTTTCCGGGAGAAAACGTAGCCATTATGCTAATCCAGGTCTTTGCACTACATCTATGCAAAATTTCAGCCCGATCCATGCAGTAGTTTTGTCGTGAAGAGGTTACAAACATACATCGAAGCTAGAATAACACATAAGCTAATAAACTAATTTTCAAAAATAAACCTCTGAGGGGGTTAAAAAGGGTGGTAAAATTTCTATAGACAATTACATATTATTCCTTGGTTCGATTCACTCAAAACACGGTAAAACTAAAAGGTAAATAATAAATCGCGTATTTACAGAACTACCCCTAGGGGGTGTGCAATAAATTTCTGAAATTTCCACAAGGGCAGCTAGTACCAGTATAACTGTAAATGGACGATAGTTTTTATAGTAAGAACCCAGTATAAATATAAATGGCTAACCTTAAAACAATGCTCGCATCTAAAAGGGAACAGCTTCCACTTGGGGTTCTTCTTCCGACTGAAGGTCATCTTGTACGGCTCCGAGGGAAACCAGTCCTCAGGGTCCAGGTCTAGGGTTACTAGCTCCACTCCTGGAAATAAATAAAATAAAATAAATAATGCTTTAAAATTCACACAGCAGCATCTAGCCGAAAATTAAGCAGAGCTTGTGTTAGGGTGTCAAATCAACATCGAGCTATGCTGCGCTGTACTGCGCTGTGCTATGTTTGGTCAACTCGCTCGTCTAATATTTTAATGAGGATACAAACAAACCATGCTGTGCTGCGCTGTGTGAGGATACGCTCTGTTTAAAAACGCAGCAGTCTCGAGCGAGGCGCGCTACCCGCCGCGCTGAGACGCGCTGTGCCGAACTGTGCTATGTTTTTTATGGAGCTCTGTATATAAAAAATCGTCTTCAGTGGCAATATTCTTTAGAAAATTAAAATTCTCCGTATTTTTCACGTATGGTGTGTGGTAACAAGCTACCGTGACTGGACTCTTCTAACGACAACATAACACATAAAATATCCATATCCGCTTCTTCTTCACTTTCACCTTTATCGGATTCAAATATGTCGTAATGTTTACGTTTTTTTGAAAATGAAGTAATTTTTGACGAGATAAACGACTACACTAGCTGCTGATTACTTTTAATACTGAGCTAAGCAAAGCGCAGCACAGCATGATGTTGATTGTTAAAAAAACGTAGCTTAAGAAACACAGCACAGCACAGCGCAGTATAGCGCAGCATAGCTCGATGTTGATTTGTCACCCTTATTGTTTGGAGTTAACTTTGTGTTTTCTGCTTTTTTCAACTTTTTTAGCAGAGAGTTGGGTTGGTGCAAATTCTAAGCCGGCACTACACTAGACCTAAACCGCCTCTAATAAAAGCCTTATTAGCTCGTATTAGCGGGGTCAGATAATCCCCCTGCTAGCCATGCGGGTTGAGAATCAAAGGGGACGCTGCGTAGCGCAGGCGACTCATATGACTCATGGGTGACTCATTGTCTCTTTCAGTGCCGATCGATCTATGGTTCAATAGTTCATTTATTGGTAAAAATTAGTTTTACACGTCAAATAGTAGGTAGGTACATAGTACGCCTTAAAATACACTAAAGTATACAATATAGATGGTTTAATTATCAATTAAAATAATTAATTATTTTATTGTTTCAATTGTAAATACTAGTTCTAATTTATTTCTATTTTTTGATTGTAATTTTCTTTGTGAATAAAGGATTCTGCCCATTTTTTTATTTTATTATAATAAATCAATGATTAAATTATACATAGATTAGAATAGAATAGGATTTATTTCGACACACATGTAAAACATACAAAACCAAACAAAGGATAAGGAGCTAAATTACATACAAATGTTGGCCGTCAAATCGAGCTTTGCCCCCATGACCCTGTGCCGAAATAGGCATCAGCTCAGCATGTACCTACATCTATATGGATTTGTTAGGGAATAGAGTGAAATAGATTATGAAGTATAATTTAAATGAACAAACCTTCAGGCACTTTAATAGGCGGCGGTGGAATGTACACAGGAACTTCTTTCTTGGGCGCTATCTGAGGCAGAGGCACCAGCACCGATGTGTTGTTGGCGGCTAGGAGACTCGTTAGGATTGTGTTTTGTGTCTGGAAAACGACAAAGATGTTCAAACTTTTTTAACTTTCGCTATTTGTTAAGGCGAGGAGTCCCGAGCGGCCGATGCTATTAGGCCGGCAAGACGGAGCGCAGGCAGCCGACCACGATTTCAAATTCAAATTCAAATCATTTATTGCAGGAAATATGGTCATCATACAGGGTCTTGAACATTAGAATAGTGTCACATACTTCACCAAAACACATTGGCATGCAAAATTTCTTATAAATAGGTACATCTGTAAATTTTTTAGGTATATAGGTGTTCTGAAAAATATTTGTATGGCATATAAAAATATTTTCTAGTGTTGCACTTCGTCATAACGTTTGCATTTTGTGTCATTTTATTCATTTTTGTATTCACACTGATCATTGCATCTATTCACATGATCAAAGTTTCATTTAGAGGTAACTTTGTATTTTTTTTTCATCACCAATCGTGTTTTTCTCTAGTGACGCACTAGAAAATATCCTCAACTATAATATAAATGAATTTCAAAACTATAGGCCTTATAGTTATTGAGGTACGGATGTTAAAAATCCCGAAAACCGGGAATCCTCGCTATAACATAATCAATGATTTTATCTGGTACTTTTGTCAGGCAGTAGCACACACATACTTAAATTACTGAGACTGTACTTTTTTTGAATGTACATATACATTTACTCCTAGTGAGTTGCAAAAATTATCAGTAAATAAATTCAAACAAATTGTAAAAACCTTGCTGTGCAAAAAGGCTTACTATAAAATATTAGATTATCTAGAAGATGAAAAAGCTTGGGACGGGTTTTGCTCCAACTCGAAAAGTAATAACTAACAGGCTAAAGGTTTCTTCGTCGCTTCTTTACTTTAGTCTACATACCGAAGCGACAGAAATCAAAAATATCACATTATTTCCGTGTCAGTGTTTAGTTTTACAATTTGACCTTTTCTAAGTATACATTTATTGTATTTATGGAAATAAAGATATTTTGATTTTGATTTTTGATTTGTACCGACTTATTGTTTGCAAGCATTGTTCCTCAGATACTAATTCATAAGTTATTCTTATGTTCTGTTGTACCTGTTTTTTTTTGTGTTTTTTTTGTGTTGTGTGTTGGAGTTGCAAATAAATGTTTTATCTATCTATTTATCGCGTACTTTTTGTTCTTATTTCCCCAAATAGTAATATTAAGGGGAAATAGGTACGCGATAAATATGTACCCGATAAAATATAAATTAAAGATACCTGTAGATTGTGTGCAAGTCCATGGTTCAAGCTCTGCGAGAGGTCTATTTTAGGTTTCCGTTTGTAACCTTTAGGAGGGCCCCGCTTTTTCGCAACCTCACCATTCTTTTTATATCTGAAAAATATACAAAAAAATCAGCATTGCCATACAGCGGGGCAATGTAGCCAGCGTCTTGGAAACGCGACGACTGCTATTGATATGGATCAGTTGAGCTACCTGTAAATTGTTTGCAACAGTCTGCAGTTAGCTCAATTGTTTAAATTGTAAATAGGTACTAGTTATAAGTTTCTATTATTTGATTGTAATTTTCTTTGTTAATAAAGATGTAATACCACAGAAAAATATTATGAGATTAGAGTTTTAGTGTGCTTCTGTGTTTGCAAACATTGATAGGCTATTCAAAAATAAAACGTCAAGTGCGAGTCAGACTCGCGCAATAAGGGTTCCGTTTAGTTTTAAGACCTTGTTTCTTGACAAATACTTAAAATGATTCCAGGTCAACATGAAGTAGGTACCCTGTATATTTTGGTTGAGGGAGAGAATAATTTTTTTTTTTTTTTTGTTAATAAACTACAAATTTACGGTTTTAGGATTTCCTTTCCCTTTATTTGTACTAGACCTTGCTGCTCACCAAATTTCATGATTCTATGTCTACGGGAAGTACCCTGGAAATTTCCTGGAAATTAGAAATTTCAAAATATTCAGACATAAACGGCTGTAACTTTTGAGTGCGTTGATTTAGAAGTTTTATTTATATCGCGGCTCCAAGAGGTTACGGACTTGAGTATTTGACGTTAATTTCAACTCGATACGTCCACGCGTTCCTGAGAAAAGAGGGTTGACAGACAGACGGACAACAAAGTGATCCTATAAGTGATCCTTAACTTGTTTTTCAAAATTATATGATTGCATAGCGTATTTTATATCCACACTGTCATTTAGCCGTGAAGGCCATTAATAAGCTTTTATGTTGATAATTCTTGTTACTTATTTTGTTATAACATAAGCTGTAGGCCTTCCTTAAAATAAATAAATAAATAAATAAGGGTTCCTTTAATCCTTTTGAGGAACAGAACCCTAATAAACAAATTATTAAAATACATACCTTATTATCTCTCCTGTATCAGAAATAACTGGACTTTTAACTTGCACTGGCGTTATACTTAATTTAGCCGGCAACGAGAATCGAGTCTGCAGATTCTTCACTATATTATTTGCCTCTGATGCCAACGCTAGAGGATTTGCCAAGTTTAACGGGTTATTCACAAACTTGGGTAAAGTTGCAGGGTTATACGGAGTGGGAAATATGGAGAGTGACTTTGGTGTGTTGAATGCAGGGATCTGGTAGACTTGTAGGTTGAGAGAAGAGTTGATTTTGAGTCGTTTGGCTGATGGCTCATCGGGTTCATCGCTGTCAGAGAGGCAGTCAGCCTCGAGGGGGTCAGAGTCGTTGAATTGGTCGCGTTCATTCTCTTGAAGGCAGAACATCTGTGGAGAAGTATTTTTAAGTGAGTTATATTAGTATCAGCTTATGAAAGTTTGCTCAGTTGTAGATCTATGCTTGATGATATTTATGCCATAGAAAAGCGTTCAAATTCTAATTCTGATTGGGGGAACTGAGATCTGCAGGGACATCCCCCTGCCTAAACAGTCCCTAACGAGCCCAGCTCCATGAAGTACCGGAGCAGGACTTTTGGTGACTGACAGCTTTGTTTCAATTTTTCTGCGGGTGTGGATGGGGTTGATTCTCTTCAGCCCCGTCTTGTGTCTAGCTTCCTCTGTGGCCGTGCAGTGTAATACAACATGTTCCAGAGTCTCTTCTTCTTGGAAGCAGTCACAACACAAGCTGCGTTTGTGGCTCCAGTCTTGAAAAGATGGTGGTTCAGCCAGCTCACAGTAGCCTGTGATGATACCCACCATCGTTCTTAGGTAGAAAAGCATTACTCAAGCAAAGACTGCAAGCTTTCATGATACGGGCCTCAGACTAAGGCCCTTATCTATACCTGTCGGGAGTGTCCCCGAAATGCTACATTGTCCGGCTGTATGGCAATAGTGAAGTTTTTTTATTAATTGTCTAAATATAACTAGTATAAATTAAATGTCACTCAAGCATAGATTGATGACTGAGCAAGCTTTCATAATAATGGCCTTAAACTTTAAGATTTGGTTTTAAACTAGCAAACTCAACTGGTGTAAATTTTAAAATGCATGTTGACAAGGACACTTGCAATTGGTATTGATGTGGATCAATTGAGCTACCTCTCATTGTATACAACAGTTTGCATGTCCTCAACTTCCTCAACAGCCTATATTGGTCCACAGCTGGACACAGGCCTCCCCCTGATAAGCGCCTTATTGTCTTTTATCTGGGGGTAATGCCCATAATCCCAATGTAAGCATGCTGGTTGGGGATCGCAGTTAGTAGGTGGTAGAATAGTTCTGCAGGGGGCGCTGCTGCCCACCCCCGGTGCATATCCCTTAGTCGCCTCTCTAGACAGACACCCGCGGGAAGAGTTGGCGTGTTGCAAATTCTAAGCCGGCACCACACAGCTGTCTACAATAAGCTCACTGCAATGCCACGGCAAGGCAAAGGCCTCTTTTCACTTTCCCTTCAATAGTAAATACTAGTTCTAATTTATTTCTATTATTTAGCTGTAATTTTATTTGCCAATAAAGTTTCTATCTGTTGTTGTTACAGTGCTGTTTTGTTGTCATTTGCTCAGGCAGAAATTTGCCCAAAGAAATGTTCTGAAGCATTGAGTGAAATCCTAAAGTGTTAGCTTTTCATTTCAAAAAGATGTCTTAGGGTTAGCATAGGTAAGAATAGGAACATAGGCATTCGAAAATTAGGTTAGGTGGTTTTTATGCAATACCATCTTGTGAGTGTGTTCCAATAGATAACTCTGAAGAATATTATTTGAATGAAGCCATACCTGCATTACAATGTAGGTTTGTTTGGCTTGTAAAAGAAAGGAGGTCATTCTTAGATGAAACTCAAAGTATTAGAATAAAGAGGTTACACATTCTTATCCTATTTGGTCGTTTTGTTAGCTAGAAAAAATTGTGATTCATCATAATAAATATTGGGCAGTCGATTCTAGTATGTATGAAATAGTTTTACCAGGTTATTCTATTATTTACGTAACAACAACGAAATAGAAAGCTTTCCAAAGTGATAGAAAAAAGAAAAAACTCATACTTACGATTCGATTTTGAAAATCTTCACAATAACATCGGAAAATCTAACGCCGTCCGTGTAAATACTCGAAATGTTGCATAGAAATGGTGAAATTACCACGAAAAGGCACTTTCAATCACAAAATGGCGTTATAATTCATAAACGAACGAAACAATAAGAGCGATCTCACAAAATAACTGCACATGCCACTAAAAACTTACGCGTAGGTACGTAGTTGAACTAATTATCTACTGAAAATTGTTATTTTATTGAATGAAGAACTCACTTTTTTTGTTTTAACTCAACAGATTTTTGTAGATTTATCACAAAACTACTTTATTTGATAGATTTTCCGCTATAATTGAATAGTTTTTGGGTAAATTATCAAAAAAACATGGAAAAGGTTAGGTACACGAATAAAATAATAACAAGTGTTTGATTTGTGACGTGTAGAGTTGTACTGCACTCAACGAACGCCTTTGCGAGACAATCGAAATCGATTCAGTAGAGAGGCCACGATTTTGTTTTCACAGTTTCTCATTTGTTGGTTGTCGTGCTTACCCTCAGATTTATACTTCTATTTTGTTATTCGTGAAGAAAGATTTAATAACGTAATAAAAAAAAATCTATTTATTATGTGAAAATCTTGCATGATGAAAATCGATTCAAATGTTCCTACTACATAATCGGTGTCTTTTATTTCATAGGGAACATCACTAATAATCTAGCTTTCATCAAAAGCAAGACATAAATTGAACTCTAACAATACGGAATAAAGCAGATACTGGCCTGAAACGTCTAGAGCGTCATTTATTTGACGTTGAAAGATATGAGTTGCCCGCTTACAAAAATAAAGTGCACTAAAATTATTAAAAAATCTAAAATAATTTGCGTCTTTATTTTCATGGAGAGAAAGAAATAAAACAAATAAAGTATTACTTAACAATTTTATTTACAACAATTAAATATAACTAGGTATAACGTTACAATTATTTTAATATTGCTAACCTATAATATCCTACCTTCTTCCGTATCAGAAAAGGGACTTCCGTTTCCGTACAAAAACAAGCAGTGCAGTGCTAGCATGAGAATACGTACGGAATTCATCCGTTATGGCGATGTTACTAATTTAGCGTTAAAAACTTACACCAATTTGATCAAAACTAGATGGCGCTCTAAGAATTAGGTGTTAAAATTGCTGAATTAGGTACCTACCATGGTAAATCATTATAATGTGGGCTTAAAGATAAACAAAAAAAATATCGTAGTAGACAAATTCATTATGTACTCAGGAAGAAATTCCTCGTTGAGGGTTGAATGAAACGATGGTGACCTTCCAAGGCATGTTCATAGATAACCCGCTTACATTCCTATAAATGGTAAATAATAATTATGCTAAAATATGTAACTACATTGGAAGCCGGTATGTACGCACCTACCTGTTTCAATAAGATGATGTCCAAATTATGTCTTATACAAAAAGAATACTATCATCTGAAGGATCATAAATATTTACAACTATTTAGCAATAAAATAATAGTCTAGGTATTCACAAATTATGATGCAATTTTAGCGGCAGCAGCGGCGGCCAACGCTGCCGCCTTCTTCTTGACGGCGAGAGCGGTGCGTTGTTTGGCTTGGATCTTGGCTTTCTGGCTTTTGGACAGTTTTCGCTTTTTCGCATCTTCTTTCGACGCGGCTGCTGGAACAAATGATTAATTTTAAAATTAGAATGCAAAAAGTCAAAAAGAGAAATACGTTAGATTGTACTTCTAAGACGGAACGAATTGAGCGATTGAGTTTAAAACTTTTTCAAGTTTTTAACACATTGAGTGCCCATGATGCACATCGAGATGAAGCTGGCTAGTGTAGGTCAAACAGCAGAGAGTGCGTCCGTGAATGCGTTCACATAAATAGATATATTATTAATTTCTTTATTGCACCATAAAGAAATAAAAGAATTAGAAACTTAATACTATATAACTATATCTCAATGTCAACCTCAACAGCCTGTATTGGTCTACTGCTGGACACAGGCCTCCCTCTGATGAGTGCCTTATTGGCTTTTATCTCATGGGGGTAGTGCCGGGTTGGGGATCAGAGTTCGGTAGTAGAATTGTTCTGCAGGGGGCGCTGCTGTCCGCCCCCGGTGGATATCCCTTAGTCGCCCTTACGACACCCGCGGGAAGAGTTGGGGTGGTGCAAATTCTAAGCCAGCACCACACAGCTACTATATCTAGTGTGGTACAATCAGCGGCCTTATCGCTAACAGCGATCGCTTCCAGGCAACCTTTGAATGGTCTATCCATTCAAAGGTTGCCTGGAAAAGATCGGTACATAATGAAGCTGACGGTGGCGTAATTGATTCATTTATTGATAGATACACATAGGTACCTACCGCAGACCGTGTGACTGTGATTTGCATTAACGCAGTCGAAACGTCATCGAACCGAACCCCGGAAGAATAAGGGTTGAAGCCAAAGACAAAGTTTACTACTCCAGATTTGATAAATACTATCCGATGCTGCAAATTTTTTCTGTGTATATTGTGTTAATATACGTATTGTGTTCGTATTAATGTTCACTTGTGTTTTCTGTACGTGTTACTAAGTAGTATTTTTATTTTATTTTATTAGTAGTGTACCTAGTGAAATAATTATCTTCTTTTCTTTCCTTCTTTCTATCCACTACGATCACCAATTCGCCGTCCAAGTGTGGTTAGGCAACACCTACTTCGATGGGAGCCATGTTTACTATGGACGTCTTCTTAGTCGGTCACTCTTGGCAGAGTGGTCGTGGATATGATGGGGTCCTGCAGGGGTATTTTAATTCATTCGATTCGTTTCCGAATCGAATCCAACGGATTCGAATTCGATTCCGACGGATCTATAAGACTTTTGATTTCGCCTCAGTGCTACTCTTGCCTGGCGGCACTCCTGTACGCTCTTATAGGTGTGTCCATCGTTCTTTCCTGTGGTTTTCCAGCAGCACATCTCTAGTGCATCGATCTTCCTATGATCCTCATCCATCACTATAGACGTATATTGTGCTAAAGACATAGATGAAGATGATACTAACCGCTAGCCAACGCCTGTCTGTTCGCCGCTGTCCGCGCAAGCTCGCCCAGCGTGTTGGCGAGCGCGGCGCCGAGCCGCGAGCATTCCGAGCGCGTCGCTGAGTGCGCGCGCAGCGCTAGTGTGGCTAATCTGTTACAGAAATAAAAATATTGTGGTATTCATCATCATCATCACTCTATAAGTTGTGTATCGGCGTTACGGGGCGGTAAGCCGCTCTCCCACCGCTGCGCACGCTGTGCACACTGTGCACAGAACAACCCCGCTTTAGCCGCTGTTGGCCCACTGCCGTGCACAGCGTGCAAAGAGGTGGGACAGCGGCTTATTGTAACGTGTTTGATAGCGAGCATTCGTGTAGTCAGTACAGTAAAAGATGGCGCTCGCAACGAGCAATGAGATACATTTTTGACGTTTCATGCTCCATGCGAATGGTACATTACGCATCGTACTTAATACTATGGTCAGTACGCCGGCTCTACAGTGTACATCCCTACTGATTTCATTTAGGTTTTGTACTTATGGACTGGACTAGGCCTTACGGTAAACTTTTTAAGATTATCGAAAAACAAGAACGATATTAAAAATTTTAAAACCCCCCGACAGATTTTCATGAAACATGGCTAAGAACACTCGGGATAAAATTATCTGTAACACAAAAAAAACTAAACGAAAATCGATTCATCCGTTTAGGAGCTACGATACCACAGACAGATACACAGACAGACGTTAAACTTATAACACCCCTCTCTTTTTGCGTCGGGGGTTAAAAATAAATACCTAAATATAGTTCTAATTACTCACCTTCCAGCCAGGTCCTGTTGTTCCGTGTCGAGGTCACACCCCGTCGTCGAAGCGTTCTTGCTCTTTATACCCAGCGCCATCTGTGACCAGCGGGACTGTTGCGTAAACAAATTTATTTTTAGGAGTAAAACAACAACAAACCAAATGCGAATATAAAATACTAGTTTGTGCCCGCGGCTTCGCACGTGTTGTTTCTATGGAAAGTTTAAAGGTGATTTCTATCCTATGAGAACTGATTTATGGGATAAAAAGTAGCCTATGTTTGATTCCAGGATTAAAATTACTTGTGTGCAAAATTTCAGTTCGATCCGTTCGGTAGTTTGGCGTGAAGAGGTAACAAGCATCCATCCATCCATCCATCTATCCATCCATCCCTCCAAACTTTCGCACTTATAATATTGGTATTAGTGTTATAATATTAGCTCTGAAGTTTTCTTACGTAATTTCTATAAGAATCATTAATGTATAATAATGTATTCCTAGCCGAATTTCGACCACGGCGGCCAGTTTCATCGGAGACTAGCCAGATGCGCAGGACATATTATAGTGCACAAGTGTGTGCGCAAACACAGGTGAACTTTCTATTCCCTCATTGGGACGACTGATCGACACGACCGGAGAGAGGTCAGGCGCAGGACCAACGGCTTAACGTGCTTTCCGAGGCACGGGGGTGTAACACCGCCAACTTCCTGACTACGGGCTGCTACTGAGAATTTTCCTGGCTAGAAAAACCCCTATAACAACTATTGACCCGACCCGAAATTCGAACCCAGGACCTCATAATCAGCGGTAGAACAAGCTGACCGCTTGACCAACGAGGCAGAGATAAGAATTATTATTGATATAGTGGCTAGTGGCTATATAAAAATGGATTTTAATCCCTCACTAGCTCGACAGTAATTTTAGGACATTTTTTACACATTTTTTCTGCCGTAGAAATTTACGATTAATTCGCCGTGCGTACGGTGGCCAGTATTGTATGGATCATCAGTATAAAATATTGTCGATTCACCATTTTTTTCGCTCTAAAAATCTGCTGTTAATTCGCTCTGTGTAGGAATGGCGCCGTCAACAATCATCTTTATTGATCCATACAACACGGCGAATTAACCGTAGATTTTTACGGCAAAAAAACCGTGTTTGTGTAAGAGCCCTTAGAGCTTCTCGCTACGCTCGTTACTCTGGTATTAGTTACGTCATTGACAGAATCCGACGAATGTTTTTGTCCCATCACTTTTTCAAAATCAAAATCAAAAACTCTGTATTTCCATAAATACAATAAATGTACACTTAGAAAAGATCAAATTATAAAACTAAACACTGACACGGAAATAAATTTTTGATTTCTGTCTCTTCCGTATGTAGATTAAAGTAGTATCACGCTGCTTCTTGGGTGTCGACTGCGCGTTTTCTATAGCTCCGTTTGTATAGAAAACGCGCAGTCGACACGCTAGATGCAGCGTGATGCGTGGCAGTGTGTTAACCGCCTAAATAAAAAAAATCTAACACATTGTAGTATGTTTACCGCTTTAATTATTTTACCATGTCGCACCATCGGTGGAATAACCGCCTTATGGTTTTTTTTAATACTAACCTTGAAACTCTGAGGGCAGATCCCGAAGAGATATCGCTCCAGAGTCTGTTTGAACTCATCAGCGAACAGCGTCGCCGGTCCTTCACCCTGAAACTACAATTAAAAACAATAAATAAATAAATAATATTATTGGTAATGAATATTGCTTACTCACTTCTGCCAGCGGCTTCGCACGCATTTTTCAAGTACCCTAAGTGTTGTAGAAATATTGTTTTCAAGTAGGTACCCCCCCCCCCGATACCGTTTACCAGTTTCTATAAGACCCATTTAGCCGTTTAGGCGTGGAAAAGTGGCAGACTGACAGACAGAACCACTTTCGCGACTATACTGGCTTCTGCCCATGGCTTCACAAGCGCATTTACGATTTAATAAGTACCTAGTATTTATCTAAGTTAGGCTTTGCTATAAACGTACGCTAAACTTCATCTTGATCTGTTCAGTAATTTTGGAGATCCTAGGTAACAAAAATTCATATTTCACAAAAACTTTCGCCTTTGTAATATATCTAGCTTCTGCCCGCGGCTTTCCACGCATATTTTTGGTATAATAAGTAGCCTAATATCTCATTTATTGACATGAACGAATCCTGCACTGGTACCCGCGAGACGCCTCACGCTCACGAGGCAGACCAAGAAAAAGATGGCACGACGACCTGGTACAGGCTGCTACAACGACATGGACCCGTCTGGCGAAAGATCGCAGCAAATGGAACAGCATGGAGGAGGCCTACACCCAATCTTGGAAGTCCAATTAAAAAGATATTATACTTGAAATTTAATATACTTCTAAATAAAATGTTTAAACTATAGTGAGTGATCATACAAAGTGTAAAATTATTGGAAATAAAGGCTTTATTTATTTTATTTTATTTTATATCTAATTTAGGCTTTGCTCTAAATGTACGCTAAATTTCATTTTGATCTGTTCGGTAGTTTTAAAGATCCTGGGTAACAAAAATTTAGATTTCACAAACTTTCGGCTTTTTAATTAGTAGGATTAGTATATTGGGGAGTCACGTTCACGCTCAGCACTGGACGTAAGGTGGTAATTTATAGTATAGGTACAATCATCAAGTAAAAGTAAAAAAAAAGTAAAATATTTACCATTTGAACGATAGTCGTAGAGAACTCACTAGACTTAGGTATCTTACTTTTAAATTAGGTAGGTATTATTATTTATCAAAATCCATTGCTTAGTTTTAAAGATTGATACAGAGGGATAGACAGACAGACGGACAGACAGCGGGAGCGGCTTTGTTCTATACTATTTAAAGAAGTGTGAAGCCAAGCACTTTCGTTGATTCATGGATGAAATGGCAAAAATGAAAACAAAAAGCTAAAAGTGGCCTTGCAACCTTCAACACATATACTTACACAAACAATTTTAGATCTACAAGCACAAATTGTTTATTTGGATTTTGAAATGGGTTTTAAAATAGACTGTTTGATTTTGCTAAACATTATTTAATAGTCATTAGCAAGAATGCTGTTTTTCATTTTACCGCGTAGGCAAGGTGCTATGTAACATGTGTAGGTACTAAGTCGGAAGGGGGTGATTCTGGACCCCGACAACATTTTTCGTGTCACACTGTAGGTATGGGTTACAATTCATACTAAAAACGGGCAGAAGCATCTATGTTGACGATTTACGCTTATGACAATTTAAGCTGTAAAATAGGCAATGCTTGTTTTAAGCTATGTACATACCTATGTTAACAAATTACACCATAAAATGGGTTGAAACACTTATTTTGACAAAACTCAATTGTAATCTACTTAATTATACTTAATTGTATTAACTTACCTTTTTTAACTACGAAATTTGTAACTTGAATACTTTGCAATGTAAATTTGGATAATACTTTTCCTTAGAATTTTTATAACTTTCAAAATCTTATTAGAATACTTTTACTAAGTAATTTAGAATCTTATAAGAATATGTTTTTTCTTATTATAATGCTAACCTGTTTAATATTGTTTAAAACATAAGAAAATGTTTTGTGAAAATTAAACGGCAAAGCACCCCCCACTCCTCGGAGATCTCACGGCGATTTGTATAAATATAGCGCCCTCGCGCGCAAACTTTAGTACAGTTTACGACACCGAGCGAGCAACATCACCAAAGTGAGATCTTCCCGGAACAAGGCGCTGCCATCCATCCTCAAGAATACTCTTTTATTGGAACCTGATCCCATATTTTGGCTGCTACGTGGTCACCAAGCTTGGCAGCATAGGAAGGCGAAGCATCGGGTCCCTAAGGTAGTTTGCACAGCACAGAGGGACCCCATAGGCAAACCTAAAGCCAGGCAGGAGCGAAAACCACTACAGTAAATGGTCCTTCGAGCCGGATCCGCCAAAGAAGAGGATTCAAGAGGATACCCGTTCTCCGCTACGCTGCAGTGAGGTGCAAGCGTCCTTGATAGCACGAAGGCTGTCGGGACATCTGCTGCTGTCGGCGTGAAGAGGACCGTCGCGGTAATAGGGTGCCATCATCGGGTCTGGAGGCATATGGAGCTTCCAGGCTAAGGCTGCCGTCGACGTGTGCCCAGTCCAGTGAGGTGCAAGTCCGTTGTTGGCATTTGGAGCCGCGGACACTGCTGCTGGAGGAAGGTGCAGGGAGGAGAAGCAGAGCCAAGGAGAAACCGGATCACTGTCTTCTGCCCCACGCGGCGGTGAGGTGCAAGCGTCCTTGATAACACGAAGGTTGTCGGGACATCTGCTGCCGCCCGCGTTGGAAGGATCGTCGCGGTAACAGGGTGCCATCAACGGGTCTGGAGGCATATGGAGCTTCCGGGCTAAGGCTGCCGTCGACGAGCGTTCGAGTCCAGTGAGGTGCAAGTCCGTCGTTGGGCATTTGGAGCCGCGGACACTGCTGCTGGAGGAAGGCGCTGGGAGTGAAGATCGAAGAAGTGAAGTGAAGTGAAGTGACTGTGTCAAACGTAAATCGGCTCTTTTCAGAGCCACCCTACGCGGTTAGCCGCGGCCATTCAAGTAGGCAACTAACCGTGCCATACCGCCCTACTTGTCTGGTTAACGTCTGTATCACTGCGATCAGACGGGAGTAACGTGCCGGACGCCGTTACCGGTATACGCCTTTATCAAGGCGACCGTATAGTCCGATCGCGCCGTTCATGACTGTTCGTCAAGAGCCATTGGCCACAAGTTGGCATGCCGAGGGTGCTGGGCGTTCCCCCCAGTGCCTGAGCACTTTGGTCTCTGATACTGTCCTCTGTCGGGCGATTCCCACCCCACCCTTTCCACCTTTTTCCATCCTTGACCGTTGTGCCTCTGCGAGGTCCTCGGCCGAGATTGTTAGTGTTAGGGCCTGCTAGGGAGGTTAGGTTTACTAATTCCGTCAACAGGGGGAATCGTTATTGTCTTTGTGGGTGACGTAAAGTCGCCGTAGTAAAGTGGGAACGCGATTTGTGATCGCTAAAATAATTAAAATAATTTCAATAAAATTTCCGCGTTAAATTCTTGTAAATTACGAAACAAATAAAACCCGTGCAGTAATAAACCTATTTTCGCGCACTAAAATTAAAAATAAAACTCTTGCAATAATAAACCTATTTTCGCGCACTAAAATTAAAAATAAAACTCTTGCAATAATAAACCAATTTCGCGCGCTAAAAATAAAAATAAAACTCGTGCAATAATAAACCAATTTTCGTGTGCTAAAAATATATGTAAATATAAAATTATTCCCGTGTGTTAGGTTTAAACTTTGTAAATTCGGTAACTATTAATTTCGTGTTAGATTTAATTTTGTGTTAGGTTTAATTTCTTAGCGTTAGGTATAAGTATCGTGTTAGGTATAAGTATCGTGTTAGGTACAAGTCTCGTGTTAGGTTTAATTTTCATGTTAATCTAATTTTATGGTAGGTTTAATTTTTGTGTAAGGTTTAATTTTTTTATGTTAAAATAAAAACTGTAAATTTAACGTTGTAATGAGCAAAATCAATACTAGAAGTAAAGCCAAAAACGCTACCAAAACTCAAGAAACTTCCGAATCTTCCGCTCCAACTTTCTCCGACTACAGTACTCCCACCGAAAGCACAATGAGTACCAACGAAACGGAAAACGTGAGTAACTCGGGAAGTAAAGGTAAAAAAGATAAAAATCAAAACGCAAAAAATCCTAAACAACAAACCGAAGGTGAGGAAAAAACTGCTCAGGCAAGATCGGAAGCCACAGTGGTACAGCAAAAAAAGGCCGCCTCCAAAACCTCCGGAAAAACAAACCGAAAGAGGGCCACTTTAGAGGCAAAACTCGAATTAGAGCGTTTAGAACGGAAAAAATTGGAACAAGATGCCGCTATAGCAAAAACAAAGTTAGAGTTGCTACAATTACGGGAAGAATCAGATAGCGATCTGAGCGAAGTCGAAAATGACGATTTAGTCGCGGATTGGGTGGATCAAACTACGCGCCAAAAACAACCGACCAAACCAAATGACTACCGTCCGATCAACAATTTGGCAACGGCATTAATGGACGCGATCCAAAGCTCATCATCATCATCAGCACCCAAAACGGCACCAAGATACATGAGCGAAATCCATCCGTTCGACGGGAATCCGAGAGAGTGGATATCGTTCCGTGCTACGTATTCCGACACTGAAAAACACTTCGCCCCTATCGAAAATGTATCTCGACTAAGAAAAGCCATAAGAGGGCAAGCTCGCGAATCGGTTAAATCGATAATGTATACGACAAAAGACCCGCACGAAATACTAGATATTTTGCAAAGACGTTTCGGGCGTCCGATTCATTTGGTTAAGAGCGAGATAGCGGCTTTAGAAAAACTGCCCAATATGTCCAACGATGTGAAAGGGATAGGCATATTTGCTAGCGCAGTAGCCAACAGCGTAAACACCATAAAACAGCTCGACAAAAAGGAATATTTATACTCGCACGAAGTATCGGAAAAAATCATCGAAAAAATGAATCTAATGATCAAATTCAGATGGCACGAATACCGCGCGGAGCACGAAGAGACGCCCATATTGCTGTCTCTTTCTACATTCCTAAACAAAATAGCAGACCAATGCGAGTCGTACGACGACACCACAACTCGAGTAAAACGAGAATTTAAATCGGATAATAAAAACAAGCCATTTCAATCGCGAAACAGGGTGAATCACACCGCCAACTTATCATCATCATCATCGTCCGAATCTGACGGCGAGGAGGAATTCTCGGATGAAGAATATGAGCAGGAAAGGAACTTCGTATTGACAACCGCTGTTCAGCCGAAATGTCCGTTATGCCGAAACAATCACGAACTAGTTATTTGTCCCAAATTCAAAGCTCAAAATACCAAAGAGAGGTGGGACACAGTGAAGAGAAAAAGAGTCTGCTTTAAGTGCTTAAAAACAAACCATCGCAGCACAAACTGCAGCGTGAAAACTTGTAACAAAAACGGGTGCACACGACAACATCACGAAATGCTGCATCATGATATCGCGGAACAACAGAAAACTTCGCAAGAAACGGGTACACAAGCACCGAATAGTCAAATAGTATCGGTTAACCATGTAGGGCATTTACGCTCTTACTTAAAAATAATACCTGTGACTTTAACCGGGCCGACTGGAACCGCCAAAGTATCGGCGTTATTGGACGAAGGTTCGACAGTTACACTGGTCCACAAGGACGTCTCCGACTCCATAGGCGCATGCGGGGTAAAAAGCGAACTGTCCATAGAAGGAGTGACCGGCCACATCTATAAAGACGAATCTTCAATGAAAATAAATTTAAAAATTCAAGGAGAGTTTTCCCGAGATACGATAGACCTGACCGCGTATACTGTCAACGAATTGAACTTAGCCGCACAAGCCGTGCGCCCAGAGGACCTACAAGATTGCGCTCACTTGGACGATATCAAAGACCAGCTGATGTACGCCAGGACGCGTCCCCTTATTTTGTTAGGGCAAGACAACTGGCATCTTATAGTATCGCGCCAACTAAAGTGCGCCGAAGCACACAAACCCGTAGCGTCTCTAACAAAGCTGGGGTGGATCCTACATGGATGTAAAAGCAATTTGACGCGCCCAGTTCTATTCAGCGGACACATAAGGACAGCCAATAATCCAAACATAGAGACCACCATAAAGAACTACTTCGAGCTTGACTCGATAGGAATTCTACCAATATTACCAAAAAATGATCCCGAACAAAAAGCCCTAAATATATTAAAAAATACCACTAAACTTCTACCGGAGGGCCGATACGAATGTGGAATGTTGTGGAAAAATGACAATATAACCATGCCCAACAATAGGGAAAGCGCGCTAAAACGTTTCCAAAACATTCAAAGAAAAATGAGCAGAGACGAAACCTTCAAGATTAAATATTCGGAACAAATTAAAAATTTATTGACAAACGGATACGCAGAAAGGGTCCACACCGCACCTACATCACCGCGAACGTGGTACCTACCGCACTTCGCCGTGTATCACCCCCAAAAGGGAAAAATGCGACTTGTTTTCGATGCTGCGGAGAAAACCAAGGGAACCAGTCTAAACGATGTCCTACTGAGCGGCCCAGACTTGCTTCAATCTTTGTTCGGAGTAATGATACGATTTCGGCAGGGACCCGTAGCAGTTGCGGCAGACATAAAAGAAATGTTCCTTCGCGTAAAAATAAGGTTAGAAGACAGAGACAGCCTGCGATTTTTGTGGCAAGAAGATAACGAAAAGGAACCAGAGGAGTATAGGATGAATTCGCTCATTTTCGGCGCAGCATCTTCGCCGTGTTCCGCTATCTACGTAAAAAACACTAACGCAGAGCGATTCGAAAAAGAACATCCAGAAGCCTATCACGCCATAACTCGTTGTCATTATATGGACGACTATTTGCAAAGCTTCGAAAGCTCATCGGAAGCAAAATGCGTTTCAACCAAGGTAGATATGATTCACAGACAGGCTGGGTTCGAATTAAGGGGATGGGCTAGCAATTGTCCCGACGCAATCGACACGCTAGCAACTGAAACTCCAGAAACCGTTTCGTTAGGAAATCCGGAAAAAATAGAAAAAACCTTAGGTATGCTTTGGGAAGTTCGAGGCGACAACCTAAAATACACCTTAAACCTACGCAATACGCCTGAAGACGTGGTGATAGGTGTACGCCCACCAACAAAGCGCGAGGTCACCAGCGCTATAATGTCGGTTTTTGACCCGCTGGGCTTAGCCACCCCCGTACTTGTGCAAGGCAAAATACTCATTCAAAAGCTATGGAAGACCGGCATAACTTGGGACGAACCCATACCCGAAGAACTGCGCAAAGACTGGGAAAGCTGGATAAAAAATCTGGGGAGCCTGCAGGACTTGAAAATACCTAGGTGCACAGACTCGTTAAGTAACGGCGAGTTACACACCTTCGTAGACGCAAGCGAGCACGTTTACGCTGCCGCAGTCTACTGGCGATCCAACAGAAACGGACAAATAAAAACCAAACTACTAGCAGCAAAGGCGAAAGTGTGCCCTCTCAAACCCGTCTCTATCCCCAGGCTAGAGCTGCAAGCAGCAGTTTTGGGAAGCAGACTAGCTGCCTCTATAGAGAGAGAGATAAATGCGAACGTGGAAAGAAAATTTTATTGGTCCGATTCCAGAACAACTTTGGCCTGGATAAAAGCAGACCCGCGAACCTTCAAAACGTTCGTAGCTCATAGACTGGCGGCAATAGAAGAGCTCACTAAAACGAACGAGTGGAGGTGGGTGCCCACCAAGCATAACGTTGCAGATGACGCAACTAGAACGGTACCATCGCAGTTTGACGCGAAACACAGATGGTTTAACGGCCCCGAATTTCTTCAAAAATCCATAGATCAATGGCCGGAGGACAAAAGCGCCGTTGTCCCTATTATAACGAATGAAATAAAACATCACGCAGTTTCATCGGTTTCCGCAGTAGATGAGATTTGTATTCCAGAACCGGAACGATTTTCTAGCTGGAATCGGCTTTTAAGAGCAACAGCCAGACTTCTGCACACCATAGAAGTTTTCAAGTCAAAAATAAATCGCGATCGAACCATGACCTTAAAAAAGACCATAAGAGACAAGTCGTGGCGTAAATACAACCGTTGTAAATATAAAAACGTAGGGCCAAACAAACAAACTAACATCGATGTGGTACCATTACCCAATGAAACAATAAACAGAGCGGAAAAGCTTCTTGTACAAACAGTGCAACGACAAAGCTTCAAGTTAGAGTTAAAAGCTCTTAAACAGGGTCACGCCATACCTAAATCCGCAAAACTGCATAAATTTCAGTTAACCTCGGAAAATGATGTTATCCGCTTATGTACTAGAGCGAGTCAAGCAGACTGTGTTACACAAAACCAAAAGAGACCCATAGTACTGGACGGCCACCATCCTATAACGAAACTTTTGATTAAACATTATCACGAAAAATACAACCATGGCAATCATCAAACCGTAATGAACGAAATAAGACAGAAATATTACATAACATCATTAAGAAGCATAGTTAAACTCACGGTAAGACAATGTCAGTGGTGTAAGGTATACAAATCGGCGCCACAAATCCCGCCTACTAGCGATTTGCCAAAAGAAAGAATCGGATATAAACAGCATGTGTTTACACACGTAGGTTTAGATTACTTTGGCCCACTTACCGTTACAATAGGTAGAAGAACGGAGAAACGTTGGGTAGCCTTGTACACGTGCCTCACAACCAGAGCAATACATCTCGAGTTAGCAAACTCTTTAAGTGCGGATAGCACAATAATGACCTTACGAAGGTTCATAGCTAGACGCGGCATGCCGACAACAATATACAGTGATAACGGTACCAATTTTATAGGCGCGGCTAAAGAACTGGCTGAAGCGTTAAGCGAGCGCAATATTACATGGAAAAGAATTCCACCCGGCGCTCCGAACATGGGAGGAGCATGGGAACGCATGGTAAGAATGGTAAAAACAGCCTTAAACGCAACGTTAAAGTCTAGACAACCGCCTGAAGAGGTCCTATATACACTATTATTAGAAGCTGAACATTTGGTCAACTCGAGACCTTTAACCGAAGTTAGCCTAGATCCTAATGATGATGAAAGCCTCACGCCTAACCATTTTCTAATTGGTAGATCCAGTGCTTTGAACGGTAATAGTTTTGGGGAATTCGACGACAACGACCTTATTGGCAAAAACACCTGGCGCACTGCCCAAAGGCTGTCAGATGTATTTTGGAAAAAATGGTTACACGAGTACCTTCCGACCATAACACCAAAACCAAACGACGGCTCTAAAGAATTCTCAAATCCCTTACCGGGTGACATAGTTATAATTGCTGACACCAGTTTACCTAGAGGTTGTTGGCCTCGCGGAGAAATAGTAAAAACCATTCCTGGGTCAGACGGAAAAATTAGAACCGTCGAAATAAGAACCCCCGCGGGTATAATGCGTCGACCCACTAACCGCTTGATTAAAATAACGCGAATCGTCGCCCACAAAGATAATAGTGCTTCCATACTTCCGCACGAGGGGGAGACTGTTGACGATTTACGCTTATGACAATTTAAGCTGTAAAATAGGCAATGCTTGTTTTAAGCTATGTACATACCTATGTTAACAAATTACACCATAAAATGGGTTGAAACACTTATTTTGACAAAACTCAATTGTAATCTACTTAATTATACTTAATTGTATTAACTTACCTTTTTTAACTACGAAATTTGTAACTTGAATACTTTGCAATGTAAATTTGGATAATACTTTTCCTTAGAATTTTTATAACTTTCAAAATCTTATTAGAATACTTTTACTAAGTAATTTAGAATCTTATAAGAATATGTTTTTTCTTATTATAATGCTAACCTGTTTAATATTGTTTAAAACATAAGAAAATGTTTTGTGAAAATTAAACGGCAAAGCACCCCCCACTCCTCGGAGATCTCACGGCGATTTGTATAAATATAGCGCCCTCGCGCGCAAACTTTAGTACAGTTTACGACACCGAGCGAGCAACATCACCAAAGTGAGATCTTCCCGGAACAAGGCGCTGCCATCCATCCTCAAGAATACTCTTTTATTGGAACCTGATCCCATATTTTGGCTGCTACGTGGTCACCAAGCTTGGCAGCATAGGAAGGCGAAGCATCGGGTCCCTAAGGTAGTTTGCACAGCACAGAGGGACCCCATAGGCAAACCTAAAGCCAGGCAGGAGCGAAAACCACTACAATCTATTTATCATAATAAAATCTATTTTTTTATTATACAATTCACCAAGAAAACTACAATAAAATAATAGAAAAACTAAAAACTGTTTTAGTAGGTAAATATGTAGTAGGTAGGTGGGTATCAAACTTTAGTTACCCTATATCTATGGGTTTAGAAACCATATGGTCTCGCTTTGCTCTTTTGTCTGTCCGTTTTTTTCCTCTTTAAAATCTCAGCAACTACCGCGGCTATTAAATTGAAATTTGAATTAATACCTAATACATTTCGTGCGCCTGTAGGTACAGATTTAAAGAAAAATTAAAAAAATATAATGAAAATTTTCAGTACCTACCTACAAATTGTGATGTCGGAATATGAAAAACACTTTGAAAAATGGTCAGAAAAAGGGGGAATAATTTTCAAAAAGGGGGCTACCTCACCGACTGGGGTATGAAAGGTTTGTAAATTTCAAAACAGTTTATAAAATATCTGTAGGTTTCATAATTTTTAAAATATTTGGAAAAACTAAAAATTACCCATATTCCAGAGACTGGCCGCCGTAGTCGAAATTCGGCTAGGATGACATTATAGTAGGTAGGTACATACTTTAGGAAAAGTCTGAATAATACACCTTCACTTGAAACTCTTAAAAATAATTTTAAAGAGCTACAAAATATAATTTATCGTAAACTAGGTAAGAAACATAAAAGAAAACGTAATAAATAAAGCCGCAAAATCGCGTTCATGCTTGCTTCCTCGTAAAACCATCAAAACAGAAATAAAGCTACTCGTCCACTTGCTTCATCATCATTATCATCAGCTTTCACCAGTCAACTGCTGGAATCATTGACCGCATTTTGATTTCTAATAAAAAGAACTGAACCAAAAGTTTCATAAAATTAAAAAAATTTAAAAACCCCCCCCGACAGATTTTCATGAAACATGGCTAATTATTATTATTCATTTATTTCAGAACAAAATCCATAGAATATTATTATGCTAAAACTTAAAACTATACAAAACATGTTAAAAATAAATGAATTAAATGACACCGTAAACTCAAAAATTAATGAAATAAAATGTTATACAAAATTGATTCACACACATAAGTTATACATAAATTAAAATTAAAATAAAATCAGATGGAGCCCATCACTATTTGCATCCACCTGTTCTGAATGGGGCAGTCTGTCCGGGATACAATCATCTTCAAGATGCCGTTTCCGCTGCCTCGCGCACGCTGGAGTATGGAAGCGACTTTCTTGCGAATAATCGCGTGAAAGCCGTCCGTGCGCGCCTCCGCGAACATCCCCGATGCGCTGCAAAAGCGAGGCAGCTGCATCAGCATCCTGAAGATATTGTTGTATTGGACTCGCAGAGAGCTGGCAGCCCGCCGGGTGTGGTTTATCCAGAGGCTGCTCGAGTAGAAGGACTGGCAGTAAGCCCTAAACAGAGTGATTTTCACTTCTCTCGAGCAGCGAGCGAACCTGCGTGCGAGCATGTTACCCCGCACTGCCAGCGCTCTGCGCTCCCTTTCAATGTCCTCATCATCTTTTAAATCTTCAGTGACAATGTGCCCTAAATATTTAAAACTTCTAACCACTTGTAGAGCCGCACCATTGAGCATAATTGGCGGAACATGGATTGGTCGAACTCTGCCACTCTTAAACACGAGAACTTCGCTCTTTTTAGAGTTATACGTCAATCCATGTTCAGCCGCATATGCCTCACATGTCTTTACCAGCTGGCGTACAGATCCCACCGACGGTCCCAGCAGCACCATGTCATCTGCGTAACTCAGGTTGTTTACGGCGACTCCATCTACAAAACATCCTGTGTGGGTGCTGCTGAGCTCGCCGATGAGATCATCAACATAGAGGTTGAACAGCAGAGGAGATGTTATCCCGCCTTGACGCACACCGCACTCCATGCCGTATGCGTCGGACAACGCACCCGCCCATCTTACCTGGTTTCGCTGGCAGTGATACCAGTTTTTCAGAATGGAGACGATATCAGCCGGCACACCCGTTGCCCCCAGCCTGTACCAAAGCTTATCATACAGAACCGTATCAAAAGCCTTGGACAGGTCCAGGAAGCAAGCGTACACCGGCGTCTTCCTCTCCGTGTAGTACTTGACAGCCTGCTTAAGACATAAGATCGCGCTCTCCGTCGAGAGCCCAGCCCTGAAACCGAACTGGGCATCGTGAAGGTGGACGTGTCGCAGCATTACGTCATTAAGCAGGCTGTCTAGGATCTTTGACATTACGGTCGCTAGTGAGATGGGCCGATAGTTGTTTTTGTCCGACGCATCTCCCGTTTTGCATTTAACAATCGGTACCACTATAGTTTTTGTTAGCTCTACCGGTAAGTACCCATGACACAAACACAAATTGTAAAACATGGAGAGCACGTGCGGCAGATGAACACCCGCATATCTCAGATGCTCAATGCTGAGACTATCATGCCCAGGAGATTTGCCTCGTTGCATATTTTGAATAAGTTTTCTCACTTCTTTGGCTGTAAAACTTGTGGTTCTCTCGTGCATGACAGTCCCAACATCGATCACCCCAGACGCGGTAGAGTTTGACGGCAGATTTACATTAAAGTGATCTTTAAAAAGATTAGCGATCACTTTATGGTCACTCACATCATTCACACTCACAGGAAGGCCAGACTTAGCATTGATTTTGTTAGTTTGTTTCCAAAAACGCTTGAAGTCTTTGGCCGTGTGTTGAGAGGCAAGAATATCCATCTTGATCTGTTCTTGTCTGTCTTGACACCACTTTAGTTGTTTTTTAAAGGATTTTCTGCTCTCACACATATCGTCGTAAGAACACTTGAGATAAAATTATCTATAACACAAAAAAAAACTAATCGAAACTCGGTTCATCCGTTTGGGAGCTACGATACCACAGATAGATACACAGATACACAGGCTCTTTTTGCGTCGGAGGTTAAAAATAGTTTGAGTGATACACTCCCAAATACAATCTAAATTGACCAGCAGAATATCACACACCTCCGGAAGTTGGATAGCAGCGGGAGTAATTACTATTAAATGTAAGTAATATTTAATGAAGGTAGGATCTCAAATCGACCATTCATGTAAAAAGCGTATAGGTACAAAGACGCGACAACAAAGTGAATTTTAGGCTTAGTGCACCCTTTCCGTGGCACCCTGTAACTTGAAAATGTAGGTAGATCTATTAAAATCGATCTATTATGTAATGTATTGTTTTATGAATATTAGTTATCTAGTATATACACAATCTCTGCTTAGCTTGAGGCTAAATTATGTTGTTTGAATTGTCCGGCATTACTGAGATAATATTTTTAATATCTACAACAATTTATTGCATCGAAACATTCGCAACCACGTGGACGGCTAGCTTTAAAAGCATTATTTCAAAAATAAAAATATTTTAAAATACATGCATCCGTTATAGTGACAGGTGTGAGCAACATTTTTTGCTGTGGTTCGTTGGCCAACATTTTCGGCAAATTATTATATCAAACAATGTTGTTCTTTTAAAATATGTGGGTTTCTTAATCATTATTAGATTGTTGAACCAATCAAGATCAATGGGTATTTTTATTTTTACAAATAATTTACAATCATTTATTCAGTTGTTTCAACAAAGGTTCTTACGGGTTGGTGGGCCAACAGAGGCCGCACTTTTGAGATTTTTAAAATCATCTGAGGCTTAGAAAATAGTGTTTAAAATTCTGAAAAAAGATGTATTACGGATACTTAAGGATCTAGTCTAGTCAAAGTAGCATTCAGTTACAAGATCTAATGAACTACACTCGATAGAAAAAAAATCCCAAAGTTACTCCTTTTTCTAATGTTTTTTCAATATTCGAATACTTTCTATATATTCTACTATTTCGAACTACTGCTTTTTTTTACTTTTTTTGTAATCAACTAAAGACACTTAATATTTCTAAACAAATTCGCAGAGTTTGACTTGATAAAGTGAGTTTCCCACCATGTTTAAGTAACTACAAAAAACACGAGCGCGGCGGCGGCTTGGCAGGCGCGCGTTTTCCCTTACGCCTATTGCTGCAGGAATACCTGGACGGTATCAAACATACATGATGTGATGTGAATCAGTCGCTACAACCTAACATAAATCGTGTCATATATAGCGCGTGGATATTATATATACATATAATATTCACCCCATAAAAAATCATCGCTTTCCAAAACTAAAACGCCAAATTTTTGTTATTTAGTGCTAACTATAAAAGAAACGTCGGACGCCCGGTTGCAAGGTGGGTGGACGACATAGTACGCGTCGGAGGGCGTCAATGGAGGCGGTTAGCACAGGACCGGGTGGTAGATGGCAGAAACTTCGGGAAGCCTATAATACCCAGCAGTGGGTAAAATCCGGTTGTGGATGCTGATGATGATGAGTGCTAGCTAAATTACCTAGCTAAAGAATGTTGAGTGTGGATAACCACGTTAATTATTTTAAGCTGACCGAAACTGATTTATCCCTCAAGTGAAGCATGGCAACACATGTTTCGATAATTTTCGAATCTGGAACACCTTCTATCAGTTTTAATAGAACAAGCCAAGACCGTTTCAAACCGAAATAATTCATTAAAATGTACACTATTACGTTGCAATATGAATCATGTCTGTTTTCAAGTATGTTTATGTTAAGATGAGTGGGCGGGTGTATCATGCTGGATTTTGTATTTTTAACCGATTTTAGAGAAGAATATTATTATTATTCTATTATTATTATTTTTTATATTATTATTTCTATTATTATTATTATTTCTACGTATGTTTTTTATGTATATTACTCGAATTTTCCGTCAACTATGGACCGATTTTAAAAATTATTTCGCTCTTGTATAAAAAGTGATCTCGGAATGGTTCCCGACAAATTAGGCTTGTGTCTATTTTTGGAAAAATAATTCGAAAAAATAGGAATTACGTCACGTGACCGTGAACACCAATCAGAAAGTGTAACGTCAATTTTTCCAAAACATCATTGTTGTGGTGGACCAAACATATCGACACCGGCAACGTGCGGATCTTTTTGTTCCACCAAAAAGAACCGCACGCTGGTTTTACCTAAATCTACCTATACAAACAGTTATGTTTCGAAAGAAGTGACGTAATTCAAGAAACCATGACAGAATTGAGCCTTTTCTATTGATTTTTTTATGGAAAATAAATAGGTACTATCTTATAATATTAGATTTTTTTTATATTAGGTTTTTGGAGTAAAATACGTATTATGGTATATTATTAACCAATTCTTCAAATTTAGTCAACTAGCAACAACTAATATTTGTCCGATAAAACTTATAAAAAAATTAAATTCAAATTTCTTAGTATTTACACAGTTTCTTCAAACAAAAATTACTTAATTATTATTTATAAAAAATAAGTTACTATAAATTATAATGGACCTACCATTTTCTTTAAGATAGTCTCTACTTAGAATACAATTTACCTTATATTTTTTAAACAAAGTTTATTTACTACTGAGCCACCAAACCTAAATGAAATAAAATGAAACAAATAAGTGTCATGCGTCATTAATTTAGCTATCGATATAAGGTAATTGAAATTTGGCGACATTTATAAGGTTAGCTTGAGGCTTTTAGGGTGATACAACTGTAACTATACCTTATGAAGTACAACTATAACTTATGAAGGCGCACAACTTTTTAACAAATTACCTGCAGATATTAAAAATGTTAACTCACTTCACGTATTTAAGAAGAAACTATTACTGCATATCAAGCAGTCAAACTAAATGTATGAAATATTCTCGGTACCTACCTATCTACTTTAGTTCAATCAACTTAAAACAACAAAAACCTAACTAAACAAATACGTGAAGTGTGGATATTTTATAATTAGCTGTTTGTTATATTCGTAGTTTATTACTCAGTATTTATTAAGAACGACTGTTACATTATAATTAAGTACCTACTTATAAATTTAGTTCTCATGTAAGTGACGTAATTGTCTTTATGAGAATAAAGTTCTTCTTTAAACCTTATACAAGTTTTTATTGGGGAATTTTTTTAGGTTTAATTTTCTACGTTATAGGTAAGTACAAAGATGAAACTAGCGAAAAATTATTTGCTGCTAATCGTTAAGCATTATTCGATGAATCCAAGACAATCGCGTGGCTGCGACATAAGATTATTTTATTACACGGATAAGAATATTAGGTACAGAAAGTAGCGTCATTTCGTGCCATCGAGAATTATTATTGATTTTAGGAAAAACTTTCGGCTAATTCTATATATATAAAAGAAAGTCGTGTTAGTTACACTATTTATAACTCAAGAACGGCTGTACCGATATGGCTGAAAATTGGTGGGGAGGCAGCTTAGAACCAGGAGACGGACATAGGCTATGTTTTATCCCGGAATTACCACGGGAACGGGAACTACGCAAGCGAAGCCGCGGGCAGCAGCTAGTAATTAATAAAACGCAAACCTTGATGAAAAATCGAGGGAAATGTCTACAATTTACCACACTTTCTGATGTCTTGTTTTTGTTTAGCGCAAGTTTATGAAGGTCGCCTGGTTGAAAGATTTGAACTCTGTGGGCGTGAATGTATTTTTAACTAATATACCTACTGACCGATTTGTAGCTTTCTTGTTTTTTATTTATTTGTTATGTTGGCAGTGCCATATCTTCCAAAATGAAGTAAATACTTCTTGAATGAACTGCACTTGACCCCAAATAGCCTAACCGATCCGCAAGAGCTGGCAACCCCCCAAGTATTGATTTCAAACGCTGTTTACACGTTATATTTTAATTTTACAAATGCAAGCGCTGAAAGGTAAACGAAAAGTGCATCTTCATTGCAGTGAGGAGAGCAATTTCGGATTTACATAATAGGTTTTGGTCGTAAAATCATTAACTTACTCCTGGCCAGCGGCCATCTTGTTTATATTCTGCCTCTCGCTGAAATATGGCGGTTTCACTGCTGAAACTACTTGGCTATGAAAATCAACATTGTATGAAGTTATAAATAATGCGGGACATTCATATCACACAGCATCATCTAGCTTCTAGCTATCTATAAAGCCCAAAAGTACAGATTACAGATTCAGTAATCTGTTCCAAAAGTAAGCAGAGAAAATCTAGGTACCTACTTATGTAGTTTAAGGTACCTAAGTACCTACCTATCTACTAGACTCTAAAAATCTATACACCTACCGTACAATAAAATAACGAATGAAAAAGAAAATTTTACTTACTAGCAATACAAATAAGGCACGATTTCTATGAATAGGTACAGTACCTAACGCAAAACCTACATTTTGCCAACTAAGGTACATAATGCAGAAATATTACAAATACTTATATTATACGAAATAATTTTGGAAAATTCCACAGGATATGAAGTCCCAGACATTTTACTACTACTTTTAAGTGCAGTAAACCGTTAGTACAAATCTTAACTGCCCATAAATACGGGTCGGAATCGCAAAAAGATCATTACGACTTTATTTTCTCATTTGCGTCGGGGGTTAAAATGAGTAATTATTTGTTTAGGACCCGCTTTTAAAGCCCTATTTTACAGACTATTTCGTTTCGCCAAAGTCCATAAATAAACTGAAATTTATTATTTTCGCACAAACTTAGTTTACATTTTCCTACAGATAAATGTTGCGTGCATCAAGCTAGGCAGTTTTGTCTTTGTGTCCAAAGACAAAGGCAATACCGCCTTATTTCTTACTTGATAATAAATTGTAATTTGATTTGTTTATGTAATTGTTTTGTAAGCCTAAAAAAATAAAGTTATTTACTTCTGAGTTCAGATTATTTTATGTAGGCAACAGTTAGTTATAAATACATAGTATCTGCTCGTCTATAATAATAAAAATAAAATAAATAAAGAATAAAATATCTGTGTTTTTGTCTCAAAAAAACTCATTAACACGCTAAAAATAACTAGTACCTACCTTTTGAAAAATTGCCATGCATAAAACAAAAATACTTGAAAACATTTACATATTTAAATAAAATAAATAGAAACAGTAATTATTCACCTTTTTGTGCGGAACAAACTTCACTTCAGCAGAATCATCGTTAGTCCGATTTTCATTTAATTTCGCATTCGTCGCATACAAAAACATCAAAAAAATAATCACTGAAATTCTTGAATGCATTTTTATTTTTACCGCAGCCATTTTTAGTTCAAAAATCCAATGTCACTTTCGTTTGACGTAAAAATACGCGGGAAACCTGTCGACACGCGGCCACTGTGTCTAGTTAACTGGAGATGTAGACTGCAAGCCTCGTGTATTTTGGAATCATGTGTTGCGTCAAATTTGCTCTCGACAAAATTATTTTCGTATGTTTTTTTATTTCTCCGCGTCTGGGCTATTAAAATTAATTTATTGAAAAGATGACTCACACTGCTGCCAACATGATTTTTTTATAATTTGAAACTAGCTTTCTTTCAACGAGACTGTTTTGAAGAGCTATTTTATATTACACCTAGCAACACCAATCAATTAGCCATTTCCTCGACAGTTTTTTAATATAATGTTAAAAAAGTAAAAAAGTAATTGTGTCCAATAAAGATTTTTATGTTATGTATACGTTTTTATGTAGGTAGGTACGACTTACCTGATCTAAATAGTGAGTGAGTGTCTGTGTTTGCGCACACACTTGTGCACCATATCATGTCCTGCGGACATGGCTAGTCTCCGTTGAGACTGGCTGCCGCCATTGTAGCTGAAATGCTAGGAGGACATCTGGACATAGTTTAATAGGTAACTAAATGCATCCATAAAAGTACTGAATATCCAACGTTGTCTTCAAAATAATTTAATAATTTACGAAAAACTCACGTTGTTTTGTTTTGTTTTTCATCTCACGCACTGACGCTAAAAGAATTATTACATTAGGTATTATAGGAAAGTAGTGGCTATGCCAAAAAATATAATGATCTTGTGTTGATCTATTATTGTAAGAAGTAAGTATACGAATATACAAATACAAATATTTTATTGAAGTAAACTTAAATTAATTTACATAGCATGGGTTTGGAATCCTCTTTTAAGTATAGAGATACCTGTATTAGAGGGTTCCGCTCCTCCGTAATAAGTATACAGTTCTAATAATATTGGAAGGTGCGTATTTAAATAATTAAAACTAGAAAGATAATAATGCTTTACAAAAGTTTGGTAGCATGTGATTGTATGGTGTGTGCCTGTGTGTGTGAGTGTATGTCTGTGTTAGTGTTTTGTGCACGTCTGTAAGTGTATTTGTGTTGTGTGCATGTGTGTATTGTGTGTTCTATTGCAAATTGTACTTACTTGTAATTATTAAATAAAAACATTTTGTTAGCATTTTTGACAAAATATAGAGCGCCACGCGATCGAATTCGAAACCCTCGTTTTAATGTTTGACAAGTCACTTACCGAGTACCTAAATGACATGTCAAACATTTGTAACGTTTAAGTCAAAAGGTTGAGGTCTTTTGTGGTTGTCAACCTTTTTATAAAAAGTGAAGTACAAAGATTAGGTATGACGACCTCTGTGGCGAAGCGGGTGCAGGCGCAGAACTTCCGCCTGCAACGCACGATGTTACGGTTTCGATTCCCGCCTCGGGACACATATTTGTACGATCTGCATATTTGTTTCTGGTGTTCTCAGTGTTTTATATGTAGGTAGGTACCTAAAGTAAAGAAAATCCATCGATCTATTAGTTATTTAGTACCCATAATAGGTACAAGCGCTGCTTGGCGCTAGGAGCTAGAGAATGCTGTGTGAATTGTCCAGAATTATTCATAATTATTTATACGACAGTTGCAGGACATTGAAGATGATGAATTCTAAGCTTTATGAGCAATATCCCGGCGCCAAAATCACTTTAAACACCCTGTCAGATATGTCAGATCTAAAGATTCCAGGAATAGCGTTTAACAGACAGTTTTATAGCTAACCGCGGTTTATAGGTGCTATTTTAAACGGATGGTTACGTCAATGGTTTATCTGGGATTTGATTGTTTTTTGGTTTCTCTTGATGAGAGCCAACTGCCACCATAAACAACTAAATACGTTTATAATGATTTACCGATTGGCAGCAAAGAATGTTTCGCACATGATTTTCTTTTATTTTTTTTAAGAAAAAACCAAATCGTTCGTGAATAGGTATGATAAAACCAAAAGTCGGTTCAAACTGATGTTTTCTACGGCCATTGTCAACGGAGACTAGTCAAGTGCACAAATGTGTGTGCAAGCACAGGTGCACTCTCTATTCCCTAACTACCACCTACTGCAATACCTTGGTGCTTGTAAGGTTTGCGTTACATTTTATAAATTATAATATTATAATTTGAATACTAAGAAAAAACTAAAAACTAACTCAAAATTCCTTAACATTTAGACTGTTTTATAAATTTTGCGGGACAAAAAACTATCCCTCGGGAATAAATACTTTTTATCATAATAGCAATAGAAAAAGAATCATCAAAATCGGTCATCAAAAACATAGGCCAACAATTCTTGCAATATAGTTGATGAAATGGAAGACGAAGCGCATTTTTATGAATTCTGCCACTCTCTCTCGCCAGCCTACCTAAAATATGATCGTTTTACCCCATGCCACATCCCATTTTACCCCGGTCATGGGACCAAATGGCATATTTGACATAATTTTTATTGTTCCTAATTAACAAAAAAATTTGTGATTTAGCCTTTAAAACTTTTTTCTAAATACCTGCCTTTATTCACAAAGAAAATTATTATCAAATAATAGAAATAAATTTTAAATTGTTTACAATTGTAAATAAACTTTGCCTTTAAAAGTATGTAAATATGTATGTAAATATGTATATTGATTTATTAATGTTGCTATCGGAGCAACCGTTTTTCCAATAAAGGGTTTAAGGGTTAATTTTCGGGGTATGTTTTTTTTTTCATAACTTCCCATTTTGCCCTGGTCTCTTAGACCTTCTCTATTCGATGTCGGTTAAAAATGATTAGTCATCTAACATGTACTCGTAGCTATTACAAATCATTACTTCAAGCTTCAGTGAGTTTCTTGCGCGACTTTGGCTAGCGTCCAATATAATCAATTATTAAATGACGGGGCTTTACTTGAAAATCAGGCCGATTTTATAAAGACCTTCATACTCGATGACACGAATAAATTGATAGAAGAGATAAACAAACTGGTTAGAATAAATGGGTTTATGCGTTACGTAGGAATTTCTTTTCAAATTAAATTAAGTACCTAACCTAGTTAAGTAGTTTAGTTTTTTGTACCAAACTACCTAATTCCTAGCATTTTAAAACTTCTCTCAGTAACGTCAATAATCTAATACTACTGAGTAATTAAATTAACCGGTTATATTTCTTAATATTTATAAACGCACATAATATTTTTAGTTCATGTTAGGTTAAAATGTTAAAATAAAATCAACTTTGTCATGATCTGATAGACATGCGCAATATTTTTGAAGTTCCACTGTCATTTCAATTTAAAAGCAGAAGGCGGCATAATTTAAATAAAACTTCTTAAATTCGAAAGCTCCTTGCAGATAATGAATGGGAGCCTCTATTGCGAATGGGAGTCTCTATTGTCTCTAGTGCTTCTCTTCAGCACAGCCTACCTATATGCACACAGTCGTTCGACGAAGGTATTTTGACGTGGTTTTGACAGAGAAATCGTACGGAGGGCAAGGGACGGGACGGGGAGGGACGCTCCCGAGTAGAATATAAAAATAAATAAATAATAAATAAATAATGCTGGACAATTCACACAGCATTATCTAGCCCCAAGGTAAGCAGAGCTTGTGTTATGGTACTAGATAACTGATATACTTAATACAATACACTACATAGATAGATATTTTTTTATTATACATAGAAAACACCCAGACCAACGGAACAAATTTCTGCAGATCGTAGGTACACAAATTTGTTCCGAGGCGGGAATCGAACCCGCAACCTCCTGCGTCGCAGGCGGACCTTCGCCCGCTGCGCCACGGAGGTCGTCAATAGAGAATACATCACCGCCTTAGTTACTCGGGAGCGTCCCTCCCCCCCGACCCGTTCCTTGGACCCCGCACGATTGCCCTGTCAAAACTCCTTCGTTGAACGACTGTAGGTATGCATAAAGGTAGGCTGTGGCTTCAGCTCAATCGGTTGAGTTTAACTGGTCTAAAATCCAGCTGCAAGATTTGTCCCAACACATACCTACCTACCTATAATTTAAACATCCTACTAATATTATACAAGCGAAAGTTTGTATGTATGGATGTATGTTTGTTACTTTTTACTTAACTACTAAACGGATCTGGATGTAATTTGGCACAGAAATAGATTATAGTCTGGAATAGCACATTGGCTATATTTTATCTCGGAATTCCCACAGGAACGGGAACTACGCGGGGGAAATCGCGAGGCACTGGTACGCAAAACTTACTGAACTTATCTGGATGAAATTCGGCACAGA
Source organism: Eupithecia subumbrata (assembly GCA_949316285.1). Taxonomy (NCBI): domain Eukaryota; kingdom Metazoa; phylum Arthropoda; class Insecta; order Lepidoptera; family Geometridae; genus Eupithecia; species Eupithecia subumbrata. The sequence goes on along the minus strand of OX438637.1, from coordinate 8,108,707 downwards.
GATAGATTATAGTCTGGAATACCTAACACATAGGCTTTATTTTGTCCCGGAATTCCCACTGGAACGGGAACTACGCGGGTGAAATCGCGAGGCGCTGCTACGCAAAAACTACTGAACGGGTCTTGATGAAATTTGGCACAGAGATAGATTAGCACATGAAACCGGGAGGCGCTGCTAGTACTACAAAAAGCAACAAAAAACTTGTAAAAAATACCGTTTTCCGAAACCTCCCAAACGCGCGTATTTACGAAAGACGCACGCAGCAGCGACGTTTACGAGACGACGTGACTGACAGATTGACGATAGCCAGATGTACCTACCGGATACTTTTGCATCTAAACAAAATCATGTTTTGGGTATTTCTTTCTACTGTTTATTACTAAAAACCTGAGCTATACCGATCAGCAGTCGTACCTCCATTGATGAACAAGCCTTCCTCAAAGAAGGGGGAGTTTGGGTAAAATACATCTATACAATACCTACCTATATTGTCCATGATTCTATACGACTCATATATTCTATTGATATATGTCATATCATAATATATATACCTATATATAGCACTCGAGCACGGGTATCAACAATGTTATAAACTACAAAAACTTTCATAACTTGGTAACCCATATCTTGAAACAGTGCCATTTTTATTTCAAAATCAAAAAAAAAAAATGTTTTACTATGTGTTTTGCTGGCATTGCTTTATCTATATATATATATATATATATATAATAATATATATAATACGTTTCTGGTAGGCTCCATTTGTCGTCTCTGTCTCGATCCCAACTCAGGCCGTGGATGTACCACGGCCTGAGTTGGGATCGATTCTTACGCCAACGCCAACGCCACGGCTAACCACAGATTTCGGTTATTTTTGTAATCTGTGCGCCTAACGGCCCGTACTGCTTTTGCACCGTAGTAGGTAGGTACTACTGTTTCCGCTGCCTGTTGTCTTTCGCAAATCATCATCTCAACTCTAACGGACTGGAGATTTTAATGGTGGATCAATTTACATTGGGAGATTCAAACTGTTTGCAGTTTTTAAGTTTTTCGGCGATATACAAGGAATTAAATTAGAGGAAAAGTTATTTCCATTTTTAAGATCCTGAATAGACCTTCGCATAATAAATAAATAAATAAATAAATTATGCTGGACTATTCACACAGCATTAATCTAGCCCCAAGCTAAGCAGAGCTTGTGTTATGGGTACTAGATAACTGATATACTTAATTTAATACACTACATAGATAGATATTTTTTTTTATTATACATAGAAAACACCCAGACCATCGGAACAAATTTCTGCAGATCGTATCACAAATTTGTTCCGAGGCAGGAATCGAACCCGCAACCTCCTGCGTCGCAGGCGGACCTTCGCCCGCTGCGCCACGGAGGTCGTCATAATAAACTCACCGTGACGATGTTGTTACAAACGTCGAGTTTTAATTCTTGTTGAACGCTGAAAAACTTATACCTAACAGTAAAATTTTAATCTTCCGCTCAATGTAAATCGAACCAATCTAATCTGCTTCCAATTATTTTAAATAGCTACCAAACCAATTTCTCCACTACCGCCACCTACATGTGACAACAATGTACATACATTGTTTAAAACGGTTGTACTTTAAAACACAAGAATTTTCAAATATCCAATGTAAAGTTTGTGAAACCTATCCTAACCTTTTTTTTTAATACCACTGAAATAGTTAAGTTTCGTATAATTTAGACCGAGAACCGAAAACAGACTTCGGTGGCCACCATGAGTAACTTCGCTATTCTGTATAAAGGAAATAAAAGAAAGCTATTTCCTGGGCATTAAAAAAAGCTTATGATAGGTAGCATTAACTGTAGAATGGACTTTTGAAAAAGTCTTTGATAAACGGAATTATAAGAAAGAAAAGGCAGAGGCGCTAGTTTGAGTGCATGACCCAACGCATTTTGAATTTCTCACCGTTCGTGCATGACCCACATAATGTGGCATGAGCCATAACAAGTTCAAGGGTTTGTAAACATGTACACGCGTGAGCTGACCCATTTCTATCGGCGTGCACGTGTAGCCAAAAAATAAATTGACAAGAAAACCGGAGGATTTTTCATTTAGGGTTGCCAGTATTCTGCCATCAAAAGAGCGTTTGCACGTAAGATATTGACTCCTTAAGTACCTAATCTTGGCTGCACGCGTTCTTGCAGAATGAAACTACGGGTCAATTACTTAGTACAAAAATAACAGAATCAGTAAATAAACATCCTTTGTTAACTAGACTAAAATCAGTGTTTATCTTGGCAGGAGATTTGTTTTGAAACTTTGTGTTTAATGCATCCTGGAAACGTTAATAAAGCCATTCATATGTGTCGCGATCACAACGCCCCCGCACGGTGGTAAATTTTACTTTAGTTCGTTCTATTTCTACTAGATGTCGCTGAGTTCTAATCTCACCGTCTTCTTCTAACGCTTACTAGATGGCGCTAGAAGTAATTCCATCGAGTTAAGGCGCTGCCGTGGAAAACTAAGACTGTCAGATTGCATGTCAATATTACCAAATGTGGTCGGCAGAGGCGCTTATTTTTAACATAGACTTATGCAAAATTTATCTGTTGTAGAAGAGGCAAACTTTTGTTTTATTTTGGTTGATAGCACAATCACAAGGTAATAATGTAATGTTAACTAACATTTGCCCGCGGCTTTACTATCGTTGCATGTAAAATACCTTAATAAAACCTATGTCGCTTGAAGCTTCTCAATTATAATAAAAATTACATTCATCGATAGTTATTCATAGAAATCAGAAATACTTAAAAAAATAATATCATCTTCATGCATGTTAAAGTGCCGACAATATCACCGACCATTATGATAATACTTTATACATTAAAAAAATATACTAATTTAGTCAAAACAACTGAGGTCTAAATGGATTACAAAAGTGTCAATCGTTAAGATATTTCGATTTGGTTTTGGAGGGCTTTCTCAAAAAAAAATTAAAATATAAATAATGCTGAACAAGCCACACAACATCATATTATAACCCCAAAGTAATTAGAGCTTGTGTTATGGTATACTTATTTTGATATACTTATTAAACACACTACACAGATAGATATTTTTTATATACATAAGACATCCAGAACACCTGGAATAAATATCTGCAGATGGTACAAACATTTGTCCTGAGGCGGGAATCAAACTAACTGTAACCTCCTGTGTCGCAGGTGGACCTTTCCCCGCCGCGCTACAGAGGTCGTCAATCAAATAATCAGATATAAAATGAAATATAACAGTGCTTTATTTCCTTTACCCCTTACAGGAGTCTTGGACACGTCAATAAATTCAAATAAGGTTCAAGAGTAAAACTGGGAAATAAAGTGATTACTTTAATTTATTGTTCACTTCAATCTTTTTAAGGTAAAGTAAAGAAGCGAACAAGAAACCTTTACCTTGTTAGGGTGTTAGTTTTCGAGCTGGAGCAATACTATTAGCAATACCTAAGTTTTTTATCCTCTAGAGATAGTCTGATATTTTGTAGTAAGCCTTTTTAACAAAGGATATGTTTTACAAATTGTTTGAAATTATTTTTTGATAACTTTTAACACTTTTGTAGTTTTGTTGTAGAATCGTATACATTTCCCTTTAAAAGATAATCTATAAATCGATACTATAAAAATATATAAATATATATTTATAAAAATATTCGTAAAATAAAATACGTGAATGTTGGAATGCTGAATGATGAATTTCACGGATATAATTTTGTACACAATCTCAGTACTACTCGCTTACATAATTAATTTTATTTTCCGGAAATAAAACGCAACAATCATGAAGATAGTTTTAGTTTAGATTGTAATTCTACAAAATAATCATAAAAACCACAACAGACCATGCCTTGCTATCCAAATTGATATTCATACCGATATAAAGTATTCTTTATTATGTTGCTGCCTTCCAAGAACTCATGAGTGATTATGATTAACATGAGTGATTAACAATAATTTTGACAACTGTCATTGGAAATACAATTGTTTTGCATGTTTATTACGTTTTTAGCGTCTTTAAACATCTCCTTTACTTGACTTCTTTGTTACACTAAAAAAAATATATTATATTGATGTCAATGTACACATATTGCCAATAACAAAAAAGTTATGACAAACCGCTCCGTTGAGGTTTTTCTATGAGTTATTAAAAATTTAAAGTAAATTATTATTTTTGAGTATCTGTCCTTTTGAGAATCTCTCTTCTCTAAGAGAACAAACCGATATAACTACGAGTAATTTAAATTTGCCTGTAGTTCTACTGGTAGAACTACGAGAAAAAAAATGCAAATGGTTGGTCCTAAGTAAATCAGTTATCTAGTAAGTACACATAACAAAGCTCTGCTTAGCTTCGGCCTTGGTGATGATGTGTGAATTCATCATCATAAAACCACTATAAACCTATTCTACTTAATTGGTAGGTCTGTCAATGAATAAAATTCCTGCAAATTTCTTTTGGCTTAGCTTCAATCAAATATAGACTTTATTTCAATGACGAATGAACCATTTAACCCGCAAAACAAAAGTTGTCGAAAATCGTAATTCGTCCGTCGAACCCAGCTGTCATCGCGAAAAAAGTTACATAACCTCACGTCCGTCCGAGGAGGCATCCAGCCTCCGAATGAAGCTAGTGGAAGCTATTTTGAGCATATATTGAAAGGGATGTTTGAGTAATAAGGTTGAAATTCTATTGGCAAAATATTATAATTTTTGCAATTACTTCGCTAAACGCCTTACAAAAATGTGTTTTTTGGGTTTTATTATGTTAATGGTTTTATTTATTTAATTTTTTTTACATATTTCTTTTGTTGATAAAATTTCCTTTCATATAGTATTAAAATAATTAATGGTTGTCATTCAAAATATTGAGCATTTCGAGACGAAAAATTTTTTCTTGTTCTTTCTTGTGATTTTTTTTTTTCAAGATCCTAGATCGTTTTATAAAATATTTTTGTATAAGTCTTTTTTTCATACATTTGACTATACACTGTTTTTTTTTTGGGCTTGTAATATGTCGGAGAACGGCTAACGGTGCGACGAAAAAGTGTACTTTCTACGGTGTCGCTGTTTGGGTAGCGTCTTAAATAGTTTTTCTCTAACGTCTGTCCATGACTTCACTCATGTATTACTCGTACTAAGATGAATAAAACATTATTATAATTATTCACGGGTATTTATCGCGTTTATTTACCTATTTTTCCCGACGTTTCAACAGGTTTACACTCTGTCGTGGTCACGGGATGACTGAAATACCCGTGAATAATTATAATAATGTGTTCTGATCGCGTAAGTTTAAAAATCTTTATGAATAAAACAGCCAACAATACCTACTCGTGAATTAAGACCTTGACATGTTTTGCGATCCCCCGCACGGTGACTTGTAAATTAAGCTTGCAAGTTCTTTCTATTTTATCTAGATGGCGCTGGGAGTTGTAATCAGACGTGAATCAGACTTAATTTTATTTATTTCAACCATACTGTATTACCATTGAACACTTACTACTGCTCCCGCTCCAGTTAATGTCCATTTACGCGTTAATTAAGGATCTTAAAATGCAATTGGCTACATTAACGTAACAACGCCGCAAGAGGTAATTCCTAGTGAAGTAACACGTTAACTGCACAACTATGTTTTTTTGCAAGCTACTAAACAATTCACACTGCATTTAGAATAGAATAGAATCGTTTATTCATTATCTACCTAAACCCCATATTAAGCAGAGCTTTGTGTTATGAGGAGTATTAGTTCTCTGATATATTTAAAACATTCACTGCCCAGTCGCGACACGGGGTGGAGAAGCACGTCTGCGTTTTGGGCCATGAAAGTTTTAATCCATTACATTCCTGGGATAGATGTTTTTTTACTATGCATTTATTTCTGTATTGTTATTTGTCTTTGTGTGGTATAATAAAGTATTATCTACCTATCTATACCCCGAACAAATATCTGCAGAACATACAAACATTCGTCTCGAGACGGGAATCGAACCCGCAACCTCTTGCTTCGCAGTCGGATCTTCGCCACAGAGGTCGTCAGCGTTCAAGTTTAGGAAAAATCCCAAATTTATCTTGTGTTAAATTAAATGAACTTCCAAATTACGACAGACTCCTATAATTCATTTAAAATAATATTAACAGATGGAAAGTAAATATGATGAACATCAATTTTCACTTAAAACTATTGTTTTTCTATGATTCACTTTTTCGGGGCTACCATTTCTTCTAGAGCTTTTATCTCGGCTGAAAATAAAAGAAAAATGGAGTTAATATTTATTTTTCAAGAGTTAAAGGACGTCTTTGCCCAGCAGGCAACTTAAGGCGCTGCCTTCCCTCACACTAGCGCCGCCACCTATTTTATCTAATTATTACGTTTAAGAAAAGAATTTCCAAAAATTACGTTATCCAGTTTGTGATACCTATTATAAGCTTATTTTATTATAGTTTTATTTTGTATAGTTTAGGCAGAGATACGAAGTAGCCCTTGATGGCCACCAAACTCTATTTTCGCAATTCTGTCTAAACTATACAAAATATAACTATTACAGAGGCATTAAAAAAAAAGCTTATAATAGGTAACACAATCAGGCTTGCGTAATCTTTGGAAAATCCTTTCTTAAGGCGTATATATACCCCGATACTAGCACCACTACATATTTTATTTTATAATTACGTTATACAAAGGAATTATTAAAAATTGGAAAAGATACAAAAAATCGGACCGCGAGTAGACGATACCTAAGGTATTGTCTACGCGGTCCGAATTTTTAATAATTCCTTTGTATAACGTAATTATAAAATAAAATATGTAGTGGTGCTAGTATCGGGGTATATATACGCCTTAAACGTAATAATTTAATTAGATAAAATAGGTGGCGGCGCTAGTGTGAGGGGAGGCAGCATCTTAAGGGCTTTGATGATGATAATTTTCTTTAGTTATTAATTTATTATAATGTAGAAACTTGATTTTCAGTAGGCATTAATAACTCGCATTTTTACACAGCAACATCTTAGCCCCAAAGCTAGTATTTTTGTTGTGGGACCCAGATGATATTATGTAGGTACTTTCTACATACACACCAGGCATATGCGATGTGGAATTTTCGTAAATAAATAAATAATGCTGGACAATTCACACAGCATTATCTAGCCCCAAGCTAAGCAGAGCTTGTGTTATGGGTACTAGATAACTGATATACTTAATACAATACACTACATAGATAGATATTTTTTTATTATACATAGAAAACACTCAGACCAACGGAACAAATTTCTGCAGATCGTACACAAATTTGTTCCGAGGCGGGAATCGAACCCGCAACCTCCTGCGTCGCACGCAACAAACAAAAAGTAAACAAATCAACCTAAGTATGGGCGGTTTGTTTACAAACATCCTACATCGAGTTTGGCTAAGATCTAAAATTATTTCCATTGCCGTCTTTTTTAGATGATTTAGGTCATTGGACAGACATATTAGACGAGTGGAATACCTCCCTAAGCCGGGAACAACTTCTATTAATCAGACTAAAAGCATGTTAAGTAGACATGGAACGAGTACTCGGTTTGGATTCGGTACTCGGCGGATTCGGCCTTTTTTAAGATTCGGCCGAGCACCGAGTATTAACGGCCGAGTACCGAGTACTCGGCCTTAATTAAATTGCAGGCAAATACGAAGACAAAAAGCTAGTTTTTATCAAAACATCAGGAACATGAGAACAGCAGAAGTATTGAAAACGTACATCAGAATCTTTAATAGAAATTATTAGGTTAAGAAAATTATTAGGAAGGTTGTCATGTAAAACATTAGTTTTTCGGCCCTATTTGGGTCTAGTTTGCTTCTTTTTGCTTCATATATTAAGCCTGCCTCTGAAAAAAGCCGTTCACTGTAAACTGAGCTGGCGGGTGTCGATAAAAATCTACTTGAAGCAATACTTGTAGTACCAAAAACGTAAGTTTTCTTAAAAGCCGAGTATTCGGCCGAGTACTCGGCCCAATCCAGGCCGAGTACTCGGTGGCCGAGTACTCGGCGAATCACTACTCGTTCCATGTCTAATGTTAAGTTACAGTAACAAAAAATACTTTGTGGACTGCCTACAAGCCAGTGCGGTGAGCGACCCTTCCTGCTAACTCTATGAGTTTTGCTCGAAATAAATCATTAGTATTTTATTTGTTTTATCTATCCTTACCAGCAGAAGCCCGAGCCTTCTCTTCCTTCAACTTAGCGTCCTTCACAACACGTTCCTTGGCTTCAATCTCACGGAGCTTGGTTTCCTTCTTTGAAAGTCTGTTCTGGTGGAATGCTCCATAGGCAATTCCTACGGTCAGGAATGACCAACGGCCAAACTGGAAGGTATGAAATCTAAATCAGTATTGTTGAGACTATTTTGAAAGAGGTTGTATGCCAAATGACTGGCTAATTAAATTGAAATAAATAAGATAGGAAAAGGTGTTTTTACTCTTTCTTTTTTTTCGTTTCTTAGAGCTAGCAAAAACATAAGAATACTACATGCATGAGAGGTTTTGAATTTTGAATTTAGAATAAACGATATTTATGAGCACTGAATGAGCACTGGCTGGAAATAAGTATCCAATAAAGAATTGCATTGAAACAAAGGAGTTTCATTACTACAAAATCGATGGGAAACTAGAAAATACAGTCCAAAACACTTGTTACATAATGGGGTACGTTCTGAGGGCAAGATATTAAGGTTTCTTACCCTGATCAGGGGCGAAACTCGTACTGGAGGTCCGTAAGGAAGTGCAGACATTTTGATAAATAATCTGGATATATAGAAAGAATCTGAATAGGATTTTTATTGAAAAAAATCCAGAAAGATATTTTCTTTCGCGAAATGAGGTTATAAATCTAATCGCTCCCAATGTTGCCTTGTGAAAAATATATTTCCTTGCGCAGAAGCCTAAAACCGCCGTTTTGTGAAGATTTTAGTATTTGGTAAAGTTAATAAAACCCTTTGATTTTATTCCTAGTTCTAGGAATTCTCCTATTTTTTATATTTTCAACAGCGATTCTGTTTGAAGTAGATATTCTGCGTGAAACGAAACTTTTTTTTTCATAATGGCAATAATGAACTTTCCATGACAGCTCCATGACAGCTGACAAAAATCCACCAATCACTGTCCGCATCGCTGCCCGGCTGATTCAATGACAAACCAATCAACAATCAATCCGTCACAAAACAAATAATCATCATCAGTCGTCAAAATGGCGTTAATGATGGCGTTTGTGTCGGTCGCGGTATCAATATTGTACACGCCGTTTCTACTTTTAATTCTGTGTGTGATATTCCTTGCTTCAATTGGCAAATCGCTAGGAGTCCGGAAACTATACGTCAACATACTGCTCAAACTTTTCGAGGTGAGTAACAACATCTTATTTTTGTACGTAAATAAAGTTTCTATTTTTGCCAATCTAAATCTAAAATTAAACTAGGAAACACAACAAAGGTATTGTTTACTAGATACTTGATTGATAACTGCGCTAATTTTTCCGTAATTTGATGATGAGTGCCGTATTTGCGATTCAAAACAATGATGTGAACATAAATTTAGTGAAGGTTATATTTTTCTCAAACACGCACTATCCGTATTCCGTTCGTACCGTCTTAGCATTGTACAGTAGGTATCAGGTTTTATCAACAACTAGGAAATTAAGTTCGTCATAAAACGTCTCGAAATAGATGGATTTTATTTCGTAATATGCGTATCAGAGTTCACAAATGCTTACCTACCTACCTTATTTACCGACTTTATTTACTATAAAAGAGCATTGCTTTATAAGACCTTCGTTTGTGAGATACCACACCACCAGCAAAATCGCGATTTATAGTAGGCCGCCTTCTTTCCACGGCCGCACACGTTTTCCTGACATGTTATTCCAAATATGTAGATGACTAACTCAAGTAAATGAATTTCCATTTATAACTAAGACTTCTGCCCCCGGCTTCGCACCTGTTTTTAGTTTTAATTAGTACCAAATAAAAAGGCTATCATGCCAGAGTATACATTTATTTAGCACATAGAAAATCACTATTAGAATAAAACGATAACAACTAGTGTTTACTCATATATTTCCTAAAAATCTAAGCTCTCAAGAAGGTAGAGTGCCCAGAATGCTGGCAGCTTTGCCACATTTAATGGCAATGCTCATTGACCAAATAGGAGCCAGCATTCCAATCACCTGTGGACTCTTTAAGATCTTTATATATTGGGTGTGCCCCAGAAACCCATCTAAAATGTTATCAAGGCATGCAACTTCATCAGTGCAAAATTTCAGCCTGATACATTCAGTAGTTTTGACATCATCTTCATACAAACATTTCAGCATGGCATTAAACTTACACCTTTATAAAATTTGTATGTAGGATTGCCTCACCATTTCAGCATAAGATGAATTGAGAATGAGTGAACACTGTTTACACCAGTCTTTTGGCTGACCTAAGGGGCCATAGATGCCAAGATGGGAAGACGTCTTAGGTCTTAACCTTGGGCCTTATAAGACAAGAGTCGCAGAGGACAGGCCTCTATGGAGCTTATTTCCAAAACTGTGTTACTATAAATGAAAAGGTTATTAAACTAACTGAAACACTCTTTAACTGATTTCTGTTGCCATTTCTGTGTTGCTTCTACAAAATGTCTCCATTGTCCTCCATTCCATGTCCGCCTGTCCACTGTGACTCTTGTCCAATGGGGGTACCATATTGTCATTTGCTTGCTCCATTTATTTGCCTACGTAGCATGTGTCCAGTCCAGCCCCATTTCTGACGGTCTATGCAAGTAAGTATATCCTATTTGGTTTTCAATCTTATATCTGCATTTCTGATTTTGTCCTTCAGTTATACATCCAACATACTTCTCTCAAATCAGTTAAAAAAAGTATTTTAGTTAGTTTAAGAAACTTCATTAAAGTAAAGTAGTTTTGAAAATAAAAGTTTTTGTAAATTAAAGAGCCTAGCTCTCGTTAGTGCAATGATGCAAATTACTTTTTGAACAGACGAAAAACGGAGAGGTTCTCAAGTCGACGTATATATTTTTTTATTTTTTTTATGAATGACCGACCACGCATAACTTTTTACAGAGTAGTCCGATTTCGTAAAAAGAGAGGGGTGTTATAAGTTTAGCGTGTCTGTCTGTGTATCTGTGTATATGTCTGTGGTATCCTAGCTCCCAAACGGATGAACCGATTTTCGTTTATGCGTGTTCTTAGCCGTGTTTCATGGAAATCTGTCGGGGGGTTTTGAATTTTTTAATTTTGTTCTTGTTGGTATTTTAAAAACAATCGAATTATATGTTACTATCTGCTGCCCGTGGCTTCGCACGCTCCTTTCCGAGATAGAAAGTAGCCTATGTTGATCCCGGAATACTATTTATCTCCCCGACAAATTTCATTGAAATCCGTTCAGCCGTTTAGGCGAAAACGTAACAGACAGACAGACAGATAGATAGATAGACAGACAATATCTTTATTGTACCATCAATGCTTATAAAATATCTTACAAACTACTAATTAAGTCTAGTATGGCACAATCGGCGGCCTTATCGCTGAAAGCGATCTCTTCCAGGCAACCTTTGGATGGACAGGATCGGTTAGTTTAGAACTTACTTTAGAATTGACGACCTCCGTGGCGCAGCGGGCGAAGGTCCGCCTGCGACGCAGGAGGTTGCGGGTTCGATTCCCGCCTCGGAACAAATTTGTGTACGATCTGCAGAAATTTGTTCCGTTGGTCTGGGTGTTTTCTATGTATAATAAAAATATCTATCTATGTAATATATTGTATTAAGTATATCAGTTATCTAGTACCCATAACACAAGCTCTGCTTAGCTTGGGGCTAGATAATGCTGTGTGAATTGTCCAGCATTATTATTATTAGTATTAAGTATGGATTCAAAGCTGTAAAATTGAATAAATGATGATTTGAAACGACGAGTCATGTTAGAAACACGTGCGCCTGCGCAAGTCGAAGGCTAGATAACGTATAGGTCAAACTACAGAGTCTATGTTTGAATATTAACTTTGTTTATTTATTTGCGCGTGGTTTCGACATGCCGCTGGCTGGGCTCTGGAGGGTTGGAGGAACCTTCACCCGAAGATGGGTGCCCAAATGAAATTCTTAATTCATTAATGCACTAAATAAAACACATATCTACACTAATATTATAAAGAGGAAAGATTTGATTGTTTGTTTGTTTGTATTGAATAGGCTCCGAAACTACTGGACCGATTTGAAATTATTTTACCATTAGAAGCTCGCATTATTGCTGATGAACATAGGCTACTTTTCTTTTCTACGGGAAAACGGGAAATAGGACAACGGGTAATAATAATGCAGCTAGTAAAACATAAAAGAACATAAAAAAAACTTTTAAAAAACCCCACAGATTTTCATGTAAGAACACTTGGGATAAAATTATTTATGACACAAAAAAAAACTAAACGAAAATCCTCTCTCTCGCTCCGTTTGGGAGCTACGATACCACAGACAGATACAGACAGACACGTTAAACTTATAACACCCCTCTCTTTTTGCGTCGGGGGTTAAAAATGCTTTGGTTTTCATTGTATGTAATAACTACTCCATGTATATCTTTTATCCTTCATACATATTCTAAGTAATGATCTATTTAGTTGTCTGAAATACTTTCGCTTCTTTACTTTACGTACCGAACTTACCGAACTTTACACACTTTGTCTACATACCGAAGCGACAGAAATCAAAAATATCTCTTTATTTCCGTGTCAGTGTTTAGTTTTATAATTGGACCTTTTCTAAGTGTACTTTTATTGTATTTATGGAAATAAAGAGTTTTTGATTTTGACTCACGTGTTTTTTGAAAGACCGATACCTACTAGTTAAATCTTCGATCAAATATACCCATATATAGTGCATTGTCAGACGGATAGTCGTAGGGTGTAGTCAAAGATAGGAAATTTGTAACTTGATTGGTGAATAATAAATAGTCGAAGAGGAACGGTCTTTCTCTGAAGAAACCCCCGAAGTCAGGACAGGAAGGCAAGAACCAGCGGGCTACCCAGCCAGCTTATCCCACACAACAATTGGTATATTTGATCGAAGAGTTAAATTATGGACAGGGGGGCCCACAGGCGTGGATTGCTTATGGCATCAGCAGGGGTATTTTAATTCACCGATTCGTTTCCGAATCGAATCCGACGGATCTTTAAAACGCTATTTTGTTTTCGCCTCGGGTTGATGATCGAAATAAAGAGCTCCTCCTCATTGACATGGCCATTAGTCAACAGATTCGCTTCTAGAGGTGGTCGTTTTTACTAACATCGTTGTTGACCAACGAAGTCAGTGTACGATGTTCCCATCGGATGGCGAATAGGTGAACAACGGATGCCTGCGACAACGAGATGTCGAACCGAGTAATGCCGATCGCCACCGACAACAAACGAACGTCACACCGACATCGTAAGAGCGTGGAGGTTAGTGGCGCGGCATCGGATGGCTAACAACGAAGTCAGCCGAGTAATGCCGATTGCCAAACCTAAGCAACGAACATCCATCCATACCTCACCGCCCGCATGCCTGCGTGTGTGTGAGCGAGAGGAGAGGATGCTAGAACATAGAACTGAACGTTTTATTATAACTAACTAGATATGGCATGAACCATGTACCAATGTTATTTATTATTAAAAAAAATACGATATCATTTTTTTTTACCAAATGTCTCGTTTTAATATAAGTATTATGGTTTTTAGATTTACCCTACTACTAGGAACCAAGTTAGATATTGATTTATTTTTATTTGTTCAAATTCCGTAATTTAGGACCTACCCATCTAAAACGCTCATGTCACTTCCTGTAAGTTTCATATGCTCGTTATTCTTGTCGTTTGTTTGGATTTTTTCATTACCTACGCAAATTACGATGATGTGCGCACCGCAACGCGGCCGACATCGTTGGCGGCAACATCGACACCCTAGTGTCAGTGTTGTGCAGTTAGCAACCCGGCCGACATCGTTGGCGGCAACATCGTTGTTCACAACGGATGCCATTCTGACAAAAACGATGCGCATCGTTGTGGAAATTCAACGACAACGCCCATATCTATTCGCTTCGGATTTTCGATCATCAACCCGAGGCGAAAACAAAATAGAGTTTTAAAGATCCGTCGGATTCGATTCGGAAACGAATCGGTGAATTAAAATACCCCAGCAAAACCATTTTTACCACTAAGTGCATATGACTAGTTAATGCCAGCAGCTTTGCTTCTGTACGCATGCACCTTGACTTCTCTAAGGTCATTCAGACCATTAGTACTACTTACCTACTTCGTAAAGTATGTCTAAAGGAGATAAACGTTTATTTATTCAATGTCTGGGCATACTTCCTCATGTATGTTTAGTTTGTACACGTAAATACATTATATATCCTCACCTCGTTGTTCTAGCGGTCAGCTTTATATATTTACTAGCTGTACCCGCGACTTCGTTCGCGATTGACATACCTGCCGACTAATTAAGTTCACATTTAACCACAGTTTCTCTCATGTTATGAAACGCCGTGTAAAAAAACTTCGATGCGCAGAATTGGACCTATTACACTTTTAACATAAGTATCTTTATTTAGGTACCTAGTTAAATTGTGTATAAATCGTGTTGAGTCTACGGGGGATAGCATGTTGTCATCTTCAATCCCATTCTTGATCCACACGACTTTTAGCTACGACTCGATCAGCGTCAGTTTTAAGAATTATCATACTCGTTTCACTTCTTACTCATGGTTCCGTTGAGCTGGTACCCTATTCTGCTAAACTAATCGCTTCACAGGCAGGGGTATCGTCACAGAATGACACGTTTTGGTATTCTACCTTAGATGAAAGAAATTATGATGAATGCAGTTGGAGAGACGCGCGTCAAAGTGTACTAAGGTAGGAACCTAACTTATGGGTGCGTCTTGGAAAAATAAATAGATAAGAACTTAGTACTTATTAGAACGTAGTATGAACTCAAGTTATAACGAGTTCCATTCGAATTCTTTCAGTAGTTCCGTCGTGATGCGCAGTTAAAGAATTTTACTTTCATCCCCTCTCCCAGGGGAACCTGACTGAATTCCGGGATAAAAAGTATCCTTTGTCCTTCCTCGTAGTATGACCTAAAATCGTGCCGAGTTTCATTTCAATACCTTCAGTAGTTTCGGCGTGATGCGCGTTTAAGAAACAGACAGACAGACATGAATGAAAAAAATTACAGTTTTGGCTTCAGTATCAATAATAGAGTGCCCTCCAAAAAAAATTTTCAAAATATCTTCAATGTACAGAATTGGGCCTGTTACAGTTTTATTATAAGTATAGAAGATTTGACCATATAGATATAACATGACAGGAACACAGCCTAAGCCGTTACATGTCTCAAACTATAAAAACTTTCACAATAAAAATTACACAGCAGGACACTGTTCACATAAAATTGGAAACACAATATAATAAAAAAACACAATATAATAAACAGCTTGTTCAACCGCTGATTATGAGGTCCTGGGTTCGAATCCCGGGTCGGGCCAATATTTGTTACTGGGATTTTTCTAGCAAGGAAAATCGCAGCCGCCTCCCCTTTTGAAAATCGTAGTATCGAGTGTTCTTAGCCATGTTTCATGAAAATCTGTAGGGGTTTTTTTTTTAATTTTTTAATTTTGTTCTTGTTTAACTATTAAATTATAATTTAACGTTAGCTTGATACCTTTTATGTAAATAACCCAAGGAAGGTGGTCCCCAAGGATCCCCGGGTATCAATAATTTTAAATCATTTTCTATAAACGTTTTACTATCCATACTAATATTATAAAATCGAAAGTTTGTGAAATCTGAATTTAGTTACCTAGGATCTCCAAACTACTGAACAGATCAAGATGAAATTTGGCGTACGTTTAGAGCAAAGCCTAACTTAGATAATAGGCTACTTATTTTACCGAAAATACGCGTGCGAAGCTGAAGGCAGAAGCTAGTATAATTAATAAACAAAACTTGCTTGAATTAGAAATCACAAGTACATTTAATACACTTCAAAGTTAGGATAAGACCGTTATTGTTGTTGATTTTATCAACCGTTGCTAAGCCACTTTTGATAAAACATGACTGATTCAGTCATTATCTGTTTGTATTATAATACAGATTAGATTATTCGAGCCCGTGCGGGATTAAAACAATAAATGTTTAAAATATTTATGGTCTATTGTTAATATTTTAACAGGTGTGAAAATCGTTATCAAATTTTTTACTAGCGACCCGCCCCGGTTTGCACAGGTGCAATGCTGATAGGAACATTTTTGTAGAGCTTTTTAAGGTGCACAATACTGTAGTACATTATTTTGATCTATCTCGTAGGGTTCAGCCAGCGTTTGAAATGTAAGCGCAAAAAATGTGTTTATTTACGACATTACATTAGAAACCTCTAAAATTATCAGTGTTTCTCTACTATATTATGCATGTTTTATACATACAAACAAACCTTCCTCTTTAATCACTCTATCTATTAAAAATTGCATCAAAATCCGTTGCGTAGTTTTAAAGATCTAAGAATAAATAGGGACAGACAGACAAAGGGAAGCGACTTTATTTTATACTATGTAGAGATATCTGCCACTTACACGTTATTGAGTTTTATTTAGTTTAACTTTTTTATTTAAAACGAATGTAATTAATTTATCCGCTCGCTTAAAAAACTCGAACAACAAAGAAGACTTCTACAAATTCTAATCCTAAAAATTTGTAGCGATATTCTTATTCAATCGAAATCAGGTTTTCGAGTCAAAGAATCGGAAACTGATCGCGCGAAATTCAAATGTCTTTACGCTGTTTGATAGCTTTTGCGTTCTACCACACCCTGGACACTCGGCCTTTTCTCCAAACATAAATCACGTCTCGGCACATACATGTGCAACACTGTGTGTGACGTATAGGGTCAGAATCAGTTTATTTGCAGAATACAATAATTTCATGCCAAGATCTTAAAGCTATGTGTATTCGACCCGCAAGCAGGTGTGCAAATATTATATGTGTCAATATTAGGTATACAATATCATTAATTAATGCTCTTAAAATTTAATTTAAGCGTTCGTTTCCACTAAGTATAACAAAAACAAAATTTAAAATTTAAAA
Organism: Eupithecia subumbrata; assembly: GCA_949316285.1. NCBI lineage: Eukaryota > Metazoa > Arthropoda > Insecta > Lepidoptera > Geometridae > Eupithecia > Eupithecia subumbrata. Next base: position 8,091,539 of record OX438637.1, on the reverse strand, counting down.
AACCCCTCGACAGATTTTCATGAAACACGACTAAGAACACTCGGGATAAAATTATCTATCACACAAAAAAGCTAAACGAAAATCGGTTCATCCGTTTGGGAGCTTCGATACTAGAACACCCGGAACAAATATTGCAAATATTTGCTAAAATTTATATAAGTTAAAAGAATATGTACACTCATTAGTAAATAGATAGCTGCCAATACTTGCATTGTTCTCATTTTTCTCTGGTTACGTTGGTGAAAAATGTTTATTCTATTTAAATAAGTTTCTGACACTACCTACAGATACTTCAAAATAACATTTTTTTTTACTATGTAGCAAGATATTTTTTTGTTATTTACAAAGATCTCAGAGGTTCCACACATTTAATTTTATAAGTATCTATTATAATACATGTTTATCTCATTGTAAACGAACTGTATAGTTTGTATGAGAAATAAAGTTCTTTAAACCTAAATATTTGTTCCGGGTGTACTTGTATCGTACAAACATTTGTCCCAAGGCGGGAATCGAAAAAGTAAAAAAGTAAAAGTATATTTATTGCATAATTACATGTTAAATGGATGGTACAGTTAAATAATAGTGTATCAATGTAATTTGCCCTTTATGGGCGTGCAATTATTTGTCTATTACATGCATCAGACAACTAAAAATAAAAACTTTAAAATAACAGATTGAGGAATGAATTAGGTACTTACATAATGTCAAATTTAAGAAATAAAATAAACTAGTCAACAGAATATACGAATTAATTTGGTTATTTGTCAATATTCTTGTCATTAATAAAATCTTTTATTGTGTAATAACATTTATCATATACATAGTAAGGTTTTAAGCTTTCTCTGAAACAGTGTGGTAGGCAGTTCTCTTATTAGAATTTTATTGTAGACCGATGGTGCCATAGCAAAAAAACTTTTGCGCAAAACCTCTTTTTTACAGTTAAGAGTGCAAATTTTAAACTGATCTCGCCTATTGCGTTGCACGGCGTCAGATTGCCGACAAAATAGGTGCGGATTGTGTCTGACAAACATAGCCGTTTCCAGAATATAAAGCGAAGGGAGAGTCAGTATGTTGTATTGTTTAAAAAAGGGTTTACATGAATCTGTTACTTTAATACGAAACATAGCTCTGATGCACTTTTTTTGGAACTTGAATACCTTGTCTACGTCGGTAGAGTTCCCCCAAAATAATAAACCGTACCGGATGTTCGAGGCAATCAGGCCGTGATAAGCAGTAAGGAGGGTTTCTTCGTTCACTATTGGGGATAGTTTGTGTAAAACGTAAACGAGGCTATTTATTTTTTTACAAACGTTTTCCACTTGAGGCTTCCAATTTAATTTTCCATCTATGTGGAACCCGCAACCTCCTGCATCACAGACACCTGACGCGCACCTTCACCCGCCGCGCCAAGTCATAGTGAATAGATGCTCGTTGTAAAATTCATACATTTAAATATTTTACGATTATATTATTCCAACTGGCATGTTAGTCCAAAGATCATGAAACTGTCGAAACGTCATTAGTCATTAGCTTGCGTCATTACTCTACGCTCGGAGGAATTGCGTCAAGAGAGTGCAGCTTACATTAACTGTACTTACAGGTGGGCAAAAAGATTAACGCATTCACTGCCCAGCCTCGACAAGGGGGAGAAGATTGACAATTGCGTCTTGGGTCATGACTCCAAGGATTCCAAACTAATATTATAAAGAGGAAAGATTTGATTGTTTGTTTTTTTGTTTGTATTGAATAGGCTCCGAAACTACTGGACCGATTTGAAAAATTCTTTTACCATTAGAAGCCCACATTATTCCTGACTAGTTTATGCCCGCGGCTTCGCACGCGTTGTTTCTATGGACACGTTTAAAGGTAATTACTATCCCATGGGAACTGATTTATGGGATAAAAAGTAGCATATGTTTCATTCCAGGATTAGACATACCTGTATGCAAAATTTCAGCCAGATCCGTTGAGTAGTTTTGGCGTGAAAAGGTAACAAACATCCATCCATCCATCCAAACTTTCGCGTTTATAATATTAGTGTGAAGTGATTAGTGTGATGAACATAGGCTACTTTTTTATGCGGGAAAATACTTCATTCCTACGGGAAAACGGGTAATAGGACAACGGGTAGTAAGAATGCAGTTAGTGTGTTAATACATAATGCTGGACAATATTTACCCCATGCTAAGCATTGCGGTCTACCATAGCTGTCGTCGTCTACCCATACTAATAAAGTAAATTCGAAAGTAACTCTGTCTGTTTGATAGTCTGTCTGTCTGTCAAAATCTTTGGTCCAATCCAAAATCGGTATTGCTAGTAAATTGGATGAAGTCTTCCAATTTATTTGATCACTAGCTGTACCCGCGACTTCGTTCGCGATTGCCTCACCTGCCGACTAATTAAGTTCACATTTAACCGTAGTCTCTCATATTATGAAACGCCGCCGTGCAAAAAATCGTGTAGTGTCTACGGGGGATAGCATGTTGTCATCTTCAATCTCATTCTTTATCCACCCGACTTTTAGCTACGACTCGGCCAGCGTCAGTGTTAAGAAGTGTCATACTCGTTTCACTTCTTACTGATGGTTCCGTTCAGCTGCGGCCCTATTCTGCTATGCTAATCGCTTCACTATGACAGGGGTATCGACACAGAATGACACGTTTGGGTATTCCACCTCAGATGAAAGAAATTATGATGAATGCAGATGGAGAGACGTGCGTCAAGTTTGAAACTATTAATTTATATCGCACGCACTATCTGGAGTTTTATAAATCTAAGGATTCTACGTGATGATTCTGCGACGATTCCATTGTCATACAGAAGCAATGGTATTGCAGAATTGGGCTCCTGATCCATTTGACTGGACCACCGCAATTTTTTTTTTCGTTAGTAGGTAGGTACAGTTGGCTGTGTACCACAGTAAAAAATATTTTTCTGTGGTCTAGTTAGTTTAATTGGACCACTTACTGCAACCAAACTTCGGTAGTACAGTTAACTGGACCAGCTAAACCACCATATATCATGTAAGGTAGGAACCTAACTTATTTTTCCAAGACGCCTTAGTAGGTAGGAACCTAACTAATGGGTGCGTCTTGGAAAAATACATAGATAGGAACTTACCTACCCTCTATCTACTAATTTTTTTTCTTCTAACTCCAGATTATTTCATCAATCTACTGATTTTCTACTCGACTTTCTACTGATTTAGTCAAATTCGATCTTGCAACACTGTATCTAACAAAAAGAATGCATGAAATCGGACGACGCGTAGACCCGTCGTGATGCGCGGTTAAAGAATTCTACTTTTTCCTCTCTCCCAGGGGAACCTTACTGAATTCCAGGATAAAATGTATTCCATGTCCTTCCTTGTAGGAACTCAAAACGTGCCAAGTTTAATTCCAACTCAGTACCTATGTAGTTTCGGCGTGATGCGCGGTGAAGGAATTTGACTTTCATCCCCTCTGCCAGGGGAACCTTACTGAATTCCGGGATAAAATGTATCTTTCCTCATAGTATGAACTAAAATCATGCCGAGTTGCATTCGATTTCATTAAGTAGTTCCGTCGTGATGCGCGGTCAAAGAATTTTACTTTCATCCTCTCTCCCAGGGGAACCTTACTGAATTCCAGGATAAAATGTATCCCATGTCCTTCCTTGAACTCAAATAGTACCAATTCAGTCCAACTCATTCAGTAGTTTCGGCGTGATGCGCGGTGAAGGAATTTTACTTTCATCCCTTCTCCCAGGGGAACCTTACTAAATTCTGGGATAAAATGTATCTTTCCTCGTAGTATGAAATCAAATTATGCCGAGTTCCATTCGAATTCATTCAGTTGTTCCATCGTGATGCGCAGTTAAAGAATTTTACTTTCATCCTCTCTCCCAGGGGAACATGACTGAATTCCGGGATGAAATGTATCCCATGTGCTTCCTCGTAGTATGAAATCAAATCGTGCAAGGTTTCATTCCAACTCATTCAGCACTTTCGGCGTCATGCGCGGTGAAGAAATTTTACTTTCATCCCCTCTCCCAGGGAAACCTGACTGAATTCCGGGATAAAAAGTATCCTATGTCCTTCCTCGTAGTATGACCTAAAATCGTGCCGAGTTTCATTTCAATACCTTCAGTAGTTTCGACGTGATGCGCGTTTAAGAAACAGACAGACAGACAGACAGACAGACAGACAGACAGACATGAATGAAAAAAATTACAGTTTTGGCTTCAGTATCGATAATAGAGTGCCCTCCAAAAAAAATTTTCAAAATATCTTCAATGTACAGAATTGGACCTGTTACAGTTTTATTATAAGTATAGATAAATGAACATAGATCAAAGATATTTAACGACTGGAATTCCGAGTCTATTCGTATAACATTTAACTGTGTTTATTTGTCTATCCAACAAATTTCTTTTGTGTAGGAAAACTTTTTCCAATACCATAATGTAAATGTGATTTAATTTATACCAATATTATTAATTGTAAAGTAACTCTGTCTATTTTTTAGCCTGTCTGTCTATCTGTTTGTCTATCTGTCTGTCTATCTGTCTGTCTATCTGTCTGTATGTCTGTCTGTCTATCTGTTTGTGTATCTGTCTGTCTGTCTGTCACCTGTTTCACGCCTATACGTCATATTCATACGGATTTCAATGAAGTTTGTCAGGGAGGTAAATGATATGGCATGGCCTACTTTCTATCTTGGATAAGACCGTGCGAACCGCGGTTTAAAATATTTTTTACAAGCATATAAATTTAACTTCCCTGTTAATATGTGTAGGAAAAATCTTGCAACTGAATTTTAGACCAGTTATCCTCAACTGATTGAGCTGTAATTTGGCATACTTATGTAAGCTCGGGGACAATACAATGTTATGGTTCAAGCTGGTCTGATGGTGATGATGGAGACAGAAGGTCATAGGAACTCGTAAACGAAACGACTTAAGGGTCCGGCGACGGATGAATTTCCCATACAAACGTAGTACCAAAATGATTTGTTGTTTGAGAATATTATCACCATGGTTTGCTATTATTTGTATAAGAATAGTATTTATTTAGGTTCCTGCCACAAGCTTTTTTCAAAATACTTATCCACGCAAATACTACGAAAACATTCATTATTTAATGTAAAAATGCGATTCGGTATAAATTCAATTCAAAAAAGGTATTTTGGAAAAAAAAATGTGTCAGGAACCCAGATAAATACTATTTTAATACAAATAATAGCATACCATGGTCGAAATATGCTCAAATTACAAATCATTTTGGTATTACGTTTGTATAGGAAATTCATCCGTCGCCGGACCCTTAACCCCGTCGCGTTCGGGTTCGCTGGATTTTTCTTCCCAAGCACTTTGGTCCTAGATAAAATAAAAGCTAAAGGTTTTATTAAACTGTTCAAAATGTTTTAGTCGTTATGTTTGCGTCATTTTACGCTCGAAAGCGTTGCGTCATAGAGTAGGTACGCCTTCTTATCTGTAGGTACAGGTGTTTGAATGAGAAGAGAGGTTTATAAACGTAAGACTAATGAAGTACACTAATGAAATATTATTAGATAAAAACATAAATATTGATTTATCAGTGAAATGACTGTATTAATGAACGAATTTAAATATTATTGAACCAGCTTAATTTCTAATGTATTTGTAATTTAATATTCTCAATTCGTAAATTTATAACCTAATTTATTTCTTTGTCTGTAACTAAAGTCTCCTACTGACGTATATGAATATTTGCATGCCCTAGATTAAGGCAAAACATGTATGGTGCTTACCTGTTAGCATTCTTCCATCTTTGTGACCCATGTTTACAAATAAAGAATTTGAATTTGAATTTGAATATACCTTGATGTTAGTCAATATTAGCACAGTCTACCTATATGCACTGTTACGCAATAGACATACAGTTATACCTATAACAAACTACCACCTGACATGAGAGAACTGACAGATAATGAATTTAATCGCAAATTATTTAATTGGCTCTGTGATAACTTTTTTTATACGCAAACTTATTATAAATTTTTGACGACCTCTGTGGCGCAGCGGGCAAAGGTCCGCCTGCGACGTAGGAGGTTGCGGGTTCGATTCCCGCCTCGGAAAAAATTGTGTATGATCTGCAGAAATTTGTTCCGTTGGTCTGGGTGTTTTCTAAGTATAATAAAATATATCTATCTATGTAGTGTATTGTATTAAGTATAACAGTTAACCCATACCACAAGCTCTGCTTAGCTTGGGGCTAGATAATGCTGTGTGTATAAAAAAAACTGTTTTTATACCATAACTGATTATTTGAAATTTAAATTTACATAATTTTAATGTTTCACATTTACCTACTAAATATAATCTCTGACAAAGTTTATTTCTGACAATTATAATTTTAAGCATAGTGTTCGATATTTTTTTTTAAATATTGTTAAAGCAAACCTTGAATTTTGTACAACTACGAGAATGTTATTTGTCTACTTTAAACTACAATGTATCTAAATTATTACTGAACATTTGCACGACTATCAAGTCAAATATACTGATACTCTTTTTTAAGACCATCATTGTCAACCTATAATTATGCAAATAAATACTATCATTTCATTTGCAAACAGTAGATCAACGAAGGCGTTTTGAGAGGGCAATCGTGCGGGGGCCAAGGGACGGGTCGGGGAGACGCTCCCGAGTTACTAAGGAAAAGCGAAAGTAGGCGAAATGTGACATTTTTAATACCTAGGATCTCCAAAACTACTGAACAGATCAAAATGAATTTGGAATACACTTAAAGCCTAACTTAAAAAATAGGCTACTTATTATACCGAAAATACGCGTTCGAAGCCGCGGGCAGAAGTTAGTAGTAAAATAATTGTTAAAATCACACTTTACGGAGAAATCCAAAACATACAAAAAATACATACGAACATAGCGCCACCTCCTTTTTATGGTTCCGTATCTCGAAAGGAAAAAAGGAAACCTTACAGGATCACTTTTTTCGTCTTCGTCTGTCAAACCCCTTTTCTCAAACGCGTGGAGGTATCAAGTTGAAATTAATATCAAATACTCAAGTAACCTCTTGGACCCATGTAAAACTGAAAATTCTAAGTCAACGCAATTAAAAGATACAGCCGTTTATGCCCGCATATTTTGATATTTCCAAGGGTATCACATGCACATAAAACCATAGGGTACTTCATGTTGACCATAAAATTTAGCAAGAAACAAGATAAGCACAAATAAAAGAAAATATATTTTTAGTTACATAACATAAAAATAGCACTGTCTGAGTATCTCTGTTTCAGTAATCTTCGTTATAATTGAATGAAATACATGTGAACTTTGTTAACAAGGGGCTGTATTCGTTGACAAAGCAGTGCGTCGGCGCGGGTGGAGCGTTGCATAATTAGTCCGGTCGGCTCATATCGGCGGCTGCGGCCGACGTGGTAGGGATTCCAAGCGGTTGTCTCCGACAATCTCAGTTTCTTACTCACAAGTTCTAGTTTGCACGGAATTCTAGATGCGCAAGTTCGACTCTCACTTGACATTTTTGTTTTGAAGTCGGTGTTCTTTGCTCGCTCGTACAATCAAAGCCTCCACCACACTGCCTTGATTTTTATGCGTCTTGCTTTTTGCGATTTTGCGTGGGCGGCCGGTAGCCGGAGACAGTGTATTAAGCCAGCTTTTCACTATGGGATATAATATAATTATATATTACATCTTGAGATATAATATTTTATTGCTCACCATACATTTTGTATGGGACCGTTTACACTGTGCTATAATATATATTACATCCCAAACTATAAATATTTTTTCCACCGAGTGAGCGATATTTGAAGGTCATTTGAAGGTGTATATTTTACCTCACGTCCCCGGACACCGCGCCTCCCCCGCTTCGCCCTCCGTTTGAATGTTGGCGTTCGTGTGCAGACGTGTAAACTGATCATGTGTGTTCCAAAATATATATCTTACAGTGTGAATAGCAATCGCGGGATATAATATATAGCACAAGATGTAATTTGTATTATATCCCATAGTCAAAAGCCGGCTTTACGGGGGGGACAAGACGCGCTTCGAATTCGCGGCTGTGTGGCGGAGTCTTAAATTGGTAGATATGTCGTAACTTCGCGGTTGCGTGTGTAGCTTAGAACGACAGTATCTTAGCCTTGTTTTGTAACTTTATTGCACAAAAATGTACGCGATCGTGTGCAAGATCTGTCATATACAGGGACTTTATTTGGCTAGCAAGTGCAACTGTCCGCGGATTCACACGCTTAAGGCGCTGTGCATGGAAAACTAAGACTGTCAGATTGCATGTCAATATTACCAAATGTGGTCGGCAGAGGCGCTTATTTTTAACATAGACTTATGCAAAATTTATCTGTTGTAGAAGAGGCAAACTTTTGTTTTATTTTGGTTGATAGCACAATCACAAGGTAATAATGTAATGTTAACTAACATTTGCCCGCGGCTTTACTATCGTTGCATGTAAAATACCTTAATAAAACCTATGTCGCTTGAAGCTTCTCAATTATAATAAAAATTACATTCATCGATAGTTATTCATAGAAATCAGAAACACTTAAAAAAATAATATCATCTTCATGCATGTTAAAGTGCCGACAATATCACCGACCATTATGATAATACTTTATACATTAAAAAAATATACTAATATAGTCAAAACAACTGAGGTCTAAATGGATTACAAAAGTGTCAATCGTTGAAGATATTTCGATTTGGTTTTGGAGGGCTTTCTCAAAAAAAAAATTAAAATATAAATAATGCTGAACAAGCCACACAACATCATCTAACCCCAAAGTAATTAGAGCTTGTGTTATGATATACTTATTAAATACACTACACAGATAGATATTTTTTATATACATAAGACATCCAGAACACCTGGAATAAATATCTGCAGATGGTACAAACATTTGTCCTGAGGCGGGAATCAAACTAACTGTAACCTCCTGTGTCGCAGGTGGACCTTTCCCCGCCGCGCTACAGAGGTCGTCAATCAAATAATCAGATATAAAATGAAATATAACAGTGATTTATTTCCTTTACCCCTTACAGGAGTCTTGGACACGTCAATAAATTCAAATAAGGTTCAAGAGTAAAACTGGGAAATAAAGTGATTACTTTAATTTATTGTTCACTTCAATCTTTTTAAGGTAAAGTAAAGAAGCGAACAAGAAACCTTTACCTTGTTAGGGTGTTAGTTTTCGAGCTGGAGCAATACTATTAGCAATACCTAAGTTTTTTATCCTCTAGAGATAGTCTGATATTTTGTAGTAAGCCTTTTTAACAAAGGATATGTTTTACAAATTGTTTGAAATTATTTTTTGATAACTTTTAACACTTTTGTAGTTTTGTTGTAGAATCGTATACATTTCCCTTTAAAAGATAATCTATAAATCGATACTATAAAAATATATAAATATATATTTATAAAAATATTCGTAAAATAAAATACGTGAATGTTGGAATGCTGAATGATGAATTTCACGGATATAATTTTGTACACAATCTCAGTACTACTCGCTTACATAATTAATTTTATTTTCCGGAAATAAAACGCAACAATCATGAAGATAGTTTTAGTTTAGATTGTAATTCTACAAAATAATCATAAAAACCACAACAGACCATGCCTTGCTATCCAAATTGATATTCATACCGATATAAAGTATTCTTTATTATGTTGCTGCCTTCCAAGAACTCATGAGTGATTATGATTAACATGAGTGATTAACAATAATTTTGACAACTGTCATTGGAAATACAATTGTTTTGCATGTTTATTACGTTTTTAGCGTCTTTAAACATCTCCTTTACTTGACTTCTTTGTTACGCTAAAAAAAATATATTATATTGATGTCAATGTACACATATTGCCAATAACAAAAAAGTTATGACAAACCGCTCCGTTGAGGTTTTTCTATGAGTTATTAAAAATTTAAAGTAAATTATTATTTTTGAGTATCTGTCCTTTTGAGAATCTCTCTTCTCTAAGAGAACAAACCGATAGAACTACGAGTAATTTAAATTTGCCTGTAGTTCTACTGGTAGAACTACGAGAAAAAAAATGCAAATGGTTGGTCCTAAGTAAATCAGTTATCTAGTAAGTACCCATAACAAAGCTCTGCTTAGCTTCGGCCTTGGTGATGATGTGTGAATTCATCATCATCAGCCTATATAAGTCCACTGCTGGACGTAGGCTCCTATTTTAATTTTTCAGCATTATTTATTTATATATAAGGTCATCAAAATCGCCCTACCTATTTAACATATTTTAACTCGACCAATACTTTCCGTGCTGTAAACATGTTGAGTAGTACCTACCTATCTAGCTACCAGAGAAAAAACCACTATAAACCTATTCTACTTAATTGGTAGGTCTGTCAATGAATAAAATTCCTGCAAATTTCTTTTGGCTTAGCTTCAATCAAATATAGACTTTATTTCAATGACAAATGAACCATTTAACCCGCAAAACAAAAGTTGTCGAAAATCGTAATTCGTCCGTCGAACCCAGCTGTCATCGCGAAAAAAGTTACATAACCTCACGTCCGTCCGAGGAGGCATCCAGCCTCCGAATGAAGCTAGTGGAAGCTATTTTGAGCATATATTGAAAGGGATGTTTGAGTAATAAGGTTGAAATTCTATTGGCAAAATATTATAATTTTTGCAATTACTTCGCTAAACGCCTTACAAAAATGTGTTTTTTGGGTTTTATTATGTTAATGGTTTTATTTATTTAAAACTTTTTACATATGTCTTTAGTTGATAAAATTTCCTTTCATATAGTATTAAAATAATTAATGGTTGTCACTCAAAATATTGAGCATTTCGAGACGAAAATTTTTTTTCTTGTTCTTTCTTGTGATTTTTTTTTTCAAGATCCTAGATCGTTTTATAAAATATTTTTGTATAAGTCTTTTTTCCATACATTTGACTATACACTGTTTTTTTTTTGGGCTTGTAATATGTCGGAGAACGGCTAACGGTGCGACGAAAAAGTGTACTTTCTACGGTGTCGCTGTTTGGGTAGCGTCTTAAACTGCGAAACACTAAAATAACTGCTTCTGACATTCTCGTGAAAAAATCCTTAGTTAAGGCTCGAAAAAATTATACATGCAGAAGTAACAAAAAAGGAGCAAAACCTCTGTAAATTACGAATGATGTAGTCTGGCTTTCTCGATACAGGCCCAGCCTCGTGAAGAAGTCGACGAAAATCAGTTTTGAAAGTCGCTCAGCAAATTATGTACCTACAAAATTACCCATGAAATGTATCATGTCTTTCAGATTAAGGCGCCACCCCGACCCAAATCAGCGCCACCTTCTATTTTATCTTAATTATTCTGTTAGACGAAGGTATTTTCAAAACGTTTGGCCAGTTTGTGATACTTATCATAAGCTTTTATACTTTATGAAGAGATGCGAAGTTGCTCTTTTTGGCCAAAATGAGCAACTTCGCATCTCTGCCTACACTATACAAACTAAAACATTTATAGAGGCATTAAAAAAAATTTTTTCATGGATATCACAAACTGGCCAATCGATTTTTGAAAATTCCTTTGTTTAACGGAATAATTCTATAAAATAGGTGTTGGCGCTGATTTGGGTCGGGGTAGCGCCTTAAGTCCATCTGTTCTTTTTTGTATTGTTTGCTGCAATAAATATTTTTAACTTTTTCTTTTTTACTTTAAATGTCTGTCTCTCTGTCTGTTACCTTTTACGCCTAAGCGGGTGAACGGATCTCAACGAAATTTGGCAGGGAGGTGAATGGTAACACGGGGACTACTTGAAAAGCGCGAGCGTAGTCGCAGGCAGAATCTATTTGCGTATAAACAGACGCGGCAACATAGTAAATCTTAGGTTAAGTATGGGCGGTTTGTTAACAAACATTCAACATCGAGTTAGGCTAGTGTATCGGTACTTTTCCTATCGTCTCAGATTGGCTAAAGGTCTACGCCCTAGGTCCTACAGATTATGTTATCAATTGTGTTATCAGTAATGTTGTCGCAAATTCTATATCGCGTACAAAGATATTGCAATTAGATAGTTTACAGGGCGGGCAACAGCGCCCCTGCGGAAATATTCTACCACCAAACTGCGATCCCCAACACTCATGCTCAGCGTGGGGATTATGGGCACTACCCCCATGAGATAAAAGCCAAGCATATCAGGGGGATCCCTGAGTCCAGGGTTCCGATTACGGTGTGGTAAGGCACGGCATTACAGCTCAAACGTTAGCAGTTGAAACGTTAGAGTGCGCGTTCACAGGACGGCGTCGGACAAACCGCACTGGCCCTATGATATAAAGACAGATAGATAGACAGACAGACAAACAGAGTTACTTTCGAATGTTACTAATATTATAAACGCGAAAGTTTGTAAGTATGGATGGATGTTTGTTACTCTTTCACGTCAAAACTACTGAACGGATCTGGATGAAATTTGGCATAGAGATAGATTATAGTCTGGAATAGCACATAGTCTATATTTTATCTCGGAATTCCCACGGGAACGGGAACTACGCGGGTGAAACCGCGAGGCGCTGCTAGTTTTTAATAATAGTATAGGTAAGTATGGATTTCTCAAAGCTTCTTCTCTTTCCAGTATGGCAGACAACACATCGAGGTCGCGAAGAAGATCCAAAGGAACGACAGTTCTGATGATGAAGAGGATCCGCCAGTACCTGACGACGACAAGCCTCCGTCAGCGATCATCAAGGAGAACGGACTTGGGAACGGTAAATACACTTGCGAGCTTTAAAATGGAATCGCTTTCATCGCGAGTTGATCAAAACAATTTTTTTACAATTTATGTACAATGATAATCAGAGATCGGAGTAGGTAGAATGATTTTACGTACTTGCATCATGGTTTTATAGCATGGATATGGCTTTTTTTCCGGAAAGTTCCGATATTTACCGGATTCAGTTAAATATTATAATTAAAGTAGGTAGGAATTTAGTAACTACTACATTTGAAACTTATCGGAAGCTATTGTCAAACGTAAAAAAAGGTAATTGATTTTTATTACTGTCGACTAATGATTTTTTGTATTTTTTTTTTGTTTCCGCCGTATGCGATTCTATGAAATTCATCCGATTGATTTGAAGCTTTGTTGAGTTGCTGTGTGGAACTTTGTGACGTTTTCTAAGCATTTAATCGTTTCTCATGAAAAAATGTTCAGGTCTACTTTGCTAAATAAAGTTGACAGTTCGCTATTGTTTTGTATAATATTAATTATTTCGGAGGCTTTGTGCACAAAAATACCAATGTTTGAAAATTTACCTAATTCTCATTATTTTGTCTATTGGATACTTTGTCTAGATATACAACCTTTTTATGGTCTACCTAAAAAGTGTAGGTAAAAATGGATTAAAAAACAGGTAAAAATAAAAAAAAATATTTGGTATTTCACAATTACAATAAATAATAAATAAATAAACAATGCTGGCCAGTCCACACAGCAACATCTAGCCCCAAGATTAAAAATAATTGTGATTGTGAGCTCTGCTTAGAGCTCACATTCACAATATTTTTTAATCTTCATCGACATCCATCACAATTTCTACATTCTGATCTTTCTATATACAATTAAAATAAATACCCATAAGATTTTTAATATTTTCTATGCTTAGCTTATTTCTTTTGACGTCTAAAATCCATTTATAGATGGAAAATGATCGTTCTACATCTACTGACGTCAACGTAGAGAATTTAAAAGATGAAACTACATCATTTGCCTCATTTATTTCATTCTTTTCACTGTATTCTCTGAGTGTGTCTAAATCAGGGTTTCGTTCCATAACATTTTCAATTTTATTTTTTATATTTTCCGAATTGCAATCGTTAATATCAGCTCTGACTTGGTCCAATGCTAACAATGAATCAGCTAAGGATAGATCATGTTTTGGTAATTCTTTAAGTGAAAGTTGAATGGTAAAGTAATTTTTTTCAATGTCTTTTAAATCAATTTGTAAATTTTATTTCTACTGCGCGTGTGCCAAACATGTCACGTGTTTCATTTCAGGCAAATAATTTTTGAGATTTCGCCCTGCAGATAGCATGTACGCTACACTATCAGTGCAGAGCATTAAAACATTGCCAACTTTAGACTCGAAAGAGTCTTGCCATAGATTTTCTAAACATTCTAATACGAATTGCGGGATTGTTTGTCCATTAACCATATTTGTCCGTTACGCCTCCATGTAATATCTAAGAAATTACGGAAAAAATGGCTTCATAATTATAAAATACCGGAATTCCGGAGGCATATCCATACTAACTTAACATTTGAGGTCATTGGTCCTAAATCATTCTACCTACTCCGATCTCTGATGATAATAGATCGTGGTATATCATTTGAAAGGTAATTTTGTTACCTTTCAAGTGATATCAAGAAGATTTAAAATTAATTAAATTGGCTACCTAAATTTTGGGAATTATTGCAATAGGTCGAAGCTGCATCTATCGGCTTCTATCGGCGCCGGAGCTGGATGAGCTGGATTTCTCCCTCGTATCCGTTGTTTTAGCTCGTCCCACATATGCCAGATTGGGTTCAAGTCAGGAATAAGGGCTGGCCAGTCTAGTGTGGGAATGCCGACATGGAAGACGTCTGTCGGTACTGTCTAGTCACTGCTGCGGTGTTGCAGCGGACATTATCGTCCATTAAATCAAAATTTATCGTCGCCAATAAATCCTGCGTAAGGGAAAACATAACTTAACTCTATGAGTTAAGTTATGTTTTTCTCACTGCAAAGAAATTGTAAAAATTAGTCTTAAACAACCCTTGAAGCGATTCCAGTTTAAAGCTCGCAAGTGTAATCTCCATCATCATGCTCTGTTCTACAATCCAAAATATTTAAATAGTTTTATCAACTGAGTAAGGGCTCTTTTTCACGACATATTTTCTTAACCGTACGGTGTGTTAGCCGTACGGTTGTGAAATCGTGCCGTGAACAAGAGGCCCATGGCTAGCACGCCCGCGCCGTAAAAATATAGAGAAGTCTGTAAAAGTACACTTTTTGAAAAATGCTCAAAAAGGGGGGGAATAATTTTCAAAAGGGGAGGCTACCTCACCGAGTGGGGTATCAAATGAAAGGTATCGGTTTGGACATTTCAAAACAGTTTTTGAAATTTCTGTAGGTTTCATACTTTTTGAAATATTTTGAAAAAATTCGAAAAATTTACCATTACCCACTAACCGAAGCATGCAGAGAGATCCATCTGAAATGTAGGTTGGTACCTACTATTCTTAGATATTCGTTAAATTACGAAGTCTCTAACCGGTACTTTTGGTACATATTTGTTGACAAACGTTCGAAACCGTCGGCGCGCGAGTTATACTCGCACTTGACGGATCTTGTTTTATATATGAAGAAAAACATACAGAACACCCTGAATCAAATTAGTCCCGAGGCGGGAATCGAACCCGCAACCTCCTGCGTCGCAGGCTCAATAATATTTATTTGACATAGCTCTAAGAATTAGCCAGCTGAAGTGGCAGTGGGCCGGCCATATCTCGCGAAGAACCGTTAACCGCTGGGCTAAACGTGTTCTTGAGTGGAGACCACGACTATGCAAATGTAGTATAGGACGCCCTCCGGCCAGGTGGGATGACGATCTGCGAAAGACTGCAGGTAGATGTTGGATGCGGCAAGCTGAAGACAGGGCGCTATGGCACTAATTAGGGGAGGCCTATGTCCAGCAGTTGACTAACATAGGCTAATGATGATATTTATTTGACGACCTCCGTGGCGCAGCGGGCGAAGGTCCGCCTGCGACGCAGGAGGTTGCGGGTTCGATTCCCGCCTCGGAACAAATTTGTGTACGATCTGCAGAAATTTGTTCCGATGGTCTGGGTGTTTTCTATGTATAATAAAAAATATCTATCTATGTAGTATATTGTATTAAGTATATATCAGTTATCTAGTACCCATAACACAAGCTCTGCTTAGCTTGGGGCTAGATAATGCTGTGTGAATTGTCCAGCATTATTTATATTATTTATTTATTTGAAACCATCTCTCTTTCTTCCAGGTACACTGAACACTGTGATAGAAAGAGACGAGATACTAGGTCCCTCGCCAGAACTGAACTACAAGCGGAGCTCCAGCCAGGAGCGAGTGAATGGACAGAACGGATCGAAACTTGCAGGAGACGCGGGGAAATCGGACGTAAGTCAATTCTTATATATTTTCTCATTACAGCACAAGACTTGACGAAGAAACGGCCACAGACGTCGCAACATCATGACTTGTTGGGCGGGTACACTATAATATAGAATCTCGTTTTATTTTTAAACCCTCGACGCAAAAAGAGAGGCTGTTATAAGTTTAACGTGTCTGTGTATCTGTGTATCTGTTTGTGGTATTACTTTATAATAATAATAATAATGTTTTATTCATTAATAAAAGATACAGTCATATTAATAGATGTATTGTAGCTCCCAAACGGATGAACCGATTTTAGTTTACTTTTTTTGTGTCATAGATAATTTTATCCCGATTGTTCTTAGCCATGTTTCATGAAAATCTTTCGGGGGGTTTTATACATTTTTAATTTTGGTGTACCATAAAAAGTATCGTAGTGTGACGACTTCGCGTGAGAGTCATCTTCTCGTGAAGCTTATAATAAAAAAGCTTATAATAGGTATCACAAACTGCCCAACGTAATTTTTGAAATTTCCTCTCTTCAACGTAATAACAAGATAAAATAGGTGGCGGCGCTGGTGTGCCTCAGGCTACCGCCATAAGGGTCCGGCGACGGATGAATTTCCCATACAAACGTAGTACCAAAATGATTTGTAATTTGAGAATGTTTTCACCATGGTTTGCTATTATTTGTGTTAGAATAGAATTTATACAGGTTCCTGCCATAAGACTTTTTCAAAACACTTATCTACACAATTACTAAGACAACATTCATTATTTGATGTAAAAATGCGATTAGGTTTAATTTAATTTCAGAAAGGTATTTTGAAAAAAAAATGTGGCAGGAACCTAGATAGATACTATTTTAATACAAATAATAACAGACTATAATGAAAATATGCTCAAATTAGAAATAATTTTGGTATTACGTTTGTATGGGAAATTCATCCGTCGCCGGACCCTGTTAATTCGTAACTACTTTTTTCTAGGCATACTAGACATAAAAATAAGTTTTTTATGCCAAATCAACACTACGCTTTTCGCACGTAATTCGTTTTGCATGGCAATTAAGATATTTAATATGTTACCAATGGAATTAAAGGACTTGCCATTGCCATTGTTTAAAAATAGACTCAATAAATGGTTACAGACTCATTGTTTTTATAGCGTGGAGGAATATTTTAATTTTGGGCTTATCAGACATTTTTGATTTAATTCTTAATCATTGTTATTATTTACGTGGGTAGGTTTATTAAATTTCGCACACCAGTCCAATATTGCTGGTAGTATTACATTGATACCACTGATACAACAACAGCATTGTAATATTTGACATGTATTCTGTTAATAAACGATTCTATTCTACGTCATACGGGTGGCAACGGGCAAAACAATAGAATTATTATATTGTATTGTCTAGAATAACGATTAAAGAGGTTAAATTATTATTCATAGATGATATATGCCAATGACATCATTAAGAGTATAGTAGCCGTGTGCTTAATTCTACACTAAAAATTGTTTACATTGATTAAGATCTTGTCTAATGTGATCACGCACATGAATCGATATGAGCCTGATAAGATCTTGTCTTCTGTGACTATGAGAACTTAGTTAAATCGTAATAGCTCCTTCTACCAAGCAATGAATTGGCCTTACAATGTGTAGTTATTTAATTTAATTCAGAGATTAAATGCAACAAAGTTGTTCGCTAACCCCGTGCAAATAAATGTTTAATATGATAACGTGAATATTTATTTTGACTTAGAGCATTGACATGTCAATGATTTGCCTATTTTTTGATTTCGATATGTTGCAGCTTCCATGCATTCTTGTTTGTATTGAATGAGATATTTATTATTCCAACTATTTTGACGGCAACGATGATAAAATTCGTCTTAGTTGGACTATATTTTTTTCAGTGTAAGCTACGGCTTAGAATTAGTACCACTCCAACTCTTCTCGCGGGTGTCTAGAGAGGCGACTAAGGGATATCCACTGGGGGCGGGCAGCAGCGCCTCCTGCAGAACAATTCTACCACCGAACTGCGATTCCCCAACCCGCATGGCTAGCATTACTTTCCATGAGATAAAAGCTAATCAGGCGCTTATCAGGGGGAGGCCTGCATCCAGCAGTGGACTAATGTAGACTTTTGAGGAGTATTGTAGCTTTAGCTTTATTTTCTACTTTTAAACCCCGACGCAAAAAGAGAGGGGTGTTATAAGTTTAACGTGTCTGTCTGTGGTATTTGAGTCTGTAGTATCGTAGCTCCCAAACGGGTGAACCGATTTTCGTTTAGATTTTTTGTGTGATAGATAATTTTATCCCGAGTGTTCTTAGCCATGTTTCATGAAAATCTGTCAGGGGGTTTTTTAAATTTTGTATTTTGTTCATGTCTTATGTTATTTTGCAGCTTAAATTAAATTTGTTTTAAATTTAACAAATAGTAAATGTCGTAAATGCTGTATTGACTATAAATATAAGTAAAGTTTTGTAGATATGGTACGTTCTCCCAGCATTAACTCAACAAATGGCCTGTGTTGTGTTACAACTGAACGCAAAGACACGCTATTTACAATCTATTGTAATATACCTAATGAACAACAAAGATGGAAAGACGTATCTAGACTGAAGTGCGACCGAGACAACCACGCGAAACACGAACGCTGGCGGCGCCGGTCCGACTATGACTGAGGTGGGTGGACCTCGCAATTAACAGATCGATTTGAGATCCTTCCTTCAATAAATACCGGATGTATTTTGTTACAATTATATCTAAAAATCGACGCCAAGCAATTGAGTTTTGGTTTTTTGTGTCGTGGTTTGTTTACAACCACTCGAGTTTGGCTAGCGTATATTTCGGTGTCGGTGTGTAGGTCACACATTGTACTAATAATGCATAATTATTCATGATTCATAATTCTTTATTGCACAAAATAGGTAGTACAAGTAAAACATATCGCAAGAAAAATAAAGTCAAAGGCGAGCCTAACCCTAAAAAAGAGTTCTCTTCCAGCAAACCTTATTGGGAGAGAGAGACAAATTTAGAAAAGTGGGTACATGTGCTAAAACAGAGGATAGAAGATATAATTTTAACCTACTTATTAAATAGACTAATACATAATTTATAATACAATACATAATCTACTACAACCTAAAAAATACTATAATTACATACGCATATAAATTGAATAAATACATAAATACTACAGAGTCATAAAGATAGGTGATGCTCTTTGACTTTACGCTTGAAAATGAAGAGTGAGGGGCTAGCACGAATATCGTCCGGTAGAGAATTCCATAAATAAATAAATAAATAATGCTGGAAAATTCACACAGCATTATCTATCCCCAAGCTAAGCAGAGCTTGTGTTATGGGTACTAGATAACTGATATACTTAATACAATACACTACATAGATAGATATATTTTTTTTATTGGACATAGAAAACACCCAGACCAGAGGATCTGCAGATCGTACACAAATTTGTTCCGAGGCGGGAATCGAACCCGCAACCTCCTGCGTCGCAGGCGGACCTTCGCGCGCTGTGCCACGGAGGTCGACAAATAACCATAACCTAACCGAATTATCAGAGAATTGTAGAGAATAAAAGATTTTATTCTCCAAATTTCCAGAAGATCCTCGACTTCCACCTATCCCACTGCCTGGACCTGGTGAAGGCTGGCATGGAGTCCATCATTGAGGACCAAGTCACATCCGTCTTCGAGGCCGAGGAGCTGAGGAGTTGGAACCTACTGACTAGGACCAATATGTGAGTTTTATTCATATATACATTTTTATGTAGCTCTAAGAACCTTATAACCTGTTTTCCTGAACATTTATCGCCGCTTCGCCCGCGTAGAAATCGTACAAATTTCAGAAATGTATTGCACCCTCCGTGGGTTTAGTTTTGTAAAAATAAATAAAACGTCATGTGCGAGTCGGACTCGCGCACTAAGGGTTCCGTAAGACTTTGTGTCTTGTCAAATTTTATGATTCTACGTCAACGGGAAGTACCCGGTAGGTTTTGGTCCATAACGAAAATAACAGTATTTTTTTATGTGAATAAACTACAAATTTACGGTTTTAGGATTTTTTCCTTTATGACCTTGCTTCTTGCCAAATTTTTTGATTCTACGTCAACGGGAAATACCCTATAGGTTTTGGTCCATGGAGGGAATCAAAAGAAGGTTTTTTTGTGACTTGACTACAAATTTACTGTTTTTGGATTTTTTTCTTTACTTGTGCTAGAAGGCCTTGCTGCTCACCAAATTTCATGATTCTAGGTCTACGGGAAGTACCCACATCAAATTCTCAAGTCCGTAACCTCTTGGACCCTCCATATAAATAAAACTTCTTAGTCAATCAAAAGTTACAGCTGTTTATGGTCGAATATTATGAAATTTCCAAGGGAATCACATGTTCACAAAAACTTTTGGGTACTTCCCGTTGACCTAGAATCATAAAATTTGGCAAGAAGCAAGATCTACACTTAGTGTGTGAGTCCGACTCGCACTTGACATTTTTTCACTTAGCACCGTCTTACTCCAAAGCAAGCAAAGTTTTTGTACCTATGTGATCCAAATGTGGGAAGATCATGACTTGCCTCGTCGCGGGAATCGAATCCATAACCTTCTGCGCCTCAGGCAGAGTAGATTAATTTCGCACTCGGCCACCACTGCTTTTGGCAAGGGCGCGCCCTTGTATGTCTCATTACCAGAAGACCTGATAGAAAGAAGAAAGAAACAAAGAAAATTATTTATTAAACGCTACACTATTAATACAAGAACAAAATTAAAAATTTTAATAACCCCCCGGCAGATTTTCATGAAACATGGCTAAGAACACTCGGGATAAAATTGTCTATGACACAAAAAAAACTAAACGAAAATCGGTTCATCCCTTTGGGAGCTACGATACCACACAGACAGACACGTCAAACTTATAACACTCCTCTCTTTTTGCGTTCGGGGTTAATAGTAGTTTATGCAACTGTCATATAATGAAGGGTATTAAAACACGAGTGTGAGTTTATGAAACGAGCGCAGCGAGTTTCATAATAGTAACGAGGGTTTTAATACCCATGTTATATGCAGTTGCATACACTACTTTATCCTCACTAATGCAATTAATCAAACAACAAGAGTAAAAGCTGACCATAGTTTATTTATAATAATTGTTCAAATTTTCGATGGTACAATTTTGAAAGTTAATGTTAATTATTGATCCAGCAGCTGTAGCGGCCGCGGGGCAAGCAGTAGAGCTCGTAGACGGAGTCGGAATATTTATAATTACTTCATTCGTCTTGTTTTCTATACTGTTCAAGATCGTATTTGAGACTTGAATTTTATTCATTAAAGACTCATCAATGTAGCTTTAAGCCACAGTAGAAGACTTCCACCCCCCGTGTCGTTTCAGTGCGGTCAAATCACCACCGCTATCTATGAGAAGTGTCGCCGAGGTGCGCCGGAAGCAATGCCCCGTGTACAACGCTGGGTTAGGCAGATTCAAAAGTAGTTTCGACGAAGTTTTTACGTATAACCCAACTGTTTTCAAAAGCCAGCCTAATATCAAAATTTTATACAACTTGTATGAGGATTTTGACATAAGGCTCGCCTTGTTAATTGGTCGCGTTTTATTGATGTTATAATGAGATTTTACGATATCGATGTGGATATTATACCATCATGTGAAATTGCTTAAATTGAGTGTTTTGTTATCTGCGCTATAACAGTAGTAATTATAAGTCAAGTATTGGAATCATAAGTAGAATGTTATAACATTAGTGTAGATAAAAACGCTTATGATCTCTGTCGTTATCATTTGTACCTATATATCTTTTCCAGGCAGTACGAGTTCCTAACATGGCGTCTGACTATAATCTGGGCCATGGGGTTCATAGTCAGATACATGGTGTTGCTACCGCTAAGGATCATGGTGTTCTTTATCGGGGTAAGTTTTATTAATAACCTCCTTGTTCTCTTACTTGTGTGGCCTTCTTTACTTCATGTAGACTTTAAGACCAGATCATCAAGAGAAGACTGTCTGCCACCATCGCCTTCTAGAAAAGGACGAATGTCGGGGTTTTAATCAGGATTTCAAGTGATCAAGCTTCTAGAACTTGAAAATGGGGTAAGGTAACAAATAGATAACATATAGACAGGGAAATAGGGTATTTTAAAGAAGGATGGGGCTGTTTATGAGAGACTTGAAGCATTTCTTGGGTAAGGTAACAAATTATAGACCGGGAAATAGGGTATTTTAAAGGATGGGGCTGTTTATGAGAGACTTGGAGCAATAAATGTTTCAAGTCTCTCATAAACAGCCCCATCCAGCAAGATGCGCTCCTTTCGGCCGCATTCGCCGGTGCTTTGGAGCAGTCCTACAAGATATCCGGAGCATCATGAGGGGACTCTCGGCCACCATTACCTTCCATGACAAGAATTATGAGTCTATAAGGGACTGATCACTGACTATCCCACACTTCAGAAGCATCTAGAACCCCCATAGGGTTTAGACTCTTCTCATAATTTCAGACACACAATAGGTGGAATAGGGTAGCTTAAAATAGATTTTGATTGTACATGAGTGTCACGAGGGGTTTATTAGCGAATGACCCCCATGGTCATATTTAGCGAGATGGGTTCTACAGTATGGGAATGGGATGTAGTGAAAATTTTTAGATACACGAAACATGAAATAGGGTAACATAAATAACAATGCAGTTGTTTATGAGTGCTATGAGTGTGTCCGATTTTCTTATTAGCGAAATGGATGGTTTAATTAGCGAGATGGGGGCATATTTAGCGAAATGGGATGCAATTAAGTTAGAATTGGCTGGATCTTTGTAGTTTTTGCCAAGTTTACGGGATGCTTAACGAGTATTTCACACTCCACAAGGTGCTTACAATGCTAGTGACGACGTCGCTGGTCAGCCTGCTCCCTTCCGGCCGCATTCGCCGGTACTTTGGAGCCCTGTCCTACATGATATCCATCCGGAGCATCATGAGGGGACTCTCGGCCACAATCACCTTCCACGACACCCACCTTATGCCGAAACACAACGGATTCTGTGTTGCCAACCACACAAGTCCGATTGATGTTGGAATACTCAGCGTGAACAATTGCTTCTCCTTGGTATTTTTATTTTTTAGCTGGTGTTGCCAGATTGAATGAAGCTTTGGGTCTGTGATTGTCTAGGGTTATTTTTCGCTATTGGTTGTTGGGGATATCAGTGGGTGATATTCTGTCTGGTGATATGGTTATCCTAGGTGACATACTTTTGCAAAATCTAATTGAACGGATCTTTAAGCGGCTCCATCACATATACTCGTATATTGTCGGATATGTCAAGAAATCTTCCCAGGAGATACTTACCCAGTATAATTCGAATTTATCATGTTGCGTAAACAAACAGCAAAATTCGATTTTCGTGGAGATACACGAACATACCCGACAATACAAAGCTGACCGTTGGTAAGGGGCGTAATGTAACGTGTTACAGTGAGCGTTCGTGCAGTCAGTACGGGGAAATGTGTTCGCAACGAACAAAGAGACAGATTTTAGCACACGGCGTAACGTTTCATGCTCGCTGCGAATGTTACATAACGTAACACCGGTCAGTACCATGCTTACGAGGTTTGGAAAGAGCCGTTGAAAGAAACGTTCAAATTAGTTATGCAGATCGGAACGATTGAAGAATATCCGAAATTCTGACTCGGTTTTAGCCTGTTGGGTATTGTGATTGTCCTATGTTATATTACCTATTTATTCTCTATTTAATCATGATTTTACCATCAAAATGTATTTTTCTGCATCCTACGGCTCGTATTTTAGAAGTCTGTTTAAAAATCCACTCTAAACTTAAACTAGTTTGATACTCTGACCCCCGAATACTCGAATGCAACTGAGATTTGAGCACGTCT
This sequence comes from Eupithecia subumbrata, assembly GCA_949316285.1. Lineage (NCBI taxonomy): Eukaryota > Metazoa > Arthropoda > Insecta > Lepidoptera > Geometridae > Eupithecia > Eupithecia subumbrata. The sequence goes on along the minus strand of OX438637.1, from coordinate 8,067,460 downwards.
CAAGTGGACAATTTTTGGCTGATTTTCATAGAAAATTATCAAAAAATCGCTGCTGGGAGACGTGCTCAACTGTAAGTTCCGTTTGAATATTCGGGGGCTACATAAATAATTTTATAGAGTTCTATAATACGAGCGTTTTTATTTACATTGGGATTCATTAATTCATTTGCAACCGATATTTTGTAACGAATAGGTCTATAAAAAATCCATTAAACTGCATTTTCGGTTGAAAACGGAACTGGATTTTTGACAGTTTTGAGCTTTGAGTCAGTGGAAAATATTTATTTTCATTGAAAACTTGCAAAAATATGTTCTCGCTCGAAAAAGTATCCTGTGGATAAATAATAATAAATAATGCGGGACAATCCACATAGCATCATCTAGCCCCAAGCTAAGCAGAGCTTGTGTTATGGATAACCAAGTTATAGTTATTTAGTTACAAAATATCTGCACCCAAATACCAACATAAATATATAGTTGGTACTCATCTCATATTATCCGTTATTTGTAGCACTTATGGTGAATCCATACTGACGTTACTTTTTGGTTAGCAACATCTTGCAACATGATTTTTTTTTGTTATTACCTGTTTTTCTTTTTAAATAACTTTTATCATTCCAATACTTTTTGTGATGTACAGCTATTGGTGTCTTGTGTATTCTGCTGGCACTAAAACTGAACAAATTTGATAGCACTAATTGGGTTTGTCTTATTAGTTCTGTCAAATAAGCTTAGTTATTTTTTGTGTTAACTGAATCGAGACCCTATCCATATTCATTCCTCAAATGAAAATCTATCATTGAAATATCGGCCCTCGTTGTTTTCACGTTGCAAAATCTTGCTCAGCAAAAGTAACTGCTACTTATAACGTTAATCCGTGAACCATTACCATAATCAACTGGGCTCATTAGGTATGGTGGCTGGTGCTATCGACCTGGATCGTCGGCACACTCCCCGACGGGCCTTGGAAGCAGCGCGTTAACTCCACGTCAGCACACGCGTGCTTCAACCTGCTATCACGATGTATATCAGCAGTGATCACATATCACGATGAGCATAACAAGCCAGCGAACGGTATATGTGTGGCGAATCACACGAGTCCGATCGATGTGCTGGTTTTGATGTGCGATAACTGCTATTCACTGGTGAGTTAACGTTAACATGTTTTCAGTGGTGATTTTCTTTCACGCTTCGAATTATTTCCACGTTAAAAATAGTTATGTGAAAAATAATTTTACATGTTAAATGATTTTTGAGTTAACAGTAAAATGTTTTCAGTGGTAATTTTCTTTTCACGGTTAAAATTATATCCACGTTAAAATTAGTTATGTGAAAAATAATTTTACAAGTGAAATTACTTTAACGTTAGTAAAAGTTGTAAAACATAATTTCGTAGGTGAAATTACTTTCACGTTATTAAATGATTTATAAAAACTTATGTTAAGAATTAGTTAATTTTGAGTCGAAAGGAAGACCTCTGCAGTAGGGCTAAACATGTTCCTAAACATGTTTTTAGTAAATTATAGAACAGATTAGGAACTTCGTAAATGTATAAAGTTTTTTTTTCTATTGATAGATAGATGAACCAAAAAAAAACTACCTTAGTATATACCTTAATATAATAGTAATATTTTCAAGGATTGCCGGCCACAGTATGTAAGTTTTTTTCTATATTACTGGGAAAATATATACGTTTGTCTGTCCATTTGCTTGTTGGGAGAGCATGGCTTTGGGGGAGCTCTATGTTTAGTGTAATAAGGCTGGTTTTAGAATAAGTTGAAGATGGTAAGAATGAACAAAAAAGCTTACCAAATATTGACATCATGATCAAATATTCCAAGTGAATAAAAAAAACATTCAGGCAAAAACATATTTAGTATCTTTAAAGAGAAATTCTCATGCAATTTATATCTGGGTTTGCCTATTGTTTTGTTTATTTCATTCTTGAGTTTAGACATTTTATTCAAAAGATATATCCACATTCGGTGGTATCGCAATAAGTTAAAATGTTACATTTTCAATCTATACTTATAATAAAACTGTAAGAGGTCCAATTCTGTACATTGAAGATATTTTGAAAATTTTTTTTGGAGGGCACTCTATTATCGATACTGAAGCCAAAACTGTAATTTTTTTCATTCATGTCTGTCTGTCTGTCTGTCTGTCTGTCTGTCTGTCTGTCTGTCTGTTTCTTAAACGCGCATCACGTCGAAACTACTGAAGGTATTGAAATGAAACTCGGCACGATTTTAGGTCATACTACGAGGAAGGACATAGGATACTTTTTATCCCGGAATTCAGTCAGGTTTCCCTGGGAGAGGGGATGAAAGTAAAATTTCTTCACCGCGCATGACGCCGAAAGTGCTGAATGAGTTGGAATGAAACCTTGCACGATTTGATTTCATACTACAAGGAAGGACATGGGATACATTTCATCCCGGAATTCAGTCATGTTCCCCTGGGAGAGAAGATGAAAGTAAAATTCTTTAACTGCGCATCACGATGGAACAACTGAATGAATTCGAATGGAACTCGGCATAATTTGATTTCATTCTACGAGGAAAGATACATTTTATCCCAGAATTTAGTAAGGTTCCCCTGGGAGAAGGGATGAAAATAAAATTCCTTCACCGCGCATCACGCCGAAACTACTGAATGAGTTGGACTGAATTGGTACTATTTGAGTTCAAGGAAGGACATGGGATACATTTTATCCTGGAATTCAGTAAGGTTCCCCTGGGAGAGAGGAAAAAGTAGAATTCTTTAACCGCGCATCACGACGGGTCTACGCGTCGTCCGATTTCATGCATTCTTTTTGTTAGAAACAGTGTTGCAAGATCGAATTTGACTAAATCAGTAGAAAGTCGAGTAGAAAATCAGTAGATTGATGAAATAATCTGTAGTTAGAAGAAAAAAATTAGTAGATAGAGGGTAGGGAAGTTCCTATCTATGTATTTTTCCAAGACGCACCCATTAGTTAGGTTCCTACCTACTAAGGCGTCTTGGAAAAATAAGTTAGGTTCCTACCTTACATGATATACATATGGTGGTTTAGCTGGTCCAGTTAACTGTACTTCCGAAGTTTGGTTGCAGTAAGTGGGCCAATTAAACTAACTAGACCACAGAAAAATATTTTTACTGTGGTACACAGCCAACTGTACCTACCTACTACCGAAAAAAAAATTACGGTGGTCCAGTCAAATGGATCAGGAGCCCAATTCTGCAATACAATTGCTTCAGTATGACAATGGAATCGTCGCAGAATCATCACGTAGAATCCTTAGATTTATAAAACTCCAGATAGTGCGTGCGAGATAAATTAATAGTTTCAAACTTGACGCACGTCTCTCCATCTGCATTCATCATAATTTCTTTCATCTGAGGTGGAATACCCAAACGTGTCATTCTGTGTCGATACCCCTGTCATAGTGAAGCGATTAGTATAGCAGAATAGGGCCCCAGCTGAACGGAACCATCAGTAAGAAGTGAAACGTATGACACTTCTTAACACTGACGCTGGCCGAGTCGTAGCTAAAAGTCGTGTTTATAAAGAATGGGATTGAAGATGACAACATGCTATCCCCCGTAGACACTACACGATTTTTTGCACGGCGGCGTTTCATAATATGAGAGAGAGACTATGGTTAAATGTGAACTTAATTAGTCGGCAGGTGAGGCAATCGCGAACGAAGTCGCGGGTACAGCTAGTTTCTAATAAAAATTTCTTACGAGTAAGAATAACGGATTTCGTTTTTGGCTATCAAGACAAAAATTCATAAATTAACAGATTCGATGTAATTTAAAATCATTATAATAATAGACCTATTAATTAAATTGTAAATGTTACTAAGCGTATGGATTCATTTTATATTTTTGTAACTCCACCTGTCTGAATACATGTTATTTTTAATAATGTACCTTCAACCAATAACATTATAGTAATATTATAGATCGGACAACGCCATGGAGGATTCCTAGGGCTCTTACAACGCGCGCTCGCTCGGGCTTCGCCCCACATCTGGTTCGAGAGATCCGAAGCTAAGGACAGGAATGCGGTCGCTAGAAGGTAACTATCAGCGTATGCGCTAGCATATGCTGCTAAGCAGGAGATCGGTAACTAGTTATTAATTGGGTTTCCGACGGTATTTTGTATGGGAGGCGATTTACAAATTAAGAATTAAGACCTTGCGTCTTAACTGACGTGTTCGTGATGATGGGCAGAACCTGCAGTTTACGCAGTGTCAGTAAATCACCAATAACCCTGTATACATCTCCTAGATCTGCTTGGGGCATTGTAAAAATAAATAAATAAATAAATTATGCTGGACTATTCACACAGCATTATCTAGCCCCAAGCTAAGCAGAGCTTGTGTTATGGGTGCTAGATAACTGATATACTTAATATAATACACTACATAGATAGATATTTTTTTTATTATACATAGAAAACACCCAGACCATTGATCATTGTGGATTGTATAACAGATTATTGAACTTTGCTCTTTTTTGATAATATCTTTACGTTTGGTAAAGCGTTGGTGGTAAGATTTTACAAACATGCATTCTGTCTCTAATGTACATGGAAGGTAGAGAGGCTATTACAGTAGAGAGAATATTACAGATCTTAAGAGAAGAAGAGAAGAGATTGCTTTTAGTGATCAGGCCGCTGATTGTGCCACTTTAGTGTTACATTTCAAGACTCTAGTTCAGCCGTTTAGACGCGAAAAGGTAACAGACGAGCAGACAGAGTTACCTTCGAATTTATAATATAGTATTAGTATGTATAACTTTTCTAGGCCGGCACCACACAGTTCTACCCGCGGGTGTCTAGAGATGCGACGAAGGGATATCCACCGGGGGCGGGCAGCAGCGCCCCCTGCAGAACGATTTTGCGATCCTCAATCCGCATGCCCAGTGTGGAGATTATGGGCTTACCCCCCATGAGATAAAAGCCAATAAGGCGCTTATCAGGAGGAGGCCTGCGTCCAGCAGTGGACCAATATAGGCTGTTGAGGTTAGGGTTGATGTATAACTGATGTATGACGACGTCCGTGGCGCAGCGGGCCAAGGTCCGCCTGCGACGCAGGAGGTTGCGGGTTCGATTCCCGCCTCGGAACAAATTTGTGTACGATCTGCAGAAATTTGTTCCGTTGTAAAACTTTTAAATCCATCATGGTTATTAACACTAAAGTCATAAATAACGGGATATTTACCATGATTTATATTTTTTATGATTTATTATGATTTATTTTGTTCCGTTGGTCTGGGTGTTTTTCTATCTATAATAAAAAATATCTATCTATGTAGAGTATTGTATTAAATATATCAGTTATCTAGCACCCATAACTCAAGCTCTGCTTAGCTTGGGGCTAGATAATGCTGTGTGAATTGTCCAGCATTATTTATTTATTTATACATTGTTTGTTATATTGGCTTGTTTTTCTTCCAGATTAAAAGAACACATCTCAGTACCAGACAACCCGCCAATCCTAATCTTCCCGGAAGGCACCTGCATCAATAACACGTCTGTGATGCAGTTCAAGAAGGGAAGCTTCGAGGTCGGCGGCACCATCTACCCGGTGGCCATCAAGTGAGTAGTGCACTGCTTGCCAGCGGCCATAGCCTGTCTTCAGCCGCATCCAGCATCTGCCAGGAATCTACCATCTGCCAGAAGTCTAACATCTGCCAAGAGTCTAGCATCTGCTTGGAGTCTATAATCTACCACAGTCTACCATCTGCCAGCAGTCTATCATCTACTACAGACTAGCATCAGTCAGGAGTCTTATCATCTACCACAGTCTAGCATCAGCTAGGAGTCTAGCATCTGTTACATTCTACCATCCGCCACAGTCTAGTATCTGCCAGCAGTCTAGCATCTGCCACAGTCTACCATCTGCCAGCAGTCTAGCATCTGGCACATTCTAGCATCTGCCATAATTGAGATTTGAAAGCCATTTAATCCATATAATTATTTATTTATTTAGATATTTATAATTATAATTGTACTAACAAGGTTTTGCACACCTTAATAGATAGTTTGTATTTGGATATTTTTAAGATTATGAACTTTTATACTCATGCAAATAAAGATTATGATTGATTGATTGTCTCCTTTCAGGTACGACGCCCGTTTCGGAGACGCATTCTGGAACAGCTCCCGTTATGGAATGCTGCATTATCTCCTCAACATGATGAGCTCCTGGGCCATTGTCTGCGATGTGTGGTACCTGCCAGCCATGACTAGAACCCAGGTACAGTACCATTGTATCATTCTGGAACAGCTCCCGTTATGGAATGCTGCATTATCTCCTCAACATGATGAGCTCCTGGGCCATTGTCTGCGATGTGTGGTACCTGCCAGCCATGACTAGAACCCAGGTACAGTACCATCGTATCATTCTGGAACAGCTCCCGTTATGGAATGCTGCATTATCTCCACAACATGATGAGCTCCTGGGCCATTGTCTGCGATGTGTGGTACTTGCCAGCTTTGACTAGAACCCAGGTACAGTACCATCGTATCATTCTGGAACAGCTCCCGTTATGGAATGCTGCATTATCTCCACAACATGATGAGCTCCTGGGCCATTGTCTGCGATCTGTGGTACTTGCCAGCTTTGACTAGAACCCAGGTACAGTACCATCGTATCATTCTGGAACAGCTCCCGTTATGGAATGCTGCATTATCTCCTCAACATGATGAGCTCCTGGGCCATTGTCTGCGATGTGTGGTACCTGCCAGCCATGACTAGAACCCAGGTACAGTACCATCGTATCATTCTGGAACAGCTCCCGTTATGGAATGCTGCATTATCTCCTCAACATGATGAGCTCCTGGGCCATTGTCTGCGATGTGTGGTACCTGCCAGCCATGACTAGAACCCAGGTACAGTACCATCGTATCATTCTGGAACAGCTCCCGTTATGGAATGCTGCATTATCTCCTCAACATGATGAGCTCCTGGGCCATTGTCTGCGATGTGTGGTACCTGCCAGCCATGACTAGAACCCAGGTACAGTACCATCGTATCATTCTGGAACAGCTCCCGTTATGGAATGCTGCATTATCTCCTCAACATGATGAGCTCCTGGGCCATTGTCTGCGATGTGTGGTACCTGCCAGCCATGACTAGAACCCAGGTACAGTACCATCGTATCATTCTGGAACAGCTCCCGTTATGGAATGCTGCATTATCTCCTCAACATGATGAGCTCCTGGGCCATTGTCTGCGATGTGTGGTACCTGCCAGCCATGACTAGAACCCAGGTACAGTACCATCGTATCATTCTGGAACAGCTCCCGTTATGGAATGCTGCATTATCTCCTCAACATGATGAGCTCCTGGGCCATTGTCTGCGATGTGTGGTACCTGCCAGCCATGACTAGAACCCAGGTACAGTACCATCGTATCATTCTGGAACAGCTCCCGTTATGGAATGCTGCATTATCTCCACAACATGATGAGCTCCTGGGCCATTGTCTGCGATGTGTGGTACTTGCCAGCTTTGACTAGAACCCAGGTACAGTACCATCGTATCATTCTGGAACAGCTCCCGTTATGGAATGCTGCATTATCTCCACAACATGATGAGCTCCTGGGCCATTGTCTGCGATGTGTGGTACTTGCCAGCTTTGACTAGAACCCAGGTACAGTACCATCGTATCATTCTGGAACAGCTCCCGTTATGGAATGCTGCATTATCTCCACAACATGATGAGCTCCTGGGCCATTGTCTGCGATGTGTGGTACCTGCCAGCCATGACTAGAACCCAGGTACAGTACCACCGTATCATTCTGGAACAGCTCCCGTTATGGAATGCTGCATTACCTCCTCAACATGTTGAGCTCTTGGGCAATTGTCTGCGATGTGTGGTACCTGCCAGCCATGACTAGAACCCAGGTACAGTACCACCGTATCATTCTGGAACAGCTCCCGTTATGGAATGCTGCATTACCTCCTCAACATGATGACCTCTTGGGCAATTGTCTGCGATGTGTGGTACCTGCCAGCCATGACTAGAACCCAGGTATAGTACCACCGTATCATTCTGGAACAGCTCCCGTTATGGAATGCTGCATTACCTCCTCAACATGATGAGCTCTTGGGCAATTGTCTGCGATGTGTGGTACCTGCCAGCCATGACTAGAACCCAGGTACAGTACCACCGTATCATTCTGGAACAGCTCCCGTTATAGAATGCTGCATTATCTCCACAACATGATTAGCTCCTGGGCCATTATCTGCGATGTGTGGTACCAGCCAGCCATGACTAGAACCTAGGTACAGTACCACCGTATCATTCTGGAACAGCTCCCGTTATGGAATGCTGCATTATCTCCACAACATGATGAGCTCCTGGGCCATTGTCTGCGATGTGTGGTACCTGCCAGCCATGACTAGAACCCAGGTACAGTACCACCGTATCATTCTGGAACAGCTCCCGTAATGGAATGCTGCATTACCTCCTCAACATGATGAGCTCTTGGGCAATTGTCTGCGATGTGTGGTACCTGCCAGCCATGACTAGAACCCAGGTACAGTACCACCGTATCATTCTGGAACAGCTCCCGTTATGGAATGCTGCATTACCTCCTCAACATGATGAGCTCCTGGGCCATTGTCTGCGATGTGTGGTACCTGCCAGCTATGACGAGAACCCAGGTACAGTACCACCGTACCATTCTGGAACAGCTCCCGTTATGGAATGCTGCATTATCTCCACAACATGATGAGCTCCTGGGCCATTGTCTGCGATCTGTGGTACTTGCCAGCTTTGACTAGAACCCAGGTACAGTACCATCGTATCATTCTGGAACAGCTCCCGTTATGGAATGCTGCATTATCTCCTCAACATGATGAGCTCCTGGGCCATTGTCTGCGATGTGTGGTACCTGCCAGCCATGACTAGAACCCAGGTACAGTACCACCGTATCATTCTGGAACAGCTCCCGTAATGGAATGCTGCATTACCTCCTCAACATGATGAGCTCTTGGGCAATTGTCTGCGATGTGTGGTACCTGCCAGCCATGACTAGAACCCAGGTACAGTACCACCGTATCATTCTGGAACAGCTCCCGTTATGGCTCGGGAGCGACCCCCCGGTGTTTTGACAGGGCAATCGTAAGACGGGCCTTGGCACGATTGCCTTGTCAAAACGCCGAACGACTATGCATATAGACGACCTCAGTGGCGCAGCGGGCGAGAGTCCGCCTGCGACGCAAGAGGTTGCGGGTTCGATTCCCGCCTCGGAACTAATTTGTGTACGATCTACAGAAAATTGTTCCGTTGGTCTGGATGTTTTATATGTATAATAAAAAAATATCTATCTATGTATTATAATGTATTAAATATATCAATTATCTAGCACCCATAACACAACCTTTGAGTAGCTTACTTTGGGGCTAGATGGTGCTGTGTGGATTGTCTAGCATTATTATTATTATTATATAGGTAGGCTGTGTTATTAAAACTTTTTAAACTTTCGCGATTTGTAAACATAGTTAATGGTTTAATCGGGTATTTATCGCGTACCTTTTGTTTTTATTTCCCCTACGTTTCTACCGCGTTACAGCGATCGTGGTCACGGGGCGACTCAAGGGGGTAGGGGATATAAATAAATAAATAATGAATAAATAATGCTGGACAATCCACACAGCATCATCTAGCCCCAAAGTAAGCTACTCAAAGCTTGTGTTATGGGTACTAGATAACTGATATATTTAATATAGGTACGAGTACATAGATAGATATTTTTTATTATACATAGAAAACACCCAGACCAAAATAAACCAGATATAAAAACAAAAGGTACGCGATAAATACCCGATTAAACCATTAGCTGTGATATTAGTATGGATTAGTGTGATTTTTCTTGTTTCTAGGATGAAACGGCGGTCGACTTTGCGAATCGAGTGAAGGCGGTGATAGCGAGACGCGGCGGCCTTGTTGATTTACAATGGTAAGTATATATACTACACACCCGGACACTCGCACCCATATCTCCATACAAAAGTCACGTCTCGGCACATACATGTGCCACTTTGTTGTACACGTGCAAATCTGTGTGTGGCCTACACTACACAGTAAAAAATATAGTCCAACTAAGACGCATTTTATCTTAGTTGGCGTCAAAATAGTTTGAATGATAAATATCTCATTCAATACAAACAAGAATGCATGGTAGCTGCAACATATCGAATTTGTTTAAAACAAAAAATAGGCACATTGACATAACAAAGTCAAAATAAATATTCACTTTGTCTTATTTGACATTTATTTGCACGGGGTTAGCAAACAACTTTGTTGCATTTAATCTCTGAATTAAATTAAATAACTACACATTGTAAGGCCAATTCATTGCTTGGTAGAAGGAGCTATTACGATTTAACTAAGTTCTCATAGTCACAGAAGACAAGATCTTATCAGGCTCATATGGATTCATGAGCGTGATCACATTAGACAAGATCTTAATGAATGTAAACATTTTTTTTTCCAGTGTAGGGTCACGATATGAACATACTGCGCGAGTGAGACGGTTGCGAAATAACAGACATTTTTAATTTTCATCTCACAAAAGGTGAAATTAAATCTCAAAACAGAAGAAGTTTCGTATTTCCATGATCAAACAAACTAGATTTTTCTGTTTATTGTAAGCCCATTTAGTACGAATAATAATATTAATTATACTTAGCTGTTCTCGCATATTCACGCTACAATGTAGATTAAAACTATTTTTTTTTGTATGTTATTTTTAGCTGGCATTGTAGTGTGTTTTTTTTTTGTTAAATAAATAAAACAAAAACATCGAACGCCATCAGCGTCGTCTGTCAAAATCATTACATGTTATCTGCGTCCCGTGAGTGCGTCGTACATTCTGTGCATTTGGAATGTATTTAATTAAATTTGTACTTATTTACTGCCGTGTGCATCATTCCAACTCTTTCCGCGGGTGTCTAGAGAGGCGAGTAAGGGATATCCACCGGGGGGCGGGTAGCAGCGCCCCCGTAGAACAATTCTACCACCGAACTGCGATCACCAACAAACATGACCAGCGTGGGAATTATGAACATTACCCCCTATGAGATAAAAGTCTCAGGGGGAGGCCTGCGTCCAGCAATGGACAAATATAGACTGTTAAGGTAAGGTTAAGGTTGTACTAATTTAAGTTATTTTCTTCTCCAGGGACGGACAACTAAAAAGAGTAAAGGCAAAGAAGGAATGGCGCGAATTACAACAGGAAGAATTCAGTAAAAGGTTAAAATGCGAATAGTTTTAATTATTTTAATAGCCTCGTATAATCGTTATTTATTCACTGTGAAGTTATCTGCTACTTTGTAAAGTTAACGAAATAATGAAGCAAAATAATAACAGTGAAATTTTTATTGATAATGAATATGATCGCTGTTATTTATAACTGGATAGTTATCTGCTATTTGTGAAATTAATGTAAAACGAAGCAACATTATCAGTGATATTTGCATTCTTGTTGAAAATCACAGTTATATATAACTGTAAAGTTATCTACTTTTTGTAAAATAACACAGCAAAATATAACAGTACTTTTTAAGAGACTGTAATGTATTGTTATTTTTCGCCGTGAATAATCAGGCGTTATTTTATACATCTAAAGCTAATAACGGTTACTTATCACTTTAAACCGGAATCTATTACTTATGTGAAATATTAGAGTTATTACTAGAGTGATATTTATCATCAAATCACTGATATTTATCACTGTGAACAACTTTCTTTCTGTAAAAATACGAGAAAGTGTTACTAATTTCAAATAACCGTTACTAGTAACTAGTAATAAAATAACTTTTACCAGATAGTAGCTATTTTAACCTGCTATTTATGTAGAACTTTTCTGTACAAAAAACGGTGATTTTACTTACTATAATAATCGTCAATCTTCTTGTTCTCTGACAAACCATCTGTCAAAGACGCGCAGAGCGCAGTTCTTAGGCCAAATTGGTGGACGGCTACCTTCTGGACAGTCGCGTCGATTATTCACTGTGAGTTTTTGTTTCAAACAATGAAAAAGCGAGACAGAGCTATACGAAGCTGTACCTATCTTTTTCGCCGGCGGCATATGAATTGTATCAGAGAGTGTATCTCTGCACACTTCTCATTCTCGCTGCCCGTCATCGGACAAGATGGTTGGCGACTACTATACTTAACTACGGCCCGACAACTTTCAACTCTATGTTGGTAGAAACTCGACTCAATTCTAATTGCATTCTACACTTGTAGTCTTCTAAAGTCGAAGCCTTCTATATATTTATCATTTTACTTATAAAAATCTGTCAACTTTAACCAATCGCTATGAAAATGTTTAACCACTTTTGATATGAATTTTAATAACGGAGCACTGAAGTATTGCAATATTGTAATGCAACTGTCAGAGTTTTGGCTTATTCCACTAATCCCTGTTGACAATCCCCGTCAACGGGGAAAAGTTAACTTTTTGTTCATTATTCCCCGTTGACGCCGATGCGAGCTCGTAAAGGGGATTAGTGAACTATCAGAGATTTATAGGTGTTATGAGAGACAGGTTTTTTTCTCATTCTGACTTCTGTCAACAGAAGACCAACGACTCTCGGTTATTGCTTAATCCACCGCTCCGGATGGTAGCTTCGATGGAAGCAATACCCAAGCCATTCTCAATGTAGAATGTTTCTAAAAAACTAGCAATTTCATTACGGATGTAACCGGGTTAACTACGAACCTTATTTGTGTTGGAAGAACACCAACGTTTCATCACTTAACGAGGGTCATCTTCCAACACAAATAAGGTTCGTAGTTACCTCGATTACATCCGTAATGAATTCGTTAAACTACGATAGTTTTTATAGTAAAAGTAACAATTTAGTCACTGTCAACAACTCGTAAGAATTTTTTTAAGGTTAAGTTTAACCTCTCCCGTGGCAAGAGGCCATAATATGGCCTGTCAAAAAATAGCCTTGCGTGGCAAGCGACCATATTTTTTTTTTTTTCAGCTTGTCTTTAGTTTCAAGCTGACGTCAAAACCATAAACAAACCAAGTTTAGAATAAATTAAAAAAAATCGTAAATTCAAAATTGAAATCTGATACGCTCGGCCATTTTTTTATCGTTTTTTCGGAATTAAAATTAATTAAAATTAAATGGTTAGGAAATGTGAACTGGGAAATGTTAGGAAGTGTAAACCTAAAAATCTTACTTAATATTTTTAATCCGAATATTTACAATGGATATCCGCTAAGTAAGCCTAAATCTATTATTTATTCTATGTTGAGTTTGATCGGAGTATAGGCGCGTAGTTTAGTTACTTGTACTAACCGAATCGAGTTAAAAAAAATCAGGCATCAACCTCGCTACATCCAGGTGACTAGCTAAGCTAAACACAGTGTAGCAGTGTCCAGTACATTTTCAAACGTGGTCCTAAAGTTGAGAGAATTTTATAAGTAAAACTAAATAAATCGTATCGTATACATACCTGTTACTAGTATACGGATAACTAGTCATGGTAACTGCGTTACCGTTACCAAATAGTTAATAAAAATAGCTGTGAAAAGTAACGTGAAAATAGCTGTGAAAAGTAACGTGAAAATAACTGTGAAAAATAATTCGGAACGATTTGCGTTGTGATTTGATGGGTTGAGATTTGAAAATGATTTTATATTCTAGGCTCGTATGACTGTTATTTATATTATTTATTTCGTCAAAATGCATATATATGTTTATAGAAAAAAAAATCTATAAGCACAATAAATGTACTCTTAGGAATGGTCAAATTATAAAACAGAAGCCTTTATTCACAAAGAAAATTATAATATAATTAGTATTTACAATTGAAACAATTGAGCTGTTGCAAACAATCTACAGGTAGCTCAACTGATCCATATCAATACCAAGTCCCCAAGATATTAATTATACTAAACACTGACACGGAAATAAAGTGATATTTTTGATTTCTGTCGCTTCGGTATGTAGACTAAAGTAAAGAAGCTACGGAAGAAACCTTTAGCCTGTTAGTTGTTATTTTATAACGTTTATATCCGCTCAAGTAAGCTCATAGACGAGTCATATTTTAAACGTTTGCTTTTAAATTATTGTAAAAGGGCAGAAGCCTTTATTCACAAAGAAAATTACAACCAAATAATAGAAATAAATTAGAACTAGTATAAACAATTGAGCTAACTGCAAACTGTTGCAAACAATCTAATTATTGCATCAATAAAATTATTTAACGCTTTCAATGCCCACCTCACGCCGCTGGAGGAGTACATTGCGCATTGCATCATGAAAGTGTTAGCAAAGAAAACTACCATCAAATAATGTAATTTTAAACTAAATATTTATCAAATTACATTCAGGCGCTATCCTCAAGAGCAATTTCGCATCAAACTAAAACTTTTAAAGAGGCATTAAAAATAAGCTTATGATAGGTATCACAGACTGGCCAATCGTTTTTTGAAAATTCTTTCCTTTATCAGAATAATAGGATAAAATAGGTGCGGGCGCTGATTTGGCTCGGGGTAGCGCCTTAACCTTTAGACTCGTTTGCGAATGAATTCATACGCAAAACTGCATACTGCAACAGATGCGCCGCGCGAGTCTAAGGGTTAAGTGTTAATTAATCAATTATAGGTAGACCAAACAACTGGCGGATCTCTGTAGAACCTTGTCACAATAAGAAAACAAACGCCAAACGCAGTAACAAACGCCACTTCTGGCGTTTGTTTCTGTGATATGGTTCTACAGAGACCCGACACCTATAATTACTTCATTTTTTTGACCACTAGTGGAAGTAGATAAAGTCTAGAATGATTAAACATTTTCAAATATCAAAGGTATGGATAAGAAAGCAATATATTTTTGGATATTGAAAGGACTTAGAAATGAAATTATATAAACAAATGTATATTCTTGTAGTAGTTTTTCAATGTTATTGGTCTGTTTACTCCGTTCACGGATTTATTTTCTTTACTAAATGAAAGAATACAATTTTTGACACAGCCTTTATTACAAAAGATAATTTAAATCAAATATTGGAAATAAATTAGAACTAATATTTAGAATAAAACTTTTAAATCCATAATAATAATAAATAATGCTGGATAATTCACACAGCATTATCTAGCCCCAAGCAGAGCTTGTGTTATGTGTACTAGATAACTGATATACTTAATACAATACACTACATAGATAGATATATTTTTTACTAATACCCAGAATACCTGGAGCAAATATTAGCAGATCGTACAAACATCTTTCCCGAGGCGGGAATCGAACCTGCAACCTTCTGTGCCGCAGGTGGACCTTCGCCCGCTGCGCCACATAGTTCGTCTAAAAACAAGCCGGTATGAAATAATGTATTCTTTCATTCAGTTAAAGAAAATAAATGCATGGATGGTGCATGGTTTATGTATTATTTAAGGGGGTAAATTCTAACACATCTGTGAAGTGAATAGTCTCGCTGTAATCCCTGAGAGGCGCTCACGCGTCCAACTCCGCCGCCGCACAACACAAAAATGACAAATACATTGTGCAATATTTTGTGTTTATGCCCACAGGCTTAAACTCAAAACATGTTTGACGGCTACTATACGAGTTTAAGCACATATTTGAATGCTAATTTTTGTGTTGTGCGGCAGTGGGGTTGGAAGTGTGGGTAACTTGCTAGATTTCTTGTAGAAATCACAAGGAAACTTTTTTTTAATTAGCGTCTTCATTTTAAGAGGAATATGGAGAGTTTACCGCAATTAGTAATACCTTAACTAAGCCATTTAGACTATCAATATTATTATCTCTAAGAAATCAAATAATATCGCAATAATTTTTGACTTAGACGGGAATTGAACCCGCATCCTTCCGTCAGTACCGGAATGTACTAACCAACTACACCACGAGGTCAAGTGACGTAGGAGTCGAAAATCTCTGAGACTTTCTACGGACTGTAGCTTCGCTATACGATAATATTTGATTTCTTAGAAATTGTCCTGAGTGTGGGGTTACGCACTATAGTAACAAAAAAAAACAATATTATAATGTTTTTTATGTAAATAGATATTGTACTAGGTGCCTCAGAACTGGATTCACAACACTTTTAGTTGATTAGAATAAAATATAAGCAAAGTTTAAAAAAAATGTACACTTAGTGTCAAAAATGTAGTTATACATCGAGTTAACACTTTTTGGGGCACCTTGTAACAAACTGGGGACTTTAAATCACACAAATAAATATAATGCAAATTTTGTATGTTATGTAAGTATTCTGATGAATTTTCGCATGTATTAAATACATAAATTGGAAGGTTTTATTGTAATGAATGATACAAGGGAAGTCGCAGGAAAACCTAATTTGATTTAAAGGTAGGTATTTAATGGGCAAAATATCAGTTTATCGTGTTTACTATAACATACATATTATGGGTGTTATGGGAACAAAGTGCCATAGCTTGGCTTTTTCAACCCTGAAAAACCTATCGGCTATTATCAAGTTTGCAACAGTCTGCAGTTAGCTCAATTGTTTCAATTGTAAACACTAGTTCTAATTTGTTTCTGTTCTTTAATGTAATTAAATAAATAAATAATGCTGGACAATCCACACAGCATTATCTAGCCCCAAGCTAAGCAGAGCTTGTGTTATGGGTACTAGATAACTGATATACTTAATACAATATACTACATAGATAGATATTTTTTATTTATACATAGAAAACATATAGAACGCCCTGGACAAATGTCTGCAGATCATACAAACATTTGTCCCGTCAACATTTGCTTTATTAACAAACAATTGTTTGTTAATAAAGCCTATAACTATTAAAACTAGTAGTTTTTAGAATTAAAACAGCTGAGTATTTGCAGACTGTTGCAAACAATCTAGAAGTAGCTCAACAGATTCAAATTAATACCAATCGCAAGCTTTCCCAAGACGCTGGATCCATTGCCAGCTGAATGACAATGCTGACTCTAAAATTGTTATGTTAAATACCCATTTGAAAATGGCTCTTAATTTGGTTATGAAAAAAATATTTCGTTAGACGACCGGTCTATTATGTACTGTTTTTATTTATTCATATTATTATGTATTTATTTAGGTTAATATATAATGCATTTAGAATTTTAATTATTGATTTGAACGAGATGGAATAAATAGGAATAATTATTATTTGCTAAATTCACCTATTTAAATAATGCTGTATACATGGTGTTTGTCAAATTAACGCACCATACATCATTCACCTGCTACCACAGATTAATATTCAGTGCACAGTATGAGTAGATGTATGTTTGTATGGATGGATAGATGTTTTTACCTGTTCACGCGAAAATTACTGAACTGATCGGTCTGAAATTTTGCATAGAGGTAGCTCTAAGCTTGGAATCAAACATAGGCTACTTTTTAGCTACATCTATGTTAATTTCATAACATAGATATAGCTTTGAAGCTAGAATCGAACACAGGCCTTATATCCCTCAAAACAGTTCCTAAGGGATAGAAATAACCTCTAAACGTTTCCATAGAAACAACGCATGCGTAGCCACGGGCAAAAACTAGTAAATTTAATAATATACTATACCCCGACGCAAAAAGAGAGAGGTGTTATAAGTTTAACGTGTCTGTCTGTGTATCTGTCTGTGGTATCCTAGCTCCCAAACGGATGAAGCGATTTTCGTTCAGTTTTTTTTGTGTCATAGATAATTCTGTTCGTAGCCATGTTTCATAAAAATCTATCGGGGAAACTGCCCAACATATTTTTATGAAACATGGCTAAAAAAATAATTTTGTTCTATTTTCTGAAGTTTTCTTCACTTTGGCTGGTTTGTCTTTTAGGTTCAGATGTAAAGTTTACACATTTTTCGGATATTCATTATTATTGTTTTTCTTTCGGGCTAGATGCCGTGTGAATTTTACACTGATATTTCTTCGTTATTTCTTCCATTTCGTTTAACTTGTAAATACATGTTATGTTACTATAATAATTTATAAATAGGTTATCAATAGAGTAAGTAATATTAAGATTTGTACTGGGTTTATTTATTAAAATGTATTGTAATAATTATTTCGAAATAAAAGAGGCCTACGATAACTTTTGTTTTATTATTAACAAGCTTCTAACTTTTTAAACTTTCGCGAAAAAATTCTTCATAATAAGGTATAGTAAGAAATGTAAATATTTTGATTTGTATCTTTACAATTACCTAGTTAAATTGTTAAAAAAATATTATTGTACGTCCGAAACGGATAAAATTGTTGAAACATTTATTTGATTTTAAGACCTTGATGTAACACAATTTTCACAATAAAAATTATTCTATTCTATTCTATTGAAAGGACCAATTGATTTGTGGGATAAGCCGGCTGGGTAGCCCGCTGGTTCATGCCTTCCTGTCCTGACTTCGGGGGTTTTTTCAGAGAAACACCGTTCCTCTTCCGACTATTTATTATTCTACATAGAAAACACAATTCACACATAAAACTCATGTGATAAAAGCCAATAAGGCGTTAATCAGGGGGAGGCCTGCGTCCAGCAGTGGACCAATACAGGCTGTTGAGGTTGAGGTTATGCCCACGACTTCTAATCTTACAATTACTTAATTACTTTAATAATTAATTACTTTATTACAATTATTTTCTTTTATTAAAGTCTCTTAATCCAAGAAAGTTTTAAGGTTCGTTTCGCGAAAGACAAGTTTTTATTTGCGGTTTTTGTTTCTGAGTTGTACGAGGTAGGTACTTGCGGAAAATTCAGAAAAGTGATTTCCGCAAATAGAAAATATTTTTCAATGAAATCATGATATTTAATTCGATTCAAAAGGAGGAACTTTAGACCGCAGAAAAATAATGAGAAATAGGTACCTAGAGTGAGTCAAAAACGGAATGGTATTTATTAGATATAATTGTATGAGAAGATATAATTTATTTATTTTAAGGAAGGCCTACAGCTTATGTAATAACAAAATAAGTAACATGAATTATCAACATAAAAGCTAATGAATGGCCTTCACGGCTAAATGACAGTGTGGATATAAATACTATAAAAAAGATAAGACGAAGATATTAGAAGTCCGTCAAGTTAGCAAGCAGCCCCGTCATGGAATTTGGTGCTTTCAAATATGTAGGTATGCCAATAAATATGTCTTATTTATTCCATTTAATAATTTAAAAACATAGGCTTTGGATTTTATCAGCCATTTATAGTTTTTATTCATTTTCTCTACGCCGCAACCGACTGTAGGTACACCGCAAAAAATGCGAGATCGTCGTGAAGGGAATTCAGGCGCGGTCGCCTTTACAAGAATCAACATTACGGGAATCGACGTGCGAGGAACAATTCGTACCTACTCGTCTGTAGGTACTTTATGTAATGTTTGTAGATGTTCAGAGTCAAATATCTCTTAAACCGCAGGAGGTCTATTTCTGAGCTTTGCCGGAGAACTAGATACCGTAAGACAGTTAATTGGCATAGTTCATAATTCATATCTCTATAGATTCGTCGTAATCAGCTTGACTTCAAGATAGCAGCCACAGTGAAAGACCTAAATATCTCCTTTAGGACTGGGTCACTTTTTATTTTTCATATGGCATAGGGGTCACTAGTTCAGCAGCCACAGTGAAGACCTAAATATCTCCTCATGTAGGTACCTACCTACTGGGTCACTATTTATTTTTCTAAGGGCATAGGGGTCACTATTTCAGGACACATTTATTGGCATAGTTGAAACCACGAAATTCCATGGCGGGGGGCTGCTAACATAGAATCACTATCAAATATTTTAGAATAGCTAAGGAAATTCGAAATCTAATTATTTGGTACAACTTATTTTATGTGACGAACATAAAACTGGAATAAGCAATTGTAAAAACAAGCCTTGAGGAAAACAACTGGTTTTTGCAAAATATTGAATCTATCCATATTCAATAGTTACGCAAAAGTTTTAGACTGTATACTTACTCTATTTTTATTGCATCTAGTGTCCCCTACACTATAAATCCAAATAAATTTTATAGTGCGCGGCAATTTAAAAAGAAAATGGTGACTGCTGTTAAAAAGTTTATTTTTAAAAATTAGTTTTTTTTTGACGACCTCCGTGGCGCAGCGGGCGAAGGTGCGCCTGCGACGCAAGAGTTTGCGGGTTCGGTTCCCGCCTCGGAACAAATTTGTGTATGGTCTGCAGAAATTTGTTCCGTTGGTCTGGGTGTTTTCTATGTAGTATAATAAAAAATATTTATCTATGTAGTGTATTAAGTAAGTACTATATGAGTTATCTAGTACCTACCCATAACACAAGCTCTGCTTATCTTGGAGCTAGATAATATTGTGTGAATTGTCCAGCATTATTTATTTATTATTTTCTACCGAACCTTTGTAGGTTAATAATCAGCTAATCTAAGGTTTCCTGATAAGCACAAACATTTTTTCCGAAAAGTTTTATTGAGTAAATTAATGTTGTTTAATTTAAAGTTGTAAACCCAAATACTTCCACGTTTTCTTTCAACTACATTACTTAATTATTTTATTCACGTTGGAGCCCGTCCTGACTAGATTTTGACTGATGACCTAACTTGACAGCTGGATCCGCCCTTGGTCATAGGACGCCACAAAAAGCGGTCCTGAGTCAAGACTTCCCGCAAGTCATCTACAGACTCGCGGTTTCAAATGTGTCTGTCCTGTCTGAGTCCTAATCGAGGGGAGAAAATGTGACACAAGGTCGGCGAGTGTGTGGAGTGGTGGTATAGGAGGAAGAGGGGACGCCAATCGGGCCGCGGTACATTTTAAATGTTCCCGTGGTTCGACGAAAATGGCGAAAGAACATTTACACACTATTGTATTTTAATAATTATTATATATTGTAGAATTTATTATTTTTGATCGGATGACCAATATTTTTTAATTTTATAATTTAATTGATTTATCTACTATGCTGGACTTGTGAATTATTGTTTTTTATTTTTATTATTTGTACTCTTATGACATGCAACAAGAGCCATCAAAAAAAAAAGGGAGGGACACCGGAGAGGTTTTAGTGGGTAGTGGGTACGTTCTTCTCGGGGCGTCGTCCCACATAATTCTGGTCCCCCAACATTTCTGTCGCTTCGGTATGTACCTCATTAAACTACTATTTAACTCACCTAGACTAAAGTAAAGAAGCGACGAAGAAACCTATAGCCTATTTGTTATTTTTCGATTTGAGGCAAAACCCGTCCCGCTCGCACATGATTTATGAACGACCCCTAAAGCACACAATGTATATTATACCTACCTTATACCACTTTCAGTAGTATACTTTAGTATAGGTACTTTTTATTACGGAAAAGAGCGGACAAAGCCGCGGGCAGAAGCTAAACATCTCATAACCCCTTCCTTTTGTGATATTCTGCGATATTTTTCAAACGCCTCGCGTGATTAGTTTAGTACCTATGTATTTTAGTATTTAATAGACGACCCCTTATCCAGGTACCTAGTACCTAGATAACGGAAGCCGCGGACAAAAGCATGTCTTAAATGGGAAGACCTGATAACTAGACAACAAGATCTGATTCTGAGAATTTAGTGACAAATCAATAACAAACCCAGATTCAAAGATCTTTGTAAATCCCGATGATTCAGGCCAATTGATTTAGATTAAAATTATCCATTACTAAGGCTGACCAATAGCATTATAATAGCATGATAATTGCAGTGCCCTAGCAGGGTGCATGTTTGAAACTTACTATCTTTAAGACCCCCTATACAACATGTTTGCATTAAAAAATTGAGTATGGAGTATTGAGTAATGTTAAATGAAAAAATATATTTATTTTAGTAGGTAATAACAATCTTACAGAATATAACTTTTTAAACTTTCGCGATTTTGTAAACATAGTTAATGGTTTAATCGGGTAAAAAAGGTACGCGATAAATACCCGATTAAACCATTAACTATGCTTACAGAATATTTCCTGCGGTTTTCACACTAGGCAAAGCCTGTATCGTGGAGACCAGTATTTGACTTATAACATAACGAAATTTCGGACTACTTGCTAACAATGAAATAAAAAATAATAATAAGGAACTTAGGAAGATGTTTATGTTCATATCTTCCAAACTAAATCATATAAAATAAACAAAATGTATAAATCTAGTATCTCATTTAAATGTGGTTTTATGAAACATAAATGAAAACACAATTATAAAACAAGCATGAAATAGTAAAAGCGCTTTTCAACATAGAGAAGTAATTATTCGGTAGAGTCGTAGGAGAGGGTTTGACCAATTAGATAATCGAACAATAGAACAATAGCAGTTTCTTCCGTTAACTTCTGGTGTAAACATGGTTTCCATAACCATGTTCCATTCTTATGGTATGTAAAGCGATTCATTTACTCCAATTTGGTCCCAGGGTGGTCGTTAAGGGTCCGGCTCCGGCGTCGGATGAATTTCCCATACAAACGTAGTACCAAAATAATTTGTTATTTGAAAATATTTTCACCAAGGTTTGATATTATTTGTATTATAATAGTTTTTTATTTAGGTTCCTGCCACAAGCTTTTTTCAAAATACTTATCTACACAAATACCAAGTACTAAGAAAACATCTTTAATGTAAAAATGCGATTCGGTTTAATTGCATTTCAGAAAGATATTTTGAAAAAAATTGTGGCAGGAACCTAGATAAATACTATTTTAATACGTTTAATAGCAGACCATGGTGAAAATATGCTCAAATTAAAAATCATTTTGGTATTACGTTTGTATAGGAAATTCATCCGTCGCCGGACCCTTAACCCACGGCTATTCAGAAACTACGTTACCGAGACATCGACCCGGAAACTTATCTGTATCGCGCGCAATTCAAATATTTATGCGGTTTTTTATAGTTTTTGAGTTCTAGAAGGAATATAATTAGCGAGAAGAGTTTGCTATATTATTCACTTTGAAAATGCTAGGTTTTTTTAGTTTGCTTTGAAAGGCTTCGATCAAATATTCCGCGGCCTTCGCTGGCCAAAACCTTGATCGATGGTAGTAGGTACAAATTTATTTCTATTAATTGATTGTAATTTACTAGGAATATGAATAAAGTGTTACGTGTTATAAATCTTTATTTTTTATCTTATTATTGGTTAAACAAAATCTTGATTGAAAAATTCTTAGTTTACCTTTAAGATCAGGTTAAAAAAATTGAGTAAAAATAATCCACAGACCTTAAATAATACAATGTTACTTATCAAAACGACCACAAAACGGATAATTACCGACAAGTTTTTCACAAGTTGATCCCCTCAGTACCTATTCAAAAGAACCATCCCTATCAGATTTCATCTGCTTAGTATCGGCTTAGTATATCTTTTCCGTGGCACCCTGCATTACTTTATAATTCGGATTTATTTATCGTTTAGCTTCTGAGATAAAAGCCAATAAGGCGCTTATCAGGGCGAGGCCTGCGTCTAGCAGGGGACCAATATAGCAACCAATAAATAAATAAATAATGCTGGACAATTCACACAGCATTATCTAGCCCCAAGCTAAGCAGAGCTTGTGTTATGGGTACTAGATAACTGATATACTTAATACAATACACTACATAGATAGATTTTTTTTTAATTAGTATACATAGAAAACTAATAACTAAATAGTAGCCTATTATCTAAGTTAGGCTTTGCTCCAAACGTACGTCAAATTTCATCTTGATCTGTTCAGTAGTTTTGGATATCCTAGGTAACAAAAAATCAGATTTTACAAACTTTCGGCTTTATAATATTAGTAGGACGACGCTGAATCCCTTAATTTTACCTGCACTGTTTTTGTGTTTTGAGGGTAAGTACTATTTCTTCAACTTCGGGATTTATTTGTATTTATGGAAGCACCATACAACTTCCTTCCTACTGATATTATAAACCAGAAAGTTTGTGAAATCTGAATTTTTGTTACTAAGAAACTACTAAACTACTGAAAAGATCAAGATGAATGATGCCTACGCTTAGAGCAAAGCCTAACTTAGATAAATAATTGATATGACGACCTCAGTGGCGCAGCGGGCGAAGGTCCGCCTGCGACGCAGGAGGTTGCGGGTTCGATTCCCGCCTTGGGACAAATGTTCTGGATGTTTTCTATTTGTAATAAAAAAAATCTATCTATGTAGTGTATTGTATTAAGTATATCAGTTATCTAGTACCCATAACACAATAAACTAGTTAGGTATATTCTGCTCTATACATTATCGAAAGAATTTTCAAAATCAGTTCGTAATTCACGGAGAAATCAACGTAACTAAATTAATTAAATAACGTACAATGTACCCAACCCAACATAACCTTCGATCGAAGTCTGTTCAAAGTGGCCGCTTTATTATGGTCAACGTTTTTAAAAAACATAAGAACAACAACAAAAACTTTATATAAGCTAGGATAGGTACAAGTCTTTATACCTAAGTGGTTTAGCCAGTCTTGCGAAATACCTCGTGTGTGCTGTTTGCGTCAAGACTTTGTCTATTAAATCACTGGATTTTCCTTATTATTTAGATAATTTTAATTAAATCATGTTAAAATGTACGATATTCTTTGTGCTTTGTCTTTGTGTTCAAGTGTGGACTCAGCAAACTATATCGGGTGAGTATTTCTTCTTATTCACTCTGACATTATTATGTTGAATATTAAAAAAAAACTTTTTTAAACAAGCTGTAAATGCATTGTTATCCAAAATAAACGTGTATACAAAATTTTAGCTCTATCGGTTGAAGATATCCGCTTCAAAATTGAGTTGCAAAATTCCACCCATACAAACATAGTTAAATACATTGCAAGTTTTAAATAAAAGCTTGTAAATAAAGATTCCGTTTTTTAGTTTTTTTATTTAATGTCGTAAACGATGCGTCATAGGAAAGTATGTTATGGTACATAATGAAAACTGATAAAATTATCTATTACTTTAGTTCCTGGTTGACGAGAAGCTGATAACACCTAACCTTAGCTTAACATTGAGTTAACCATTGTTATTGAGTATTAAAGATGCGCGACTGCGAATGATCTGGCGGAACATACATGGGGGTCCAATCGATAATAATAATAATAATAATTTATTCAAACATTTCTCATGACCAATGCTTAACAAAAGAATAATAATAACTTAAATTCTATAGATTACGTGTGCCTAAACTAGGTAAAACCTGTATCTCAGGCAAAATTGCTTACAACGAATACATAAGTATAAATAATTACATAATTAAAGTAAAACAAAGCGTCAGTGCAGATTTTCAAATTAACTAATGCTAACAACACTTAACTAGGCTACATTTTAGGGGTACATATAATACGGGTATATACGAATGCTAAAAAACAAAAACCTTGTATATAGAAAGAAATACCTATCACTATGTTAACTGTATCGGCACTTTTAGGCACCTCCATAGTCTATCGAGTTTATGTACCTATTTTCTGCGATTGTTTTTGCCGGACACTCAGCAGAACCTGTAATGTGCTTACTGGGCTTCTTGAAATGTAGGCAAGTAGCACATTTGGGTTCTTCCACCTTTTTCATACATTCCTTAACTGAGTGACACTGACCTCCACAGTGGCTGCAGATGTGGGTCGTCTCTCGACAGGACTTGGCAGCGTGTCCATATTGCTGGCACTTGAAGCACCGTGTGACCAAAGTGAAATCCCTCACAGGACACGAGGACCAATTTACGAAAACCCTCTCCTTTGTTATTAGGGCCCTGCGAATAGCTGCTGGGTCACAAAATTGCAGGTCTCAGCGTCCTTCTTGCCAGATTTATGGCTCAATCGTATTGATGAAAGGCATTTTTCCAGCGTGTAATCCAGAAGTAGTTCGGCTACATTTTGTTTGTAGAGGCAAGTAAACACATCCTTTTCCTGCATTGATGAGGGCACTCCAATAACTACGACTCTGGGTTTGCGTTTGAGAGGCTCGTCTACCAGCAGGCCAGAGTTTGTAAGCTGCATCGACTGCTTGAGCTTCTCAATGTCACCCCTCGTTTCTGTGCTTATAATTACCCCTCCGTTCCTTGTCTTGCGTAGGCCTCTGACTTGCAGCTTCATATCTTCGGGGCATATGATTTTTTGGACAAGGGCTTTGGTCTCTTCGCTCGACTTAAGCTTGTCATATGGGAAAATAGCTACAGAGCTGACATTAACGGGCTTGATGTAACTGCTACCCTTCTTCACCATATCGGCAAAGGAATTTCTGGAGGGAGGTTTAGATGTCTCTTCAATGCTAAATTTTAGGTCTTGGAGCCGCTGGGACAGATTTATATTTTCTTTCAGAGCTTGAGTTTCAATGTTCATTGCGACAGCCCGTGTTTTGACTGATTGGTAATGCACTGCCATCTGCGATGTACCATGTCCTATTTTGCGGCACAAGTTATGAATTTTGAGCTTTTGTTCGGTGTTCAACTTGCTATTTTCTGCTATTGAGCACACTTCATTAAGGCACTGCTCGATTGTTGACATCCAGTTCTGTATCTCTGGTGTAGAGACAGTTCCAGGGTCTCTTCCTGGGACGGATGCGCTGGGCTAGGGTTGGGCTCCGGGGCGGCCGAGGGCGTGTAGGCGTCCGAGGCGGGTTGCGAGCTGCATTTAAAGCTTCAATGTAGGGAGTGAGTGCATCCATATTGTAAATTTTAATTACACTTTAAAGTTCAACAACCATTTTAAGTATTTCACTTTACATGCACGTATGTATGTCACAGTTCAGTCACAGTGTCGTTGCAATCGAGGTCATGAGTCAGCAAGAGATTAGATAGGTGTCTTTGTGTTTATTTATTTATTTATTTGTGTCTCCAGACCACAAACTTTCGCTGGTACAGACTGCATGGGACACCCTGAATATCTAGTACCTATAACAAACTTTCCTATGACGCATCGTTTATGAGATGTAAGCAAAAAACTAAAAAACGGAAGCTTTGAGCTCCCTGGCTCACCTCACAGCTTGCTATTGCTTGAATTAGGTGACCCGCTACAAATGCGTATTTTTTTATTGTTTCTTAATTAAATTAGAACACACGAAGTAAATAAAATTACCTAACCCGAGAGCTGGTCCGTTTCTGGCGCAGCGCATCAGCATTGCCATACAGCGGGGCAATGCAGCCAGCGTAGCGGGGACGCTTCCGACTGGTATTGATATGGATCAGTTGAGCTACCTGTAGATTTGCAACAGTCTACAGTTAGCTCAATTGTTTCAATTGTAAATACTAGTTCTATTATTTTATTGTAATTTTCTTTGTGAATAAAGGCTCCATATTTTTTATTGTTTCTTAATTAAATTAGAACACATGAAGTAAATAAAATTACCTAACAATCCTTTTCTTTTTCTCAGGGAGTATCTACAATCCTTTCCTGTCGGATAACTATCCTTACTTGAGATATCCTAGAAGAGCTCAATCAGTTTACGACATCGAGCCCCCTAGGAGGTCGAACCCGGTTTATGACTTTCCACCCCCTAGAAGATCACAATCAGTCTACGATGTAAACCCCCCAACACGCTCACAACCAGTCTACAACGACGTCATTGTCAAAAAAGCTTACGACCCCCCGGTATCACAGGACTACGACAATATAGGTAATATTAGGATAAAATAATATTTAGTAACAATTCCGCGCAAAACCTCCTCCGACAAGATCCAACAAAATGTGATTTGCGTGTACCGCCCGCCCTCCCACAAATTGCTCCCACTTGCAATCAGAGAAAGTAAACAACAGACTTACGCAATAAAAAAATTGCCCAGTAAATTACCCTCGAACTCCAAGAACGAACACAACTTAATTTGCAAAAGAAAAGACCAGTTTTTCTGCGTAAATACTTAACGCAGGGAGCTCGGAGACATCTCTGTCGTTGTTGCTTGGCGTTCTCAGTGCCAAAGTTGAGTATTGTTGTGGAGTCCTGATGATGTCTCGTGGAGAGACGAAACTATGTTGAAGACTTACTTTTGATTAGTTTTTTCATGGTGTGGTTGGTGTGGTCTTTTCTTTTGCAAATTAAGTTGTGTTCGTTCTTGGAGTTGGAGGGTAATTTACTGGGCAATTTTGTTTTGCGTAAGTCTGTTGTTTACTTTCTCTGATTGCAAGTGGGAGCAATTTGTGGGAGGGCGGGCGGTACACGCAAATCACATTTTGTTGGATCTTGTCGGAGAAGGTTTTGCGCGGAATTGTTACTAAATATTGTTTCATCCCAATATTATGCAATCAGCAAAGTAACGCCTGAATCTATTATTTGACAATATAGGTGTAAAGTCGTACGACACACCTGCCTACGATCAAGAAAATCGACCTGCAGAACAAGTTGAACCTATCGCAAAGAAGTCGCCGTCTGCGTATTGGGTTGAACCCTACAGAATCAACGCCAAGACCCCCCTCGCCGACGATACGTCGATAACGGCCAAGGACGGGTCTGTTTTTGAATCCAATCAGAGGGATGCTTACCCTATCTCGCAGTCAAGACCAGGAAGTAACGTGTGAGTAGAAACCAATGTTTCAGTAGGTAATTCAGTAGGTAGGTAACTTATTTATTTGTTTGTGAATCAGGTAGATGCAGTCAGTTATTAGTACTTAGTCTAGATCGCTAGATTCTGCCACTTGAGCATACAAACATTCATTATAACAATAAATATTGGTTCCAAGAATTTATAAAATAACATTATTATAGGTATTTTACTAAATAAAACAGCATGCATTAATTGAACAGATGTCCAATCATCGTTATAAGTAAATCAAATGTCAGGTAAGTAATGTCAAAATTATAGGTAGGTACATTTAATATAATTAGTCAAATGAAATTAGAACTGCAAAAAATAATAGACAGTGATGATGTCAATAGAAGAATTTAAAACAGTCAAAATCAAAACCAAATTTAAACAATAGTACGGTCAGTTAAAAAATCTTTCACAATGTAGTACCTTTAGGTACCTAAGCTTTTTCAATGAGAAAATCATTAAGTTTGTCACTAAATTGTTTACTGGACAGCTCACGAATAGATTTTGGTATTTTATTTTTGGTGCCATACAAAACATACCTACTTGAACGCAACATTTTTGTTCTACATGGCACATTGCATATTCTACCTTGTAACCGGTTTCCAATTGCAAACCCTTCAAATAGCTTAGGATTATTTTTACGAAAACTGCTACCTCGTAAATGTATATTCCTGGAAATGTAAGCAGTTTTAGTCTAGGAAAGTGAGTTTTCAAACAGCCTGACGCAACATGGTCATGTAAAATCCCTTAATAATAACAGCTACAGTTTTTTTTCCATCTATTCTTTTTTTAATATTCTTAATTGGACTACCTAATACGTATGAACATTTAAAAAAAAATATTGTCTCAGAGATAATGCATTCACTGCCCAGCCTTAGCAATGAGACCCGCAGAGGAGACTCTGGGGGTCTCATTGCTAAGGCTGGGCTGGGCAGGCGTTGCTACTTATAGCGCTTATTTTCGGCATGTGCGTGATGGACTCTGAAAGTTTTAACTGTCGCTCATCTTGTCGGTTTTTATAGGTTTTTATTCGCACTGTAAAACCCCGTCATTATTTCTTTTTCTATTTCCAGAAGAGACAGAGACAACGAGCCGAAATGCATTCTGCCACTTTTACCCGAACATGGCAACTACGTCAAAATCGACGCTAACCCTACGCTGCGTTTGGGCTCCGAATTATTGACCCTAAACGTGACCTGTGATCCAGGGTACATCGTCCATGGTGCTTCGACTGTGCATTGTTATAATGGCATCTGGGCGGACGATATGCCGAAATGCTTGCGTGAGTATTCCCTGGGGTTAAGGCGCTACCCCGACCCAAATCAGCTCCACCACCTTATTTTTTTTTACTATTTTGTTAAACGAAGGAAGTTTCAAAAATCGCTTGGCCCGTTTGTGATCCCCTATCAAAAGCTTTTTTTTAATGCCTCTATAAATATTTTAGTTTTTATAATGTAGGCAGAAATGCGAAGTTGCTCTTTTTTGCCAACATGGTGGCCAAAAAGCGCAACTTTGCATCTCTGCTTCAAGTATCTATACTTATAATAAAACTGTAACAGGTCCAATTCTGTACATTGAAGATATTTTGAAAATTTTTTTTGGAGGGCACTCTATTATCGATACTGAAGCCAAAACTGCAATTTTTTTCATTCATGTCTGTCTGTCTGTCTGTCTGTCTGTCTGTCTGTCTGTCTGTCTGTTTGTTAAACGCGCATCACGCCGAAACTACTGAAGGTATTGAAATGAAACTCGGCACGATTTTAGGCCATACTACGAGGAAGGACATAGGATACTTTTTATCCCGGAATTCAGTCAGGTTTCCCTGGGAGAGGGGATGAAAGTAAAATTCTTTAACTGCGCATCACGACGGAACTACTTAAGGTATTGAAATAAAACTCGGTACGATTTTAGGTCATACCACGAGGAAGGACATAGGATATTTTTTATCCCGGAATTCAGTCAGTTTCCCCTGGGAGAGGGGATAAAAGTAAAATTTCTTCACCGCGCATCACGTCCACTCCGAAACTACTGAATGAGTTGGACTGAATTGGTACGATTTGAGTTCAAGGAAGGACATGGGATACATTTTATCCTGGAATTCAGTAAGGTTCCCCTGGGAGAGAGGATGAAAGTAAAATTCTTTAACCGCGCATCACGACGGAACTACTTAATGAATTCGAATGCAACTCGGCGTGATTTTAGTTCGTACTATGAGGAAAGATACATTTTATCCCGGAATTCAGTAAGGTTGCCCTGGCAGAGGGGATGAAAGTTAAATTCCTTCACCGCTCATCACGCCGAAACTACATAGGTAATGAGTTGGAATGTAACTTGGCACGTTTTGAGTTCATACTACAAGAAAGGACATGGAATACATTTTATCCTGGAATTCAGTAAGGTTCCCCTGGGATAGAGGAAAAAGTAGAATTCTTTAACCGCGCATCACGACGGGTCTACGCGTCGTCCGATTTCATGCATTCTTTTTGTTAGAAACAGAGATGCAAGATCGAATATGACTAAATCAGTAGAAAGTCGAGTAGAAAATCAGTAGATTGATGAAATAATCTGTAGATTGAAGAAAAAAATTAGTAGATA
Organism: Eupithecia subumbrata; assembly: GCA_949316285.1. Classification (NCBI taxonomy): domain Eukaryota; kingdom Metazoa; phylum Arthropoda; class Insecta; order Lepidoptera; family Geometridae; genus Eupithecia; species Eupithecia subumbrata. The sequence goes on along the minus strand of OX438637.1, from coordinate 8,036,405 downwards.
AAGGGTAGGTAAGTTTATTTATTTTCTATTTATTTTCTATTTATTTTTCCAAGACGCACCCATTAGTTAGGTTCCTACCTACTAAGGTGGTGGGTCTTGGAAAAATAAGTTAGGTTCCTGCCTTACATGATATATGGTGGTTTAGCTGGTCCAGCGAAGTTTGGTTGGAGTCTTACTCCAACCAAACTTCGTGTACAATTAAATTAATTAATTATTGTGGTCCACTTAAACTAACTGGACCGCAGAAAAATATTTTTTATTGTGGTACACAGCCAACTGTACCTACCTACTAACGAAAAAAAATTACGGTGGTCCAGTCAAATGGATCAGGAGCCCAATTCTGCAAAACAATTGCTTCAGTATGACAATGGAATCGTCGCAGAATCATCACGTAGAATCCTTAGATTAATAAAATTCCAGATAGTGCGCGCGAGATAAATTAATATGTAGTTTCAAACTTGACGCGCGTCTCTCCATCTGCATTCATCATAATTTCTTTCATCCAAGGTGGAATACCAAAAGTGTCATTCTGTGACGATAGCCCTGTCATAGTGAAGCGATTAGTATAGCAGAATAGGGCCCCAGCTGTGAGTAAGTCAAACGAGTAGGACACTTCTTAACACTGACGCTGGCCGAGTCGTAGCTAAAAGTCGTGTGGATAAAGAATGGGATTGAAGATGACAATATGCTATCCCCCGTAGACCCTACACGATTTTTTGGACGGCGGCGTTTCATAATATGAGAGACTATGGTTAAATGTGAACTTAATTAGTCGGCAGGTAAGGCAATCGCGAACGAAGTCGCGGGTACAGCTAGTACCAAATAAACTTTTACAGAGGTATTAAAAAAAAGCTTTTATTAGATATCACAAACTAGCCAATCGATTTTTGAAAATTCCTTCGTTTAATTCATTCGTTATTAAGAAAATAATAAGATAAAATGGTGGTGGCGCTGATTTTGGTCGGGGCAGAGTGATTATTTTTGATAGAATGTCTAGGTCACCATCATCGATGAAAATCTAATATTTTTCCAATCTTTATTGGGGCGTTTACCAAACAAGAAAAAACCCTATTTAAAATAAAGGAAACAATATTAAATAAAAAGGAGTTATTCATCAAAACTTTATCTAGGTTATTTGTTGTCAATTCAGTTGACTCAACGCAAATTCTAGCCTCAACGCAAAAAAGTACATTTCAGTTTGGACTTCTCCGTCAGAGCGCTAAAATGGCTAACATCTGTCTTCCTGTGTTGAAACAGACGCCTTAAAATTCTACACTGGGCGAGACTTCAGACAGTAGTAGACAGTAGTGCACTATCGCATCGCGCTACTTCAACTTCAACTTCTTGTCAAATGGCTTCTGCATCTGGTTTGAGACAATTCTGCCAATGTCCGTCTCATGATAGCATCGCAAGCTTTATGAAGTGAGCAACAATCTCTGTGTATTGTACAGTAGGTATTTACAAAAAAAACTCCACTAAACTACAAAACAAAAGGAAAATTAACTCATAACCGCGGGATAATCGAATTTACAATAATAAATATTATATTTAGGTAAAATCCTACTACTATTTCTACTCATTACAACTCTATATCATAATTATAAATGAATTTACATAGGGCATAGTTAACTTTAGGAGAAAAACAGAGGGATAAAATACATTTCATAGAAGTTAGGAAACGAGTATTCTTAAACATTCTAATTTTGACAGCTGTCACCTGTCCACTAAAGCAACACCACTCCGTGGAGTACCGCTGCCTAGTCATCGGAGACGTGGTTGGCTCCAGAACGTGCAATGCGGAGGAGCCTGTGGGGACAATGGTCAGCCCTCTCTGCCGCAAGCCGCATTTCTACTCCACCTCGAATAACCTCGCATTCATGCATTGTCGTGAGGATGGAACTTGGGACCATGTGGCGAAGTGTACCCCAGGTAGGAATTTATGTAACACTAGAAGAATTTTTGTGCCGAGGGTTTCGAACGTTTGTCAACAAATATGTACCAAAAGTAGGTACCGGTTAGAGACTTCGCAATTTAACGTACATTTCAGATGGATCTCTCGGCATGCTTTGGTTAAAGTGGGTAATCGTAAATTTTTCGACTATTTTCAAAATATTTCAAAATGTACCTATGAAACCTACAGAAATTCAAAAAACTGTTATGAAATGTCCAAACCGATACCTCTCAGTGGGTTAGCCCCCCCTTTGAAAATTATTCCCCCCCCCCCTTTCTGACCATTTTTCAAAAAGTGCTATATTTGAAGACTTCTCTATATTTCGCTTCCGCACACTACACAGCCGACCAAAAACCGAGCCCGCCGGAAGCGGGGTCGAAGAATTCCCCGTTTCCGCCCATAGGTGCACGAGTGCACCTAGGCGCAACCTCCCTTCCCTCTCGTAGCATCTGGCAACAGCCCAAGCCGAGGCTCGCACTTAAGTGGTGGCCCTTGTGCGTGCTGCCCCAACCTAACTTTTAACCGGCGAGGCGCCCTCTGCGCCCGACAAAAGTCCGGTAACGCTGTCATGGCCATCTGCGGTCAACAGCATTCTAGTCCATTCGAAAACAAGATCCGTCAAGTGCGAGTGTAACTCGCGCGCCGAGGGTTTTGAACGTTTGTCAACAAATATGTACCAAAACTACTGGTTAGAGACTTCGCAATTTAACGAATACCTAAGAGTAGTAGGTACCAACCTACATTTCAGATGGATCTCTCTGCATGCTTCGGTTATATTGGTGGTTCGGTTAAGGTAAATTTTTCGACTTTTTTCGAAATATTTCAAAAAGTATGAAAGCTACAAAAATTTCAAAAAATATTTTGAAATGTACAAAATGATACCTTTCATTTGATACCCCATTCGGCGGGGTAGCCCCCCTTTTGAAAATTATTCCTTTTTGACCATTTTTCAAAAAGTGTTCTTTTTACAGACTTCTCTATATTTTTCCTGTAAAATATAGATCCATATCTACAAACGCTCCATACATTTTTAACGGATCGCTCTGCAAACTTCGGAGATGGGGGGGGGGGGGAATGGGTATTTTTTTGACTATTTTCAAAATATTTCAAAAAGTATGAAACCTACAGAAATTTAAAGAACTATTTTGAAACGTACAGACCAATACTTTTCATTTGATACCCCACATGGTGAGGTAGCCCCCCCTTTTGAAAATTATTCCCCCCCTTTTTGACCATTTTTCAAAAAGCGTTCTTTTTTCAAACTTCTCTATATTTTTCCTGTAAAATATAGATCCATGTCTATAAACACTCGATACATTTTACATGGATCGCTCTGCAATCTTCGGAGATAGGGGGGGGGGAATGGGTATTTTTTCAACTTTTTTCGAAATATTTTAAAAAGTATGAATACTACAAAAATTTCAAAAAATATTTTGAAATGTACAAAATGATACCTTTCATTTGATACCCCATATGACTCTGTAGGTATCTTTTAAAATTTCGGCATCACAATTTGTATGCAAAATATTCAATTTAATTTTTCATTTATTTTCATTTATTTTTCTCTAAATCTGTACAGGCGCACGAAATGTATTATTGTTTTAAATTTCAAGTTGGTAGCTGCAGTAGTTTTTGAGTTATTATTATTAAGGAGGGAAAAAGGACAGACAAAGCGAGACCATAAGGGTTTTGAAACCGATCTTCGATCTTCAAAACCCTAAAAAGAGGGTAATCTAGTGATGTTAGCTAATAGTAAGGTACTATTCTACACAAGGAGTAAAACATAGTCTTTTTATCCCATAAATCATTTCTCATACGATAGAAACTTTTGAATGTTTCCATTGCAAAGCTGCGGGCAGAAACTAGTACCTAGTAGGTATCCAACAAATGCAATATAATTTTGTCCCATCTCAAGTAATAGTAATTCAATGCATCTCAAGCCGTTTTCCGTTTTCCGTTTTCCTGTGGTTTGTTTTGTTTGTGATCTAAGTCAAGTATCTACTTACTCCCGTATCGCTCCGTATAGGTGTCATGGCGGAAAATGGGCGATCGAGTTAAACTACAAATTTATGGTTTTCGGATTTTTTCCTGTATTTTTGCTGTAAGACCTTGCTTCTTGCCAAGTTTCATGATTCTAGGTCTACGGGAATTATCCTACAGTTTTGGTCCATAGCGAGAATCAAAAAGATTTTTTTTTGTATAAACTACAAATTTATCTACGGTTTTCGGATTGAGCACAAGTAAAGGGAACAATCCGAAAACCGTAAATTTGTAGTTTATTTACAAAAAACATTTTTGTTTTTCGCCATGGACCAAAACCTATAGCCTGTAGGGTATATACGTCCCGTTGACCTAGAATCATAAAATTTGGCAAGAACAAGGTCTTATAAATAAACGGAACCCTCGGTGAGCGAGCTAACTCGCACTTGATATTTTATTTATAATATTAAGTAAAGTCTACGTCTAGTCTTCTCGTCATCCATACCGCACTGATTGAAAACTAGTGCGTCCTACCCAACATGACCTACGGAGCAGAGACGTGGACACTCACGGTAGGTCTGGTCCACCAGTTCAAAGTCGCTCAGCGAGCTATGGAAAGAGCTATGCTCGGAGTCTCTCTGAACTGAAGGATAGAATTCGCAACGAATACATCCGACAGAGAAACGAAGTTATCGACGTAGCTCTAAGAATTAGCAAGCTGAAGTGGCAGGGCCGGCCATATCTCGCGAAGAACCGACTACTGCCGGGGTTAACGTGCTCTTGAGTGGAGACCGCGACTCGGCAAACGTAGTGTAGGACGCCTTCTGGCCAGGTGGATGACGATCTGCGAAAGACTACAGGCAGATGCTGGATGCGGCAAGCTGAAGACAGGGCGCTATGGGTGCTCATTAGGGGAAAACTAAAGGCTGATGATGATAAAGTAACTATGGATTTATTTTCAGAATGCGGTACAGTAACAGCCAACGGGCATGGGTTGGTCGTCGGCGGCCAAGATGCGAAGAGAGGGGAACTCCCTTGGCATGTTGGTGTATACTTGAAGAAATTCACGCCCTACATGCAGGTGTGTGGGGGCACGCTTATTAGCAACAATCTTATTATATCAGGTGAGTTAGCATGACCCCCATGGGGCTCAGTCAGATATTTATGAAGTCTATCTGGTTGGACCCACATCCGCCAATGCTAAGTGCATACTTGAACGTCTTTACTAAGCATTTGACTACATAAATAAATAAATAAATAATGCTGAACAATTCACACAGCATTATCTAGCCCCAAGCTAAGCAGAGCTTGTGTTATGGGTACTAGATAACTGATATACTTAATACAATACACTACCTAAGATAGATATTTTTTATTATACATGAGACCGCGACTCGCCAACGTAGTGTAGGACGCCCTGCGGCCGTGTGGGGCGACAACCTATGAAAGACTGCAGACAGATGCTGGATGCGGCAAGCGGAAGACAGGGCGCTATGGTGCTCATAAGGGGAGGCCTATGTCCAGCAGTGGTCCAATATGCGCGGATGACCATGATCATTTTTCACCTCCCTTTTCTCGAAAAACCTAGCGGGTTTGCTTAACTTGGCCTAAATCTCAAAACTCAAGGGATCCCTGGTAAAAAAAACTCGAATTACATAAATTCAACAACTTTTACACTAAAGTCATTTATAACGGGATATTAACCATGATTTGATTACCAGTTATTCCGTGATCATGGCGCATGAAACTGTGCCGAAATATTGGAAAGCTCAAACCTCAAATCATGGTAAATATCCCGTTATAAATGACTTTAGTGTTAATAACCATGATGGATTTAAAAGTTTTATCAACAACTTTTCTTTGGTTCATTGAATGTAAAACATGATTGAGAAAAATTACGGTAAAAAAACATGAAAAAGAACTGCTTCGCGCATATTTTGGTCGAGATTAAGGCTTTTCCAGACTGTGACATATTTGCGGACGAATGGATGGACCTAATGTCAGTTTGTCTGCTCTATTGTGAGAAGGAAGAATGACCGATTTCTTATAATAAAATATTTATTCATAATGTATAATTATTATTATTATTTTTGTATTTTAATGTTTAATTTTACTTTGACATCTTTATTTGAACATTATAATTTTTAATTTAATTTTATGTTAGTTTTGTAAAATAATGTTCTGTTAAATATAAAATTATGATTAGTTAGTGTAGCTACCTAATTGGCAATCGCCGTTCTAATTAATAAGTAAATAAATTGTAAGGCCTGAAAAATTGTAAATTGAGATATCAGGAACCCTGAGGTCTATTGAAATGACTATGTTTTGATTGTAACTTCGTAACTAATTATGTAATTATACCTATGGTTCCGTAAACCAGTTTCTTCATATGGTGTGTAGTTTTCTTGTAAATGATCAATAACTTGATTTTTAGGGTTCCGTACCTCAAAAGGAAAAAAGGAACCCTTATAGGACGGTCTTATAGCACAAGTAAAGGAAAAAATCCTAAAACCGTTGTAATTTATTCACAAAAAAAACTTGATTCTTGCTTTGACCAAAACCTATAGGGTAATTGTACCCAGAATCATAAAATTTGGTAAGAAGCAAGGTTGTATAGCACAAATATTATAAGTTATAATAATTTGTAGTTTATTGACAAAAAGTTGCAATTTTTGATTCTCTCCCTCGACCAATATATACAGGTTACCGACTTCATGTTGACCTAGAATCATGATATTTGGCAAGAAACAAGGTCTTACAACAGTTACAACTAAACGGAACCCTTAGTGCGAGAGTCCGACTAGCACTTAACGTTTTATTGTCCTTACGCTGTTACAAAAACTTATGCTCTGTCCTGCTCCAATGAACGTGAAATTCTATGTCTATCCTTTTCAGTAAATGGCGCGCATTAGGTACCTACCCTCTTATAATCTCTCTCATATAAATTAATTCAATCTTAAATTATTGCTCTTTTATTTAAATTATTTCAAATGTATTATGTACAATGTAATGTAAACGAATTTACATGCCTTATGTTGTATGTGAATAATTGTTTGAATTTTTATAACTTTATTATTGTACTGGTTTATGCCCGCGGCTTCGCACGCGTTGTTTCTATGAAAACGTTTAAAGGTAATTTCTATCCCATGGGAACTGATTTATAGGATAAATAGTAGCCTATGTTTGATTCCAGGATTAGAATTTCTTGTTTGCAAAATTTCAGCCCGATCCGTTCATTAGTTTAGGCGTGAAGTGGTAACAAACATCCATCCATAGTGTGATTGAAAATTGAAAATCGTTTATTTGTATAAAAATATTTTACATTACGTGCTAAACAGTTGATAGGACATCCTTTTAAGTATATAAATATACTTGTGCCAGGATGTCCTGCTCTTCCATGATTTTTTTTTAAATTTAGTTTATTTGTTGTAACAAATAAACTAAATTCAATTATTATTAATATTAATGATTAAGCATGCAAATAACATTATAAACCAAATAAATTATGAATAATCATTCAATAACAAATAATCTTAGTTAAAAATTATAATTTTGAAATTAGACCATTAATAATTATTTTAATATGAGTGATGAGTTTTGTGACTTGTGATGACAGTTATGAATAAAGAATCTGAAACTTAAACCTCGCCTATTCCAGCTGCCCATTGCTTCTGGGACGACCTGCAGAGGCAGCTACCGGCTTCAGACTTCGCGGTCGCAGTCGGCAAGCTGTACCGACCTTGGGATGAAAAGATGGACGAGCCGCAAAAGTCTGATGTGAGCTAATTCTACCTAATATGGTGATGTTTCCTCCTCACCTCCTCAACAGGTCCACTGCTGGACGCAGGCCTCCTCCTGATAAGCGCCTCATTAGCTTTTGGGGTATAGTTTCACCGAAACCGCTGTACCAAACCAAAAACTCTTTATTTCCTTAAATACAATAAATGTAGGTACACTAAGAAAAGGTCAAATCATAAAACTAAACACTGACACGGAAATAAAGTGATATTTTTGATTTCTGTCGCTTCGGTATGTAGACTAAAGTAAAGAAGCGACGAAGAAACCTTTAGCCTGTTGGTTGTTATTTTTCGATCTGGAGCAAAACTCGTCCTAAGCTTTACCGCGCCTGAGGTATGCGCGCGGCGAGACGCGGGGGAAGTATCGGCCGCTCCGATCCATCAGTCTGTCATACAACACAACAGACCATCAGCCAGACAATATCGATCTCATGTGTTCTCTTGCTCTTTTTTCCTCGGCCCCCACCTCACCGCACTTTCTTAAGGAGCGGTACAGCGGTTTCGGCCAAACTATAGTACCTACTAGGGTTTGGGAATTCCCGACAATTTCAAAGTCTTGGGACACGAGACAGCCTACAATCAAATTCCCGGGACTTCGAGACTTTTAAGATTTTTTTTTTGTTTTTTTAGGAGGGGTAGTAAGCCTTTTCTGAAGAATTTTTGGTGAAACCTTAAGAAATGCATTTTCTTTTCTGTGTAACATTTTTTAATTAGAAAATTAGTTAAAATTATAATCCAAACGTCACAGAACAACCAATATGGCGGTATGATGGCGGCCCGGCAAACGCATTTATTGTGTTGTGTACTCAGTAATTACCATGTAGACCAAGTAATTATTCATTAAACTAACAGATGGCCCTAGGCTCCTTCAATTATTAATTAAAAATGATTACATAACAATTTCGACAATCTTGTCTCGTCTCGAGTCTCGACACGAAAGTCCCGGGACACGAGACAACTAAAATTACGAAAAGTTTCGGGACTCAATCCCTACCCACCCATAGTCCCCACATCTAAACATCCAAATTTTCGCATTTATTATTGTGATTTTATTCACTATTTGCAGGTAAAAGAAATACACATACCACCCCGGTTCCAAGGCGCATCTTCGAACTTCCAAGATGACATTGCCGTGGTTATACCAGTAGACGCCTTCGAGTACAAGATCCACGTGCGGCCTGTATGTCTCAGCTTTAACTCGCGTTTCGACAGTCTTCAGTTGCAGACCTTTAACAAGGGCAAGGTAAATAGAAAGAAAGAAAGAAAGAAAGAAAGAAAATCAATTTATTTGCTCACACAAAAATAACAATAATAACTAAAAACAAGATCCGTCAAGTGCGAGTGTAACTCGCGCGCCGAGGGTTTTGAACGTTTGTCTACACATATGTACCAAAAGTACCGGTTAGAGACTTCGCAATTTAACGAATACCTAAGATCTCTCTGCATGCTTCGGTTAAATGGGTGGTTTGGTTAAGGTGGGTAATGGTAAATTTTTCGACTTTTTTCAAAATATTTCAAAAAGTATGAAAGTTACAGAAATTTGAAAAACTGGTTTGAAATGTCCAAACCGATACCTTTCATTTGATACCCCACTCGGTGGGGTAGCCCCCCTTTTTAAAAATTATTCCTTTTTGACCATTTTTCAAAAAGTGTTCTTTTTACAGACTTCTCTATATTTTTCCTGTAAAATATAAATTCATATCTACAAACGCTTCATACATTTTAAACGGATCGCTCTGCAAACTTCGGAGATAGGGGGGGGGGAATGGGTATTTTTTTGACTATTTTCAAAATATTTCAAAAAGTATGAAACCTACAGAAATTTAAAAAACTGTTTTGAAACGTACAAACGGATACCTTTCATTTGATACCCCACTCGGTGAGGTAGCCCCCCCTTTTGAAAATTATTCCCCCCCATTTTGATCATTTTTCAAAAAGTGTTCTTTTTTCAAACTTCTCTATATTTTTCCTGTAAAATATAGATCCATGTCTATAAACGCTCCATACATTTTACATGGATCGCTCTGCAGTCTTCGGAGATAGGGGGGGGGGGGAATGGGTATTTTTTCGACTTTTTTCGAAATATTTTAAAAACTATGAAACCTACAAAAATTTCAAAAACTATTTTGAATTGTACAAAATGATACCTTTCATTTGATACCTCATATGACTCTGTAGGTATCTTTTAAAATTTCGGCATCACAATTTGTATGGAAAATATTCATTTTCATTTTTCATTTATTTTCACTTATTTTTCTATAAATCTGTATAGGCGCACGAAATGTATTATTATTTTAAATTTCAAGTTGATAGCTGCAGTAGTTTTTGAGTTATTAAGGAGGGAAAAAAGGACAGACAAAGCGAGACCATAAGGGTTTTGAAACCGATCTTCGATCATCAAAACCCTAAAAACCATTAAAATATAAAACAAAGAGTATTATTGACATTTGACATTAACATGCTTAAATTTAATCTTGTTAGAGTTTGTTATTTTAAATTAATTTTGCAATGATAATTTATTGAATGTATTCTGGAGTTTATGTGACATGAATAATTGAAATCTGTTTTATGGTAAGTAACATAGTATATAGGTAGTTGTACTAACATTTATGGTGAATAACCGAAATAAATAAATTGAATTGAATTGAATTATTCCGGTGTGAACCAAAAAGGCCCTGCCTCAGCTTCATGTTGCTCAACATAAATTTGAGCAACGCTGGTTTTCTGGCAAGACCTTTGGTGCGTGCGTGTCCACACGGCTCACAGATCAAACAGAGAAAAGAAAATATGACAATTATAAATGTTTTTTTTTTCGAAACAAAGACTAAAATTCTGATCGCAAATGGCCATGACAGCGGACTTTTGGCGCCTCGCCCGGTTAAGTTATGTTGAGGCAACACGCACAAGAGCCACCACTTAGGTGCGAGCCTCGGCTTGGGCTGTTGCCAGATGCTACGAGAGGGAAGGGAGGTTTCACCTAAGGGCAGAAGTGGAGCATTCTTTCGACCCCGCATCCGGCGCGGTCGGTTTTTGGTCGGTTGTGTGGTGTGCGGAAGCGAATCGGTTGTCGTCATCTCCGGGTTAGCTGCGGTGATTGGGTCAACGGGGTCACGGAGAACGTGTCTCGGTCTACGGAGGAGCGAACTCGTTGGAGGATCGTTGATGGGATTATTGGGTATTGTGGAGATCAAGGGATTGTAATGATTCGAGACAGTTATACCGGCTGGTTTTTTGAGAAGGGCGGTGTTGGCCAAGTCCGAAACCACGATAACTGCATAAGTAGGTACTTACCTATTTAGTTTTATTAAAACCTTTTTTCTTTTGACGGAAATCGACATGAACGATTTTTCAAAAAAGGCCACTGTATTATTTAACCAATGAATTTTGTTGCTGATAAGGATCAATCTTTGCAAAGAAATGTATTTCTAAAATTAAAAGGAAAAAGAAATTTTTAAAATTTATCCCGATTTCCTAGATCCTTGATTTATGATTATTGGTCAGACAGGGAAGTTACATTTTACGAGTTTTTTTCTTTTAAGTATGTTTTTTACTATTATACAATTTTCAAGTTCAACACAGCCTAACCTGTTTGGCTCGAAGATGCTCAGTGTCGAATTCTTTTTTTTTGTGCATTTGTGATCTATCGAGTTTTATATCATTTTAAACAAATTAAGAACACGTTGAAACACTTTACCAGTTTTAATAAAGAGGGTTATTTTGACAAAACGCACTCAAATTTTAAACGTACCTACATTTTAAACTAGCTTCTCTTTAGGCTTCTCTTTGGTTTCATTATGTCACGGGATTAAAACGGCTAACGACTGTTAATAAAATACGGACGCACGCACAGTATGAGTAGGTTAAAATAGTTTTTGCCAATGAAACTAACTGCTTTTATTAACATTTTGTTATTAATAGCTACATTTCCCTACAGGTGGCAGGCTGGGGTCTCACAGCTGCTGACGGCAAGCCCTCCCCCGTGCTGCAAGTATTGGAGCTGCCTTACGTAGAACCAGGCACGTGTATAGAAAACTCGCCGCAGACATTCGTAGCACATATCACGAGTGACAAGATCTGCGCAGGGGATAAAAATAGTAAGTCTTATATATACAGGGTAATTCCCTGACACTTCGTAAACTGCAGGTTCTGCCCATCCACACGAACGTGATTAATTTTAATAAATAAAAACTATAAAAAAATTGCCGCACGTATCAGATTTCAATTTTGAATATACGATTTTTTTTATTTCTTCTAAACTTGGTTAGTTTATGGTCTTGACGTCAGCTTGAAACTGTCAGTCAACTTTTGAGACATTGACATGACTCAAAAGTTGACTCTCCGTACCCAGACTTCATACGGAACCCAATAGTACCTACGCGATTCCGACTTGCACTTGACGTTTTAATTTAAATGTATTCTAATTTTTTTATTTTTTTACCCTTACAGCAACCACCGCTCTTTGCCGAGGCGACAGCGGCGGCGGCCTGGCCTTCGTCGCGACAGATCGCGACACTCCACGTTACTACCTTCGGGGCATTGTCTCCACGGCCCCTAGCGACGAACATGACTGCAACACCAATACATACACTAGCTTTACACATGTCCAGAAACATGAGGATTTTATCAAGCAGTTCATTACTGAAGCTTAATCCTCGTGAGGTTCAGATAAAGAGATAAATATTTTAATTATAATTAGCTGTGCCCGTAGCTTCGCCCGCGTAGAATTTTAATTTTTACGCGGAACTTAGCTGCAACTTTATTTTTGTTTCTTAGCCCCCAGCAAGAAGAGGAGTGTATAAAATATTACAATTTTTTTGTGTCATCTGTGGAATCGTAACATTAAAAAAAATTATCAAAGAAAGTGTTAAAAATAATAAAAAAATGTTTTTAAGACATGTAGGTACTACACTTATAGGTACCGTTCTAATTATAGCTAAAAATAGTAGGTACCTACATACACCCTGTTGGGTAATGCAATTTACTATTATGTCATAGATTACGATTACTAATATTTTTCTATGTTGCGATGTCATTTTTGTGTACCTAACCCTCGACAGCAATAATTACTGTGCTTGACCTATTGTTTGATGGTTATTGTGCTATCCCGGACGGAGATTAATTCAACAAAACAAAGATATTAGAAATCGTGCCAGACGTTTTATATAATTTATTGTGATTTTATACATACAGGTATTGTTCTAAGGTGTAGGTAGTCTTAGTGGGTACAAAATGCATAAAAACCCTGTCAGGGCGCTACAATTATTTTGGGTTCGCTCATGTTAGATTGACAACTTTTATACTTCATATTTATGGAATTAGATAATTAAGGAATGTCATTTTTAAAATAAGTAGTAATTATAAAAGGCAAGAATAAATAATTAATTGACTTGAATTAGATCAGGTTTTCAATATATTAAAACGAACGCACAATACTCAATGTCAGATTTGGAATAGTCAAATTATATCAATTTAATCTGTGTCTAAGTAGGTAGGTAAATAAAAGTGTCACAAAAGATAGGCATGCTTATTATATCGCTACTATACTAATTGATAATGACAATGACATATCTACAACGTCAAATAAATGCAAATAAAATATGTTCCGATCTTGAGTTTTCAATGGTGTAACGAATACGACTTTGTTTTTTATAGATAATAGATATAAAATTTTACATCACCATTGTTAACATAAGAAAATAAAATAATAAAATTAATGAATATCATTCAGAACTTTAGAAATAATTGGCGTTCACTTAGTTTTAAGATTTCTTGTTACCCATCACGATCGCCTTATCAGCCCACTTAAGTCCACTGTTGATCTTGTTACACATGTAGTCACTAAATATTAATCACCTCCAAATAATATTTTTATTTTATTCTAGAATTTTTATACTTTTTTATCAAGATTGTTTATTATATAACTTATTATGAAACTCATTTTCAGCATTAATATTATTTTTGCCATATTAAATGAGATAAGCATGAGATACTAAACGCTTTCTATAATAATAAAATATAATAAACCATTTTTGTATCCCACTACCGATTGATGTCAAAACGGCTGATAAGTTTCTTACAAATTACAATTAGGTAGGTAGGTAGGTACGATACCTACTTAACCTATGACACTAAAGAGTAATCAATTGATAGATTAAATAATGCTTATATACCAACAAATTGTTTAATTTTATTAAACGCTTCATTTACCATAGGTACATATACATACATATACACATTTTAAAAATTGTTGGGTACCTATACTTACTAAAGCAAAATTCAAAAATTAAAATAGGTAAGTAGGTACATACCTACCAAAAACTTTGTTTGACAAATGTACCTACTAATGTCTCGCCAATAGGTATATTATATTTATATACTTACAAAGTACAAACTCTACCTATGTACCTGTACCTACACATCTGTAGAGTTATTTTCTCCGTGGAGGACTCCCTTGCGGAATGGGCAACCTTAGGCGATATTATTATAGGTACAGTATTACATAATTATTAATTTAATTATACTTGGTAGCCAAAAAAAATTTGCTTAATTTTTTAGGGTTTCGAGATCGAAGATCGGTTCCGGTCTCGCTTTGTCTGTCCTTTTTTCCCTCCTTAATAACTCAGCAAATATCGCAGCTATCAACTTGAAATTTAAAAAAAAAAACATTTCGTGCGCTTCTGTACGATTCATAAAAAAATATTTAAAAAAGGAAAAATGAAAATGAACATTTTTCATACAAATTGTGACGTCGAAATTTTAAAAGGGGTTACAGGAAAAATCGTGCTAGATCCGTTAAGAGCGTGGAGTAACCACCATTCCTGACTTATTTCACTATGAAACCCCCTACCCTAAACTTAACCCATTTCGAGATATTCGACTTTTAATTTTTTTATTGAAAAGTGCCGATTTTTAGGCTACTAAATTTATTTTTGTTTATTTTGTGTATCTTATTATTATTATTATTGCATTTTTACATGTGTAATAAGATGCTTTAGGACGTCAATGATTAAAATAGTGCATAAGTTAATTGAATAGACCGTAGTAGAAAAGTGAAAGTTAGGAAATAAAAAAAAAATTAGAAAGTTTATTTTTCTCTAAGGGATATCTAAAAAAATATTATGGCAATTCTTCGGCAAATGTTTTTAAAAATATCTACGTTTCATCAGCTATCTAACGAGGTATAACAATCTAGGGTTTGTATTACATTTCGTGGAAAAAAAGTAGTTGGGACGCTCCAGGTAGCAGTTCTAACGGTCCCGCGCCTATTGTCCTTCAAGTTCAGACACACCGTGAGAGCGAGACAAGTGACGATTTATGTAGGTATGAATGAAAGAAAAAATGTGTAGAGACCGGTTAGGGCTGGGAATACAACAGGGGGTATTGTTTTGGTTGTCAGTCTGCTTTTGTGCTTCGTACATAGTAGATGTGATATCGTTTTGCTCTTTTTCTCGACTTGGCTGTGATTCTGGACTATTTCTTCTGATTTGTGACTACTATACTTGTTAACCGGACTCTGATTTGTACCTGTGATACGGAAGTGTTGAAGATGACGTCCTACACACCTGAGGAATATGCTGATATGCTTATTTGTTACGGATACTGCGATTGTGTATCTGCGCAAGCTCGCAACGAATACGTAACTCGCTACCCCGGTCGTCGAGTGCCGGATGTGGCCGTTTTTGACAGAGTTTATCGAAGACTTCGAGAATCTGGCTCTGTTTTGAGACGTAATACAGACATGGGTAGACCACGAATTGACGACGAAGAACAGGACAATGAGATAGTGCAACGCTTTCGAGCGGATCCGACTACTTCCACTAATATTGTTGCCCGTGATCTGGGACTTTCGCAATGGAGAGTGTGGTTTACAGTGCATACTGCTGGCCTATACCCATACCATTACACGCCGGTACACGTTATTGAAGAAGGAGACCCCGCGAGAAGATTGGACTTTTGCAGATTTATGCTAAATGCTGACGTAGAAGACCCAGATTTTCTAAGAAATATCTTGTGGACGGATGAGTCCAAATTTGATAAAGATGGCATAACTAACTATCACAACGCCCATTACTGGGCCCCAAAAGCACTAAGGAATCCCAATAAGAAAAGAGTGAAGGGGTCCCAACGAAGATTCAGCGTGAATGTGTGGATGGGCATTATCTCCAATCATTTGATTGGACCTTACTTTCTACCGGATAATTTAAATGGGGAAAGCTACGAAAATTTCCTGAGAGCAGACTTGAGTGATTTGCTGGATGATCTGCCACTCAACCTGATCAGGGACATGTGGTTCCAACACGATGGCTGCCCTGCCCATTTCAGGAGAAGTGTCAGAGACTGGCTGGACACAAATTATCCAAACAAATGGATAGGACGAGGTGGGCCGTTGCCATGGCCAGCAAGAAGTCCGGACCTAACCCCCATGGATTTTCATGTGTGGGGGTGCATGAAAAGTCTTGTGTACAGCGAGCCGAATCCAGTTTCGTCTGTGGAAGACCTAAGAGAAAGGATTGTGGATGCAGCAAATAAAATGAGGACCACGTTGACCACTGGAGTAGTGAAGACTGGTCTCCGTAGAAGGATGCGACAATGTATCAGAAATAGAGGCGGCCATGTTGAACATGAACTGTAGAATAAGAAAAAGTTGTGTGAAAACCTTTAATAAATGACATTTCATGCTTACCTATTGTTTTACTTTTACTTTTTAGGGCTAAGTATAAATTTTCTTCTCCACTGTCGCCTATAAAACTAATTTTTTTTCAATGCAATTGAATAAAACCCTAGATTATTATACCTCGTTAGATAGCTGATGAAACGTAGATATTTTTAAAAACATCTGCCGAAGAATTGCCATAATATTTTTTTTAGATATCCCTTAGAGAAAAATAAACTTTCTAATTTTTTTTTTATTTCTTAACTTTCACTTGTCTACTACGGTCTATTCAATTAACTTATGCACTATTTTAATGATTGACGTCCTAAAGCATCTAATTACACATGTAAAAATGCAATAATAATAATAATAAGATACACAAAACAACCAAAAATAAATTTAATTGCCTAAAAATCGGCAATTTTCAATAAAAAAATTAAAAGTCGAATATCTCGAAAAGGGTTTAGTTTAGGGTAGGGTGTTTCATAGTGAAATATGTCAGGAATGATGGGTACTCCACGCCCTTAACGGATCTAGCACGACTTTTCCTGTAACCCTGTATAGTCATAAGGGGTATCAAATGAAAGGTATCATTTTGTACATTTAAAAATATTTTTTTAATTTTCTGAAGACCAAACACTTTTTGAAATATTTTGAATAAAGTCAATAAATTGACCTAATCTTCCGAAGTACCAGAGCATGCAGAGTATGCAGAGCGATTTATTTAAAATGTAGTTCGGTACCTACTAATTTAGTACCTTTGATTATGTTTAATTGACAAACGCCGAAAACCTCGGCGCGCGAGTTCACGAGTACACTCGCACTTGACGGATCTTGTTTAATCTATACGTCAATATCTAGCTTGATTTTCAGTTCGTGAATTCAGTTAGTGACAAAAATATTTCTTCCCGATTAAATAGATAGGTATCTATTACGTAGTAAAGTTTTGGGCGTTTATGTTGCGTTATCCTACCTACTATTAGGGAATTGTACCCATCACGCCGATTCCCCCCACGTCGATTCCCTTAGCGACGATTCTTGTGAAGGCGACCGCGTACTACCCATAGTGGCGAAAGTTTGTGCTGTTGTGCTTTTGTGAATATGTTGGCCGAAGACAAAGACAAAACTACTGAAAAGATTGAACTGAAATTTTGCACACATAGATTATACCTAGACCTTTAAATTTTAGGCAACTTTTTATTTAAAAAAAACGCGTGCGAAGCCGCGGGAGAAGCTGGTTAAGCCGATAACAATTATCAGTTAGATAGGTTCATAATTATTACGTAATGTAGGTATGCATGATAGTATGGTAGGTACCTACTTACCTCAACATCACACTCATTAAATGCGAAAGTTTGGATGTATGGATGTTTGTTACATCTCCGCGCGTAAATTACTGAACTAGGTCAAGCTGAAATTTTGCGACAGACAGACAGACAGACAGCTGGAGCGACTTTGTTATATACTATGTAAAGATAACATTAAAGACTACTTTATAGCCCGGAATAATAATTGCGAAGCCGCGGGCAGACGCTAGGTTCATAAACTTAATAATATGGTGTAATAAGTACTTAATAGTTATTCCCTGGTATGGTACCGATAAAATAAAATGTTATCGCTTTGAGCGATATCAATCACTTCTCGCGCTGTCTTACAGTCAAGTGGACGTGTCGAAGTCGAAATATATAAATAAAATCAATATGGTGCGTGTACCGGTCATTACTTTCAACAATGGGAAAACTATTCCTATCATTGGACTAGGCACATGGAAGGTGAGTGTTTTTTTTTTAATTTTTACATCACTACCACTGCATCAGTGGCATCACTTAAGAAACCTCTAAAATTATCAGTGTTTCTCTTCTAAATTATGCATGTATTACATTTAAACCTTCCTCTTGAATCACTCTATCAATTAAAAAACGCATCGAAAATTCGAAATCCGATGCGTAGTTTTAAATATCTAAGCATACATAGGGACAGACAGTAATTGGCCTAACTTGTACAACCTGTGATCCACATATCCAGGTATCATAAGTCCTCGTGCCTATATAAATTACATTGATTTAACCATAATATTATTAATTTATTACATACATGTTACGATTGGGTGTTTAGTTGAGTTGCCTTGTTATATATCCATGTTGTGGCTACCTGTAATTTAGAGTGCACTAGTTTTTAAGTTTTGTCGTATTAATTTTGTGATCTATTATGTTACTTCTAGTTGGTTGCCCTTAATAAATTAATAATTATGACAGACAGACCACGGGAAGCGACTTTGTTTTATATTAGGTAAAGATTTTTAGTCTCTTAGAATGTGATTCTTTCTGTGTCATTGAAAAGCCTCCTCGTGTTGCAGACGCTTCATGGTTGCATGAATGTACATAAGTAGCTACATCGCCACTTGGAAGCGTAGCCTATGAATTTTTCCAGGTCTAGCTAGGTATACCTAATCATTACAAAATTTCAGCCCAATCAGTTCAGTAGTAAGAAGTAACGAACATCCATCCAAACATGCGAATTTATAAATGTGATTTGATGTTATTCGACTTTTCAGTCGTCACTTATTTGTAGTGTTATGCCAATCAGGTGATAATATTAATAATAAATAGGCATTTATTAATAACAGAATACTTTAAGCTAGTTACATTACAAAAGTAATATAAAATATATAAATTCGCCGTTCAGGAAATATTAAAATCTATAGGTTCCAGCTATTTTTGTTGCCGACTGTACCTACAGAGAATTACGTTGGTATGAGATTTTTTTTTTATTTTATAAACGTACATCTATTCTAACAACTTAAAATTGCACGTGAAAATGGCTAACCACTACAAGGGCATGCGTGGCTTGACTACCCCCTTAATAGTTAGCCACTTTTACAAGGTCGTCATTTGACCCAACGCGAAAATCAAATTGATGTCCTCGGGTAACAAATGACGTTAGTTCGCAAATGTCAATGTCAAACATTCATTTTTGTTTACGAACGGGCTTGCTTGCACACGGCAATTTTCAATTTCTTTCGTATTTTCGCAGTAAAACTGTTAAAATATCGTACGAAAACTTTCTGCAATGGCTTCTAAAGTGCCGAAAGTAAAGTTGGCTGATGGCAACGAGTGCCCCATCCTCGGTATCGGAACTTGGAAGGTAGGAAATAATAAATTATTCATATCCGGCCTTGCCTCAATCGATCTTCAAAATTTTTTCCCCACATTCATTTTACTTCGAACTTTTGTATTGATCGAATCCATAACTGAGGAATAGGAACTTTATGGCTTTGAAGAGAAGTTTGAAGTTGATAATATGCTTGTCAAGGTCTTGGGAACCGGCAGCTGATAACCTCATAAAATATTCATCAAGTGGTAGCCGGGGTAGGCATGAAAGTTCAACAATCAAATATTGATTTTGATATTAGTTTGACCATGGAATAACTACGCCGTGTGGGACTGTTTGTTGGCGCGAGAGCCCTAACGACTACCTACGTCATAGGTACCTACAACAATTTGTTGTATGTCCTTAAATAGTTAAGTGTTAAAAATGCTATCTAGATTGTAACTTAATGTATTCAAAATCAAAAACTCTATATTTACGAAAACGGCAGAAGCCTTTATTCACACAGAAAATTACAATAAAATAATAGAAATAAATTAGAACTAGTATTACAACACAATTGAAACAATTGAGCTAACTGCAGATTGATGCAAACAATCTATAGGTAGCTCAACTGATTCTTATCAATACCAGTCGGAAGCGTCCCCAAGAAGTGCCAGATGCGCTGTGCCAGATGCTAACCAGCTCGTGGCTAATGCGTCGCTTTGACCAGACGCACAGATAATTTTTTCAAAACATGAAGAGCCGCCCACCCTCATGGGTGTCTTCGGAAGATGGGAAGGCGCAAGTGTGTCGACACATGTAGCGTCCCAGACAATGGGCCTCCCCAACTCCCATAGGACTAGTGTCGTACCATTTATTTCCATAAATACCTATATAATTTATCTAGCACCCATAACACAAGCTCTGCTTAGCTTCTGGCTAGATGATACTGTGTGAATTTTTCAGCATTATTATTATTAATACAGTGCTTCTTAGATAATAAAACATCTTGTAAAGATAACACCCACTCCTAGTATCATATTGATAAAACAAACAGAGATGTCATTCAAATGGTTATCAAATGGATCAAATGCATTATTGTATATAGATAAAGCATTGACAGGTTAACTCAACAGCGGCACTAGCTCACTAGCAGTTATTATATAACTTTTATTTTTAATACCCCCTTTTATACACTTTTATGAAAATCCATATGAATATTACAAACTAGCAGCGCCTCGCGGTTTCACCCGCGTAATTCCCGTTCCCGTAGGAATTCCGGGATAAAATATAGCCTATGTGCTATTCCAGACTATAATCTATCTCTGTGCCAAATTTCATCCAGATCTGTTCAGTAGTTTTTACGTGAATGAGTAACAAACATCCATCCATCTATCCATCCATCCATACTTACAAACTTTCGCGTTTATAATATTAGTATGGATATAGGCTACTTAAAAAGCACGTGCAAAGCTGCAGGGAGCAGCTAGTGACTTCTGAATTTCACACAATGTGTTATTTTGAGCTGAAATAAAATTATTGTAATCAAAAACAGAAACTGTAGATTGTTTGCTACAGTCTGCAGTTAGCTCAATTGTTCAATTGTAAATACTAGTTCTAATTTATTTATTTTATTTTATTGTAATTTTCTTTGTGAATAAAGGCTTCTGCCTTTTTAAAAAAAAAACTAAAACATAAATGCTAAAACTAGCCAAGTTCGTTCAGATACTATTCAATGATATCATATAGACCAGTCCCAGTTTCATACCAGTTCCTAATTTTAGTCTGTTATGTTTTTTCATTTTTTAATTTGAGTCTTGGCAAGTCCAACATTAAAACAAATGCGGTGGGTATTAACATTTATGACTAATTGATACAAATTTGAATGCTTTTTGCATTGTGACCAATGGGAAAACTTTTTTGCAGTGATGGATTGTTGCCTAAATAAAACAAATCTACTTCAACAGGACTTAAACCTGATTCCATCCCTATTTTTTTTTTAGAAATTACCCTGAGGGGTTGCACTAAAATAAGTAAAAAACTGTACATTTATTACATCAGCTTGACAGACATTTTGAAAGAAATAATTATTTCTGATGTTCCTTTAAAAATCTAAAAGCAGTAGGTAATACTTAGATAAAACTGTTTGAGCAGATAATATTTGACACCAGTGCGTTTTTGATAAGACTTTTGGTATCTGTTGTTGATAAAACTTGATGGATAAATGTATAAATACTACGTACCTACTAGTATAGTGCCTAATTTTTGAGTGGAGACTGACTCGGCAAACTTAGTGTAGGATACCCTGTAGCCAGGTGGGACGACGGCCTGCGAAAGACTGCAGGTAGATGCTGGACGCGGCAAGCTGAAGACTACGCTATGGTTCTCATTAGGGGTGGCCTATGTCCAGCTGTGGACTATTATTGGTTAATGATGATGATGACTGCAGTTATGCTATACAAAGCATCTACGCGTATCTATACTCGGTTCTAGAATTCTATTTTATTTGTAAACAAAGACATATAAGTATGTATGAACACTCGAACAAAAACTAAAACAATAAAAGAAAACAACAAGGTAACCACTATCAACAAAAAAAACGTCAAGTGCGAGTGTAACTCGCGCGCTGAGGGTTTCGAACGTTTGTCGATTATACATCCATGTTTTATAGATCCCGGTTAGAGACATCGCTATTTGATGAATAGGTACCTACCTAAAAGTAGTAGGTACTTACCAAACTACATTTTAGATGGATCGCTCTGCATAGTTACTTTGGATATAAAGTCAATTTGACTTTATTCAAAATATTTCAAAAAGTGTTTACTCTACAGAAAACTCCAAGAACGCATAACCGACTTACTAAGATGGCCCACAGACCACACAATAATATTGCGTAATAATTTTATTGTGCAGAAAAAATTAATAACCCATTGAATCCATACATTCGATAGTATTTAGTCATTAAAATTGACAAGCCATTCGCGTCAGTATTTCCGTGCACATTATTAAATATTGCGCAATACTACCCATACATGATGTAATGAAATGAAATGAAATTATAAATTCACTAGCGACCCGCCCCGGCTTCGCACGGGTGCAATACTGGTACTAAATATACTACAGCATCGGGCCCCCGGCTGGTAACGCGCTCCGCAACTGCTATGTCCCTGGATTTTAAATCTTTAATATCTTCGAAAGTATTCATTTAAATTACAGGCTGTAAAGTACCATATTGATCTAGATAAAAAAAAACTAAAATAAAATAAAAAATCTCCATAAAATTTCCTACAAAGTGGCATTTGAATATTCTGAAGTTGTTTGTTGATGCCGAAATGAGGTTCATGTAAAGTAGGAGGAAAAGTAAAATTGTGGTAAAGGATTGTAAAATGAGGTTTATTTTAAAAATTAAACAATTTTCATGTCCTGTTTGACTTTTATTTTAAAGTTACCAAGCCTATAGTTACAAATGAAACAAAAATTAACACATTACCAAAAATTTTTTTTACACAATCAGTTCTTACAAACATCACAAAAACTCCTACGCTCACGCGCGCACAAAAAACCAGTGGAGTTTCAAGTGGATTCGATGACGCATGCCGGATGCAAGTGACTTGATTTAAGTGTTTACTTTAAGTTTTGGTCATGGATTAGTCTTATTGTAAACATCTGTTGTATAGCTTTGTTCGTTTCTGAGTACAGAGCTAATAAAACAACCCATTCGAGACCGGCCCTCAAAACAGAGCTTCACTGTTTTTCTTCTACAACGAAAAGTATTTAGTTTTTCGACTGTATCTTTCTGTTTACAAATAGTACGTAAAATTTACTATAGAATACATGAAAAAAATTAAGTATTTGCCATGAAAGAATATTTAACACCATTCTAAGTAGTAGCAAGAAGTGTTTTAAAAATCTGTCACTGAAAAAAAATGGATACTGCGTGCTTTTCTGCAGAAACCTATGTGGTACATGATTTTGCGGTTTCTGACTTGCGATTACGAAACGTGTGCTTTTAATCGCAGTGCGTGCTCGGCCGTAGGCTTCTCGATCTTAGATTTCCTTTCATTCGTTCTTTCATCCATGTGTCATCAAACTAAATTAGACTCAAATATAACTAGATGTCGCTACTTGGGGTATTGGAAGTCGGTTTATAGTTGCTTAAAACACGCCAAATTATTGATTTCGTTTACGTTATTTTGTTTGTGTGTTGTGTTAAGTTTAATAAATAATTTTCTTTCTTTCTCTCTTGCAGTCCAAGCCCGGCGAAGTGACGCAAGCAGTAAAGGACGCCATTGACATCGGCTACCGCCACATCGACTGCGCATACGTCTACGGGAACGAGAAGGAAGTGGGGGAAGCCATCGGAGCCAAGATCAAGGAGGGGGTGGTCAAACGGTGAGATTATACTCAAGATAGATTCAATACTCCGGGTACTAGCCGGGTACAAACTCAAGATAGATTCAATACACTGGATACTAACCGGTTACAGGATTATACAGATCAGGGATGTTACGGAGCTCCGACTCCGATTCTGATATGTCGGAACTTTCGATTGATCACCTTCGGTTCCGACTTCGGTTCCGAAACTTTCAATCGGAGGTAGTTCTAATGCTAAATCGATGGAAATAGACAGACTGATTTCTGAAGTGATAGATCTTTACAAGTTCTCCCCTTTAATTTCGTTTAAGGTATTAGATTTCGGTAACTTATACAGCTAATTGTGTCGAATTATCAGTTAAAGGGAAGGCAGTTTTTACAAAATATATTTCTGGCGATTTATATGCAACATGAGCAGATGAAGTAAATGATCTACTGAAATAATTTGAGAAAATCTTGCAATTCTGAAAATCCTGCGCCTACTGCTGCAGCTACTGCAGGAATCTATCTACCACCACTTTCGACTCCGCCTCCGATTCCGGTTCCGATTCCGTATCCGATCAAATTAAAACTCGGACTTCGGTTCCTATAAACCACCTCCGTAACATCCCTGATACAGATCTTATGAAGCTGTGTGGATTGTCGAGCATTATTTATTTTTTATTATTAATCCTCTCTCCCATTCCAGTGAGGATCTCTTCATCACCTCGAAGCTCTGGAACACGTTCCACCAGCCCGCGCTGGTGCGTGGAGCGCTGCAAGAGTCGCTGAAGAATCTAGGGCTGCAGTATTTGGACCTGTACCTTATACACTGGCCACAGGCGTACAAGGTCAGTACCTAGGTATACCTACTCCAGATACCTACTAACCCGATACAAACTCAGAATAGATTCAATACTCCGGATACTATACCGGATACAAACTCAAAATAGATTCAATACTCCGTATAATAACCGGATACAAACTCAAAATAGATTCAATACTCCGAATACTAACCGGATACAAACTCAATATAGACTCAATACTCCGGATACTAACCGGATACAAACTAAAGATAGGTTCAATACTCCGGATACTAACCGGATACAAACTCAAGATAGATTCAATACTTCGGATACTAACCGGATACAAACTCAATATAGATTCAAGATTGTTTTTGGCGTTCATGTTGTACATAGTAGGTCTCAAAAGCGGCCACATTTTGATAGGCAACCTAGTAGATATTAGTGATTCCAAAATCGGGTCCTTTTCGAGGAACCGGGAATCCCGGGAAGTTTCAAAGTCGGAACCGGGAATTCCCGGGAAATTTCGAAAAAATATTTTTACTGCTATACCACTACCGAAATAAGATAATTTAATATACTTCACGTCCTTTTTAGGCATTTCGCTGATATAAGGTACCTAATATATATATTCTCCTTCACACAAATATGCGTAAAAATGTGATTCTTAGCTCTCTCGATGGGTGCACTATTTCTGCAACCGGATCTTAGACCACAATGACATACCACCGACGCACGCAATTGTCGATTTCGTAGAATTGTAATAGAGCCCCAGTTTCCAATTCTTGGACGCCATTCAGTAAGCGCCTTGCACCACCTGTCGTATTGTCTCCGTGCAAGGTGTCCTGCTCAGCTCCATTTTAGTTTCATGATGCGATTTCCCACGTCTTTCTTTGTTCGACACCTTTGGCGAACCTGGATAACATTGGCATAGACCCTGTGTGGAGTGGCAAAAAAGTTTTGAGGCCTTTTATAGCAACAAGCTGAGTCAGGACCTGTTAGAGCTACACACACGCGCTCGTCGGCTTGCTGAGTGGGCTACTTAGTACCAACCCAGTGCTTAGGTAGGTCCTTGTGTTAATTTATGTACATCAACAACAACAAATTATTTTTTAGGTACACACTTGTTACTCAGTAGATAGATAGATAGAAAATACTTTTATTGCACACTTAAAACTAAGAATCAATTAAAAAAGAAATAATTATAACCTAAGTTACAATTGGCGGTCTTATCGCTCAAGAGCAATCTCTGCCAGACAACCTGGAATGGATAGGATCGTCGGATATGTACATGGGGTCAGATCTGTGTGCATCTGTTATGGTACTACTTTAAAAAAAAATATTACTAGTTAGTAAGAACTTTGGTTCCTACTCAAAAATAAATAATAACATAGGTACTTCAATAAAATTACAAAAAAACATATATACCTTTTCCTATAAATTTATAAATGTATATATAAATACTATAATTATACTATATTTAAATAATATATATACATATTACATACTTACATAATATACTATGGAAACAAGGGCTTATTTAATAAGTTATATTAAGTTTTTTATTTTAAAATTAGTGTAGTCTTTAATAAACATATTTCTTTCTTTCTATGGAGGCCTATACTCCAAACTTTTGTACCACTCCCTGGGTATAATACCCAGCAGTGGGTGAAGTCTGGTTGCAGATGATGATGATGAATGAAGTTGACGTTATATTTGATCATCCTAATTTAAGACTTATCACCACAGGAAGGCGGCTCACTGTTCCCTGAAGACGCTTCCGGTAAAATCCAATTCTCGGATGCTGACTATGTCGATACATGGAAGGCGTTAGAACCGCTCCAGGCTGAAGGACTGGTTCGCAGGTGAGGGTCACCACGGTCCAAGAAAATAAGATCTAACACTCCGAGAGTGATACAAATTGACGCGTGACATATTTTATTAAGTTTACATTGATTAAGATCTTGTCTAACGTGATCACGCACATGTGACATATTTTATTAAGTTTACATTGATTAAGATCTTGTCTAACGTGATCACGCACATGTGACATATTTTATTAAGTTTACATTGATTAAGATCTTGTCTAACGTGATCACGCACATGTGACATATTTTATTAAGTTTACATTGATTAAGATCTTGTCTAACGTGATCACGCACATGTGACATATTTTATTAAGTTTACATTGATTAAGATCTTGTCTAAGTTAACATTGAATAACTTAAGTTTACATTTATTCGATCTGCAGAAATTTGTTCCGTTGGTCTGGGTGTTTTCTATGTATAATAAAAAAATATCTATCTATGTAGTGTATTGTATTAAGTATATCAGTTATCTAGTACCCATAACACAAGCTCTGCTTAGCTTGGGGCTAGATAATGCTGTGTGAATTGTCCAGCTTATTTATTTATTTTATTAAGATCTTGTCTAATGTGATTGATCACGCACATGAATCCATATGAGCCTGATAAGATCTTGTCTTCTGTGACTATGAGAACTTAGTTAAATCGTAATAGCTCCTTCTACCAAGTCATGAATTGTCCTGATAAAGTGTAGGTATTTAATTTAATTCAGTGATTAAATGTTTCAACAAAGTTGTTTGCTAACCCCGTGCAAATAAATGTTTAACGTGAATATTTATTTTGACTTAGAGCATTGATATGTCAATGATGTGCCTATTTTTTTGTTTTAAACAAATTCGATATGTTGCAGCTACCATGCATTCTTGTTTGTATTGAATGAGATATTTATCATTCCAACTATTTTGATGCCAACTTAGATAAAATGCGTCTTAGTTGGACTATATTTTTTTCAGTGTAGTTTTGGGAAAAAGTAGATCTATTCATTAGTCATACTCTAAAAGAAAATAAAATCATTTGTCTTACAACTGACTTATTTAATCCCTTTATTAATGTTTTAGAAAGTATAGTGTGCTCATTTTTGCCACCATGGTACCAGCAACTTCGTATCTCTGCTTAATAAATACAAAATAAAACTTTTACAGAGGTACTATAAAAAAGCTTATGTTAGGTATCACAAACTGTCAAATCGATTATTGAAAAGTCCTTCCTTTAACAGAATAAGAAAATATAATAGATGGTGGTGCTGATTTGGTCGGGGTAACGCCTTAAGTTAGGCTTCAAGTTAGGGAGGCCCCGCCACCCGAGGATGCCCGAACACTGCGGCAATAATCTACAAACTCTGACGAATCCGCTCTTTATTCATTAATTTGTTAAAAGCACCTTCCTACCTCACTTTTTATCTTTCTAGATATTTATGAGATAATTATGAGAACAATGTAATTGTGTAATAATGACTGAGTAGCTTCATACTTACCTTAGGTACCTTACATTACTTACTCATACGTAAGTACCTACATGCAAAGATGTATACTTCTTTTTAAAACCGAGGAATGTAACACTCGGGTCAAACCCCCACGGGTTTAAAGAGTGTTTAATCTAAGTACTATGTAATTGTTTTTGAAAATAAATAAATAAAATAAAAATACATTCTAAGTGTATGCCAAATTTCATCGTGATCTGTTCAGTAGTTTACGACATCCTAGGTACCCAACAAAAAATCATATTTCACAAACTTTCGGCTTTATAATATTAGTACGATAGGATTCGTTATCTAAATGCAGGCAATTAACGGCAAATAGATAAATAAATAAATAAATAATGCTGGACAATTCACACAACATTATCTAGCCCCAAGCTAAGCAGAGCTTGTGTTATGGGTACTAGATAACTGATATACTTAATACAATACACTACATAGATAGATATTTTTATTATACATAGAAAACACCCAGACCAACGGAACAAATTTCTGCAGATCGTACACAAATTTGTTCCGAGGCGGGAATCGAACCCGCAACCTCTTGCGTCGCAGGCGGACCTTCGCCCGCTGCGCCACGGAGGTCGTAGATGAGTCATTATACTCACGAATGAACTGAATTGATCAGTTGATGTGATATAAACTTTTTTATGGTTTTTGTTATTATAGTGTATAAGTCCTAACCTCAACCTCAACAGCCTGTATTGGTCCACTGCTGGACGCAGGCCTCCCCCTGACAAGTGCCTTATTGGCTTTTATCACAAGAGGGGTAATGCTTATAATCTCCACGCTGGGCATGCGGGTTGGGGATCGTAGTTCGGTGGTAGAATTGTTCTGCAGGAGGCGCTGCTGCCCGCCCCCGGTGGATATCCCTTAGTCGTCTCTCTAGACACCCGCGGGAACAGTTGGGACGAAGCACTCACACTCAGCATAATTTCTAAGAAATCAAATATAGGCAGAGCTAACGGCGCTAGAGTCAGTAGGAAGTGCCTAAGTTCTTCGTCTCCTACGTCACTTGACCTCGTGGTTGGTTAGCACATTCTCGTACTGACGGAAGGATGAAATGAAACGAAATGAAAATATATTTATTCTGATAGTACAGGTTTAGGAAAATATACAGGTAAGTTTATGCGTCTAACTAGAGCAACAAACACGACACACAAATTATTTTAAAAAAAAAGATATATGTATACATTGCTTATATAAAAACTAACACGCCTAAATAAGTAGGTAATATTGTTTTGGTCTGGCCGTGTGTGCTGATCAGTGCCGTAAGAAGGAGGATGCGGGTTCAAGTCCCGCCGAAGTCGATTTTTTTGGGTTATTATTAAATTTCTAATAACTTTTTGTTTATTTTCAGTCTTGGTATATCAAACTTCAACGCGAAACAAGTGACCAGGATCTTAGAAGTGGCTAAAGTTAAGCCTGTCGTCAACCAGGTAAGAATCACACTAATATTATAAATGCGAAAGTTTGGATGGATGGATGGATGTTTGTTAACTCTTCACGCCAAAACTACTGAACAGATCGAGCTGAAATTTTGCACGCAAGTAATTCTAATCCTGGAATCAAACATACGCTACTTTTTATCGCATAAATCAGTTCCCATGGGATAGAAATCACCTTCAAACGTTTCCATAGAAACAACGCGTTCGAAGCCGCGGGCATAAACTAGTATTTAATAAACAAGCACAAAATAAAAAAAATAAAAACCCCCCAAAAGATTCTCATAAAACTGTATCTGTGACACAAAAAAAAATTAAACGAAAATCGGTTCATCCGTTTGCGAGCTACGATACCACAGACAGATACACAGACAGACACGTTAAACTTATAACACCCCTCTCTTTTTGCGTCGGGGTTTAAAAAATATAATATTTCTTCACAAAGGTTCTCTTAAAGTAGACAATTTAGAGCCATTTGGTATACTATATAGATCGAACCTGTATTGTGAAGACTGGTGCCTGATGTAGGTTTAGCAAAACCTAAATAAATAAATAATGCTAGTCCATTCACACTGCATTATCTAGCCCCAAGCTAAGCAGAGCTTGTGTTATGGGTACTAGATAACTGATATACTTAATACAATACACTACCTACATAGATAGATATTTTTTATTATACATAGCTGTATTACAATTCACCAGGGCTTCACTCCACGGACTCGTAAAGTACCCGTGTTTTCAGTAGGTACCTGTCTTAGTCGACTTGACTTGTATTCGAGATAGGTAGAATTAAAATAATAAATGATTAACTTTTTTAATATAACTGATTATGAACTTATAGCTAGGTGTACAATAGAAGATGAGTAATAGGGAACTAATATAGGTAGGTACAAAATAGTAAAAAGATTAAAAAACTCAAAACTCTACGGTCTTTTGTGATAAGCATGTGTGTGTTGTGTGTGTGTGTGTGTGAGTGTATGTGTGTGTTGGTCAAATTTGGTCTATTAATTAGAGCTTATTATTAATCTTGATTATCATCAATAATAATCATAGTTGTTACAGCTCTGCAAAATAATCATGACATTGTTTTAAAAAGATATTTTTATAATACATAGAAAATACCCAGAATCCAATTTCTTTTCTTTCCAGATCGAAAGCCACCCCTACCTAAACCAACGTCGCCTGATCTCCTTCTGCGAAGCCCGGGGGATAAAGATCACTGCCTACTCCCCCCTGGGGTCCCCGGACAGGCCCTGGGCTCAACCAGGCGACCCCCAGCTCATGGATGACGCCAAGCTTAAAGCTATCGCTGATAGGCTGCAGAAAACTGTGGCTCAAGTACTAATCAGGTGAGTTGTAAACTAGGTTCTTCCCGCTGCTTCGCACGTTTTTTATCTAGCCCATCTCTGTCTCCGGGATATTGTTTACCTCCCTGCCAAATTTTATTAAGATACGTTCAGCCGTTTCGGCGTGAAAAGGTAACAGACTGGCAGAGTTACTTTCCAATTCGTTTAGCTCATATAAAGGAAAAATGCTAAAACCGTAAATTTTTAGTTTATTAACCAAAAAAGACTTGATTCTTGCTATTGATTAAAACCTATAGGGTACTTGCCGTTGACCTAGAATAACAACATTTAGAAAGAAGCAAGGTCTTATAGCACAAATGAAGAGAAAATACCAGAAACCGTAAATTTATATCTTATTCACAAAAAATAGTAATTTGTGATTCTCGCAATGGACCAAAACCTACAGGGTTACCCACTTCCCGTTGACCTAGAATCATGATATTTTGGCAAGACACAAGGTCTTACGGAACCCTTAGTTACCGAATCCGACTCGCACTTGCCGTTTTATTAATAGCCTATTTACTTGTTTCCAGATACCAAATCGACCGCGGACTTATCGTCATCCCCAAGTCCGTGACTAAATCTCGCATCGCGTCCAACTTCGACGTTTTCGACTTTAAGTTGTCGCAGGAAGACTTGGATTTGATTGACAGCTTCGATTGCAATGGCCGCCTGGTGCCTATGAACGCGTAAGTAGATAGATTTTGTTTCAATAAAAAAATATAGCGTAAATAAACGTGACCAGCAGGGGTATTTTAATTCATTCGATTCGATACCGAATCGAATCCGATGGATCTTTAAAACGCTATTTTGATTTCGCCTCGGGTTGATGATCGAAAATTCGAAGCGAATCTGTTGACTAATGGCCATGTCAATGAGGTGGAGTTCCTTATTTCGATCTTCAACCCGAGGCGAAATCAAAATAGCGTTTTATTAATCCGTCGGATTCGATTCGGAATCGAATCGAATGAATTCAAAAACCCCTGCTTGAGTCATGTGCAGGAACGCCCGTCTCGGCTGCGCACGGGTGGACGTTTATTTTTAAACATTTTCGGATAAACGTAGAGTAAATGTACCTATCTAATATTTCTGTGTCAGGACATTTTATACTTTTATCCGACTGCCTCGTTGGTCTAGCGGTCGCGTGTTCAACCGCTGATAATAAAGTACCGGGTTCAAATCCCGGGTCGCGCCAAGATATGTGTTATTGGGTCTTTCCTAGCAAGAAATATTCACAGTAGCAGCCCGGAGTCAGGAAGTTGGCGATCTTAGACGGCTTAATAATAATAATAATAATAAATCATTTATTTCAGGCAACATTAGTCTAGTACAGGATGTAAAATACTTAAAAACTACGGCCCATATAAAATATATACCTTAGTCTAACATACATAAAATAAACCTATTTACTAGCACGTAGTGTCGGCGACGTGTGACACGCGATATGTGCTGCGACCGGTAATCGTCCGCGAAAACGCCGGAACAGCACATTCTTCGGCCAGAATTCTTCCTTAGTGAAGGTCGAAATATTTTCAGTTGGAATACGTTAAGAATGCTTAAGTAATGCTTAAGGAATGCTTAAGCCGTTGTTCGTGCGCTTGACCTCTCCCCGGTCGTGTCGGTCTGCTGTCCTGTCGGATTATGAGCGTGAGGGTATAGAGAGTGCCCCTGTGTTTGCGCACACACTTGTGCACTATAATAATGTCCTGCGACCACTAAGGAATATCCACCGGATATTCTAAGGAATATCCGGTGGATATTCCTTAGTGGCCTCCAGAGTAGACACCGAGGGAAGAGGTGGGGTGCTGCAATAATTATTATTTTTTTCTTTTTTGCAGATCCCTCGGCCACAAGGATCATCCTTTTGAAAATGATGAATATTAAAAAATAATTACTGCCTTAGTGAGTGTCTAACACAACTGTTATATTTATAGATAACTCAAAGATAAGTGAAACTGTTTAAGTTTGAAATAAATGTTATTTATATAAACTGGTTATGGTTTTAATCACACTTATATTATAAATGCGAAAGTTTGGATGGATGGATGTCTGTTACCTTTTCACGCCAAAACTACTAAACGGATCTTGCTCAAATTTTGCATACAGGTAATTCTAATACTGGAATCGAACATAGTAATAATAATATATATGTATAATAATAATGATGCTGGACAATTCACACAGCGTTATCTAGCCCCAAGCTAAGCAGAGCTTGTGTTATGGGTACTAGATATCTGATATACTTATTACAATACACTACATAGATAGATATTTTTTATTATACATAGAAAACATCCAGAACATAGTCTAAAATCGACATAAAAAATCAGTAGGTACATCACGAACAAGTAACCTCAATAAAAGATGTCGCAGTCTCGACGACGCTAATGCAGTTGATGACTGGCTATGCATTCTCCACAAAGACTGACCAAGTGTTACCAGCTTTTATTGCTTAAATTCGCAGCATGTCCAAAGTCCTGCAGTAGAACTCGACCTGCCAGTATTCATTGTGTATCTACGGTGATATAAAGTGAATTTGGCTACATAGACACAACTTCGAAAACTCGCGCTCTCAAATATGCGACCACGGTCACACAATAAGCCGACGGGATTCCAACCTTAACGTCAGTATTTATGTAGAAGCGCATTACAACTCGCAAAAATTTACATTCATGGCTTGTTTACATTGATCTATCAAACTTGAAAAAATACATTTTAGATTTTCGACTCCCACGTCACTTGACCTCGTGGTGTAGTTGGTTAGCACATTCCGGTACTGACGGAAGGATGTGGGTTCAAGTCCCGTCGAAGACGAAAATTTTTGAGAAATTATTTGATTTCTTAGTAACTAACCTAACCTAACGACGGCTCGAGAAAAAGTGGACGAGAGATAGCGAGTGCGCAGCTTTTATAGAAATGCTACCGTCATTCAAAATAATGTTTCGCTCTAATTATATAATATTTATTGCTATATACAAATGCTACAAAAGTACAATAATAGAGCGATACATTTTTGAAAACACCAATATTGTTACTATTAACAAAGAAGTCATGTTTATTGCTGGCAATGAAAGTGACTATACAATTTCTATGAACTGGACATGGGCAGAAATTGGCGAACTAGACACATGTTGCCATTAACAATGAAGTCCAATTGAGGAAGAAGTTGAAGTCAACTCATAAATGACAAATAGAAATACACTAGAAATAGAACAAAAGCATCTGATACGGTTAAATAGACACAATTTATTCATAAATACTCTGTTTTTCGGTGTTTTTATTCCCGATTGAATTGTTTTTCTGTAAAATGCCTGGTGGCTTGTGTTAAGATTTGCCCTAAATTGATAACTAGATTTCAGTAGGAAACATATATTCTTTTCTAATACATCATATTTTATTTCTATTATTGACAGACAACTTGAGTCAGTCAGTCAGACAAGAGTAATCTACTTTTATTCTCTATGACAGAAACATGCAGGTTCTATTCAATCTTTATTTTTTAACACTCCCCCTGAAGCTGCATATTTCTTTACAAACAAAAACAAATACAAATAAAATAAAAACAATATAACTAGGTAGGTATATTAAATAACATAACTATCTTATAAACTGTAACAACAACATAAGATAAAATTCTAACTAATGATATCTAACCCGATACTATTCCTGTGTCGTACAAGCAGTTCTTTACCTAGCGCTTTTGTAAACAAGTCGGCTGGTTGATCGGAGGAAGCGATATATTCAATTGCTACATCTCCCCTTTGAATAGTATCTCTTATGAAATAATATTTTATATCAATATGCTTTACTCGTTTACATTCTCGATTCTTAGCAATATGAATGCAGCTCTGGTTGTCTTCAAAAATTAAAACTTTTGGACAACTTACATTTAGGTCACTAACTAAACCTCTAAACCATATCGCTTCTGATACGAGTGAACTCAGAGCGACATATTCTGCTTCCGCGGTAGACAGAGCAACAGTCTTTTGTTTACGAGAAGCCCATAAAACTATATTACCGAATAGAGTCATACAAAATCCTGAAACACTCTTTCTATCATTACAATCAGAAGCCCAATCTGAATCAGAATAACCTTTGACATTGAATTCTCCAACAAACTTATTTTTGTAATATAACCCTAGCTCCATGGTAAATTTTAAATATTTTAACACACGCTTTAAATGATTCCAATGGTTATCATTTGCACTATCTTGATAGCGGCTGAACAAATTTACTGAGTAGCTTAAATCTGGCCGCGTTCCCATCACAAGATACATCAGGCAACCTATCAACTCTCTATAGGGTTTCTTTGTAAATTTCTGTGGGTCCGTTTCCTTTTTTAGTTTTAGACCTTTTTCAACAGGTGTGGCTGCACCTTTACATTCTTCCATTTCAAATCTCTTAAGCAATTCTTTGATATAAGATTTCTGATGAATTTTGATTGTTTTGTTTTCAAAATCTCTTTCTATTTCTAATCCTAAATACCTTTTGATGGGTCCAATAGACACCATGTCAAATTTAGAACTTAATTTTGTTTTGAACATTTCTATTACATACTTGTCCGCATGAATAATTAAAATATCATCTACATAAAGAAATACATACAGTTTGTCTTCACTTCTTAAGTAGAGGCAGGTATCATAAGCTGAGCATCTGAATCCATTTGCAATCATGAACTCATGAAATGCATTATTCCAGCACCTTGGACTTTGTTTCAGACCATATAACGATCTGTTAAGTTTACAAACACTTTTATCACTTTTCATGTGTTCTGGAAGATGCATATAATTTTTTTCATTAAGCGTACCATGCAAGAATGCCGTCTTCACATCCATTTGTTCAACTTGCATGTCTTCTCTGTTGGCAATTATTAGCAATGTTCTTAAAGTAGTCAACTTACCCACAGGTGCGTAAGTGTCTGACCATTCATTAGATTCATAACCTTTTGCCACCAATCTTGCCTTGTAAATGTTCTGATCCTTCTTTCTAAAAACCCAACGACTGTGAATAATTTTCTTATCTTTTGGTTTCTCGACTATTGTCCAAGTTGAATGTTTTTCTAGGGAATCTAATTCTGCCTGTACAGCTTTTATCCATTCTTCTTTTTCATTTGATTCTAAAGCTTCTTTCATCGTTTTTGGTACGTTTTCTGATATGTTAAAGGCTGTAAAATCACAATCATGAAAATCATCACATTCATAATCTTGTAAATGGACTGGTCTTCTTCTAGTTCTTTTATCAATACTTGATAAGTTTTCCACTCCTGGTTTATTAACTTCAGCGTTTTGTTCTGTGGTTGCATTTTCCTGATTTTCCAAGTTTTGTTCTGTTGTTATATTCTCCTGAATTTCTGAAGTCTGTTCTAAAAACTTTGGGTCAATATATAGTGTATTTTTATGGAATGGTTGTTCATTAACAATTACATCTCTAGATGATACAACCTTCTTGTTCTGACCATCCCATAATCTATAACCATTATTGCAGTAACCAATGAAATACAATAGTCTTGACTTTTCTGACATCTTACCTTCTCTTGTCTCTTTATTTATATACGCATAAGCTTCTGAACCAAATATCCTAAATCTGGCATAATCGGGTGTTCTTTCAAACCAAATTTCTGCTGGAATTTTCTTTTCTACAGTGGGTATTCTGTTGATTGCATATATCGATGCATAGACAGCTTCACCCCACATATTTTTCTCAAAACCCGAATCTACCAGTAAGGTTCTTGCCTTTTCTACTATAGTTCTATTCAACCTTTCTGCTTTTCCATTTTGTTGAGGTGAGTATGGAATTGTGTTTTCAATTTGGATTCCTTTCGTTTCGCAAAATATTTTCGTTTGTTTATTCACGTATTCTCCTCCATTGTCACATCTTAGTCTGGATATTCTTACACTAAATTTTGCTTCTACCATTTCTACATATTTCTTTAAGTACTCCAAAACTTCTGACTTATTTTCTAGAAGATACAAAACAGTAAAGTGGGTAAAATCATCCAAAAAAGTCAGTATATATTTTTTATTATCGTGGGTTACGGGATTTATTGGTCCACATAAGTCTGAATGAATAACTTCCAATACTCTTCTAGTGCGTGTATAATCCTTTTTGAAAGGTGTTCTGGAATGTCTTCCTTTTATACAAGGCTCGCACAGAATTTCTGACTGTGAAGCATCACAAAATATTAATTTTCTTTGTTTAAGTTCTTTTAGTTTATCTGCTGAAGCATGTCCAAGTCTTCTATGCCAAATTTCATCACTTTCTGGGATACAATAAGCCTTTTGTGCTGTATGATCTTCTATAACATTAAAAATTACCTCATACAAGTTGTTTTTGGGGCTTCCTTCTTTGATTACATATTTATCTCTGTAAATAATTACTTTATTATTTTCAAATATGACACCCAGTCCATAATTCTCAATTTTTCTGACTGATAATAAGTTATTTCTTAAGTCTGGTACGAACAACACATTGTTCAGATTGCAATTTTCAGTTTTTATTGTTCCAAGTTTAGTTGCATACAATGCTTCTGATTTCTTAGCTATATTAATCTTAATTGGATTCTGCAGAGTTATAAAATGGTGAAAATACGAATCATCGTTTATCAAATGATCTGATGCACCAGAATCAACATAAAAGTGAATCTTTTTACTTGATTCTTCTATGTAATCATTCATCATGAAACAGTTAATATTGTTGTGCATATTACCTTTATTTTGATTCTCAAATTCAGTTTCTCCTTCTATATTATAAGCCTTTCTGTAATTTTCTCGTGGTCGGTTGAATTTGCAATCAATTTTTTTATGTCCTTTCTTTCCGCAGTTGTAGCATTCGAAATTGAACGTATTCGTACGTAATGTATGTTGTCTAATTTCCGGTAGTCTATTAGTTCTGAAAGCATTCAATTCTTGCCGTTCATTCTGATTATGAAATCCATTTTTTTTAATTTCTTCTTCTGTTAGTCTAGTTTTTACAAATCCTATTGTAAGTTCTTGACTAGACATTGTTTCTATTGCGGTCACAACATTATCATATGTTTTTGGCATAGATAGCAGCAAATAACATATAACTTCACTTTCTGAGGGCTCTGCGCCAGACCCTTTCAACTCTCGCACCAATTTATCAAATATAATGAAAAAATCTTCTATTTTCTGATCTTCTGTGTATTTTATGGTTAAAAGTCTTTTTCTTAGCAGTAGCTGCGATGCTATTCCAGTTCTTTGATAAGTGGAACTTAGTTTATTTATCATATTGTAAGCCGTTTCACATTCTTGGATCAGTTCTAAGTGAGTATCGGCAATACACTGAGCTATTATGTTTTTTGCTTTTACATTATTTTTCTTTTCTTTTTCTGAAAATTCTCCAACCTTTCCTTTTTTCTCGATGGTTTCCAACAAATCTTGTTCTTCTAAGATGAGTTTGATGCGGAACAGCCAGTTGGTGAATTCCATTCCGCAAAACGGGGTGACACCGTGTTTGTTAATTTTGCACTCCATTTCGCGTCTGGAACCTCTGGGCCCATAACCTGTTAAGATTTGCCCTAAATTGATAACTAGATTTCAGTAGGAAACATATATTCTTTTCTAATACATCATATTTTATTTCTATTATTGACAGACAACTTGAGTCAGTCAGTCAGACAAGAGTAATCTACTTTTATTCTCTATGACAGAAACATGCAGGTTCTATTCAATCTTTATTTTTTAACAGCTTGCAGCTCATTGATAATATTTGTAGTAGTTTTGGTGAAGTGAACAGGAATACTAATGTCTTCGGTGTGTAGAATTTGCCTCATCGGCAATACGAGATTGCATACTGTGCAAAACAACCTATTACATAGTTGTTACGAAAAACTGACAAATGCCAAGGTAAATACGGCGGTAATTTTCGATTTTGCTATCTAATCGGCGTTAATATAATTGAGCCTCTCTATGAATGTTGCTTGATTTCGGTTCTACATAAATAAAGAAGGCATGCAACCCGCATACACAAAATAAGAAATTTAGTATCTATCGTCACACTAATAACTTAAATACTTAAGTTTGGATGGGTGGATGGATGTTTATTACCTCTACACGCTAAAACTACTGAAGGGATCAGTGCCCATGGGATAGAAATCACCTTAAAATGTTTCCAAAGAAACAAGGTGTGGGAAGCAGTGGGCATATACTAGTAATTAATTAAAAGAATATATTTTGAAAGCTTCAAGTTAGTCCCTTGTGGTCATAAGCAACTCAGTGGCTGATGAAAGTTTGCCGATGATGCCCTTGTCACACATACCTTTACTGAGGTACGTCTCACCTGCGAAAGATGTATGTTTAACTATTGTCTGAAAGCTCGGATGGGGCTTTTTCAATTTCTGCTTTGGGTTATTTATGGTGATTGTATGATCGAAACCAATTAATAAACTTAGACAAAAGATAAAACAAAAAAAAAAACGACGTTCTTGCCCTGAAATGTCCTGGTTGAGGTCAAAAACTCGGGGCAGAGATAAACCAGCACCACACTAAAATCAATATTGTAATTGGTGCTCTATAACATAGAAATTAGTCTTCTTTATGGGCAAAATGTGAGCACAAACTTTAAGTCTATGTAGAGTGCTGTAAGAAGTTGTCTCCAAATGCAAAGTGATGACTATGAAATGAAATGAAATGAAATTTATTTATTGTAGAAAATGTGTACAAAAAAGATCTTAAAAGCTAGGTGGAACAACAGTTTATCCATTAATTATGGACGTACAATATTTAACTTATATAACTAGGTAATTTATTGATTATAAAATTCTTTAATATCATAAAAACATTTATCTAAGAGCCACCTACGGAGTTATGTCTTAAATTTACTAGTAGGCAGTTCTCTTATGTCTCTAGGAATTTTATTAAATACTTTAACAGTATGGACAACCCCCCTTGTTTTTGGGGAAGTTGTGTTATGCTATGGACATAATTATATTATGAGTGCTAATGAAAAGAAGGAGATTGCTCTAAAGTTAAAGCTTATTGGTGAAAATCTAAAAGAGCCAATAAGGAACTTTTCAGGGGAGGCCTATATCCAGCTGTGCGCTGGTAAAAGCTGCTGATATGATGTGTGTTAAAAATATATATTTGTTTAAAATAGTAACTCTGTTGATTTCGTAGAAATCAATTTTTAGTTTGAGTTGAACACTGGGTGTAAAACTGTAATTTTGACCTTAATTGATTGACCTCTGTTTTATTATTTGATATTTTCACTTCACCTCCCAACCTCATATTTATCACATTAGTTTATCAATTTGTCATTATACTAGGTCTGCTTACTTTGGGGCTAGATGATGCTATGTGAATTGTCCAGCATTATTTATTTATGGCACTCATTAGGGGAGGCCTATAGGCCTGCTCCAGCTGTGGACTAATAACTAAAAAAAAAAAAAAAACTGTGGCTGATGATGATGATTTATATATGTTGAGACATAATAAAATATGAAGGGTTTATAAAACTCTCGTATAGGTTTTTTGAGTTAGATCAGTCCTACAATATTTTGAAGGACTTGTTTCAGTTCCACTCCGAGGATGCAAGGCCGAGAGCTCTTTGCTGTTTTTGTTACCAGAAGCTGCTGAGATGCCACACCTTTTCTCAAATGGCTGTCAGATCTGAAAAGATCTTCGAAAATCTATATGATAGGGGTCTCGAGGTACCAACAAATCCTTTTGTACATTTACTTATACATATAGGTAACTTACTGTCAATGCGCCCAGCTGCACGAGTAGTAGGGCAGTTACATCTTTTGACGTGACAACGTCTTATAAATTGGTTTGCCGGGTGACACTTCAAGAAACTGCGTTACGCTCCGCTCACGTTATGCGCTCACAATGAGAGCGAGTGAGAGGCACGCGTCCCTTCCACTCGGGCATGGTTAGCCCGCCTAAGAGCGAGAGAGACAGACATAATTATTTTACCACTCAAAGTCGTTGTCACGTTTGTAAAACTTTCGCCCGTATACCGACTTTACAGGCAACCAATTTTTTTAATAGGAACAAATTATATCTACTTAGTATTATTTTCACACTTATAACTCGTTTACGCTGCACACGCCGGCAAAGCTCCCAACGGGCACAATTTTTTCCATAACATAGTATACAATTTAAATTAAACACAACAAATTAAATAAAACCTCGTGAAAATTCCATCCCTCTTATTTTAAGGGTTTCACCGAAGTGTGAAAACGGGCCCCTTTTACTACGCCTCTGCTTCTATCCGTCTGTCCATCCATCATCAGGCTCTCACGAACCTTTAAAGGAAGACATTACGAATTTTACAGAATGTCTATTTCTCTAGCTGCTATATCAACAAATATCAAAATTAAACTTAAGCCATACAAGAAACGTGATTATTTTTTTGTTTATCAAGACTATGTTTGTCAAGACAAGTATCTTGTTCCGTAAAAGGTGGAAAGCTGTTTTTAGTGTATAGGTGTCACTCGCATCTGTTTTAAAAGTAGGTACCTATATTAAGTATGGTACGAGTTTACTAGCAGTTGTTTGTTTTATTGAGTTTATCGCGCTTGACAGACGCAGGGAGGGACTTTTTTACATGTGGTGATTATAAAACAAAACAGTAGATAAAAAAATATATATATTTCAGGTAACTCATGAATATCTTACTGAGGTCAA
The DNA here is from genome assembly GCA_949316285.1 of Eupithecia subumbrata. Classification (NCBI taxonomy): domain Eukaryota; kingdom Metazoa; phylum Arthropoda; class Insecta; order Lepidoptera; family Geometridae; genus Eupithecia; species Eupithecia subumbrata. The sequence goes on along the minus strand of OX438637.1, from coordinate 7,994,999 downwards.
CGTGAAACACTGCTTGTCTGTGGCCACAACGTCGTTTGTTACCATTGATGACAATGCTACTAATGCAGGTTCACAACGTACCATCAAAGATGAACCAGTTCCTAGTATTGATATGATAGAAAAAGTGATCTCAGAACCGGATAAATTACTGAAGAATCAATCTTCTCCGGAATATAGTATGAAAAGTCAGATAACTTTTGAAGAAGATAATAGTGATGGAGAGAATGATACGGAAGAACTTCTTTCTTACTCTGTTACTGACCAAACCAAATCAGATGACTCATCTTCTACGATTAATGATGAACCACTAACTGGTATTGATATACAAGAAGAGGTGACGACAGAACCAGATGAATCGGTGGAAGTTGAAGAGTGTACGAAAAGTCAGTTAATAGATAAAGGTGATCAAGGGAGTGATGTAAGAAAACTTCTTTTCAACATTCATGCTGAGCAAACCGAACCAGATGACTCGAAAATGCCATTTAGTTGTAACAATTGCAATAAAATATTTGTCACTAAAAGCCAAATAATTTCACACATAAGAAATTCGCATCCACAACTTATAGGAAAGCAATATTCCTGTACTAAAGAGCATACTGAAACAACTAGTATGATTGAAGACAGAACAATACAAAAAGAAAAATTTGCGTGTCATGTATGTGATAAACAATTTAATCAAAAAGTTCATTTAGTATCACATATGAGAACACACACAGGTGAGGTGTCATTTGCCTGCAATGTATGTGAGAAACAATGTAAACGAAAATATACTTTAGTTTTACATATGAGAACACACACAGGTGATAAACCATTTGCCTGTCATGTATGTGATAAACAATTTAATCAAAAAGTTCATTTAGTATTACATATGAAAACACACTCTGGTGAGAGGCCATTTATCTGTCATGTATGTGATAAACAATTTAATACAGATTTTCATTATGTATCACATATGAGAACACACACAGGTGAGAAGCCATTTGCCTGCAATATGTGTGATAAACAATTCTATAAAAAATCTATTTTCGTTTCACATATGAGAACACACACAGATGAGAAGCCATTTTCTTGCAATGTGTGTGACAAACCGTTTAATCGAAAATATAATTTAGTTTGTCATATGAGAATTCACACAGGTGAGAAACCATTTGCCTGCAATCTATGTGATAAACATTTCAATCGAAAATTTATATTAGTTTCACATATGACAAAACACACAGGTGGGAAGCTATTTGCCTGCAATGTATGTGAGAAACAATTTAATCGAAAAATTGATTTAATTGAACATTTGAGATTACACACAGGTGAGAACCTAGTTGCCTGCAATGTATGTGATAAAAAGTTTACTCAAAGAAAAAAATTAATAAGTCATATTAGAACTCACACAGGTGAAAAACCATTTGCTTGCAACATATGTGATAAACAATTTGTACGAAAATATAATTTAGTTTCACATATGAGAATTCACAAATCCCAAAAGCACCCCAAGCCGGCTCGTTCCCGCGGGGGAAAGAGACTACCCTCCAACCGAAGGTAACCAAATAGTAAAACGAAAACCTCACAATCACAGCAATATTCAATACACTTTCATTTAGAACTAAAGAGTGCCTAAGCTCTACAAGTCTTGAATCTGGAACTCATATTTGCAAACGAAAACATCAACTATTGAATGAATTATTGTTAAATGAAAGACCTGAGGAAAAGATAATAGAATATGACAACTATGATTACCATAAATAAAATATCATAGTTTAACGAATTACCAATGTCAGCGGATTAACGTTGGGTTAACGAACATGCCCCTAGTGGAACGTTGGTGTTTTTCCAATAGGTACTACACTACTACACTACACTTTCACAATTATCTATTAACTATGTTTTCTATAACATGAGAGACCCGTTTTAGTTTCCACTGAAGAAATAATAATTTCGCCTATATAATAATAGAAGCAAGTTACGTCTGGAATAAGGTACTGGACATTCAAAGAAATAATGAATAACAAAGAAACGAACAAAATGAAAATTTATCAATGAAAATGTGCTCCCAATGCTAACTGACAAACTTGGCTCTTCCCAATGTCCACATCAAAAGATTAGAAGTGTGGAAAAGACCGATGGAGAGGAAAAAGTTAGCTGTAAGAAAGCTAGACAAAATCACTCATTGAAAACGAAGAAAGAGATGGACCGGACATACAATACGAGGAGCAGAGAAATGGTCCAAGGACATTCTGCATTGGTTCCCTAAAGATAAGAAACGAAAACGTAGGAGGTAGTTCAGAAGATAAACGGACGGACTAAAAGCCTATAGCTTTTAGTCAAAGCAAGCTTTTGCAAAGGCCGGGCGGGCTGACCTTCGCGGGGTCTGTCATCGTTGCAAACCGAGGTAATAATTATAAATAATTAATAAAATGTCTTATTTATTTGACGGCACTATGAACTATGCCATCCTCACCCCCGCACTGCGAGACTAGTAGTGCAGACGCCTCCGACCCCACCGTGATCGTATATTCTTACACTTTCATAAAGTTTGATATGTATCGTTTGATATATCGAACGATATGCCATATCCCAGTAAACACATTCTTCTTACTCGACGACCTCCGTGGCGCAGCGGGCGAAGGTCCGTCTGCGACGCAGGAGGTTGCGGGTTCGATTCCCGCCTCGGAACAAATTTGTGTACGATCTGCAGAAATTTGTTTCGTTGGTCTGGGTGTTTTCTATGTATAATAAAAATATCTATCTATGTAGTATATTGTATTAAGTATATCAGTTATCTAGTACCCATAACACAAGCTCTGCTTAGCTTGGGGCTAGATAATGCTGTGTGAATTGTCCAGCATTATTTATTTATTTATTTATTTACTCAAATCCTTACTTCAAATTTGCAATGATAAATGACTCGTGTCAAACTAGGTTCGATATTGAATTCGTCAAACTACGAAAGTTATCAGATACCTTAATAAAATAGTACTTAACTCATTTTGCTTCTACAAATTTCAGATGGTGAAATGGATAGCTGTTAACAAATTTGAGTTTCTTGGAGATCAAGGAACTGGACTCGTTAACAGGCAAATGAGTAAGAGGAGTCTGACAATGTGCGGAAGGAAAATACAGGGTGTTAGGGTAAACAGTCTTATCCTTGAAACCACGTATGTACACCCCTAAAACAAGACGATACAAGTTATTTTTAAAAATAAAAGTCAATTAGTTTCGATGGAATTTCATAATTAATTTCTCTGCTATCCTACGTGATTTCATGGACACCCTAGTGACCTTATCACGCCGCGCCGCGCCGCCCGCTCTCGCCTGTAGCCGGCCGGTGGTGTAGGTATCGAACCACTCGAATTGTAGGTACCTACCACAACTTGTGATGGAACTTTCCCTTCATACTTTTCCTGGCTTAGGACAGGCAAAAATAGCTACTCTAACACATTTGCCAGTAAGTAGGCTAAGTAAGTAGGTACTTTTGGCGTAGGTATTTAAAAAGTTCATCATCAATCAAGTTTTATGTACAATTCAATTAAAATTTACAGCTTTATGTACAGTTTGATTTACTCACATTAGGTATAAAATGTTTTGAACTGGCCGTAGGCACGTAGCCTTTGTGTAGCCGCTAGGATCGTTTCCCGGCTTGGCACACGTTGTTCTGGGAACCGCTCTGCGTACATCGTACGAGCCAAGTTCATGTTGTCACCAGCGATGGCATAAAGTCGCACCATTTCAGTCCACTGTTCATTTGTGAACGACATCGTCACTTCTCTACTTAACACAATACGCGAACAAATCGGCACATCATAAATTAACACGGAACGCGTCGTGACGTGCTCACTACCTAGCAGACGGGCCGCGACTGACGAGCGCGCGAGCGGCGGCGTCTTTGTGCGGCGCGCGCGGCGTAGGTATGTAGGCGGCGCCTTTAAGTCGGCGCGCGAACGGGTCTTTGTTTGAATTGAACCGACAAAGCAGGCGGCGTAGGTATAAATGTAGGGTGAAATGCTTTTATGATGTATGAGGATATTTTTTTCAAAATTATGTAAAAAATTAGTAGTAGTTTAGTGTTTTCATCGGTTTTGGACTCTGCTCATGATTCTGAACTTCTGGTTTCAAGGATAAGACTGTTTACCCTAACACCCTGTATAAGATATTTCTCAACCTCAAAGCCTGTTCAGATCTGCGCGGTATTCGCTACCCAGGACGGCGGTATTCTGTCGAGTAATTTAATAACGGTCGGATTTCGACACCTTTCGACTATTTCGTCACGAAAAATCAGATTAAAAATCTAGCTAATATTACCCTCGGCCTAAATATATTAGGTCAAAGCATAGAGCAGGTGAACGAAGCTAGAAACCTTGGAATAGTGTTCGATAGTGCACTTAGGTTTGAGCGCCACATTTTGAATTTAGTACAAAACTGTTTCTTCAGACTTAAATTGCTTTACAAAATCAGGCATTACCTTAAGGAAGAGGTTCGTGTAAAAGTCTGTGAAACTCTCATACTGTCGAAGCTTAACTATGGGGATTTAGTATACGGTTCGCGTCTTACATACAAAACTAGCCGCCTTATACAAAGAATCCAAAACGCATGCTGTAGATTCTGCTATCATATCCCGCCGCGAACACACGTCACGCCATTCCTAAACAACTCATCAACGCTAAACATGGCTTCGCGACGGGCTTTGCATATGGCCACACTGGTTCATGGTGTTCTGACATTCGGGACCCCTATATACCTGTTCTCCAAACTTGATCAGTCACGTTCTAAATATAGCACAAGGCCAACTAGGAATTTGTTGCATTACTCAAATCACAAAACAACCAGGTTCCGGGGCAGTTTTAGGTACCAAGCAACCAAGTGTTGGAATAACATTCCACCACCCATTCGGCTGTTAAAATCCAAATTCACTTTTAGAAAACGGCTAAAAACTGTTATTTTGGATCTACAAAAGTCTGGTTTGCTTGTTTTCGATGCCCCTTTTACATGTTAGATAAAAATTATTAATATTATTTGTTTTCTTCATATTTATATATTTCCATGTGAGTATTATAATATTGATTACAGATGCACATATTACATACATACATATTATATTAGATTACATAGGTATGAACTATTAATATTTATATAACTTTCTATTTTTCTATAAATTTTGCACATATTTTCTTATAAAGGCACCATTATTATAACTGAGCGAGTATATTTGTTTTTCTGTTCTAATTGTTTTGTAATCGCAGGGTCCTGTGATTGTTCTATTGGTCTGGGCAGAATAACAGCGCCTTCTGCTCACAACAGTTGGCATTATGCTGAGCCTAGGCCCATTTGCTACTGCAGCACACATTGTTTACCTAGGTACCTACTTCTTCCTAAATATTGTTTACCTACATCGTTTGTTAAATGTACCTACTTTGTTAAATGTACTTGTGTTCTGAATTATTTAATTTAAGATAATAATATTTTATGTTTACTGTGTTATGTAAATGTGTGTGTTGTGGCAAATAAATAATATGTCTATGTCTATGTCTATGTCTATGTCTATTTCCGCATACTCTCTTGGATTTTGCTACCGCTCAGGGTAGTGAATGCGTAGGTCTGAACAGGCTTTCAATAAAACACTTACCCCGAATACTCGAGTGCAACTAGGACTCGACGCATTTTTGTAAAATTTTCATTGAAAACTAGCAAATTGCGATTTGAGACATCGAATGTTTTGCAATAATCGGTCTTCGGTATCGGAGTTACTCTGAATATTTTCCACTGGGAAGGGTAAACACCAGTTTTCAGAGCAAGGTTGAAATATGACAAGAGTGTGGAGATAAATTATTTTTTCGCTTGGTTAAAAATAATTGAGGGCCATCTGGCTCAGCCAAGTCACTTGATTTTAGTTTTTGCCACATCCAAGACATTGAAATTGAATATGTTAATACAGTGGCTATATGGACGAACGCGCCATATTTTTGTCAGGCCTTTTTATTTTCTACGGAACGGTAGGTAGGTACCTACTTAATGCTCATTCACGATTCCCAACATGTCCTATCAACCCACGATCTCCTGTGTCGCTACCTTCAATAGAGCAGGTAATGGATATGCTATAATATGGTTGATTTTATTTGCGTAACAATCTTAACAGACGGCTGTATAGGCTATATTTATTATTCGAAAAAAAATAGAGATCTCTACTAAAACTTCAATAATGTAACCCAAGGTTTAATTTTTTTTGCTATAAAATGTCTTTTATCGCCTGCGCTGCGGAAACTATTGATTAAAGAACAAAAAAATGTTTTACAATATTAAAGAACACATCAATATCTACAAAATACAACTATACCTACTGCTACTGCTGTGTGAATTGTCCAGCATTATTTATTTATTTATACTATGTGTCCAACTATTGTAGTTATGTCACTATAACTATATTTCATTTTAAAAGTTGATAAAAATGCCGATCAAAATCAGACCATGTTTTCCATACCTACCTTTGTATTAATCCATATCCAAATAAATCATTTCATATTCAAGAATATTTCAATACCTGTAGATTATTTTACTATAAAAACTTTCGTAGTTTGACGAATTCATTATGAAAGTGGGTTAACTACGAACCTAGTTTGTGTTGGAAGAACACCAACGTTTCTTCCCTTAACGAGGGACTTCATCAGGGTGAGTGCGGTCCGCGTCCCTACGGGCTAACGCACGCAGTGCGCGGTTCGTAGGCGCCGGGGGCGGGGGTGGTGGGGGGCACGCTGCTTGTCGATGCTGTTGAGTAGGAGAGCCAACTTTTCGCGGAGACCGCATCGTGGCGGGTATTGTAGGCATACACTGTGTACATACGGAACTAACAGTATCTTCATCCGGCTCTATACTGCTATCCGAATTCCCATGGAGACAAGGCTTCCAAGCGGGTGGTAGGTTCCAACCTCCATCTCTATTGAAGTTGGGCCGTCGTTCTATCTTTATCGCCTCGCGTATCTTGCGGGGAACAAAGAATTTTTCCCTAGACAAGTCACGGGCTTTGTCGAAACGAACGTAATGCGATGGTCCTTCCTCAAAACAGTGTTCTACCACCCCGCTGAGCTATTGGTGTCAACATTCTTTACGGCGCGTATGTGTTCAGAGAGCCTGGTGGATATATTCCTCTTCGTTTCACCAATATAACATTTGCCGCAGTCTGCCTCTCCTTGGGAGAGCGAAGTAAGTGCAGTAGTTGTGTAAGAGGCCGAAAGAACCATCGCAGCCTACTCTCCTGCATTTTATTCATTTTATTCTGAACGCTATGAATACTATGTTTGGAAATGCTCGGCGTTGGGTTCTTTGAAAACATGAAAACATGTAGCTAATACTGTAGCCAACTGTTTTTACAGGCTGAAAGTCTTATATAGAATGAGGTCTCATATTCAAATGGACCTACGTATACGTCTAGTTGAGTCACTTATACTATCCAAGTTGAACTACTCTGATATAGTCATTAGTCCTAGACTGCTTGCTAAAACGCAAAATTTGATTCAGCGAGTACAGAATGCCTGTGCTCGTTTTTGTTTTGATATCCCGTTGAGAGGTCATGTTACGCCGTTTTTGAATCAGCATGGCATTATGAAAATGAGGCATCGTAGAAAACTTCATTTAGCTTGTTTACTGTTTGGTGTCCTAAACCACCGAGTACCCTCTTATCTCCATGAGAAACTTTCATGGATAGGCAGCACCAGATCGTGCGGACCCCGTTTGAACGCCAAACAGCTCTCGATGCAGCGCCATAATTCGGCCTCCTTTCGTGGTAGTTTCCGCTACGCTGCGTCGCGGTGCTGGAATAATATTCCCCCTCCAATAAGGAACTTGCAAAGCTATTATGGATTTAAAGTCAAACTACGCAATTTTATTTTTGAAGGTCAGAAAAGACAAGAGAGTCATAAAAACGATACAAGTATCATATAACGATGCTATGTACTTGCATTAAAATAGTTATTTTTGTACAATTTATTACCTACACTATATTTTTTGTTTACTTATATAGAAAATAACCCATATTGTGTCATGTGGGCTTTGTTTCTTCATGATTTTCATGAAGGTCTGGTCGGCTGGAAACAATTAATTTTTATTAGTTTATAGTTCAGCGCCTCATCCTAAATTCTTGTAATGTTTATGATTTCGTGACATCTATATTGTATGTATCTTGTATTTGTCAACTGTTGCCGTAGATTATGTTTATTTTTAATTGTTAAGTATATTTTTGATTGTTAAGTGAGTTATGTGTTATTTTAAGTATATTTTTGATTGTTAAGTGAGTTATGTGTTATCTTCCGTGACGTCACCAAACGGCTCTGTCGGAAGACCAGCGTTGGTTGTAACGTGTTTACGACTAGCTCATGCTGAGACAGAGACCGTTTTGTGACTCTAATCAACTGAAGCTGTACTTTTACTTTATTTTTAAATCGTGTTTGTTGATTGAGTTACAAATAAAATATTCTATTCTATTCTATTCTATTCTTTGAATATTCGCTCGCGGCGGGCAGTGCGAGTGGGCGAAACTCACACGCCGCACGCGTTGGTCGCTTCGATATCATTTTGAAACCGTTAACAAAGAAAAAACAAGATCCGTCAAGTGCGAGTGTAACTCGCGCGCCGAGGGTTTTGAACGTTTGTCAACAAATATGTACCAAAAGTAACGGTTAGAGACATCGCAATTTAACGAATACCTAAGAATAGTAGGTACCAACCTACAATTCAGATGTATCTCTCTGCATGCTTCGGTTAAGGTAAATTTTTCGACTTTTTTCGAAATATTTCAAAAAGTATGAAAGCTACAGAAATTAAAAAAACTGGTTTGAAATGTTCAAACCGATACCTTTCTTTTGATACCCCACTCGGTGGGGTAGCCCCCCATATGAAAATTATTCCTTTTTGACCATTTTTCAAAAAGTATTCATTTTACAGACTTCTCTATATTTTTCCTGTAAAATATAGATCCATATCTACAAACGCTTCATACATTTTAAATGGATCACTCGGCAAACTTCGGAGATAGGGGGGGGGGAATGGGTATTTTTTCGACTTTTTTCAAAATATTTCAAAAAATATGAAACCTACAGAAATTTGAAAAACTGTTTTGAAATGTCCAAACCGATACCTTTCATTTGATACCCCACTCGGTGAGGTAGCTCCCCCTTTTGAAAATTATTCCCCCCCTTTTTGACCATTTTTCAAAAAGTGTTCTTTTTTCAAACTTCTCTATATTTTTCCTGTAAAATATAGATCCATGTCTATAAACTCTCCATACATTTTACATGGATCGCTCTGCAATCTTCGGAGATAGGGGGGGGGGAATGGGTATTTTTTCGACTTTTTTCGAAATATTTTGAAAAGTATGAAACCTACAAAAATTTCAAAAAATATTTTGAAATGTACAAAATGATACCTTTCATTTGATACCCCATATGACTCTGTAGGTATCTTTTAAAATTTCGGCATCACAATTTGTATGGAAAATATTCATTTTCATTTTTCATTTATTTTCAATTATTTTTCTTAAAATCTGTACAGGCGCACGAAATGTATTATTATTTTAAATTTCAAGTTGATAGCTGCAGTAGTTTTTGAGTTATTAAGGAGGGAAAAAAGGACAGACAAAGCGAGACCATAAGGGTTTTGAAACCGATCTTCGATCTTCAAAACCCTAACAAGATCCGTCAAGTGCGAAAGTAACTCGCGCACCCAATGAGATTATAATATCATTGCGCGCACCGAGGGTTTCGAACGTTTGTCAACAAATATGTACCAAAAGTACCGGTTAGAGACTTCGCAATTTAACGAATACCTAAGAATAATAGGCACCAACCTACATTTCAGATGGATCTCTCTGCATGCTTCGGTTAAAGTGGGTAATGGTAAATTTTACCATGTTTAGGGTTGAAACCCTTGGTCCTTGGGGTCCTGGGGCACACGCAAATAAAAAGATCTAACCAATTTACATTTACACTATATATATAGCTGCATTACCATTGACTGACTGACTGACTGACATAGTTGTTCTCCTAGATGGTGGATGGGGAGGTATACTTTTTTTGGTACCATCTCGTAGATCGGTTCAATCATGACGGGGGAAAAATCGTACTTTTCCCGATTTTGCTTTCCTTCCCCCTCTTTTGGGGGTTGCCGCGGACCATGTTTTTGAGGTAATTTGTACGAAAAATTCAAACTTTTCAGTTTTTCTTGCGGATTCGAGGAGCAGGGCGGCTCGCGAAGCGAGCCGCCCTGCTCCCCTCACCCCGAGGCGTCCCCTCCGCTGCGTGGCGAGCGAAGCGAGCCACGCAGGGGGGGGGGGGGGAAGCAACGCGGCTGGCGAAGCGAGCCGCGATGCGCCAGGGGTGGGCAGCACGGCTCGCGAAGCGAGCCGTGCTGTCCCACCCGTACCCCCTCCCCCCCTAAAATCCCCCCCACCCCCCAAAAAATTTTTTTTTTGTTTTTTCTTGCGGATTCGAGGAGCAGGGCGGCTCGCTTCGCGAGCCGCCCTGCTCCATCCACCCCGAGGTGTCCCCCCCGCTGCGTGGCGAGCGAAGCGAGCCACGTAGGGGGGGGGGGAAGCAACGCGGCTCGCGAAGCGAGCCGCGATGCGCCAGGGGTGGACAGCACGGCTCGCGAAGCGAGCCGTTTATCCGAAAAAAAAAAAAAAAATTTTGACAATTTAAAAAAAAAAAAAAACTCGCTTCGCCCCCCACTGCGTGGGGGGGCGGCCGAGAAGGGAGGGAACAGACCCGCCCTGCTACTCGAATCCGCAAGAAAAAACAAAAAAAAAATTTTTTGGGTGGTGGGGGGGGATTTTAGGGGGGAGGGGGCACGGGGGGGACAGCACGGCTCGCTTCGCGAGCCGTGCTGCCCACCCCCTTTTAAATTGTCAAAATTTTTATTTTTTTTTTCGGATAAACGAAGCGGAGCATCTCTTTAATTGAACCGATCTGTTGTCCGACCTCCAGGCTGCTCCCCCGCAGCCTGGCGAGCGAAGCGAGGTCGTTTTTCATACATTTTGTTGAAAATTTTTATATTCTATCGCGAAAAGGGGAAGCACAGCGGCTCGCGAAGCGAGCCGCCGTGTTCACCCTTCCCCCGAACCGCCCCATCACTGCGTGTCGAGCGAAGCGAGGTCATTTTTCATACATTTTGTTCAAAATTTGGATTTTTTGTCTGATCGAGTGATTTTCATGGTTTTTCTCCTAGATGGTACATTTTTTTTTTTTTTTTTTTATTTTTCGATTTATTGACTGATTGACATAGGTTATTCTCCAAGATGGTGGATGGAGAGGTATCGTTTTTTTTGCAGAAACAAATGAGAGTATTCAATCGGACCCCGGAAGAAATACGTTTTTTCCGGATTTCCCCCCGCTTCCTCCTCAAAAGGGGGTTCACCCGAGGGTCGTTTTTCATACATTTCGTCGGAAATTTTGTTTTTTTTTTGCGGAAATGAGTAGTAGAGATGCTCATTAATCAAGTTGTTTGTCCCCCCCCTCCCCCCACTGCATGGCGAACGAACGGAGGTCACTTTTGAAAAAAAAAATATTGTGGTTTATCCCTTAGAGATAGGCATTTATCATCGATGACTTTTTTGTAGACCTTTATGAGGGGTACAATACTGTATAACATTATTTTGACCTTCCTCGTAGGGTTCAGCCAGCTTTTGCAATTTAAGCGCAAAAAAAGTGTTTATTTACGACATCACATTAGAAAGCTATAAAATTATCAATGTTTCTCTACTATATTATGCATGTATTATACATGTAAACCTTCCCCTTGATTCATTCTATCTATTAAAAAAAACCGCATCAAAATCCGTTTCGTATTTTTAAAGATATAAGCATAGACACGTACGTACTACGTAACCGTACCTACTTTTACAGATCTAAGCACAGATAGCGGGAGCGACCTTTCATTATTATTATTATATTTTAGGTAATTTGTTGTGTAGGTAAGCTAATGCTTGCTTGTGGTAACTTGTGGTAACCTGTAAATATTGTACTACTGCTGCATGAAGGTGCAAAAAACTGATGGTTAATATTCATTTATATTTTAGATTTTAGCTGTAACGCAATAAAGTTTATTTCATCTTGTACTTTTCCGTCAGACAGCGCTAAATGGTTGACAGCCGTCAATCTGCTTTGAAATAGAGGGCATCTCTTTCTACACTATGCAAACTGAACGGGACTTCACACCTGCGCGAGGAGTTTGGTAGTGTTGCCATTGAGAACCCATTACGTTTCATTTAGATAATCATTCGAAATCGGACTGCGCCATATTTTTTGAATTTTATCGAGTAGATCTTCTTGTTTGGAATTGTAAATGTAATACCTATTTGAAATATGGGTAGATACTTACATTGCATGAGATCAATGACACAGTGGGAAGGTCCAAGAGGACGGTGCTGACCTGGAAGACCATACCTACACACGACGGAATAGGGAAAATTTAAAAGGCTTTGGAGTAGGCCTTCATCTGCGATTTTCATAAGATATACCTAAGGAAAAACTTAATTAGTAGGTAGGTATGAACTCCACCTACTACTAATGATACGTTATCATAGGTAAAGATATTCATTTATTAGTTTATTTGCATTATTGAGGGCAAAAAATATGTGGGTTTTTATTATTATTTATTTTTATTAGAATAGTTTTATGAAGAAGAAGTCGGAGGAGGGTTACATATTTCGTAGGTACCTTATTTTGTATCATCTCATAAAAGAAAGTGCCTAGGTAGGTAGTGTAGATACCTACTTTACATAGCATAAGCCAGTGAGGTTCGAAACGTCGTCGTAATCGAGACTCATTGCATTGCAAGCACAAAGCACAACTCGGTTTTGCGGGTGTGTTGATATTATCATGTAGGTAGTTCGTTACACAGATACTGCGTGGAAGCCATTTTACTAAGAAAAGAGTTGCAGACAAATTATTATCGTTGTTTTTTTTAAATAATTTGGCTGGTTAGCCAAAAGTTTTTATGCACGCTGGCAACACTTTTTTCTCTTCAAAATTTCCAACAGAAACTTTGTCGTAAAAGATTTTCTTTTCTTTGTTTACCTCAGTTTACCTATTTATAAGTTTTCGTGTCGTTACACTGTGTTATTTCGGCAAGGATAAATCATGAAACGTTCCAGCACCACGCAAGTACCCAAGCGAGCGAGACAAAGTCGCCTTTCTGATGAAACCACAACAGTCGCTGTAACAGCAGGTGAGTCAATTTAATTCCTTCATTAAGTGGTGTTTGTGTTGTTACCTGCTATGTGGGAGGCACGGTCAGCTGTGGACATAGGAGGAGATTCCTCGATTAGCATGTGATGGCGCGAAGGCGCCATTGATAGGTACGCAAGTGGAAGCTAGACGTGAGCTCCAAAGCCGGCGACACAGGCCGGCCGGTTGGTGCGTCGGAAACTATCCATCACCGCCACGTGGCGCCACCGCCCCCGCGCCGCCCCTTGCCTATTAGTCGGCGCGCCGACCAGCGACCAGACAGACAATCTATTTTGTCAAAGCTACTTAGTGGCACTTCTAGCTTATGTTTTTAATCTGGCGCAGTGAATCAAGAGTGCTGGCGATGTTTGGTAACAGCAACCACAGAATCTTGTAGGAGACGACATTATTAAGGAAGGAAAAGGACTGAATTCTTGGCGAGTTTTGAACAGATTCTCTGGTGGTCGCTGGTCGGCGCGCCGACTGATAGAGATGGCGGCGGCGGTGCGGGCCAACAGCGGCGTGGCGCGCAGGTCTACTACCTACTTATTGTCAGAACAGTGTGTTTCTCAGGCTCGCGTAGGTAAGGGCTTGTCAGTTATTGTGATTTATGCTCCGTCGTAGCACAAATCAATCACTCCATTCAAGGATATGCAATACTTACGATCTATCATCTATCTGACCTATCAGATCTCTGATCCTGTATCACTATATTATCGGGCAAAAATATTTTCTACATGTTCAATTTATGACTTGGTATGTTTTTTTGCTTTGGATTGATCAATGTTCGGCCTCCGCTTGACTATGCCAATGGTACATTCTGGTAATTTACCAAAGACTTTAAATGAAAGAAACTAGGTACTCTACACACAAACTACGGATGAGCATCAAATTAAAAGAAAACGTTGAAACTATTACATCATTCTCTCTGTGTCATAGTAGAAGTCATAGTAAAGTGATCAGAATCAGCAGAATTGGGCTGCAAAGTTGATGTGCCTTGCCGTTGCATCTATCATCATTGTGTGTGTTTTTGTGTGATGATTTGACAACTTAAGTGATATAATGGTGAGTTTCATTTACATTATTTCTTCATTATAATAACAACCAGCAGTGTGCTGGTTTGCTTTTGAAATATGTACCTACTAACTATGAGCAACATACACATAAGACTTTAATCATCGTTACTGCAATCAAAGTTTGAAAAATAATCAAAATTATGTTTACTGTGGTGAAATTAAACTTTAAGAGAAAATGTTGTTTAGTATGAAAATAATATCAGTATCACCTTAATTTAGATTGTTAATATAATAAAATTATAATTAAATGTAAGTAATTTATTAATTTATATGTTTATTAATTTGGTTTGTGTTTGAACAATTATAAATCAGTTTTTTTTTTCTATAATTGTTTATAAGGAACCGTAGGTGTCTTCGAAGCCATCAGCTGAGATTGGCCAGAGCTAAGAAGTGCAGATGAGTGTGTGTGTGCGTTTATAAGCCAGCAAGCGCATAACAGCCTTGCTTGGGACTTTTAACTAATACAAGAGTTTGTTTTGATTGTATTTATAATACTATTTATATGTCTCTCACAATTACTGAACTAAGTTGCTATAATACATTAGTACAAGTACTTTCAACACAAATAATATACTCGCTACCATTGCGAGAGACTGTTGCTGCTGTTTCGGTGCTTCAGAAAAAACCAGAATTAATTGTGTATTTTATGTGGGTGCCTGTATATCAGGCATCATGGGTGTAGAATGTTTGTGTTACGACAGTGCTTACTCCTGAGGATACTTGCATTCATAGGAGAGCGGGCAACAGGAGACCACTATTTTTAAAATTTTATTTATATAAATCTAAATAGTTATTTGTTATAAGTAGGTACCTAAGTGCAAGTTTTTACCTGTTGATATTTTTTTTTTGCATTTTCAGAACTGAAATACAACACAAATTTGCTGTCTGACCCAACAAGCCTTAATGGAAGCATAAGATTACAAAAATATAATTAATGTACCTATCCAACTCATGTAAATAAACATAAATATTAATATAAAATTACTTTTATTGAAACTGTTGAATAAAGGTTTGAATATTTCTATGGCTCTGATGTACGGTTGCCATCTCTAAAATATGGCCCCGGATAAAACCCCGGATTTTGGAGGCCAGAACCCAGACATGTCAACAGGTTCTTTTAAACATAGTCAGTATTCTAAAAATAAAACGTCAAGTGCGATTTGCACGGGTTGCGTATAATTATAAGACCTGGTTTCTTGCCACATATCATGATTCTAGGTAATTTTTTTCCGGTTCCGGCTTCAGGTCCATTACGGACTAGAGTATTTTAAGTTAATTTCAACAAGATACCACCACGCATTCCTTAGAAAAGGGGGTTGCCAGATGGACAACAAAGTCCTTTTTTCCTTTTGAGGTAGGGAACCCTAAAAACTGTTGAAAATGTCATAAATCAACTTTTTATTTATTTTCAGACTTCATACTTAATTAAATTTATTTTATTTTATTTTTTTATTTTTATTTCTTCAGGAAAAGCTAACGGCTACAAAATGTATAGTTATTTATCTAAAATTAGGTTTACATAAAAATATGAAAATCTTAAATAATAATGCAGCCCACGACGCAATTCACAGATTGCTGTATGAGGTGTTACTATAAAAGTTCCGCTAAAGTTAAGTTTTAAGTTTTTAAACAAACAGAACAAACGTTGGAATATTAGGATGTTAGATAATATTATAAAATTAGAAAATACAATAAATTACTTGGTTGGTTGGGTGAAAATTAGAAAAACAAAAAGACTTTAGTATAACTACCGTAAATTACAACAAATTTAAACTGCTACAATATAGTTTGTGTAAAATAAGTTTTTTAAAATGACTCTCACTGCATAAAAATATATCAATGTCCAGGAAATATTTGTTATATGACTCTACCATTCTTCTAATTGGTGTACGCAATCCTGAGTTAGTGCGGCACGTATTGAGTGCAAATAAGCAACCGGCACGTACTTTCCTAGTATGTACTGTTCTGGGGACAGCATAACAAATACTCTGCACTAGTTCAATACTGTCTAATTTGTTACGGACGATCTTATAAAGTGTAGTAGCTTCCAGATATAGTCGTCTGGACTCCAGAGTGAGCATATTATAATTGCTGATAATTTGGGACGATGGCATATACTTTTTGTGACACCTATAGTGCATTACACGCAAGAATTTACGCTGAACTCTCTCGACAACCTCAATATACTTTTTATAGTAAGGGTTCCAAATAGGAACTGCATATTCAAGTTGTGAACGAACAAGTGTTTTATACAAATATAGATACGTGTATTCATGTTTGAAATCAGTAGAAGACCTCATAATGAATCCATACATCTTGAAGGCCTTATTAACAATTTCTTCTATGTGCTGATTTAGACATACCTTAGTGTCAAGCTGTATACCCAAGTCTCTCAGTGAAGTTACTTTGGTGAGACGTGTGTTGCAGAGATTGTATGTGAATTGAGTAATGTTTTTCTTTTTTGTGAAGTTGATGTAGTTGCACTTGGGAATACTTAAATGAAGTTTGTTGTGAGTACAGTAAGACGTCAGCCTATTGAGATCCTCTTGAAGAGCGATGCAGTCGCTGATATTTGAAATTGTTCTATATACTTTAAGGTCATCTGCGTATAGTAAGAAGTTGGAATTTTCAAAACAGTGTCCAATGTCATTTATAAATATAATAAATAGGAGAGGTCCAAGGATAGATCCTTGGGGAACCCCAGATGTTACCCTTATGCTGCCAGAATGATATCCATTAACAACAACTTTTTGTGTCCTATTTTGAATATATGATGTAAACCAACGCAGTAGATTGCCACGTATACCATTGAAAGCTATCTTATTGAGGAGTAATTCGTGGTCCACCTTGTCAAAAGCCTTTTTGAAGTCAGTGTAGACAGCATCTACCTGAACACTCTTATCTACGTTTTGAAAAAGGAAGTTTGTGAAGGTCATCAGGTTGGTTATAGTAGACCTCTGTTTTACGAATCCATGTTGTTGCTTTATTATTGATTCATGAAGAACTGGATAGATTTCGTTATGCAAGAGACGCTCGAAAAGCTTTGACAAGGTGGAAAGAATTGAAATGGGACGATACTGCTCAACATCAGACCTGGACCCACCTTTGTGCACTGGTGTAATATTAGCACGTTTCCAAATCTCCGGAAAAACTCCTACTGCTAAACATTTATTGTATAAAAGGTATAGAGGCCTACTTATGTGTTCAGCTGTCCGTTTCAAATAAAGTGGCGTCAGTCCATCCGGACCAGCCCCCTTTGTTGTGTCTAATTTCTTAAGTTCATTTAAGATGTTTGATTCGCTAAATTTAATGTCTGATAATATATGATCATATTCAGTTATATTGGATGGAGGTTGCCACTGATTGATAGTGGGGGAGACGGGTTCATATACCGATAAGAAAAAATCAGAGAACATGTTGCATATTGCTTCTGGATTGTTTGATTTCTGGTTTTGGTAGTGCATAGTAGATGGGATTTCGGGTTTACCTTTTCTGTTTGAAATGTACGTCCAGAAATGCTTAACATTTTTAGGTATATTTTCCTCGACTGATTCTATATATTTTTTAAAGCATATATCACACATTCTCTTAAATTCCTTCCTATGCTGTGAAAATGTTTCATAATCAGATTCGTTTTTAAATTTCTTCCATTTTATCCAGGCGTTATTTTTCTTTTTAAACAATTTTATCAATGAATTCGAAAACCAAATAGGAAATTGTGCTGTTCTGAACTTTGCCAGTGGAGCATGTTGTTTATTGATGTTATCTAATGTATTATAGAACTTATCAAGAGCCAGCTCAATGGGGAGGTTCATCAGTAGACTAGCCCAATCTGTGTCCTTAATCTTATCATTAATAGAATCAAAATTCGCTTTATAGAAGTTATATTTTGTGATGGGTCTTCTTTTCATGGGTTGAGTTATGAGGTTTACATTGGCAAAAACAACAAAAGGAGGATGGTGCGGATCAGTTGGTAGTAGCGGGCTAGATTCAGCATGAAGTGTGGGGACTAAATTTGATATAAAAAGATCAAGCACTTTACCGTTATCATTGAGTATATCGTTAAACTGTGATGCATTAAGTGCATACAAAAAATTTACTAATAGTGTGTGAACACCTGATGAACCTCTAGCTATTAGCGCTGAACCCATTGAGCCATTAGCATCAGGAGCCGCGCGAATCCACTCTATATCGGGAATATTGTAATCACCAGTGATAAAAAGATGTTCAACTAGATCGTTATTAAGTGACTCATGCAAAAGATCAAAATGTTCCTCATATACATTGACAGGGGTCCTGGGTGGAATATAGGCTGCGCTAATTACATGTCGTTTCAAGCGTTTAGTACTTGGTATTTCAACAAGTATATGGTCTATATGGCAAGATTGACGAATATTAGTAAAACCAGAAACATCGTAAAAAGTAGATCTAAGTGTATGTAATACACCGACAAGAACCCCTCCACCGTCCCGTTTATTTGTTGCGGAACGGTCGCGGTCGCAGCGATAAACTGTGTATCGTTGGTCGATAAATTCATTATTGTTGATATCTGGTACCAACCATGTTTCAGTCAGCACGATGACGTCATAATTATGGGTTAAGATATTCATGTAGAGTGTTTGTAATTTTGTTCGCATACCTCGACAATTTTGATAATAAAGTGTTAAATGGTTTGGTTGACGGCTTTTATCCATAATCAAAATGTAGAACAATGTTTGCGTTTGTACAATAAAGTATTATTTTTCTATGTGAATAGTGACAGCAGCAGTTGCAGAAAGGGTAGCAGAATATTTTGCTTAATTTATAGAGATTCAGCATAGCAGTTGTGTCGCAAGCGCTCAGCGTGATAAGTGGTTGGGATATGTTAAGTAAAAAAATTATATAATTCAGCAGTATGAGCAAATTAGTTCTTAGAATCTTAATCTGTCTCCCGAGTCTTATGTGTGGTGTTTGTTCAACATATGATTTATTTATGCTGGTGGTAGAGTCATTAATAATATATTGATGCAGTTCAATTTGTTCCAAATAGAAATTATTATAATAGGTAAAACTAACTAAAAATAAACATGACAGTAGTGCACATAGGAACATGAAATATATATAGAAATTAATTTTAAGTTGGCCTATTTGTGTTCTTAGTGCAGGAGACAGCTGGTTTAAGCTTCTCCAGGTCAGTCTCGGTCCTGATGGCAATAGCAGGGCTGTCATCACCCTCCCTAAGAAGGATTGTTGCATTTTTGACCCAGACAAACTTGTATTGTAACTCTTTCGCAGCTTCTCTACATTTCCGAAATAATTGCTTTTTCTTGAGCGTTAAGTGCTCGTTCATAAATATCATAGAGGATGTTCCTGCAATACCCAGTTGATCCGACTTCAAAGACTTAGCCTTTCGATATGAACTCAGCACATTGTCCCTCAAGATGCGTGTGGTGAACTTGACAATAATGTTTTTCGGCCTGTCCCTGCCTTGCTGGGGGTGGTGTGGTACTCTGTGTATAGACACTATGTCTTTTTGTGTAAACTGGGCACGAATGGCTATCCCAATAGCATCGATTATACTCACCAAGTCTTCGTTACGCCTCTCCGGAACATTACAGATTTCCACATTGCAGTTTCTAGCTTGCTGTTCAAGAGCGTCAATCTTTGACTCAAGACCAGTAACTGCCGACAAGGTGTGCTCGGAGGCAGAGTGCGCGATGCCATTGATGCAATCCTTAAGTGTTTTGTGTTCCTCAGCCTGGAAAGTAAGAGAATCTTGAAGAAGCTTAATCTCGCCATTAATCTGTGACACATTCTGTTTCAGGACAGTCTGTTCATTCTTTAAGGTTTTAACTTCAGTCTGAATGGCGCTTAAAGTACCCTTAATATCATCCCTGATGCTCAGCATATTGGTGTTCATCTCACTCATTTGACGTAGTGAATCGCTGCGCCATCCATGTAACGCACCGATTAACTCATTGAATTTTTCCAAAGAAACAGGCTCCGTAGGACGCAGGGGCGGCGACGATGGCGGCAAGTTAGTAGGCATATCACACTTGTCTAATAAGTCGCATGACATGTTCAAGGACTCCTCCAATTGTGAGGCGTAGCTATGATGTATGGGCGTGTTGGCGTTAGATCTGACACGCATGGAAACCTTACTCAAGCATGCTGGGCAGGTCCACTTCTCACGGATTTCCATGGGTAGCGAATTCATATAATTCGTATCTAAATTAAGGCACTCATGGTGATACGTTCCATTACATACGTAACATTCCAGGTAGCCATTTGAGGTTAGAGCTCCCTTGCAGCCTTCACAACTCATTTTTATTTTATACCATAAAATGAATCTGATAATTGTGAATCACACACCAATGATAAATTTAGTGATCTTTTATTATCATTGTAACAAAACAGAATCTAAGTGCAGTTTGTTTAATAATCTTTTTATATTTTATGGTCTCGCTTTGTCTGTCCGTTTTTCCCTCCTTAATAACTCAAAAACTACTGCAGCTATCAACTTGAAATTTAAAATAATGATACATTTCGTGCGCGCCTGTACAGATTTAGAGAAAAATAAATGAAAAATGAAAATGTATATATTCCATACAAATTGAGATGCCGAAATTTTAAAAAATACCTACAGAGTCATAATGGGGTATCAAATGAAAGGTATCATTTTGTACATTTCAAAATATTTTTGCTGCCGTGCTGTTACCCCCCACGCCGACAGGCTCCCTGAACCCCCTCCCCCATCAAAAAATCTGATATGGATATCGTTTTCGACTAACATTAGGGTGAGGATTACGAATTTGATTTCGGCGGGCGTGTGTCGGATTGCGGTGAGCGAAGTGAACCGCAATACGGCTTCACTCACACCGCAAGGCGAGCGAAGCGAGCCTTGCCGTGTGGCAGCACGAGCGGGGACGTATTGCGGTGAGCGAAGCGAACCACAATGCGACTACAGGGGAACAGCACGGCGAGCGAAGCGAGCTGTGCTGTGACCCCCGCGCCCAGCCCCCCCCCCCCCCCGCACCCCGCCCCATCAAAAAATCTGATATGGGTATCGTTTTCAACTAACATGGGGCGAGGATTACGAATTTGATGACGGCGGGCGTGTCGGAATGCGGTGAGCGAAGCGAACCGCAATACGTCACACCGCAAGGCGAGCGAAGCGAGCCTTGCCGTGTGGCAGCACGAGCGGGGACGTATTGCGGTGAGCGAAGCGAACCGCAATGCGACTACAGGGGAACAGCACGGCGAGCGAAGCGAGCTGTGCTGTGACCCCCGCGCCCAACCCCCCCCCCCCCCCGAACCCCGCCCAATCAAAAAATCTGATATGGGTATCGTTTTCGACTAACATGGGGGCGAGGATTACGAATTTGATGACGGCGGGCGTTTCGGATTGCGGGGAGCGAAGCGAACCGCAATACGTCACACCGAAAGGCGAGCGAAGCGAGCCTTGCCGTGTGGCAGCACGAGCGGGGACGTATTGCGGTGAGCGAAGCGAACCGCAATGCGACTACGGTGGACAGAACGGCGAGCGAAGCGAGCCGTGCGGTTACACCCCCCCACACCCCCCGGCTCCCTGAACCCCCTCCCCCATCAAAAAATCTGACAATATCTGATATCTGGGTATCGTTTTCAACTTACATAGGGGCGAGGATTACGAATTTGATGACGGCGAGCGTGTCGAAATGCGGTGAGCGAAGCGAACCGCAATAAGTCACACCGCAAGGCGAGCGAAGCGAGCCTTGCCGTATGGCAGCATGAGCGGGGACGTATTGCGGTGAGCGAAGCGAACCGCAATGCGACTACGGTGGACAGAACGGCGAGCGAAGCGAGCCGTGCGGTTACACCCCCCACGCCCCCCCGGCTCCCTGAACCCCCTCCCCCATCAAAAAATCTGATATGGATATCGTTTTCGACTAACATTGGGGTGAGGATTACGAATTTGATGTCGGCGGGCGTGTGTCGGATTGCGGTGAGCGAAGCGAACCGCAATACGTCACACCGCAAGGTGAGCGAAGCGAGCCTAGCCGTGTGGTAGCACGAGCGGGGACGTGTTGCGGTGAGCGAAGCGAACCGCAATGCGACTACAGGGGAACAGCACGGCGAGCGAAGCGAGCCGTGCTGTGATCCCCGCGCCCAGCCCCCCCCCGAACCCCGCCCCATCAAAAAATCTGATATGGGTATCGTTTTCGACTAACGTGAGGGTGAGTATTACGAATTTGATAACGGTGGGCGTGTGTCGGATTGCGGTGAGCGAAGCGAACCGCAATACGTCACACCGCAAGGCGAGCGAAGCGAGCCTTGCCGTGTGGCAGCACGAGCGGGGACGTATTGCGGTGAGCGAAGCGAACCGCAATGCGACTACAGGGGAACAGCACGGCGAGCGAAGCGAGCCGTGCTGTGACCCCCGCGCCCAGCCCCCCCCGAACCCCGCCCCATCATAAAATCTGATATGGGTATCGTTTTCGACTAACACGGGGGCGAGGATTACGAATCTGATGATGGCGGGCATGTCGGAATGCGGTGAGCGAAGCGAACCGCAATACGCCACACCTCAAGGCGAGCGAAGCGAGCCTTGCTGTGTGGCAGCACGAGCGGGGACATATTGCGGTGAGCGAAGCGAACCGCAATGCGATTACAGGGGAACAGCACGGCGAGCGAAGCGAGCCGTGCTGTGACCCCCGCGCCCAGCCCCCGCCCCCCGAACCCCGCCCCATCAAAAAATCTGATAAGGGTATCGTTTTCAACTTACATAGGGGCGAGGATTACGTATTTGATGACGGCGAGTGTGTCGGAATGCGGTGAGCGAAGCGAACCGCAATAAGTCCCACCGCAAGGCGAGCGAAGCGAGCCTTGCCGTGTGGCAGCATGAGCGGGGACGTATTGCGGTGAGCGAAGCGAACCGCAATGCGACTACAGGGGAACCCCCGCGTGACCCCCCGCGCCCAGCCCCCCGCCCCCCTTAAACCCCGCCCCCATAAAAAAATCTGATATGGGTAGCGAAGCGAACCGCAATGCGACTACAGGGGAACAGCACGGCGAGCGAAGCGAGCCGTGCTTTGACCCCCGTTCCCAGCCCCCCCCCCCGAACCCCATCCCATCAAAAAATCTGATATGGGTATCGTTTTCAACTTACACAGGGGCGAGGATTACGAATTTGATGACGGCGGGCGTGTCGGATTGCGGTGAGCGAAGCGAACCGCAATACGTCACACCGCAAGGCGAGCGAAGCGAGCCTTGCCGTGTGGCAGCACGAGCGGGGACGTATTGCGATGAGCGAAGCGAACCGCAATGCGACTACAGGGGAACCCCCGCGTGACCCCCCTTGCTTTAAAATCCAAGATGGCTGACATTCTTAAATCGCAAAACCCACACTTGGTTATCAATTTCGAAAAAATCAAAGACGTAGGTTACGAAAAGGGGAATACAATTAAAAACGAACACTATGGCAGCCACCACCGCAAGGCAGAGCCCTACTAACGCGAGCTGCTTGCAGCTCGCGCACTTATAAAATACTAGTTAATAGTATATAAAGCTCGATTACCACTGACTCACTGACTGACTGACTGACTGACTGACTCATTGACACAATTGTTCTCCATGATGGTGGAGGGGGAGGTATGTTTTTTTTTGCGGAAACGTGTAGAGGGGGTCTGGGGGACCTAGAGAAAATTCCGATTTTTTGAGATTTCCCCCCCCAGAGCCCACCCCTCCCCCCCTTCTTTTCCACGGAGCAATTTGGATGAAAAATTTAGAGGGATTCGTATAGAGGGGCACGAGTGATTTCTATTGCAAAAAAAAATTACCCCCCCCCTCTCCCCCAGGACCCCCCCTTTTGAGATTGCTACCGGATCCCGGCGCTATAGAGGAGTCCCAATGGCGGGATCGTATAGAAAGTATCTTTTTAAATTGGAAGAAAAAAAAACACCCCCCCCTCCCTCCCCAATTTTCACCCCCCCTTTTGATATCTCCCAAACTAAGTACGATAGAAGAAAACTATTTTCACGTTCGTGTAGAGGGTTTAATATCATTTTGATTGCAAAAAAAAATTTTGCCCCCCGCCCCTCTGGACTCTCCTTTTTAGTAAAAAACTGAAATTTTGCCATTTTTAGCCTATATTTTGACCACTTTTTAGGGTGGAGCAATGCGGCGAGCGAAGCGAGGCGCAATGCGACTACGGGGAACAGCAAGGCGAGCGAAGCGAGCCGCGCTGTGCCCCCCCCCCCTTGCCCCCCGGAAACCCCTCCCCCTGAACCCGGGGGAGCATTGCGGCGAGCGAAGCGAGCCGCAATGCGACTACAGGGGAACAGCACGGCGAGCGAAGCGAGCCGTGCTGTGCCCAGCCCCCCTGAACTCCCTCCCCCATCCAAGAACTTGATATGGATATCGTTTTCGATCAACTCGAACTCGTAGATTACGAAAAAGATGTCCATTTCAAAATCCAAGATGGCTGACATTCTTCAATCGCAGTCTTCACTCTTGGTTATCAATTTCGAAAAAATCAAAGACGTAGGTTACGAAAAGGGGAATACAATTAAAAACGAACACTGTGACAGCCACCGACGCGAGCTGCTTGCAGCTCGCGCACTTATAAAATACTAGTGATAATATATAAAGCTCGATTACCACTGACTGACTGACTCACTGACTGACTCATTGACACGATTGTTCTCCCTGATGGTGGATGGGAAGGTATGTTTTTTTTTGCGGAATCGTGTAGAGGGGTGGGGGATGACTTGGGGAAAATCCTGACTTTTTGAGATTTGCCCCCCCAGAGCCCACCCCTCCCTGTGACAGCCACCGCCGCGAGCTGCTTGCAGCTCGCGCACTTATAAAATACTAGTTACCCTAATATATATAGCTGCATTACCATTGACTGACTGACTGACTGACATAGTTGTTCTCCTAGATGGTGGATGGGGAGGTATACTTTTTTTGGTACCATCTCGTAGATCGGTTCAATCATGACGGGGGAAAAATCGTACTTTTCCGGATTTTCCCCCCCTTCCCCCTGAAAAGGGGGTCCGCCGGAGGGTCGTTTTTCATACATTTTTTCGGAAATGTGAATTTTTTTTAACGGTGGGTGGTAGCCGAGCGGCTCGCGAAGCGAGCCGCTCTGTTCCCCCCCCTCTCGGCCGCCCCCCCACGCAGTGGGGGGCGAAGCGAGTTTTTTTTTCAAAAATTTTGTCAAAAATTTTAATTTTTTTTTTCGGATAAACGAAGCGAAGCATCTCTTAAATTGAATCGATCTGTTGTCCCCCCTCCAGGCTGCCCCCCCGCAGCGTGGCGAGCGAAGCGAGGTCGTTTTTCATACATTTTGTTGAAAATTTTTATATTCTATCGCGGAAAGGGGAAGCACAGCGGCTCGCGAAGCGAGCCGCCGTGTTCACCCTTCCCCCGAACCGCCCCATCACTGCGTGGCGAGCGAAGCGAGGTCATTTTTCATACATTTTGTTCAAAATTTGGATTTTTTGTCTGATCGAGTGATTTTCATGGTTTTTCTCCTAGATGGTACATTTATTTCGCTGAAACGATTGAGGGTGTTCAATCAGACCCCGGTAAAAATCCAATTTTTCTATATTTCCCCCCTCTTCTCCCTCAAAAGGGGATACGCCCGTAAGTCGTTTTTCATACATTTTGTCGAATATTTTGTTTTTTTCTCGCAGAAAAGGATAGCAGAGTATCTCGCAAGGCGACCGATCCGTTCCTCTCCCCCCAGGCTGCTCCGCAACTCAGTGGCGAGCGAAGCGAGATCGTTTTTCATACATTTAATTGATTTTTTTTATTTTTCGATTTATTGACTGATTGACATAGGTTATTCTCCAAGATGGTGGATGGAGAGGTATCGTTTTTTTTGTAGAAACGAATGAGAGTGTTCAATCGGACCCCGGAAGAAATACTTTTTTTCCGGATTTCCCCCCGCTTCCTCCTCAAAAGGGGGTTCGCCCGAGGGTCGTTTTTCATAAATTTTGTCGGAAATTTTGTTTTTTTTCGTGGAAATGAGTAGTAGAGCTGCTCATTAATCAAGTTGTTTGTCCCCCCTCCTCCCCCCACTGCATGGCGAACGAACGGAGGTCCATTTTCAAAAAAATGTTTTTGTGGTTTATCCCTTAGAGATAGGCATTTATCATGGAGGACTTTTTTGTAGACCTTTATGAGGGGTACAATACTGTAGTACATTATTTTGATCTTTCTCGTAGGGTTCAGCCAGCTTTTGCAATTTAAGCGCAAAAAAATGTGTTTATTTACGACATCACATTAGAAAGCTATAAAATTATCAGTGTTTCTCTACTATATTATGCATGTATTATACATGTAAACCTTCCCTTTGAATCATTCTATCTATTAATAAAAACCGCATCAAAATCCGTTTCGTATTTTTAAAGATATAAGCATAGACACGTACGTACTACGTAACCGTACCTACTTTTACAGATCTAAGCACAGATAGCGGGAGCGACCTTTCATTATTATTATTATATTTTAGGTAATTTGTTGTGTAGGTAAGCTAATGCTTGCTTGTGGTAACTTGTGGTAACCTGTAAATATTGTACCTACCTTCCTACTGCTGCATGAAGGTGCAAAAAACTGATGGTTAATATTCATTTATATTTTAGATTTTAGCTGTAACGCAATAAAGTTTATTTCATCTTGTACTTTTCCGTCAGACAGCGCTAAATGGTTGACAGCCGTCAATCTGCTTTGAAATAGAGGGCATCTCTTTCTACACTATGCAAATTGAACGGGACTTCACACCTGCGCGAGGAGTTTGGTAGTGTTGCCATTGAGAACCCATTACGTTTCATTTAGATAATCATTCGAAATCGGACTGCGCCATATTTTTTGAATTTTATCGAGTAGATCTTCTTGTTTGGAATTGTAAATGTAATACCTATTTGAAATATGGGTAGATACTTACATTGCATGAGATCAATGACACAGTGGGAAGGTCCAAGAGGACGGTGCTGACCTGGAAGACCATACCTACACACGACGGAATAGGGAAAATTTAAAAGGCTTTGGAGTAGGCTTCATCTGCGATTTTTATAAGATATACCTAAGGAAAAACTTAATTAGTAGGTATGAACTCCACATACTACTAATGATACGTTATCATAGGTAAAGATATTCATTTATTAGTTTATTTGCATTATTGAGGGCAAAAAATATGTGGGTTTTTATAATTATTTATTTTTATTAGAATAGTTTTATGAAGAAGAAGTCGGAGGAGGATTACATAATTCGTAGGTACCTTATTTTGTATCATCTCATAAAAGAAAGTGCCTAGGTAGGTAGTGTAGATACCTACTTTACATAGCATAAGCCAGTGAGGTTCGAAACGTCGTAATCGAGACTCATTGCATTGCAAGCACAAAGCACAACTCGGTTTTGCGGGTGTGTTGATATTATCATGTAGGTAGTTCGTTACACAGATACTGCGTGGAAGCCATTTTACTAAGAAAAGAGTTGCGGACAAATTATTATCGTTGTTTTTTTTAAATAATTTGGCTGGTTAGCCAAAAGTTTTTATGCACGCTGGCAACACTTTTTTCTCTTCAAAATTTCCAACAGAAACTTTGTCGTAAAAGATTTTCTTTTCTTTGTTTACCTATTTATACGTTTTCGTGTCGTTACACTGTGTTATTTCGGCAAGGATAAATCATGAAACGTTCCAGCACCACGCAAGTGCCCAAGCGAGCGAGACAAAGTCGCCTTTCTGATGAAACCACAACAGTCGCTGTAACAGCAGGTGAGTCAATTCAATTCCTTCACTAAGTGGTGTTTGTGTTGTTACCTGCTATGTGGGAGGCACGGTCAGCTGTGGACATAGGAGGAGATTCCTCGATTAGCATGTGATGGCGCGAAAGCGCCATTGATAGGTACGCAAGTGGAAGCTAGACGTGAGCTCCAAAGCCGGCGACACAGGCCGGCCGGTTGGTGCGTCGGAAACTATCCACTGCCACGTCGTGCCACCGCCCCCGCGCCGCCCCTTGCCTATTAGTCGGCGCGCCGACCAGCGACCAGACAGACAATCTATTTTGTCAAAGCTACTTAGTGGCACTTCTAGCTTATGTTTTTAATCTGGCGCAGTGACTCAAGAGTGCTGGCGATGTTTGGTAACAGCAACCACAGAATCTTGTAGGAGACGACATTATTAAGGAAGGAAAAGGACTTAATTCTTGGCGAGTTTTGATCAGATTCTCTGGTGGTCGCTGGTCGGCGCGCCGACTGATAGAGATGGCGGCGGAGGTGCGGGCCAACAGCGGCGTGGCGCGCAGGTCTACTACCTACTTATTGTCAGAACAGTGTGTTTCTCAGGCTCGCGTAGGTAAGGGCTTGTCAGTTATTGTAATTTATGCTCCGTCGTAGCACAAATCAATCACTCCATTCAAGGATATGCAATACTTACGATCTATCATCTATCTGACCTATCAGATCTCTGATCCAATATCACTATATTATCGGGCAAAAATATTTTCTACATGTTCAATTTATGACTTGGTATGTTTTTTTGCTTTGGATTGATCAATGTTCGGCCTCCGCTTCACTATGCCAATGGTACATTCTGGTAATTTACCAAAGACTTTAAATGAAAGAAACTAGGTACACTACACACAAACTACGGATGAGCATCAAATTAAAAGAAAACGTTGAAACTATTACATCATTCTCTCTGTGTCGTAGTAGAAGTCATAGTAAAGTGATCAGAATCAGCAGAATTGGGCTGCAAAGTTTATGTGCCTTGCCGTTGCATCTATCATCATTGTGTGTGTTTTTGTGTGATGATTTTCATTTACATTATTTCTTCATTATAATAACAACCAGCAGTGTGCTGGTTTGCTTTTGAAATATGTACCTACTAACTATGAGCAACATACACATAAGACTTTAATCATCGTTACTGCAATCAAAGTTTGAAAAATTATCAAAATTATGTTTACTGTGGTGAAATTAAACTTTAAGAGAAAATGTTGTTTAGTATGAAAATGAAATCAGTATCACTTAAATTTAATTAAATGTAAGTAATTTATTAATTTATATGTTTATTAATTTGGTTTGTGTTTGAACAATTCTAAATCACTTTTTTTTCTATAATTGTTTATAAGGAACAGTAGGTGTCTTCGAAGCCATCAGCTGAGATTGGCCAGAGCTAAGAAGTGCAGATGAGTGTGTGTGTGCGTTTATAAGCCAGCAAGCGCATAACAGCCTTGCTTAGGACTTTTAACTAATACAAGAGTTTGTTTTGATTGTATTTATAATACTATTTATATGTCTCTCACAATTACTGAACTAAGTTGCTATAATACATTAGTACAAGTACTTTCAACACAAATAATATACTCGCTACCATTGCAAGAGACTGTTGCTGCTGTTTCGGTGCTTCAGAAAAACCAGAATTAATTGTGTATTTTATGTGGGTGCCTGTACATCAGGCATCATGGGTGTAGAATGTTTGTGTTACGACAGTGCTTACTCCTGAGGATACTTGCATTCATAGGAGAGCGGGCAACAGGAGACCACTATTTTTAAAATTTTATTTACATAAATCTAAATAGTTATTTGTTATAAGTAGGTACCTAAGTGCAAGTTTTTACCTGTTGATATTTTTTTTTTGCATTTTCATAACTGAAATACAACACAAATTTGCTGTCTGACCCAACAAGCCTTAATGGAAGCATAAGATTACAAAAATATAATTAATGTACCTATCCAACTCATGTAAATAAACATAAATATTAATATAAAATGACTTTTATTGAAACTGTTGAATAAATGTTTGAATATTTCTATGGCTCTGATGTACGGTTGCAACTATAAAATACTATATAATATAAAATACGTCACACCGCAAGGCGAGCGAAGCGAGCCTTGCCGTGTGGCAGCACGAGCGGGGACAGCGAATGCGACTACAGGGGAACAGCACGGCGAGCGAAGTGAGCCGTGCTGTGACCCCCGCGCCCAGCCCCCCCCCCCCGAACCCCGCCCCATCATAAAATCTGATATGGGTATCGTTTTCGACTAACATGGGGGCGAGGATTACGAATTTGATGACGGCGGGCGTGTCGGAATGCGGTGAGCGAAGCGAACCGCAATACGACTACAGGAGAACAGCACAGCGAGCGAAGCGAGCGGTGCTGTGACCCCCGCGCCCGTACCCCCCCCCGAACCCCGCCCCATCAAAAAATCTGATATGGGTATCGTTTTCGACTAACATGGGGGCGAGGATTACGAATTTGATGACGGCGGACGTGTCGGATTGCGGTGAGCGAAGCGAACCGCAATACGTCACACCGCAAGGCGAGCGAAGCGAGCCTTGCCGTGTGGCAGCACGAGTGGGGACGAACCGCAATGCGACTACAGGGGAACCCCCGCGTGACCCCCCGCGCCCAGCCCCCCGCCCCCCCCAAACCCCGCCCCCATAAAAAAATCTGATATGGGTAGCGAAGCGAACCGCAATGCGACTACAGGGGAACAGCACGGCGAGCGAAGCGAGCCGTGCTTTTACCCCCGTTCCCAGCCCCCCCCCCCCCCCCTCGAACACCACCCCATCAAAAAATCTGATATGGGTATCGTTTTCGACTAGCATGGGGGCGAGGATTACGAATTGGATGACGGCGGGCGTATGTCGGATTGCGGTGAGCGAAGCGAACCGCAATACGTCACACCGCAAGGTGAGCAAAGCGAGCCTTGCCGTGTGGTAGCACGAGCGGGGACGTGTTGCGGTGAGCGAAGCGAACCGCAATGCGACTACAGGGGAACAGCACGGCTAGCGAAGCGAGCGGTGCTGTGACCCCCGCGCCCGTACCCCGCCCCATCAAAAAATCTGATATGGGTATCGTTTTCGACTAACATGGGGGCGAGGATTGCGAATTTGATGACGGCGGGCGTGTCGGATTGCGGTGAGCGAAGCGAACCGCAATACGTCACACCGCAAGGCGAGCGAAGCGAGCCTTGCCGTGTGGCAGCACGAGCGGGGACGTGTTGCGGTGAGCGAAGCGAACCGCAATGTGACTACAGGGGAACAGCACGGCAAGCGAAGCGAGTCGTGCTGTGATCCCCGCGCCCAGCCCCCCCCCGAATGCCGCCCCATCAAAAAATCTGATATGGGTATCGTTTTCGACTAACATGGGGGCGAGGATTACGAATTAGACGACGGCGGGCGTGTCGGAATGCGGTGAGCGAAGCGAACCGCAATTCGCTCGCCTTGCTGTGTGGCAGCACGAGCGGGGACGTATTGCGGTGAGCGACGCGAACCGCAATGCGACTACAGGGGAACAGCACGGCGAGCGAAGCGAGCGGTGCTGTGACCCCCGCGCCCGTACCCCGCCAAACCCACTCTTGGTTATCAATTTCGAAAAAATCAAAGACGTAGGTTACGAAAAGGGGAATACAATTAAAAACGAACACTATGGCAGCCACCACCGCAAGGCAGAGCCCTACTAACGCGAGCTGCTTGCAGCTCGCGCACTTATAAAATACTAGTTACCCTAATATATATAGCTGCATTACCATTGACTGACTGACTGACTGACATAATTGTTCTCCTAGATGGTGGATGGGGAGGTATACTTTTTTTGGTACCATCTCGTAGATCGGTTCAATCATGACGGGGGAAAAATCGTACTTTTCCGGATTTTCCCCCCCTTCCCCCTGAAAAGGGGGTCCGCCGGAGGGTCGTTTTTCATACATTTTTTCGGAAATGTGAATTTTTTTTAACGGTGGGTGGTAGCAGAGCGGCTCGCGAAGCGAGCCGCTCTGTTCCCCCCCCTCTCGGCCGCCCCCCCACGCAGTGGGGGGCGAAGCGAGTTTTTTTTTCAAAAAATTTGTCAAAAATTTTAATTTTTTTTTCGGATAAACGAAGCGAAGCATCTCTTAAATTGAATCGATCTGTTGTCCCCCCTCCAGGCTGCCCCCCCGCAGCGTGGCGAGCGAAGCGAGGTCGTTTTTCATACATTTTGTTGAAAATTTTTATATTCTATCGCGGAAAGGGGAAGCACAGCGGCTCGCGAAGCGAGCCGCCGTGTTCACCCTTCCCCCGAACCGCCCCATCACTGCGTGGCGAGCGAAGCGAGGTCATTTTTCATACATTTTGTTCAAAATTTGGATTTTTTGTCTGATCGAGTGATTTTCATGGTTTTTCTCCTAGATGGTACATTTATTTCGCTGAAACGATTGAGGGTGTTCAATCAGACCCCGGTAAAAATCCAATTTTTCTATATTTCCCCCCTCTTCTCCCTCAAAAGGGGATACGCCCGTAAGTCGTTTTTCATACATTTTGTCGAATATTTTGTTTTTTTCTCGCAGAAAAGGATAGCAGAGCATCTCGCAAGGCGACCGATCCGTTCCTCTCCCCCCAGGCTGCTCCGCAACTTAGTGGCGAGCGAAGCGAGATCGTTTTTCATACATTTTATTGAATTTTTTTATTTTTCGATTTATTGACTGATTGACATAGGTTATTCTCCAAGATGGTGGATGGAGAGATATCGTTTTTTTTGTAGAAACGAATGAGAGTGTTCAATCGGACCCCGGAAGAAATACTTTTTTTCCGGATTTCCCCCCGCTTCCTCCTCAAAAGGGGGTTCGCCCGAGGGTCGTTTTTCATAAATTTTGTCGGAAATTTTGTTTTTTTTTCGCGGAAATGAGTAGTAGAGCTGCTCATTAATCAAGTTGTTTGTCCCCCCTCCTCCCCCCACTGCATGGCGAACGAACGGAGGTCCATTTTCAAAAAAATGTTTTTGTGGTTTATCCCTTAGAGATAGGCATTTATCATGGAGGACTTTTTTGTAGACCTTTATGAGGGGTACAATACTGTAGTACATTATTTTGATCTTTCTCGTAGGGTTCAGCCAGCTTTTGCAATTTAAGCGCAAAAAAATGTGTTTATTTACGACATCACATTAGAAAGCTATAAAATTATCAATGTTTCTCTACTTTAATATGCATGTATTATATATATAAACCTTCCCCTTGAATCATTCTATCTATTAAAAAAAAACGCATCAAAATCCGTTTCGTATTTTTAGAGATATAAGCATAGACACGTAGGTACGTACTACGTAACCGTATCTACTTTTAAAGATCTAAGCACAGACAGCGGGAGCGACCTTTCATTATTATTATTATATTTTAGGTAGGTAATTTGTTGTGTAGGTAAGCTAATGCTTGCTTGTGGTAACTTGTGGTAACCTGTAAATATTAGGTAGGTATACAGCTGCATGAAGGTGCAAAAAACTGATGGTTAATGTACATTTATATTTTAGATTTTAGCACGAACGCAATAAAGTTTATTTCATCTTGTACTTTTCCGTCAGACAGCGCCAAATGGTTGACAGCCGTCAATCTGCTTTGAAATAGAGGGCATCTCTTTCTACACTATGCAAACTGAGCGGGACTTCACACCTGCGCGAGGAGTTTGGTAGTGTTGCCATTGAGAACCCATTACGTTTCATTTTGATAATCATTCGAAATCGGACTGCGCCATATTTTTTGAATTTTATCGAGTAGATCTTCTTGTTTGGAATTGTAAATGTAATACCTATTTGAAATATGGGTAGATACTTACATTGCATGAGATCAATGACAAAGTGGGAAGGTCCAAGAGGGAAGACCATATGATACCTACACACGACGGGATATGGTGGACGGCAGGGCTGCAGTGGCTTCAAGTAGCCCGGAATAGGGAAAATTTAAAAGGCTTTGGAGTAGGCCTTCACCTGATATTTTTATTAGATTTAAGGAAAAACTTAATAAGTAGGTACGAGCTCCACCTGCTACTTATGATACGTTATCATAGGTAAATTTATTAGTTTAGTTGCATTATGAGGGCAAAAAATATATGGGTTTTTAATATTATTTATTTTTATTAGAATGGTTTTATGAAGAAGAAGTCGGAGGAGGGTTACTTATTTCGTACATTATTTTGTATCATTTCATAAAAGAAAGTGCCTAGGTAGGTAGTGTAGATACATACTTTACATAGCATAAGCCAGTGAGGTTCGAAACATTGCAAGCATAGCACAACTCTGTTTTGCGGGTGTGTTGATATTATCATGTAGGTAGTTTGTTACACAGATACTGCGTGGAAGCCATTTTACTAAAATAAAATTTAAGAAAAGAGTTGCGGACAAATTATTATCGTTGTTTTTTTAAAATTATTTGGCTGGTTAGCCAAAAGTTTTTATGCACGCTGGCAACACTTTTTTCTCTTCAAAATTTCCAACAGAAACTTTGTCGTAAAAGATTTTCTTTAATAATAATAATATAATAATAATAATAAAATCTTTATTAAGAACATTTTACAGGATCTTAAATACATATTGAAACGTTAACACTACCGAAGCTTTACAAACTGTGTGGTAGTGTTAACGCCCGTCTCCTAGATTTATGAATAATTAAATTTAAAACCTTAATTACTAAAGCAAAATTACAAGCTACTTATTTATTGATTAATCTAATTATGGTTTTTTACTACTGGCTATTACAAATTCACATAAAAACATTGTATGGTTTGTGAGTGTTGGTGTATGTGTGTGTGTGTGTGTGTGTGTGTGTGTGTGTGTGGTCTCCAGAGGCACCAGTCTCTTAAGAGTCTGGGCAACAGGAGACCCAGGGTTTAGTTGTGTAAGTATGAGTTAGTGTGTATATGTATGTGTGTGTGTGTGTGTAGATTGGTTTTCCCGAGGCACCAGTCTCTTGAGAGTCTGGGCAACAGGAGACCCAGTGTGTGATTGTGTATGTGCTTGTGTGTGCCTGTGTGTCTGTATGAGTGGTTGTGTCAATGCTGGTGTGTGTGGCAAAATTGGACTTTGATTCTCCTGAGGCACCAGTCTCGTGAGAGTCTGGTCAACAGGAGATATGTTGCAACTGAAGAAAAGGCGAATCAAATGAACTATTTTAGGGTAACAAGGAGTTCCTCGGTTTCCTCATAAGTCAGAGAAAGGAGCCAAGTGGAACATTTAATTTTACATTTATACAGTGGAAGTGGATATATGTTTAGGATTCTGTTAACACGGTTATATAAAGATGGACTCGAGAAATGATATTGACGACCTGCTGCAACCACCTTCCATGGCTCCCCTCTGCAGACAATATCAGAGCGTCGTTTCGATTCTTGTAGGCAGGGATCATACTGAAGCTCAGAGTGTTTGCGCAATAGCGTTGATTTCACAAACAGTTGCCGAACAGTAAGCACTTCACTTAGTGAGTAGAGTTGATCTGTAGGAAATCGTCTAGGCTTGGAATGCATCACTTTCAGTATCGCTCTTTGGGCTCGTTCTACTCTTAAAACTTGTGTTTTTATTGCTCCCCCCCAAGCAGTAATACAATAGGAGAGAACTGATTGTGCAAGAGCAAAGTAAACCATTTTTAGACAGTTTAAGTCAGCGACATTCCTTAGTCTTTTGAAGATGAATATGAGCTTACGTACTCTGGACATTGTAGAGTTAGTATGATAGGTCCATGAAAGAGTGTTGTCTAAGTAAACTCCGAGGTATTTAATGGAAGTAGTACGCTCCAAAGACTGGCATTTACAAATATTGGTGTCGCTACAGTTATGTGCACGGAGACAGAAAGAGGAAGGCTGGGTTCGACTGGAAGGTGAAAAAGTAACAAATTTAGTTTTGCCTACATTCAAAGTTAGAAAATTCAAGGAAAGCCAACTTAGTACTATTTGTAAGGCCATTTCAGCAGATTGCTTTATATCGCTCCAATTCTTCCCACTTACGATGAGGGCGGTATCATCGGCATAGGTGAATAAACTGCAATTAGGGAGAGAGAGTTTGCATAATTCGTTAATATAAACAAGGAAAATTATCTTTGGATAAATAAAAGCTTTCGTGTCGTTACACTGTGTTATTTCGGCAAGGATAAATCATGAAACGTTCCAGCACCACGCAAGTGCCCAAGCGAGCGAGGCGAAGTCGCCTTTTTGATGAAACCACAACAGTCGCTGTAACAGCAGGTGAGTCAATTCAATTCCTACATTAGGTGGTGTTTGTGTTGTTACCTGCTTTATTTGTGGGAGGCACGTTCAGCTGTGGACATAGGAGGAGATTCCTCGATTAGCATGTGATGGCGCGAAGGCGCTATTGATAGGTAGGTACGTAAGTACCTAGACGTGCACACCAAAGCCGGCGACACAGGCCGGCCGGTTGGTGCGTCGGAAACTATCCACCGCCACGTCGCGCCACCACCCCCGTGCCGCCCCTTGTCGCGCCAACCAGCGACCAGACAAACAATCTATCTATCAAGTCTTCTTAGTGGCACTTCTAGCTTAGTTTTTGAATCTGGCGCAGTGAATCAAGAGTGCTGGAGATGTTTGGTAACAGCAACCACAGAATCTTGTAGGAAACGACATTATTAAGGAAGGAAAAGGACTTAATTCTTGGCGAGTTTTGAACAGATTCTCTGGTGTGGTCGCTGGTCGGCGCACCGACTGATAGAGATGGCGGCGGGGCGGTGCGGGCCAACAGCGGCGCGGCTCGCACGTCTACTACCTACTTATTGTCAGAACAGTGTGTTTCTCAGGCTCGCGTAAGGGCTTGTCAGTTATTGTAATTTATGCTCCATCGTAGCATAAATCAGTCACTCCATTCAAGGATATTGTCCAATGCAATACTTACGACCTATCATCTATCTTAATGACCAATCAGATCTCTGATCCTGTATCACTATATTATCAGGCAAAAATATTTTCTACATGTTGAATTTATGACTTGGTATGTTTCTTTGCTTTGGTTCAATGATCAACGTTCGGCCTCTGCTTCACTATGACAATGGTACATTCTGGTATTTTACCAAAAACTTTAGATGAAAGAAACTAGGTACACTACACACAAACTACGGATGAGAATCAAATTAAAAGAAAACGTTGATACTATTACATCATTCTCTCTGTGTAAATAGAAGTCATCATAAAGTGATCACAATCATCAGAATTGGGCTGCAAAGTTTATGTGCCTTGCCGTTGCATCTATCATCATAGTGTGTGTTTTTGTGTGATGATTTGACAACTTATGTGATATAATGGTGAGTTTCATTTACATTATTTCTTCATTATAATAACAACCAGCAGTGTGCTGGTTTGCTTTAGAAATATGTACCTACTAAGTATTAGCAACATACACATAAGACTTTAATCATCTCTACTGCAATCAAAGTTTGAAAAATAATCAAAATTAAGTTTACATCGGTGAAATTAAACTTTAAGAGAAAATGTTGTTTAGTATGAAAATGAAATTAGTATCACTTAAATTTAGATTTTTAATATAATTGAATGTAAGTAATTTATTAATTTATATGTTTATTAATTTGGTTTGTGTTTGAACAATTCTAAATCACTTTTTTTTCTATAATTGTTTATAAGGAACGGTAGGTGTCTTCGCAGCCATCAGCTGAGATTGGCCAGAGCTAAGAAGTGCAGATGAGTGTGTGTGTGTGTTTATAAGCCAGCAAGCGCATAACAGCCTTGCTTAGGACTTTTAACTAATACAAGAGTTTGTTTTGATTGTATTTATAATACTATTTATATGTCTCTCACAATTACTAAAATAAGTTGCTATAATACATTAGTACAAGTACTTTCAACACAAATAATGTAATCGCTACCATTGCGAGAGACTTGCTGCTGTTTCGGTGCTTCAGAAAAACCAGAATTAATTGTGTATCTTATGTGGGTGCCTGTTCATCAGGCGTCATGGGTGTAGAATGTTTGTGTTACGACAGTGCTTACTCCTGAGGATACTAGCATTCATAGGAGAGCGGGCAACAGGAGACCACTATTTTAAAAATTTTATTTACATAAATCTAAATAGTTATTTGATATAAGAAGGAACCTAAGTGCAAGTTTTTACCTGTTGATATTCTTTTTTTGGCATTTTCAGAACTGAAATACAACACAAATTTGCTGTCCGACCCAACAAGCCTTAATGGAAGCATAAGATTACAAAAATATATTAATGTACCTATCCAACTCATGTAAATAAACATAATTATTAATATAAAATGACTTTTATTGAAACTGTTGAATAAATGTTTGAAGATTTCTATGGCTCTGATGTACGGTTGCCATCTCTAAAATATGGCCCCGGATAAAACCCCGGATTTTGGAGGCCAGAACCCAGACATGTCAACAGGTTCTTTTAAACATAGTCAGTATTCTAAAATTAAAACGTCAAGTGCGAGTTGCACGGGTTCCGTATAATTATAAGACCTTGTTTCTTGCCAAAAATCATGATTCTAGGTAATTTTTTCCGGTTCCGGCTTCAGGTCCATTACGGACTAGAGTATTTTAAGTTAATTTCAACAAGATACCTCCACGCATTCCTTAGAAAAGGGGGTTGCCAGATGGACAATAAAGTTCTTTTTTCCTTTTGAGGTGGGGAACCCTAAAAACTGTTGAAAATGTCATAAATCAACTTTTTATTTATTTTCCGAAATCATACTTAATTAAATTTAGTGATCTTTTACCATCATTGTAACAAAACAGAATCTAAGTACAGTTTGTTTTAATAATATTTCTATATTTTTAGGGTTTTGAAGATCGGTTTCAAAACCCTTATGGTCTCGCTTTGTCTGTCCTTTTTTCCCTCCTTAATAATTGAAAAACTACTGCAGCTATCAACTTGAAATTTAAAATAATAATACATTTCGTGCGCCTGTACAGATTTAGAGAAAAATAAATGAAAAATGAAAATGTATATTTTCCATACAAATTGTGATGCCGAAATTTTAAAAGATACCTACAGAGTCATAATGGGGTATCAAATGAAAGGTATCATTTTGTACATTTAAAAATATTTTTGCTGCCGTGCTTACCCCCCACGCCGACAGGCTCCCTGAACCCCCTCCCCCACCAAAAAATCTGATATGGATATCGTTTTCGACTAAAATTAGGGTGAGGATTACGAATCTGATGTCGGCGGGCGTGTGTCGGAATACGTCACACCGCAAGGCGAGCGAAGCGAGCCGTGCCCCCTCCCCCATCCAAGACCTCCTCCATCCAAGAATTTGATATGGGTATCGATTTCGACTAACATGGGGTGAGAATTACAAATTGAATGACGGCGGGTGTGTGGCAATACGTCACACCGCAAGGCGAACGAAGCGAGCCGTCCTGTGACCCCACGCGCCCCCCCCCCCCCCAACACTGAACCCGGGAGGCATTGCGCAGCCGCACTGCGATTACAGGGGAACAGCACGGCGAGCGAAGCGAGCCGTGCTGCGACTCCCCGCGCCCCCCCGCCCTCCCCCCCGGTACCACCCCCATCAAAAAATCTGATATGAGTATCGTTTTTGACTAACATGGGGGCGAGGATTACGAATTTGATGACGGCGGACGTGACGGATTGCGGTGAACGAAGCGAACTGCAATGCGACTACGGAGGACACCTCCCCACGCCCCCCCGGCTCCCTGAACCCCCCCATCAAAAAATGTGATATGGGTATCGCTTTCGACTAACATCGGGGCGAAGATTACGAATTTGATGACGGCGGGCGTGTGTCGGATTGCAGTGAGCGAAGCGAACAGCAATACGTCACACCGCAAGGCGAGCGAAGCGAGCCTTGCCGTGTGGCAGCACGAGCGGGGACGTATTGCGGTGGACAGAACGGCGAGCGAAGCGAGCCGTGCGGTTACACCCCCCCCACGCCCCCCCGGCTCCCTGAACCCCCTCCCCCATCAAAAAATCTGATATGGATATCGTTTTCGACTAACATTGGGGTTAGGATTACGAATTTGATGTCGGCGGGCGTGTGTCGGATTGAGGTGAGCGAAACGAACCACAATACGTCACACCGCAAGGTAAGCGAAGCGAGCCTTGCCGTGTGGTAGCACGAGCGGGGACGTGTTGCGGTGAGCAAAGCGAACCGCAATGCGACTACAGGGGAAAAGCACGGCGAGCGAAGCGAGCCGTGCTGTGATCCCCGCGCCCAGCCCCCCCCCCCCCCCCGAACCCCGCCCCATCAAAAAATCTGATATGGGAATCGTTTTCGACTAACGTGGGGGTGAGTATTACGAAATTGATGACGGTGGGCGTGTGTCGGATTGCGGTGAGCGAAGCGAACCGCAATACGTCACACCGCAAGGCGAGCGAAGCGAGCCTTGCCGTGTGGCAGCACGAGCGGGGACAGCACGGTGACCCTCCCTCCCTTGCCCCCCCAGAACCCCTTCCCCTGAACCCGGGGGAGCATTGCGGCGAGCGAAGCGAGCCGCAATGCGACTACGGAGGACACCTCCCCACGCCCCCCCGGCTCCCTGAACCCCCCCATCAAAAAATGTGATATGGGTATCGCTTTCGACTAACATCGGGGCGAAGATTACGAATTTGATGACGGCGGGCGTGTGTCGGATTGCAGTGAGCGAAGCGAACAGCAATACGTCACACCGCAAGGCGAGCGAAGCGAGCCTTGCCGTGTGGCAGTACGAGCGGGGACGTATTGCGGTGAGCGAAGCGAACCACAATGCGATTACAGGGGAACAGCACGGCGAGCGAAGCGAGCCGTGCTGTGACCCCCGCGCCAAGCCCCCCCCCCCTGAACCCCGCCCCATAAAAAAATCTGATATGGGTATCGTTTTCGACTAACGTGGGGGTGAGTATTACGAATTTGATGACGGTGGGCGTGTGTCGGATTGCGGTGAGCGAAGCGAACCGCAATACGTCACACCGCAAGGCGAGCGAAGCGAGCCTTGCCGTGTGGCAGCACGAGCGGGGACGTATTGCGGTGAGCGAAGCGAACCGCAATGCGACTACAGGGGAACAGCACGGCGAGCGAAGCGAGCCGTGCTGTGACCCCCGCGCCCAGCCCCCCCCGAACCCCGCCCCATCATAAAATCTGATATGGGTATCGCTTTCGACTAACATCTGGGCGAAGATTACGAATTTGATGACGGCGGGCGTGTGTCGGATTGCATTGAGCGAAGCGAACAGCAATACGTCACACCGCAAGGCGAGCGAAGCGAGCCTTGCCGTGTGGCAGTACGAGCGTAGCGAGCGGAACTGTGACCCCCGCGCCCGCACCCCCTGTATTGCGGTGAGCGAAGCGAACCGCAATGCGACGGAGGACAGCACGGTGACCCTCCCTCCCTTGCCCCCCCAGAACCCCTTCCCCTGAACCCGGGGGAGCATTGCGGCGAGCGAAGCGAGCCGCAATGCGACTACGGAGGACACCTCCCCACGCCCCCCCGGCTCCCTGAACCCCCCCATCAAAAAATGTGATATGGGTATCGCTTTCGACTAACATTGGGGCGAAGATTACGAATTTGATGACGGCGGGCGTGTGTCGGATTGCAGTGAGCGAAGCGAGTAGCAATACGTCACACTGCAAGGCGAGCGAAGCGAGCCTTGCCGTGTGGCAGTACGAGCGGGGACGTATTGCGGTGAGCGAAGCGAACCACAATGCGATTACAGGGGAACAGCACGGCGAGCGAAGCGAGCCGTGCTGTGACCCCCGCGCCAAGCCCCCCCCCCCCCCCTGAACCCCGCCCCATAAAAAAATCTGATATGGGTATCGTTTTCGACTAACATGGAGGCGAGGATTACGAATTTGATGACGGCGGGCGTTCGCTCACCGCAATACGTCACACCGCAACGCGAGCGAAGCGAGCCTTGCCGTGTGGCAGTACGAGCGGGGACGTATTGCGGTGAGCGAAGCGAACCGCAATGCGACTACAGGGGAACAGCACGGCGAGCGAAGCGAGCCGTGCTTTGACCCCCGCGCCAAGCCCCCCCCCCCCCCCGAACCCCGCCTCATCAAAAAATCTGATATGGGTATCGTTTTCGACTAACGTGGGGGTGAGTATTACGAATTTGATGACGGTGGGCGTGTGTCGGATTGCGGTGAGCGAAGCGAACCGCAATACGTCACACCGCAAGGCGAGCGAAGCGAGCCTTGCCGTGTGGCAGCACGAGCGGGGACGTATTGCGGTGAGCGAAGCGAACCGCAATGCGACTACAGGGGAACAGCACGGCGAGCGAAGCGAGCCGTGCTGTGACCCCCGCGCCCAGCCCCCCCCGAACCCCGCCCCATCATAAAATCTGATATGGGTATCGCTTTCGACTAACATCTGGGCGAAGATTACGAATTTGATGACGGCGGGCGTGTGTCGGATTGCATTGAGCGAAGCGAACAGCAATACGTCACACCGCAAGGCGAGCGAAGCGAGCCTTGCCGTGTGGCAGTACGAGCGGGGACGTATTGCGGTGAGCGAAGCGAACCGCAATGCGACTACAGGGGAACAGCACGGCGAGCGAAGCGAGCCGTGCTGTGACCCCCGCGCCAAGCCCCCCCCCCCCCCCCGAACCCCGCCCCATCAGAAAATCTGATATGGGTATCGTTTTCGACTAACATGAGTGAGCGAAGCGAACCGCAATGCGACTACAGGGGAACAGCACGGCGAGCGAAGCGAGCCGTGCTGTGACCCCCGCGCCCAGCCCCCCCGAACCCCGCCCCATCATAAAATCTGATATGGGTATCGTTTTCGACTAACATGAGTGAGCGAAGCGAACCGCAATGCGACTACAGGGGAACAGCACGGCGAGCGAAGCGAGCCGTGCTGTGACCCCCGCGCCCAGCCCCCCCCGAACCCCGCCCCATCATAAAATCTGATATGGGTATCGTTTTCGACTAACATGAGTGAGCGAAGCGAACCGCAATGCGACTACAGGGGAACAGCACGGCGAGCGAAGCGAGCCGTGCTGTGACCCCCGCGCCCAGCCCCCCCCGAACCCCGCCCCATCATAAAATCTGATATGGGTATCGTTTTCGACTAACATTGGGGCGAGGATTACGAATTTGATGACGGCAACTTTTCGGAATGCGGTGAGCGAAGCGAACCGCAATACGCCACACCGCAAGGCGAGCGAAGCGAGCCTTGCTGTGTGGCAGCACGAGCGGGGACGTATTGCGGTGAGCGAAGCGAACCGCAATGCGACAACAGGGGAACAGCACGGCGAGCGAAGCGAGCGGTGCTGTGACCCCCGCGCCCGCACCCCCCTCCCCGAACCCCGCCCCATAAAAAAATCTGATATGGGTATCGTTTTCGACTAACATGGGGGCGAGGATTATGAATTTGATGACGGCGGGCGCGTCGGATTGCGGTGAGCGAAGCGAACCGCAATACGTCACACCGCAAGGCGAGCGAAGCGAGCCTTGCCGTGTGGCAGCACGAGCGGGGACGTATTGCGGTGAGCGAAGCGAAGCGAAGCGAAGCGAACCGCAATGCGACTACAGGGTAACAGCACGGCTCGCTTCGCTCGCCGTGCTGTGACCCCCGCGCCCAGCCCCCGCCCCCCGAACCCCGCCCCATCAAAAATTCTGATATGGGTATAGTTTTCAACTTACATAGGGGCGAGGATTACGAATTTGATGACGGCGAGCGTGTCGGAATGCGGTGAGCGAAGCGAACCGCAATACGTCACACAGCAAGGCGAGCGAAGCGAGCCTTGCTGTGTGGCAGAAAGAGCGGGGACGTATTGCGGTGATCGAAGCGAACCGCAATGCGACTACAGGGGAACTCCCGCGTGACCCCCCGCGCCCAGCCCCCCGCACCCCCAAACCCCGCCCCCATAAAAAAATCTGATATGGGTAGCGAAGCGAACCGCAATGCGACTACAGGGGAACAGCACGGCGAGCGAAGCGAGCCGTGCTTGAACCCCCGTTCCCAGCCCTCCCCCCCCGAACCACATCTCATAAAAAAATCTGATATGGGTATCGTTTTCGACTAACATGGGGGCGAGGATTACGAATTTGATGACGGCGGGCGTTTCGGAATGCGGTGAGCGAAGCGAACCGCAATGCGACTACAGGGGAACAGCACGGCGAGCGAAGCGAGCCGTGCTGTGACCCCCGCGCCCAGCCTCCCCCGAACCCCGCCCCATCATAAAATCTGATATGGGTATCGTTTTCGACTAACATTGGGGCGAGGATTACGAATTTGATGACGGCAACGTTTCGGAATGCGGTGAGCGAAGCGAACCGCAATACGCCTCACCGCAAGGCGAGCGAAGCGAGCCTTGCTGTGTGGCAGCACGAGCGGGGACGCAATGCGACAACAGGGGAACAGCACGGCGAGCGAAGCGAGCGGTGCTGTGACTTTCGCGCCCGCACCCCCCCCCCCCCCCGAACCCCGCCCCATAAAAAAATCTGATATGGGTATCGTTTTCGACTAACATGGGGGCGAGGATTATGAATTTGATGACGGCGGGCGCGTCGGATTGCGGTGAGCGAAGCGAACCGCAATACGTCACACCGCAAGGCGAGCGAAGCGAGCCTTGCCGTGTGGCAGCACGAGCGGGGAC
The DNA here is from genome assembly GCA_949316285.1 of Eupithecia subumbrata. Classification (NCBI taxonomy): domain Eukaryota; kingdom Metazoa; phylum Arthropoda; class Insecta; order Lepidoptera; family Geometridae; genus Eupithecia; species Eupithecia subumbrata. The sequence goes on along the minus strand of OX438637.1, from coordinate 7,950,437 downwards.
GTATTGCGGTGAGCGAAGCGAAGCGAAGCGAAGCGAACCGCAATGCGACTACAGGGTAACAGCACGGCTCGCTTCGCTCGCCGTGCTGTGACCCCCGCGCCCAGCCCCCGCCCCCCGAACCCATCAAAAATTCTGATATGGGTATAGTTTTCAACTTACATAGGGGCGAGGATTAGCAATGCGACTATAGGGGAACAGCATGGCGAGTGAAGCGAGCCGTGCTGTCACCCCCACGCCCAGCCTCCTGAACCCCCTCCCCCATCCAAGAATTTGATATGGGTATCGTTTTCGATCAACTCGAACTCGTAGATTACGAAAAATATGTCCATTTGAAAATCCAAGATGGCTGACATTCTTAAATCGCAAAACCCACTCTTGGTTATCAATTTCGAAAAAATCAAAGACGTAGGTTACGAAAAGGGGAATACAATTAAAAACGAACACTATGGCAGCCACCTCCGCAAGGCAGAGCCCTACTAATGCGTGCTGTCACCCCCACGCCCAGCCTCCTGAACCCCCTCCCCCATCCAAGAACTTGATATGGATATCGTTTTCGACTAACTCGACAGTGTAGATTACGAAAAAGATGTTCATTTCAAAATCCAAGATGGCTGACATTCTTTAATCGCAGTCTCCACTCTTGGTTATCAATTTCGAAAAAATCAAAGACGTAGGTTACGAAAAGGGGAATACAATTAAAAACGAACACTATGGCAGCCACCACCGCAAGGCAGAGCCCTACTAACGCGAGCTGCTTGCAGCTCGCGCACTTATAAAATACTAGTTACCCTAATATATATAGCTGCATTACCATTGACTGACTGACTGACTGACATAGTTGTTCTCCTAGATGGTGGATGGGGAGGTATACTTTTTTTGGTACCATCTCGTAGATCGGTTCAATCATGACGGGGGAAAAATCGTACTTTTCCGGATTTTCCCCCCCTTCCCCCTGAAAAGGGGGTCCGCCGGAGGGTCGTTTTTCATACATTTTTTCGGAAATGTGATTTTTTTTTTACGGGGGGTGGAAGCAGAGCGGCTCGCGAAGCGAGCCGCTCTGTTCCCCCCCCTCTCGGCCGCCCCCCCACGCAGTGGGGGGCGAAGCGAGTTTTTTTTTTCAAAAATTTTGTCAAAAATTTTGAATTTTTTTTCGGATAAACGAAGCGGAGCACGTCTTAAATTGAACCGATCTGTTGTCCCCCCTCCAGGCTGCCCCCCCGCAGCGTGGCGAGCGAAGCGAGGTCGTTTTTCATACATTTTGTTGAAAATTTTTATATTCTATCGCGGAAAGGGGAAGCACAGCGGCTCGCGAAGCGAGCCGCCGTGTTCACCCTTCCCCCGAACCGCCCCATCACTTCGTGGCGAGCGAAGCGAGGTCATTTTTCATACATTTTGTTCAAAATTTGGATTTTTTGTCTGATCGAGTGATTTTCATGGTTTTTCTCCTAGATGGTACATTTATTTCGCTGAAACGAATGGGGGTGTTCAATCAGACCCCGTTAAAAATCCAATTTTTCTATATTTCCCCCCTCTTCTCCCTCTAAAGGGGATACGCCCGTAAGTCGTTTTTCATACATTTTGTCGAATATTTTGTTTTTTTCTCGCAGAAAAGGATAGCAGAGCATCTCGCAAGGCGACCGATCCGTTCCTCTCCCCCCAGGCTGCTCCGCAACTCAGTGGCGAGCGAAGCGAGATCGTTTTTCATACATTTTATTGAATTTTTTTATTTTTCGATTTATTGACTGATTGACATAGGTTATTCTCCAAGATGGTGGATGGAGAGGTATCGTTTGTTTTGCAGAAACGAATGAGAGTGTTCAATCGGACCCCGGAAGAAATACTTTTTTTCCGGATTTCCCCCCGCTTCCTCCTCAAAAGGGGGTTCGCCCGAGGGTCGTTTTTCATACATTTTGTCGGAAATTTTGTTTTTTTTTTCGCGGAAATGAATAGAAGAGCTGCTCATTAATCAAGTTGTTTGTCCCCCCCCCTCCCCCCACTGCATAACGAACTAACGGAGGTCAATTTTCAAAAATATGTTATTGTGGTTTATCCCTTAGAGATAGGCATTTATCATCAAGGACTTTTTTGTAGACCTTTATGAGGGGTACAATACTGTAGTACATTATTTTGATCTTTCTCGTAGGGTTCAGCCAGCTTTTGCAATTTAAGCGCAAAAAAATGTGTTTATTTACGACATCACATTAGAAAACTATAAAATTATCAATGTATCTCTACTATATTATGCATGTATTATACATAGAAACCTTCCCCTTGAATCATTCTATCTATTAAAAAAAACCGCATCAAAATCCGTGTCGTATTTTTAAAGATATAAGCATAGACACGTAGGTACGTACTACGTAACCGTACCTACTTTTAAAGATCTAAGCACAGACAGCGGGAGCGACCTTTCATTATTATTATTATATTTTAGGTAGGTAATTTGTTGTGTAGGTAAGCTAATGCTTGCTTGTGGTAACTTGTGGTAACCTGTAAATATTAGGTAGGTACCTACCTTCCTACTGCTGCATGAAGGTGCAAAAAACTGATGGTTAATGTACATTTATATTTTAGATTTTAGCACGAACGCAATAAAGTTTATTTCATCTTGTACTTTTCCGTCAGACAGCGCCAAATGGTCGACAGCCGTCAATCTGCTTTGAAATAGAGGGCATCTCTTTCTACACTATGCAAACTGAGCGGGACTTCACACCTGCGCGAGGAGTTTGGTAGTGTTGCCATTGAGAACCCATTACGTTTCATTTTGATAATCATTCGAAATCGGACTGCGCCATATTTTTTGAATTTTATCGAGTAGATCTTCTTGTTTGGAATTGTAAATGTAATACCTATTTGAAATATGGGTAGATACTTACATTGCATGAGATCCATGACAAAGTGGGAAGGTCTAAGAGGGAAGACCATATGATACCTACACACGACGGGATATGGTGGACGGCAGGGCTGCAGTGGCTTCAAGTAGCCCGGAATAGGGAAAATTTAAAAGGCTTTGGAGTAGGCCTTCACCTGATATTTTTATTAGATTTAAGGAAAAACTTAATAAGTAGGTACGAGCTCCACCTGCTACTTATGATACGTTATCATAGGTAAATTTATTAGTTTAGTTGCATTATGAGGGCAAAAAATATATGGGTTTTTAATAATATTTATTTTTATTAGAATGGTTTTATTAAGAAGAAGTCGGAGGAGGGTTACTTATTTCGTACATTATTTTGTATCATCTCATAAAAGAAAGTGCCTAGGTAGGTAGTGTAGATACATACTTTACATAGCATAAGCCAGTGAGGTTCGAAACATTGCAAGCACAAAGCACAACTCTGTTTTGCGGGTGTGTTGATATTATCATGTAGGTAGTTTGTTACACAGATACTGCGTGGAAGCCATTTTACTAAAATAAAATTTAAGAAAAGAGTTGCGGACAAATTATTATCGTTGTTTTTTTAAAATTATTTGGCTGGTTAGCCAAAAGTTTTTATGCACGCTGGCAACACTTTTTTCTCTTCAAAATTTCCAACAGAAACTTTGTCGTAAAAGATTTTCTTTGGATAAATAAAAGCTTTCGTGTCGTTACACTGTGTTATTTCGGCAAGGATAAATCATGAAACGTTCCAGCACCACGCAAGTGCCCAAGCGAGCGAGGCGAAGTCGCCTTTTTGATGAAACCACAACAGTCGCTGTAACAGCAGGTGAGTCAATTCAATTCCTACATTAGGTGGTGTTTGTGTTGTTACCTGCTTTATTTGTGGGAGGCACGTTCAGCTGTGGACATAGGAGGAGATTCCTCGATTAGCATGTGATGGCGCGAAGGCGCTATTGATAGGTAGGTACGTAAGTACCTAGACGTGCACACCAAAGCCGGCGACACAGGACGGCCGGTTGGTGCGTCGGAAACTATCCACCGCCACGTCGCGCCACCACCCCCGTGCCGCCCCTTGTCGAGCCGACCAGCGACCAGACAAACAATCTATCTATCAAGTCTTCTTATTAGTGGCACTTCTAGCTTAGTTTTTGAATCTGGCGCAGTGAATCAAGAGTGCTGGAGATGTTTGGTAACAGCAACCACAGAATCTTGTAGGAAACGACATTATTAAGGAAGGAAAAGGACTTAATTCTTGGCGAGTTTTGAACAGATTCTCTGGTGTGGTCGCTGGTCGGCGCACCGACTGATAGAGATGGCGGCGGGGCGGTGCGGGCCAACAGCGGCGCGGCTCGCACGTCTACTACCTACTTATTGTCAGAACAGTGTGTTTCTCAGGCTCGCGTAAGGGCTTGTCAGTTATTGTAATTTATGCTCCATCGTAGCATAAATCAGTCACTCCATTCAAGGATATTGTCCAATGCAATACTTACGACCTATCATGTATGTATCTTAATGACCTATCAGATCTCTGATCCTGTATCACTATATTATCAGGCAAAAATATTTTCTACATGTTGAATTTATGACTTGGTATGTTTCTTTGCTTTGGTTCAATGATCAACGTTCGGCCTCTGCTTCACTATGACAATGGTACATTCTGGTATTTTACCAAAAACTTTAGATGAAAGAAACTAGGTACACTACACACAAACTACGGATGAGAATCAAATTAAAAGAAAACGTTGAAACTATTACATCATTCTCCCTGTGTAAATAGAAGTCATCGTAAAGTGATCACAATCATCAGAATTGGGCTGCAAAGTTTAGGTGCCTTGCCGTTGCATCTATCATCATTGTGTGTGTTTTTGTGTGATGATTTGACAACTTAAGTGATATAATGGTGAGTTTCATTTACATTATTTCTTCATTATAATAACAACCAGCAGTGTGCTGGTTTGCTTTAGAAATATGTACCTACTATCTATTAGCAACATACACATAAGACTTTAATCATCTCCACTGCAATCAAAGTTTGAAAAATAATCAAAATTAAGTTTACATCGGTGAAATTAAACTTTAAGAGAAAATGTTGTTTAGTATGAAAATGAAATCAGTATCACTTAAATTTAGATTGTTAATATAATTAAATGTAAGTAATTAATTAATTTATATGTTTATTAATTTGGTTTGTGTTTGAACAATTCTAAATCACTTTTTTTTCTATAATTGTTTATAAGGAACGGTAGGTGTCTTCGAAGCCATCAGCTGAGATTGGCCAGAGCTAAGAAGTGCAGATGAGTGTGTGTGTGTGTTTATAAGCCAGCAAGTGCATAACAGCCTTGCTTAGGACTTTTAACTAATACAAGAGTTTGTTTTGATTGTATTTATAATACTATTTATATGTCTCTCACAATTACTAAAATAAGTTGCTATAATACATTAGTACAAGTACTTTCAACACAAATAATATAATCGCTACCATTGCGAGAGACTTGCTGCTGTTTCGGTGCTTCAGAAAAACCAGAATTAATTGTGTATTTTATGTGGGTGCCTGTACATCAGGCGTCGTGGGTGTAGAATGTTTGTGTTACGACAGTGCTTACTCCTGAGGATACTAGCATTCATAGGAGAGCGGGCAACAGGAGACCACTATTTTTAAAATTTTATTTACATAAATCTAAATAGTTATTTTTTATAAGTAGGTACCTAAGTGTAAGTTTTACCTGTTGATATTTATTTTTTTGCATTTTCAGAACTGAAATACAACACAAATTTGCTGTCCGACCCAACAAGCCTTAATGGAACCATAAGATTACAAAAATATATTAATGTACCTATCCAACTCATATAAATAAACATAATTATTAATATAAAATGACTTTTATTGAAACTGTTGAATAAATGTTTGAAGATTTCTATGGCTCTGATGTACGGTTCCCATCTCTAAAATATGGCCCCGGATAAAACCCCGGATTTTGGAGGCCAGAACCCAGACATGTCAACAGGTTCTTTTAAACATAGTCAGTATTCTAAAATTAAAACGTCAAGTGCGAGTTGCACGGGTTCCGTATAATTATGAGACTTTGTTTCTTGCCAAAAATCATGATTCAAGGTAATTTTTTTCCGGTTCCGGCTTCAGGTCCATTACGGATTAGAGTATTTTAAGTTAATTTCAACAAGATATTCCTTAGAATTCCATTCGAATTCCATTACGCATTCCTTAGAAAAGGGGGTTGCCAGATGGACACTAAAGTTCTTTTTTCCTTTTGAGGTGGGGAACCCTAAAAACTGTTGAAAATGTCATAAATCAACTTTTTATTTATTTTCCGAAATCATACTTAATTAAATTTAGTGATCTTGTACCATCATTGTAACAAAACAGAATCTAAGTACAGTATGTTTTAATAATCTTTCTATATTTTTAGGGTTTTGAAGATCGAAGATCGGTTTCAAAACCCTTATGGTCTCGCTTTGTCTGTCCTTTTTTCCCTCCTTAATAACTCAAAAACTACTGCAGCTATCAACTTGAAATTAAAAATAATAATACATTTCGTGCGCCTGTACAGATTTAGAGAAAAATAAATGAAAAATGAAAATGTATATTTTCCATACAAATTGTGATCCGATATTTTAAAAGATACCTACAGAGTCATAATGGGGTATCAAATGAAAGGTATCATTTTGTACATTTAAAAATATTTTTACTGCCGTGCTGCCCCACCAAAAAATCTGATATGGATATCGTTTTCGACTAAAATTAGGGTGAGGATTACGAATCTGATGTCGGCGGGCGTGTGTCGGAATACGTCACACCGCAAGGCGAGCGAAGCGAGCCATGCCCCCTCCCCCATCCAAGACCCCCCCCCTCCTCCATCCAAGAATTTGATATGGGTATCGATTTCGACTAACATGGGGTGAGAATTACAAATTGAATGACGGCGGGTGTGTGGCAATACGTCACACCGCAAGGCGAACGAAGCGAGCCGTCCTGTGACCCCCGCGCCCCCCCCCCAACCCTGAACCCGGGAGGCATTGCGGCGAGCGAAGCGAGCCGCACTGCGATTACAGGGGAACAGCACGGCGAGCGAAGCGAGCCGTGTTGCGACTCCCCGCGCCCCCCCGCCCCCCCGGTACCCCACGCCCATCAAAAAATCTGATATGGGTATCGTTTTTGACTAACATGGGGGCGAGGATTACGAATTTGATGACGGCGGGCGTGACGGATTGCGGTGAGCGAAGCGAACCGCAATACGTCACACCGCAAGGCGAGCGAAGCGAGCCTTGCTGTGTGGAGCACGAGCGGGGACGTATTGCGGTGAGCGAAGCGAACCGCAATGCGACTACAGGGGAACAGCACGGCGAGCGAAGCGAGCCGTGCTGTGACCCCCGCGCCAAGCCCCCCCCCGAACCCCGCCCCATCAAAAAATCTGATATGGGTATCGTTTTCGACTAACATGGGGGCGAGGATTACGAATTTGATGACGGCGGGCGTGTCGGATTGCGGTGAGCGAAGCGAACCGCAATACGTCACACCGCAAGGCGAGCGAAGCGAGCCTTGCCGTGTGGCAGCACGAGCGGGGACGTATTGCGGTGAGCGAAGCGAACCGCAATGCGACTACGGGGGAACAGCACGGCGAGCGAAGCGAGCCGTGCTGTGACTACCGCGCCCAGCCCCCCCGAACCCCGCCCCATCATAAGGGCGAGGATTACGAATTTGATGACGGCGGTCGTGTCGGATTGCGGTGAGCGAAGCGAACCGCAATACGTCACACCGCAAGGCGAGCGAAGCGAGCCTTGCCGTGTGGCAGTACGAGCGGGGACGTATTGCGGTGAGCGAAGCGAACCGCAATGCGACTACAGGGGAACAGCACGGCGAGCGAAGCGAGCCGTGCTGTGACCCCCGCGCCAAGCCCCCCCCCCCGAACCCCTCCCCATCAAAAAATCTTATATGGGTATCGTTTTCGACTAACATGGGGGCGAGGATTACGAATTTGATGACGGCGGGCGTGTCGGAATGCGGTGAGCAAAGCGAACCGCAATACGTCACACCGCAAGGCGAGCGAAGCGAGCCTTGCCGTGTGGCAGCACGAGCGGGAACGTATTCCGGTGAGCGAAGCGAACCGCAATGCGACTACAGGGTAACAGCACGGCGAGCGAAGCGAGCCGTGCTGTGACCCTGCGCCCAGCCCCCGCCCCCCGAACCCCGCCCCATCAAAAAATCTGATATGGGTATCGTTTTCGACTAACGTGGGGGTGAGTATTACGAATTTGATGACGGTGGGCGTGTGTCGGATTGCGGTGAGCGAAGCGAACCGCAATACGTCACACCGCAAGGCGAGCGAAGCGAGCCCTGCCGTGTGGCAGCACGAGCGGGGACGTTTTGCGAAGCGAAGCGAACCGCAATGCGACGGAGGACAGCACGGTGACCCTCCCCCCCTTGCCCCCGCAGAACCCCTTCCCCTGAACCCGGGGGAGCATTGCGGCGAGTGAAGCGAGCCGCAATGCGACTACGAAGGACACCTGCCCACGCCCCCCTGGCTCCCTGAACCCCCCCATCAAAAAATGTGATATGGGTATCGCTTTCGACTAACATCGGGGTGTAGATTACGAATTTGATGACGGCGGGCGTGTGTCGGATTGCGGTGAGCGAAGCGAACCGCAATACGTCACACCGCAAGGCGAGCGAAGCGAGCCTTGCCGTGTGGCAGTACGAGCGGGGACGTATTGCGGTGAGCGAAGCGAACCGCAATGCGACTACAGGGGAACAGCACGGCGAGCGAAGCGAGCCATGTTGCGACTCCCCGCGCCAAGCCCCCCCCCGAACCCCGCCCCATCAAAAAATCTGATATGGGTATCGTTTTCGACTAACATGGGGGCGAGGATTACGAATTTGATGACGGCGGGCGTGTCGGATTGCGGTGAGCGAAGCGAACCGCAATACGTCACACCGCAAGGCGAGCGAAGCGAGCCTTGCCGTGTGGCAGCACGAGCGGGGACGTATTGCGGTGAGCGAAGCGAACCGCAATACGTCACACCGCAAGGTAAGCGAAGCGAGCCTTGCCGTGTGGTAGCACGAGCGGGGACGTGTTGCGGTGAGCGAAGCGAACCGCAATGTGACTACAGGGGAACAGCACGGCAAGCGAAGCGAGTCGTGCTGTGATCCCCGCGCCCAGCCCCCCCCCCGAATGCCGCCCCATCAAAAAATCTGATATGGGTATCGTTTTCGACTAACATGGGGGCGAGGATTACGAATTTGACGACGGCGGGCGTGTCGGAATGCGGTGAGCGAAGCGAACCGCAATTTGCTCGCCTTGCTGTGTTGCAGCACGAGCGGGGACGTATTGCGGTGAGCGAAGCGAACCGCACTGCGACTACAGGGGAACAGCACGGCGAGCGAAGCGAGCGGTGCTGTGACCCCCGCGCCCGTACCCCGCCCCATCAAAAAATCTGATATGGGTATCGTTTTCGACTAACATGGGGGCGAGGATTGCGAATTTGATGACAGCGGGCGTGTCGGATTGCGGTGAGCGAAGCGAACCGCAATACGTCACACCGCAAGGCGAGCGAAGCGAGCCTTGCCGTGTGGCAGCACGAGCGGGGACGTATTGCGGTGAGCGAAGCGAACCGCAATGCGACTACAGGGGAACCCCCGCGTGACCCCCTTCGCCCAGCCCCCCGCCCCCCCTAAACCCCGCCCCCATAAAAAAATCTGATATGGGTAGCGAAGCGAACCGCAATGCGACTACAGGGGAACAGCACGGCGAGTGAAGCGAGCCGTGCTTTGACCCCCGTTCCCAGCCCCCCCCCCGAACACCACCCCATCAAAAAATCTGATATGGGTATCGTTTTCGACTAACATGGGGGCGAGGATTACGAATTGGATGACGGCGGGCGTGTGTCGGATTGCGGTGAGCGAAGCGAACCGCAATACGTCACACCGCAAGGCGAGCGAAGCGAGCCTTGCCTTGTGGTAGCACGAGCGGGGACGTATTGCGGTGAGCGAAGCGAACAGCAATGCGACTATAGGGGAACAGCATGGCGAGTGAAGCGAGCCGTGCTGTCACCCCCACGCCCAGCCTCCTGAACCCCCTCCCCCATCCAAGAATTTGATATGGGTATCGTTTTCGATCAACTCGAACTCGTAGATTACGAAAAAGATGTCCATTTGAAAATCCAAGATGGCTGACATTCTTTAATCGCAGTCTCCACTCTTGGTTATCAATTTCGAAAAAATCAAAGACGTAGGTTACGAAAAGGGGAATACAATTAAAAACGAACACTATGGCAGCCACCACCGCAAGGCAGAGCCCTACTAACGCGAGCTGCTTGCAGCTCGCGCACTTATAAAATACTAGTTTTATAATATATAAAGCTCGATTACCACTCACTCACTGACTGACTGACATAATTGTTCTCCCTGATGGTGGAGGGGGAGGTATGTTTTTTTTTGCGAAAATGTATAGAGGGGGTCAAGGAGACCTAGGGAAAATTCCGACTTTTTGAGATTTGCCCCCGAGGACCCCCGCCCCCCAAGGGGGCTTCGTAACGGAGTCATACTGATCAATAATTTTAAGGGGGTTGTATAGAGGGAGTCAAGCGATTTCCATTTCAAAAATAATTTCACCCCCCCTTGCCCCCCAAGACCCCCCCTTTTGAGAGTGCTACGAGATGCCGTCGCGAAAGAGGAGTTCTGATTGCGGGATCGAATAGAAGGTCTCTTCTCCAATTGAAAGTAAAAAAAAAACACCCCCCCTCCCGCCCCCTTTTTCACCCCCCCTTTTGATATCTCCCAAACGAAGTAAGCTAGAAGAAAATTTTTTTCACAGTCGTGTGAAGAGCTTAACACCATTTGGATGGCAAAAAAAAATTTTCGCCCCCAACCCCTCTAGACCCCCCTTTATATAAAAAAACTGAAATTTGGCCATTTTTAGCCTATATTTAGACCACTTTTTAGGGTGGAGCATTGCGGCGAGCGAAGCGAGCCGCACTGCGACTACGGGGAACAGCAAGGCGAGCGAAGCGAGCCGCGCTGTGACCCCCCCCCCCCCCCCCCCTTGTCCCCCAGAACCCCCTCCCCCTGAACCCGGTGGAGCATTGCGGCGAGCGAAGCGAGCCGCACTGCGACTACGGGGAACAGCAAGGCGAGCGAAGCGAGCCGCGCTGTGACCCCCCCCCTTGCCGCAATCCCCCCCCTTGCCCCCCAGAACCCACTCCCCCTGAACCCGGTGGAGCATTGCGGCGAGCGAAGCGAGCCGCAATGCGACTTCGGAGGAACAGCACGGCGAGCGAAGCGAGCCGTGCTGTTACCCCCCCACGCCCCCAGGCTCCCTGAACCCCCTCCCCCATCAAAAAATCTGATATGGATATCGTTTTTGACTAACATTGGGGTGAGGATTACGAACTTGATGTCGGCGGGCGTGTGTCGGATTGCGGTAAGCGAAGCGAACCGCAATCCCCCCCTTGCCCCCTGGAACCCCCTCCCCCTGAACCCGGTGGAGCATTGCGGCGAGCGAAGCGAGCCGCAATGCGACTTCGGAGGAACAGCACGGCGAGCGAAGCGAGCCGTGCTGTTACCCCCCCACGCCCCCAGGTTCCCTGAACCCCCTCCCCCATCAAAAAATCTGATATGGATATCGTTTTTGACTAACATATGGGTGAGGATTACGAACTTGATGTCGGCGGGCGTGTGTCGGATTGCGGTGAGCGAAGCGAACCGCAATCCCCCCCCCTTGCCCCCCAGAACCCCCTCCCCCTGAACCCGGTGGAGCATTGCGGCGAGCGAAGCGAGCCGCAATGCGACTTCGGAGGAACAGCACGGCGAGCGAAGCGAGCCGTGCTGTTACCCCCCCACGCCCCCAGGCTCCCTGAACCCCCTCCCCCATCAAAAAATCTGATATGGATATCGTTTTTGACTAACATTGGGGTGAGGATTACGAACTTGATGTCGGCGGGCGTGTGTCGGATTGCGGTGAGCGAAGCGAACCGCAATACGACTCACGTCACACAGCAAGGCGAGCGAAGCGAGCCTTGCTGTGTGCCAGCACGAGCGGGGTCGTATTGCGGTGAGCGAAGCGAACCGCAATGCGACTAAGGAGAAACAGCACGACGAGCGAAGCGAGCCGTGCTGTTAACCCCCACGCCCCCAGGCGCATGGCGAGCGAAGCGAGCCGTGCTGTGACTCCCTGCGACCAGCCCCCCTTATCAAAAAATCTGATATGGGCATCGTTTTCGACTAACATGGGGGCGAGGATTACACAGCAAGGTGAGCGAAGCGAGCCTTGCCTTGCTGTGTTAACCCCCACGCCCCCAGGCTCCCTGAACCCCCTCCCATCAAAAAATCTGATATGGATATCGTTTTCGACTAACATTGGGGTGAGGATTACGAATTTGATGTCGGCGGGCGTGTGTCGGATTGCGGTGAGCGAAGCGACCCGCAATTCGTCACACCGCAAGGCGAGTGAAGCGAGCCTTGCCGCGTGGCAGCACGAGCGGGGACTACAGGGGTGCTGTGACCCCCTGCGCCCAGCCCCGCCCCCATCAAAAAATCTGATATGGGTATCGTTTTCGACTAACATGGGGGCGAGGATTACGAATTTGATGACGGCGGCGGGCGTGTGTCGGATTGCGGTGAGCGAAGCGAACCGCAATACGACTCACGTCACACAGCAAGGCGAGCAAAGCGAGCCGTGCTGTGACCCCTCACGCCCAGCCCCCCTGAACCCCCTCCCCCATCCAAGAATTTGACATGGATATCTTTTTCGACTAACTTGACAGTGTAGATTACGAAAAAGATGTCCATTTGAAAATCCAAAATGGCTGACATTCTTGAATAGCAAAACCCACTCTTGCTTATAAATTTCCATGAAATCGATTATGTAGGTTACGAAAAGGGGAATACAATGAAAAAAAAACAATATACACAGCCGCCGCGAGCTGCTTGCAGCTCGCGCACATATAAAATACTAGTTTACACTATATATATAGCTGCATTACCATTGACTGACTGACTGACTGACATAGTTGTTCTCCTAGATGGTGGATGGGGAGGTATACTTTTTTTGGTACCATCTCGTAGATCGGTTCAATCATGACGGGGGAAAAATCGTACTTTTCCCGATTTTGCTTTCCTTCCCCCTCTTTTGGGGGTTGCCGCGGACCATGTTTTTGAGGTAATTTGTATGAAAAATTCAAACTTTTCAGTTTTTCTTGCGGATTCGAGGAGCAGGGCGGCTCGCGAAGCGAGCCGCCCTGCTGCCCCCACCCCGAGGCGTCCCCCCCGCTGCGTGGCGAGCGAAGCGAGCCACGCAGGGGGGGGGGGAAGCAACGCGGCTCGCGAAGCGAGCCGCGATGCGCCAGGGGTGGGCAGCACGGCTCGCGAAGCGAGCCGTGCTGTCCCCCCCGTGCCCCCTCCTCCCCTAAAATCCCCCCCCACCCCCCAAAAAAATTTTTTTTTGTTTTTTCTTGCGGATTCGAGGAGCAGGGCGGCTCGCGAAGCGAGCCGCCCTGCTCCCCCCACCCCGAGGCGTCCCCCCCGCTGCGTGGCGAGCGAAGCGAGCCACGCAGGGGGGGGGGGAAGCAACGCGGCTCGCGAAGCGAGCCGCGATGCGCCAGGGGTGGGCAGCACGGCTCGCGAAGCGAGCCGTGCTTTCCCCCCCGTGCCCCCTCCCCCCTAAAATCCCCCCCCACAACCCAAAAAAAATTTTTTTTGTTTTTTCTTGCGGATTCGAGGAGCAGGGCGGCTCGCGAAGCGAGCCGCCCTGCTCCCCCCACCCTGAGGCGTCCCCCCCGCTGCGTGGCGAGCGAAGCGAGCCACGCAGGGGGGGGGGGGGAAGCAACGCGGCTCGCGAAGCGAGCCGCGATGCGCCAGGGGTGGGCTGCACGGCTCGCGAAGCGAGCCGTGCTTTCCCCCCCGTGCCCCCTCCCCCCTAAAATCCCCCCCCCCCCCACCACCCAAAAAATTTTTTTTGTTTTTTCTTGCGGATTCGAGGAGCAGGGCGGGTCTGTTCCCTCCCTTCTCGGCCGCCCCCCCACGCTGTGGGGGGCGAAGCGAGTTCTTTTTTTTTTTAATTGTCAAAATTTTTAAATTTTTTTTCGGATAAACGAAGCGGAGCATCTCTTTAATTGAACCGATCTGTTGTCCCCCCTCCAGGCTGCCCCCCCGCAGCGTGGCGAGCGAAGCGAGGTCGTTTTTCATACATTTTGTTGAAAATTTTTATATTCTATCGCGAAAAGGGGAAGCACAGCGGCTCGCGAAGCGAGCCGCCGTGTTCACCCTTCCCCCGAACCGCCCCATAACTGCGTGGCGAGCGAAGCGAGGTCCTTTTTTATACATTTTGTTCAAAATTTGGATTTTTTGTCTGATCGAGTGATTTTCATGGTTTTTCTCCTAGATGGTACATTTATTTCGCTGAAACGAATGGGGGTGTTCAATCAGACCCCGTTAAAAATCCAATTTTTCTATATTTCCCCCCTCTTCTCCCTCAAAAGGGGATACGCCCGTAAGTCGTTTTTCATACATTTTGTCGAATATTTTGTTTTTTTCTCGCAGAAAAGGATAGCAGAGCATCTCGCAAGGCGACCGATCCGTTCCTCTCCCCCCAGGCTGCTCCGCAACTCAGTGGCGAGCGAAGCGAGATCGTTTTTCATACATTTTATTGATTTTTTTTATTTTTCGATTTATTGACTGATTGACATAGGTTATTCTCCAAGATGGTGGATGGAGAGGTATTGTTTTTTTTGCAGAAACGAATGAGAGTGTTCAATCGGACCCCGGAAAAAATACGTTTTTTCCGGATTTCCCCCCGCTTCCTCCTCAAAAGGGGGTTCACCCGAGGGTCGTTTTTCATACATTTCGTCGGAATTTTTTTTTTTTTTTTTTTTGCGGAAATGAGTAGTAGAGATGCTCATTAATCAAGTTGTTTGTCCCTCCCCCCTCCCCCCACTGCATGGCGAACGAACGGAGGTCACTTTTGAAAAAAAAATTATTGTGGTTTATCCCTTAGAGATAGGCATTTATCATCGATGACTTTTTTGTAGACCTTTATGAGGGGTACAATACTGTAGTACATTATTTTGACCTTCCTCGTAGGGTTCAGCCAGCTTTTGCAATTTAAGCGCAAAAAAAGTGTTTATTTATGACATCACATTAGAAAGCTATAAAATTATCAGTGTTTCTCTACTATATTATGCATGTATTATACATGTAAACCTTCCCCTTGAATCATTCTATCTATTAAAAAAAACCGCATCAAAATCCGTTTCGTATTTTTAAAGATATAAGCATAGACACGTACGTACTACGTAACCGTACCTACTTTTACAGATCTAAGCACAGATAGCGGGAGCGACCTTTCATTATTATTATTATATTTTAGGTAATTTGTTGTGTAGGTAAGCTAATGCTTGCTTGTGGTAACTTGTGGTAACCTGTAAATATTGTACCTACCTTCCTACTGCTGCATGAAGGTGCAAAAAACTGATGGTTAATATTCATTTATATTTTAGATTTTAGCTGTAACGCAATAAAGTTTATTTCATCTTGTACTTTTCCGTCAGACAGCGCTAAATGGTTGACAGCCGTCAATCTGCTTTGAAATAGAGGGCATCTCTTTCTACACTATGCAAACTGAACGGGACTTCACACCTGCGCGAGGAGTTTGGTAGTGTTGCCATTGAGAACCCATTACGTTTCATTTAGATAATCATTCGAAATCGGACTGCGCCATATTTTTTTGAATTTTATCGAGTAGATCTTCTTGTTTGGAATTGTAAATGTAATACCTATTTGAAATATGGGTAGATACTTACATTGCATGAGATCAATGACACAGTGGGAAGGTCCAAGAGGACGGTGCTGACCTGGAAGACCATACCTACACACGACGGAATAGGGAAAATTTAAAAGGCTTTGGAGTAGGCCTTCATCTGCGATTTTTATAAGATATACCTAAGGAAAAACTTAATTAGTAGGTAGGTATGAACTCCACCTACTACTAATGATACGTTATCATAGGTAAAGATATTCATTTATTAGTTTATTTGCATTATTGAGGGCAAAAAATATGTGGGTTTTTATTATTATTTATTTTTATTAGAATAGTTTTATGAAGAAGAAGTCGGAGGAGGGTTACATATTTCGTAGGTACCTTATTTTGTATCATCTCATAAAAGAAAGTGCCTAGGTAGGTAGTGTAGATACCTACTTTACATAGCATAAGCCAGTGAGGTTCGAAACGTCGTAATCGAGACTCATTGTTGCATTGCAAGCACAAAGCACAACTCGGTTTTGCGGGTGTGTTGATATTATCATGTAGGTAGTTCGTTACACAGATACTGCGTGGAAGCCATTTTACTAAGAAAAGAGTTGCGGACAAATTATTATCGTTGTTTTTTTTAAATAATTTGGCTGGTTAGCCAAAAGTTTTTATGCACGCTGGCAACACTTTTTTCTCTTCAAAATTTCCAACAGAAACTTTGTCGTAAAAGATTTTCTTTTATTTGTTTACCTATTTATAAGTTTTCGTGTCGTTACACTGTGTTATTTCGGCAAGGATAAATCATGAAACGTTCCAGCACCACGCAAGTGCCCAAGCGAGCGAGACAAAGTCGCCTTTCTGATGAAACCACAACAGTCGCTGTAACAGCAGGTGAGTCAATTCAATTCCTTCATTAAGTGGTGTTTGTGTTGTTACCTGCTATGTGGGAGGCACGGTCAGCTGTGGACATAGGAGGAGATTCCTCGATTAGCATGTGATGGCGCGAAGGCGCCATTGATAGGTACGCAAGTGGAAGCTAGACGTGAGCTCCAAAGCCGGCGACACAGGCCGGCCGGTTGGTGCGTCGGAAACTATCCACCACCGCCACGTCGCGCCACCGCCCCCGCGCCGCCCCTTGCCTATTAGTCGGCGCGCCGACCAGCGACCAGACAGACAATCTATTTTGTCAAAGCTACTTAGTGGCACTTCTAGCTTATGTTTTTAATCTGGCGCAGTGAATCAAGAGTGCTGGCGATGTTTGGTAACAGCAACCACAGAATCTTGTAGGAGACGACATTATTAAGGAAGGAAAAGGACTTAATTCTTGGCGAGTTTTGAACAGATTCTCTGGTGGTCGCTGGTCGGCGCGCCGACTGATAGAGATGGCGGCGGCGGTGCGGGCCAACAGCGGCGTGGCGCGCAGGTCTACTACCTACTTATTGTCAGAACAGTGTGTTTCTCAGGCTCGCGTAGGTAAGGGCTTGTCAGTTATTGTAATTTATGCTCCGTCGTAGCACAAATCAATCACTCCATTCAAGGATATGCAATACTTACGATCTATCATCTATCTGACCTATCAGATCTCTGATCCTGTATCACTATATTATCGGGCAAAAATATTTTCTACATGTTCAATTTATGACTTGGTATGTTTTTTTGCTTTGGATTGATCAATGTTCGGCCTCCGCTTCACTATGCCAATGGTACATTCTGGTAATTTACCAAAGACTTTAAATGAAAGAAACTAGGTACACTACACACAAACTACGGATGAGCATCAAATTAAAAGAAAATGTTGAAACTATTACATCATTCTCTCTGTGTCATAGTAGAAGTCATAGTAAAGTGATCAGAATCAGCAGAATTGGGCTGCAAAGTTTATGTGCCTTGCCGTTGCATCTATCATCATTGTGTGTGTTTTTGTGTGATGATTTTCATTTACATTATTTCTTCATTATAATAACAACCAGCAGTGTGCTGGTTTGCTTTTGAAATATGTACCTACTAACTATGAGCAACATACACATAAGACTTTAATCATCGTTACTGCAATCAAAGTTTGAAAAATAATCAAAATTATGTTTACTGTGGTGAAATTAAACTTTAAGAGAAAATGTTGTTTAGTATGAAAATAATATCAGTATCACTTAAATTTAGATTGTTAATATAATAAAATTATAATTAAATGTAAGTAATTTATTAATTTATATGTTTATTAATTTGGTTTGTGTTTGAACAATTATAAATCAGTTTTTTTTTTCTATAATTGTTTATAAGGAACCGTAGGTGTCTTCGAAGCCATCAGCTGAGATTGGCCAGAGCTAAGAAGTGCAGATGAGTGTGTGTGTGCGTTTATAAGCCAGCAAGCGCATAACAGCCTTGCTTAGGACTTTTAACTAATACAAGAGTTTGTTTTGATTGTATTTATAATACTATTTATATGTCTCTCACAATTACTGAACTAAGTTGCTATAATACATTAGTACAAGTACTTTCAACACAAATAATATACTCGCTACCATTGCGAGAGACTGTTGCTGCTGTTTCGGTGCTTCAGAAAAACCAGAATTAATTGTGTATTTTATGTGGGTGCCTGTACATCAGGCATCATGGGTGTAGAATGTTTGTGTTACGACAGTGCTTACTCCTGAGGATACTAGCATTCATAGGAGAGCGGGCAACAGGAGACCACTATTTTTAAAATTTTATTTACATAAATCTAAATAGTTATTTGTTATAAGTAGGTACCTAAGTGCAAGTTTTTACCTGTTGATATTTTTTTTTGCATTTTCAGAACTGAAATACAACACAAATTTGCTGTCTGACCCAACAAGCCATAATGGAAGCATAAGATTACAAAAATATAATTATGTACCTATCCAACTCATGTAAATAAACATAATTATTAATATAAAATTACTTTTATTGAAACTGTTGAATAAATGTTTGAATATTTCTATGGCTCTGATGTACGGTTGCCATCTCTAAAATATGGCCCCGGATAAAACCCCGGATTTTGGAGGCCAGAACCCAGACATGTCAACAGGTTCTTTTAAACATAGTCAGTATTCTAAAAATAAAACGTCAAGTGCGAGTTGCAAGGGTTCCGTATAATTATAAGACCTGGTTTCTTGCCACATATCATGATTCTAGGTCATTTTTTTCCGGTTCCGGCTTCAGGTCCATTACGGACTAGAGTATTTTAAGTTAATTTCAACAAGATACCTCCACGCATTCCTTAGAAAAGGGGGTTGCCAGATGGACAACAAAGTCCTTTTTTCCTTTTGAGGTAGGGAACCCTAAAAACTGTTGAAAATGTCATAAATCAACTTTTTATTTATTTTCAGACTTCATACTTAATTAAATTTAGTGATCTTTTATTATCATTGTAACAAAACAGAATCTAAGTACAGTTTGTTTTAATAATCTTTTTATATTTTATGGTCTCGCTTTGTCTGTCCTTTTTTCCCTCCTTAATAACTCAAAAACTACTGCAGCTATCAACTTGAAATTTAAAATAATGATACATTTCGTGCGCCTGTACAGATTTAGAGAAAAATAAATAAATGAAAAATTAAAATAAATGAAAAATTAAAATGTATATTTTCCATACAAATTGAGATGCCGAAATTTTAAAAGATACCTACAGAGTCATATTGGGGTATCAAATGAAAGGTATCATTTTGTACATTTCAAAATATTTTTGCTGCCGTGCTGTTACCCCCCACGCCGACAGGCTCCCTGAACCCCCTCCCCCATCAAAAAATCTGATATGGAAATCGTTTTCGACTAACATTAGGGTGAGGATTACGAATTTGATGTCGGCGGGCGTGTGTCGGATTGCGGCGAGCGAAGCGAGCTCCCCGCCCCCCCCCCCCCGAACCCCGACCCCATCAAAAATCTGATATGGGTATCGTTTTCGACTAACATGGGGGCGAGGATTATGAATTTGGTGACGGCGGGCGTGTGTCAGATTGCGGTGAGCGAAGCGATCCGCAATACGTCACACCGCAAGGCGAGCGAAGCGAGCCTTGCCGTGTGGCAGCACGAGCGGGGACTACAAAGGAACAGCACGGCGAGCGAAGCGAGCCGTCCTATGACCCCCGCGCCCAGACCCCCCCCCCCCCCCGAACCCCGCCTCATCAAAAAATCTGATATTATGAATATGAAAAATCTGATATGATATTATGGGGACGTATTGCGGTGAGTGAAGCAAACCGCAATGCGACTACAGGGGAACAGCACGGCGAGCGAAGCGAGCCGTGCTGTGACCCCCGCGCCCAGCCCGCCCAACCCCGCCCCATCAAAAAATCTGATATGGGTATCGTTTTCGACTAACATGGGGGCGAGGATTACGAATTGGATGACGGCGGGCGTGTGTCGGATTGCGGTGAGCGAAGCGAACCGCAATACGTCACACCGCAAGGCGAGCGAAGCGAGCCTTGCCGTGTGGCAGCAGGAGCGGGGACGTATTGCGGTGAGCGAAGCGAACCGCAATGCGACTACAGGGAAACGACTACACCCGGTCACAGCACGGCTCGCTTCACTCGCCGTGCTGTGACCCCCCGCGCCCAGCCCCCCCCCCCCCCCCCGAACCCCACCCCATCAAAAAATCTGATATGGGTATCGCTTTCGACTACCATGGGGGCGAGGATTACGAATTTGATGACGGTGGGCGTCTGTCGGATTGCGGTGAGCGAAGCGAACCGCAATACCTCACACCGCAAGGCGAGCGAAGCGTGCCGTTTGGCAGCACGAGCGGGGACGTGTTGCGGTGAGCGAAGCGAACCGCAATGCGATTATAGGGGAACAGCACGGCGAGCGAAGCGAGCCGTTCTGTTAACCCTCTCGCCCAGCCCCCCTGAACCCTGAACTTTCGACAAACATGGGGGCGAGGATTACGAATTTGATGACGGCGGGCGTGTCACACCGCAAGGCGAGCGAAGCGAGCCTTGCCGTGTGGCAGCACGAGCGGGGACGTATTGCGGTGAGCGAAGCGAACCGCAATGCGACTACAGGGGAACAGCACGGCGAGTGAAGCGAGCCGTGCTGTGACCCCCGCGCCCAGCCCCCCCCCGAACCCCACCCCATCAAAAATCTGATATGGGTATCGCTTTCGACTAACATGGGGGCGAGGATTACGAATTTGATGACGGCGGGCGTGTCGGATTGCGGTGAGCGAAGCGAACCGCAATACGTCACACCGCAAGGCGAGCGAAGCGAGCCTTGCTGTGTGGCAGCACGAGCGGGGACGTATTGCGGTGAGCGAAGCGAACCGCAATGCGACTACAGGGGAACAGCACGGCGAGCGAAGCGAGCCGTGCTGTGAGCCCCGCGCCCAGCCCCCCCCCCGAACCTCGCCCCATCAAAAAATCTGATATGGGTATCGCTTTCGACTAACATGGGGGCGAGGATTACGAATTGGATGACGGCGGGCGTATGTCGGATTGCGGTTAGCGAAGCGAACCGCAATACGTCACACCGCAAGGTGAGCGAAGCGAACCTTGCCGTGTGGTAGCACGAGCGGGGACGTGTTGCGGTGAGCGAAGCGAACCGCAATGTGACTACAGGGGAACAGCACGGCAAGCGATGCGAGTCGTGCTGTGATCCCCGCGCCCAGCCCCCCCCCCCCGAATGCCGCCCCATCAAAAAATCTGATATGGGTATCGTTTTCGACTAACATGGGGGCGAGGATTACGAATTTGACGACGGCGGGCGTGTCGAAATGCGGTGAGCGAAGCGAACCGCAATGCGACTACAGGGGAACAGCACGGCGAGCGAAGCGAGCGGTGCTGTGACCCCCGCGCCCGTACCCCGCCCCATCTAAAAATCTGATATGGGTATCGTTTTCGACTAACATGGGGGCGAGGATTGCGAATTTGATGACGGCGGGCGTGTCGGATTGCGGTGAGCGAAGCGAACCGCAATACGTCACACCGCAAGGCGAGCGAAGCGAGCCTTGCCGTGTGGCAGCACGAGCGGGGACGTATTGCGATGAGCGAAGCGAACCGCAATGCGACTACAGGGGAACCCCCGCGTGACCCCCCGCGCCCAGCCCCCCGCCCCCATAAACCCCGCCCCCATAAAAAAATCTGATATGGGTAGCGAAGCGAACCGCAATGCGACTACAGGGGAACAGCACGGCGAGTGAAGCGAGCCGTGCTTTGACCCCCGTTCCCAGCGCCCCCCCCCCGAACACCACCCCATCAAAAAATCTGATATGTGTATCGTTTTCGACTAACATGGGGGCGAGGATTACGAATTGGATGACGGCGGGCGTGTGTCGGATTGCGGTGAGCGAAGCGAACCGCAATACGTCACACCGCAAGGTGAGCGAAGCGAGCCTTGCCGTGTGGTAGCACGAGCGGGGACGTGTTGCGGTGAGCGAAGCGAACCGCAATGCGACTACAGGGGAACAGCACGGCGAGCGAAGCGAGCGGTGCTGTGACCCCCGCGCCCGTACCCCGCCCCATCAAAAAATCTGATATGGGTATCGTTTTCGACTAACATGGGGGCGAGGATTGCGAATTTGATGACAGCGGGCGTGTCGGATTGCGGTGAGCGAAGCGAACCGCAATACTTCACACCGCAAGGCGAGCGAAGCGAGCCTTGCCGTGTGGCAGCACGAGCGGGGACGTATTGCGGTGAGCGAAGCGAACCGCAATGCGACTTCTGGGGAACCCCCGCGTGACCCCCTGCGCCCAGCCCCTCGCCCCCCCTAAACCCCGCCCCCATAAAAAAATCTGATATGGGTAGCGAAGCGAACCGCAATACGTCACACCGCAAGGCGAGCGAAGCGAGCCTTGCCTTGTGGTAGCACGAGCGGGGACGTATTGCGGTGAGCGAAGCGAACAGCAATGCGACTATAGGGGAACAGCATGGCGAGTGAAGCGAGCCGAGAATTTGATATGGGTATCGTTTTCGATCAACTCGAACTCGTAGATTACGAAAAAGATGTCCATTTGAAAATCCAAGATGGCTGACATTCTTTAATCGCAGTCTCCACTCTTGGTTATCAATTTCGAAAAAATCAAAGACGTAGGTTACGAAAAGGGGAATACAATTAAAAACGAACACTATGGCAGCCACCACCGCAAGGCAGAGCCCTACTAACGCGAGCTGCTTGCAGCTCGCGCACTTATAAAATACTAGTTACCCTAATATATATAGCTGCATTACCATTGACTGACTGACTGACTGACATAATTGTTCTCCTAGATGGTGGATGGGGAGGTATACTTTTTTTGGTACCATCTCGTAGATCGGTTCAATCATGACGGGGGAAAAATCGTACTTTTCCGGATTTTCCCCCCCTTCCTCCTGAAAAGGGGGTCCGCCGGAGGGTCGTTTTTCATACATTTTTTCGGAAATGTGAATTTTTTTTAACGGTGGGTGGTAGCAGAGCGGCTCGCGAAGCGAGCCGCTCTGTTCCCCCCCCTCTCGGCCGCCCCCCCACGCAGTGGGGGGCGAAGCGAGTTTTTTTTTCAAAAATTTTGTCAAAAATTTTAATTTTTTTTTCGGATAAACGAAGCGAAGCATCTCTTAAATTGAATCGATCTGTTGTCCCCCCTCCAGGCTGCCCCCCCGCAGCGTGGCGAGCGAAGCGAGGTCGTTTTTCATACATTTTGTTGAAAATTTTTATATTCTATCGCGGAAAGGGGAAGCACAGCGGCTCGCGAAGCGAGCCGCCGTGTTCACCCTTCCCCCGAACCGCCCCATCACTGCGTGGCGAGCGAAGCGAGGTCATTTTTCATACATTTTGTTCAAAATTTGGATTTTTTGTCTGATCGAGTGATTTTCATGGTTTTTCTCCTAGATGGTACATTTATTTCGCTGAAACGATTGAGGGTGTTCAATCAGACCCCGGTAAATATCCAATTTTTCTATATTTCCCCCCTCTTCTCCCTCAAAAGGGGATACGCCCGTAAGTCGTTTTTCATACATTTTGTCGAATATTTTGTTTTTTTCTCGCAGAAAAGGATAGCAGAGCATCTCGCAAGGCGATCGATCCGTTCCTCTCCCCCCAGGCTGCTCCGCAACTCAGTGGCGAGCGAAGCGAGATCGTTTTTCATACATTTAATTGAATTTTTTTATTTTTCGATTTATTGACTGATTGACATAGGTTATTCTCCTAGATGGTGGATGGAGAGGTATCGTTTTTTTTGTAGAAACAAATGAGAGTGTTCAATTTGACCCCGGAAGAAATACTTTTTTTCCGGATTTCCCCCCGCTTCCTCCTCAAAAGGGGGTTCGCCCGAGGGTCGTTTTTCATAAATTTTGTCGGAAATTTTGTTTTTTTTTTCGCGGAAATAAGTAGTAGAGCTGCTCATTAATCAAGTTGTTTGTCCCCCCTCCTCCCCCCACTGCATGGCGAACGAACGGAGGTCCATTTTCAAAAAAATGTTTTTGTGGTTTATCCCTTAGAGATAGGCATTTATCATGGAGGACTTTTTTGTAGACCTTTATGAGGGGTACAATACTGTAGTACATTATTTTGATCTTTCTCGTAGGGTTCAGCCAGCTTTTGCAATTTAAGCGCAAAAAAATGTGTTTATTTACGACATCACATTAGAAAGCTATAAAATTATCAATGTTTCTCTACTTTAATATGCATGTATTATACATATTATAAACCTTCCTGTTGAATCACTCTATCTATTAAAAAAAACCGCATCAAAATCCGTTTCGTATTTTTAAAGATATAAGCATAGACACGTAGGTACGTACTACGTAACCGTACCTACTTTTAAAGATCTAAGCACAGACAGCGGGAGCGACCTTTCATTATTATTATTATATTTTAGGTAGGTAATTTGTTGTGTAGGTAAGCTAATGCTTGCTTGTGGTAACTTGTGGTAACCTGTAAATATTAGGTAGGTATACAGCTGCATGAAGGTGCAAAAAACTGATGGTTAACGTACATTTATATTTTAGATTTTAGCTGTAACGCAATAAAGTTTATTTCATCTTGTACTTTTCCGTCAGACAGCGCCAAATGGTTGACAGCCGTCAATCTGCTTTGAAATAGAGGGCATCTCTTTCTACACTATGCAAACTGAGCGGGACTTCACACCTGCGCGAGGAGTTTGTTAGTGTTGCCATTGAGAACCCATTACGTTTCATTTTGATAATCTTATTTTTTGAATTTTATCGAGTAGATCTTCTTGTTTGGAATTGTAAATGTAATACCTATTTGAAATATGGGTAGATACTTACATTGCATGAGATCAATGACAAAGTGGGAAGGTCCAAGAGGGAAGACCATATGATACCTACACACGACGGGATATGGTGGACGGCAGGGCTGCAGTGGCTTCAAGTAGCCCGGAATAGGGAAAATTTAAAAGGCTTTGGAGTAGGCCTTCACCTGATATTTTTATTAGATTTAAGGAAAAACTTAATAAGTAGGTACGAGCTCCACCTGCTACTTATGATACGTTATCATAGGTAAATTTATTAGTTTAGTTGCATTATGAGGGCAAAAAATATATGGGTTTTTAATATTATTTATTTTTATTAGAATGGTTTTATGAAGAAGAAGTCGGAGGAGGGTTACTTATTTCGTACATTATTTTGTATCATCTCATAAAAGAAAGTGCCTAGGTAGGTAGTGTAGATACATACTTTACATAGCATAAGCCAGTGAGGTTCGAAACATTGCAAGCACAAAGCACAACTCTGTTTTGCGGGTGTGTTGATATTATCATGTAGGTAGTTTGTTACACAGATACTGCGTGGAAGCCATTTTACTAAAATAAAATTTAAGAAAAGAGTTGCGGACAAATTATTATCGTTGTTTTTTTTAAATAATTTGGCTGGTTAGCCAAAAGTTTTTATGCACGCTGGCAACACTTTTTTCTCTTCAAAATTTCCAACAGAAACTTTGTCGTAAAGATTTTCTTTGGATAAATAAAAGCTTTCGTGTCGTTACACTGTGTTATTTCGGCAAGGATAAATCATGAAACGTTCCAGCACCACGCAAGTGCCCAAGCGAGCGAGGCGAAGTCGCCTTTCTGATGAAACCACAACAGTCGCTGTAACAGCAGGTGAGTCAATTCAATTCCTACATTAAGTGGTGTTTGTGTTGTTACCTGCTTTATTTGTGGGAGGCACGTTCAGCTGTGGACATAGGAGGAGATTCCTCGATTAGCATGTGATGGCGCGAAGGCGCTATTGATAGGTAGGTACATAAGTACCTAGACGTGCACACCAAAGCCGGCGACACAGGCCGGCCGGTTGGTGCGTCGGAAACTATCCACCGCCACGTCGCGCCACCACCCCCGCGCCGCCCCTTGTCCATTAGTCGGCGCGCCGACCAGCGACCAGACAAACAATCTATCTATCAAGTCTTCTTAGTGGCACTTCTAGCTTAGTTTTTGAATCTGGCGCAGTGAATCAAGAGTGCTGGAGATGTTTGGTAACAGCAACCACAGAATCTTGTAGGAAACGACATTATTAAGGAAGGAAAAGGACTTAATTCTTGGCGAGTTTTGAACAGATTCTCTGGTGTGGTCGCTGGTCGGCGCGCCGACTGATAGAGATGGCGGCGGGGCGGTGCGGGCCAACAGCGGCGCGGCTCGCACGTCTACTACCTACTTATTGTCAGAACAGTGTGTTTCTCAGGCTCGCGTAAGG
This sequence comes from Eupithecia subumbrata, assembly GCA_949316285.1. Classification (NCBI taxonomy): domain Eukaryota; kingdom Metazoa; phylum Arthropoda; class Insecta; order Lepidoptera; family Geometridae; genus Eupithecia; species Eupithecia subumbrata. The sequence continues at coordinate 7,924,166 of OX438637.1, read as the reverse complement.
GCTTGTCAGTTATTGTAAATTATGCTCCATCGTAGCATAAATCAGTCACTCCATTCAAGGATATTGTCCAATGCAATACTTACGACCTATCTTCTATCTTAATGACCTATCAGATCTCTGATCCTTTATCACTATATTATCAGGCAAAAATATTTTCTACATGTTGAATTTATGACTTGGTATGTTTCTTTGCTTTGGTTCAATGATCAACGTTCGGCCTCTGCTTCACTATGACAATGGTACATTCTGGTATTTTACCAAAAACTTTAGATGAAAGAAACTAGGTACACTACACACAAACTACGGATGAGAATCAAATTAAAAGAAAACGTTGAAACTATTACATCATTCTCCATGTGTAAATAGAAGTCATCGTAAAGTGATCACAATCATCAGAATTGGGCTGCAAAGTTTATGTGCCTTGCCGTTGCATGTGTGTGTTTTTGTGTGATGATTTGACAACTTAAGTAATATAATGGTGAGTTTCATTTACATTATTTCTTCATTATAATAACAACCAGCAGTGTGCTGGTTTGTTTTAGAAATATGTACCTACTAACTATTAGCAACAATAACATAAGACTTTAATCATCTGTACTGCAATCAGTTTGAAAAATAATCAAAATTAAGTTTACATCGGTGAAATTAAACTTTAAGAGAAAATGTTGTTTAGTATGAAAATGAATCAGTATCACTTAAATTTAGATTGTTAATATAATTAAATGTAAGTAATTTATTAATTTATATGTTAATTAATTTGGTTTGTGTTTGAACAATTCTAAATCACTTTTTTTTCTATAATTGTTTATAAGGAACGGTAGGTGTCTTCGAAGCCATTAGCTGAGATTGGCCAGAGCTAAGAAGTGCAGATGAGTGTGTGTGTGTGTGTTTATAAGCCAGCGAGCGCATAACAGCCTTGCTTAGGACTTTTAACTAATACAAGAGTTTGTTTTGATTGTATTTATAATACTATTTATATGTCTCTCACAATTACTAAAATAAGTTGCTATAATACATTAGTACAAGTACTTTCAACACAAATAATATAATCGCTACCATTGCGAGAGACTGTTGCTGCTGTTTCGGTGCTTCAGAAAAACCAGAATTAATTGTGTATGTGGGTGCCTGTACATCTGGTGTCGTGGGTGTAGAATGTTTGTGTTACGACAGTGCTTACTCCTGAGGATACTAGCATTCATAGGAAAGCGTGCAACAGGAGACCACTATTTTTAAAATTTTATTTACATAAATCTAAATAGTTATTTTTTATAAGTAGGTACCTAAGTGTAAGTTTTTACCTGTTGATATTTATTTTTTTGCATTTTCAGAACTGAAATACAACACAAATTTGCTGTCCGACCCAACAAGCCTTAATGGAAGCATAAGATTACAAAAATATAATTATGTACCTATCCAACTCATGTAAATAAACATAATTATTAATATAAAATGACTTTTATTGAAACTGTTGAATAAATGTTTGATGATTTCTATGGCTCTGATGTACGGTTGCCATCTCTAAAATATGGCCCCGGATAAAACCCCGGATTTTGGAGGCCAGAACCCAGACATGTCAACAGGTTCTTTTAAACATAGTTAGTATTCTAAAATTAAAACGTCAAGTGCGAGTTGCACGGGTTCCGTATACTTATAAGACCTTGTTTCTTGCCAAAAATAATGATTCTAGGTAATTTTTTTCCGGTTCCGGCTTCAGGTCCATTACGGACTAGAGTATACCTCCACGCATTCCTTAGAAAAGGGGGTTGCCAGATGGACACTAAAGTTCTTTTTTCCTTTTGAGGTGGGGAATCCTAAAAACTGTTGAAAGTGTCATAAATCAACTTTTTATTTATTTTCCCAAATCATACTTAATTAAATTTAGTGATCTTTTACCATCATTGTAACAAAACAGAATCTAAGTACAGTTTGTTTTAATAATCTTTCTATATTTTGAGGGTTTTGAAGATCGAAGATCGGTTTCAAAACCCATATGGTCTCGCTTTGTCTGTCCTTATTTTCCCTCCTTAATAACTCAAAAACTACTGCAGCTATCAACTTGAAATTTAAAATAATAATACATTTCGTGCGCCTGTACAGATTTAGAGAAAAATAAAAGAAAATAAATGAAAAATGAAAATGTATATTTTCCATACAAATTGTGATGCCGAAATTTTATAAGATACCTACAGAGTCATAATGGGGTATCAAATGAAAGGTATCATTTTGTACATTTAAAAATATTTTTGCTGCCGTGCTGTTACCCCCCACGCCCCCCCGGCTCCCTGAACCCCCTCCCCCATCAAAAAATCTGATATGGATATCGTTTTCGACTAACATTGGGGTGAGGATTACGAATTTGATGTCGGCGGGTGTGTGTCGGATTGCGGTGAGCGAAGCGAACCGCAATACGACACACCGCAAGGCGAGCGAAGCGAGCCTTGCCGTGTGGCAGTACGAGCGGGGACGTATTGCGGTGAGCGAATGCGACTACAGGGGAACAGCACGGCGAGCGAAGCGAGCCGTGCTGTGACCCCCGCGCCAAGCCCCCCCCCCGAACCCCGCCCCATCAAAAAATCTGATATGGGTATCGTTTTCGACTAACATGGGGGCGAGGATTACGAATTTGATGACGGCGGGCGTGTCACAATGCGGTGAGCGAAGCGAACCGCAATACGTCACACCGCAAGGCGAGCGAAGCGAGCCTTGCCGTGTGGCAGCACGAGCGGGGACGTATTGCGGTGAGCGAAGCGAACCGCAATGCGACTACAGGGTAACAGCACGGCGAGCGAAGCGAGCCGTGCTGTGACCCCCGCGCCCAGCCCCCGCCCCCCGAACCCCGCCCCATCAAAAAATCTGATATGGGTATCGTTTTCAACTTACATACGGAAGAGGATTACGAATTTGATGACGGCGAGCGTGTCGGAATGCGGTGAGCGAAGCGAACCGCAATACGTCACACCGCAAGGCGAGCGAAGCGAGCCTTGCCGTGTGGCAGCACGAGCGGGGACGTATTGCGGTGAGCGAAGCGAACCGCAATGCGACTACAGGGGAACAGCACGGCGAGCGAAGCGAGCCGTGCTGTGACCCCCGCGCCAAGCCCCACCCCCCCGAACCCCGCCCCATCAAAAAATCTGATATGGGTATCGTTTTCGACTAACATGGGGGCGAGGATTACGAATTTGATGACGGCGGGCGTGTCGGATGGCGGTGAGCGAAGCGAACCGCAATGCGACTACAGGGAAACAGCACGGCGAGCGAAGCGAGCCGTGCTGTGACCCCCGCGCCCAGCCCCCGCCCCCCGAACCCCGCCCCATCAAAAAATCTGATATGGGTATCATTTTCAACTTACATACGGGCGAGGATTACGAATTTGGTGACGGCGAGCGTGTCGGAATGCGGTGAGCGAAGCGAACCGCAATACGTCACCGCAAGGCGAGCGAAGCGAGCCTTGCCGTGTGGCAGCACGAGCGGGGACGTATTGCGGTGAGCGAAGCGAACCGCAATGCGACTACAGGGGAACAGCACGGCGAGCGAAGCGAGCCGTGCTGTGATCCCCGCGCCCAGCCCCACCCCGAACCCCGCCCCGTCAAAAAATCTGATATGGGTATCGTTTTCGACTAACGTGGGGGTGAGTATTACGAATTTGATGATGGTGGGCGTGTGTCGGATTGCAATACGTCACACCGCAAGGCGAGCGAAGCGAGCCTTGCCGTGTGGCAGCACGAGCGGGGACGTATTGCGGTGAGCGAAGCGAACCGCAATGCGACTACGGTGGACAGAACGGCGAGCGAAGCGAGCCGTGCGGTTACACCCCCCCACGCCCCCCCGGCTCCCTGAACCCCCTCCCCCATCAAAAAATCTGATATGGATATCGTTTTCGACTAACATTGGGGTGAGGATTACGAATTTGATGTCGGCGGGCGTGTCGGAATGCGGTGAGCGAAGCGAACCGCAATACGTCACACCGCAAGGCCAGCGAAGCGAGCCTTGCCGTGTGGCAGCACGAGCGGGGACGTATTGCGGTGAGCGAAGCGAACCGCAATGTGACTACAGGGTAACAGCACGGCGAGCGAAGCGAGCCGTGCTGTGATCCCCGCGCCCAGCCCCACCCCGAACCCCGCCCTGTCAAAAAATCTGATACGGGTATCGTTTTCGACTAACGTGGGGGTGAGTATTACGAATTTGATGATGGTGGGCGTGTGTCGGATTGCAATACGTCACACCGCAAGGCGAGCGAAGCGAGCCTTGCCGTGTGGCAGCACGAGCGGGGACGTATTGCGGTGAGCGAAGCGAACCGCAATGCGACTACGGTGGACAGAACGGCGAGCGAAGCGAGCCGTGCGGTTACACCCCCCCACGCCCCCCCGGCTCCCTGAACCCCCTCCCCCATCAAAAAATCTGATATGGATATCGTTTTCGACTAACATTGGGGTGAGGATTACGAATTTGATGTCGGCGGGCGTGTCGGAATGCGGTGAGCGAAGCGAACCGCAATACGTCACACCGCAAGGCGAGCGAAGCGAGCCTTGCCGTGTGGCAGCACGAGCGGGGACGTATTGCGGTGAGCGAAGCGAACCGCAATGCGACTACAGGGGAACAGCACGGCGAGCGAAGCGAGCCGTGCTGTGACCCCCGCGCCAAGCCCCACCCCCCCGAACCCCGCCCCATCAAAAAATCTGATATGGGTATCGTTTTCGACTAACATGGGGGCGAGGATTACGAATTTGATGACGGCGGGCGTGTCGGATGGCGGTGAGCGAAGCGAACTGCAATGCGACTACAGGGAAACAGCACGGCGAGCGAAGCGAGCCGTGCTGTGACCCCCGCGCCCAGCCCCCGCCCCCCGAACCCCGCCCCATCAAAAAATCTGATATGGGTATCGTTTTCAACTTACATACGGGCGAGGATTACGAATTTGGTGACGGCGAGCGTGTCGGAATGCGGTGAGCGAAGCGAACCGCAATACGTCACACCGCAAGGCGAGCGAAGCGAGCCTTGCCGTGTGGCAGCACGAGCGGGGACGTATTGCGGTGAGCGAAGCGAACCGCAATGCGACTACAGGGGAACAGCACGGCGAGCGAAGCGAGCCGTGCTGTGATCCCCGCGCCCAGCCCCACCCCGAACCCCGCCCCGTCAAAAAATCTGATATGGGTATCGTTTTCGACTAACGTGGGGGTGAGTATTACTAATTTGATGATGGTGGGCGTGTGTCGGATTGCAATACGTCACACCGCAAGGCGAGCGAAGCGAGCCTTGCCGTGTGGCAGCACGAGCGGGGACGTATTGCGGTGAGCGAAGCGAACCGCAATGCGACTACAGCCCCCCGAACCCCGCCCCATCAAAAAATCTGATGGGTATCGTTTTCAACTTACATACGGGCGAGGATTACGAATTTGATGACGGCGAGCGTGTCGGAATGCGGTGAGCGAATGCGACTACAGGGGAACAGCACGGCGAGCGAAGCGAGCCGTGCTGTGACCCCCGCGCCAAGCCCCCCCCCCCCCCCGAACCCCGCCCCATCAAAAAATCTGATATGGGTATCGTTTTCGACTAACATGGGGGCGAGGATTACGAATTTGATGACGGCGGGCGTGTCGGAATGCGGTGAGCGAAGCGAACCGCAATACGTCACACCGCAAGGCGAGCGAAGCGAGCCTTGCCGTGTGGCAGCACGAGCGGGGACTACAGGGTAACAGCACGGCGAGCGAAGCGAGCCGTGCTGTGACCCCCGCGCCCAGCCCCCGCCCCCCGAACCCCGCCCCATCAAAAAATCTGATATGGGTATCGTTTTCAACTTACATACGGAAGAGGATTACGAATTTGATGACGGCGCGCGTGTCGAAATGCGGTGAGCGAAGCGAGCCGCAATACGTCACACCGCAAGGCGAGCGAAGCGAGCCTTGCCGTGTGGCAGCACGAGCGGGGACGTATTGCGGTGAGCGAAGCGAACCGCAACGCGACTACAGGGGAACAGCACGGCGAGCGAAGCGAGCCGTGCTGTGACCCCCGCGCCAAGCCCCACCCCCCCGAACCCCGCCCCATCAAAAAATCTGATATGGGTATCGTTTTCGACTAACATGGGGGCGAGGATTACGAATTTGATGACGGCGGGCGTGTCGGATGGCGGTGAGCGAAGCGAACCGCAATGCGACTACAGGGAAACAGCACGGGACGTATTGCGGTGAGCGAAGCGAACCGCAATGCGACTACAGCCCCCCGAACCCCGCCCCATCAAAAAATCTGATGGGTATCGTTTTCAACTTACATACGGGCGAGGATTACGAATTTGATGACGGCGAGCGTGTCGGAATGCGGTGAGCGAAGCGAACCGCAATACGTCACACCGCAAGGCGAGCGAAGCGAGCCTTGCCGTGCGGCAGCACGAGCGGGGACGTATTGCGGTGAGCGAAGCGAACCGCAATGCGACTACAGGGGAACAGCACGGCGAGCGAAGCGAGCCGTGATGTGACCCCCGCGCCCAGCCCCCCCCCCCCGAACCCCGCCCCATCATAAAATCTGATATGGGTATCGTTTTCGACTAACATGGGGGCGAGGATTACGAATTTGATGACGTCGGGCGTGTCGGATTGCGGTGAGCGAAGCGAACCGCAATACGTCACACCGCAAGGCGAGCGAAGCGAGCCTTGCCGTGTGGCAGCATGAGCGGGGACGTATTGCGGTGAGCGAAGCGAACCGCAATGCGACTACAGGGGAACCCCCGCGTGACCCCCCGCGCCCAGCCCCCCGCCCCCCCCAAACCCCGCTCCCATAAAAAAATCTGATATGGGTAGCGAAGCGAACTGCAATGCGACTACAGCCGTGAGCCGTGCTTTGACCCCCGTTCCCAGCCCCCCCCCCGAACCCCATCCCATCAAAAAATCTGATATGGGTATCGTTTTCGACTAACATGGGGGCGAGGATTACGAATTGGATGACGGCGGGCGTGTGTCGGATTGCGGTGAGCGAAGCGAACCGCAATACGTCACACCGCAAGGCGAGTGAAGCGAGCCTTGCGTTGTGGTAGCACGAGCGGGGACGTATTGCGGTGAGCGAAGCGAACAGCAATGCGACTATAGGGGAACAGCATGGCGAGTGAAGCGAGCCGTGCTGTCACCCCCACGCCCAGCCTCCTGAACCCCCTCCCCCATCCAAGAATTTGATATGGGTATCGTTTTCGATCAACTCGATTTCGTAGATTACGAAAAAGATGTCCATTTTAAAATCCAAGATGGCTGACATTCTTAAATCGCAAAACCCACTCTTGGTTATCAATTTCGAAAAAATCAAAGACGTAGGTTACGAAAAGGGGAATGCAATTAAAAACGAACACTATGGCAGCCACCACCGCAAGGCAGAGCCCTACTAACGCGAGCTGCTTGCAGCTCGCGCACTTATAAAATACTAGTTACCCTAATATATATAGCTGCATTACCATTGACTGACTGACTGACTGACATAATTGTTCTCCTAGATGGTGGATGGGGAGGTATACTTTTTTTGGTACCATCTCGTAGATCGGTTCAATCATGACGGGGGAAAAATCGTACTTTTCCCGATTTTGCTTTCCTTCCCCCTCTTTTGGGGGTTGCCGCGGACCATGTTTTTGAGGTAATTTGTATGAAAAATTCAAACTTTTCAGTTTTTCTTGCGGATTCGAGGAGCAGGGCGGCTCGCTTCGCTCCCCCCACCCCGAGGCATCCCCCCCGCTGCGTGGCGAGCGAAGCGAGCCACGCAGGGGGGGGGAAGCAACGCGGCTCGCGAAGCGAGCCGCGATGCGCCAGGGGTGGGCAGCACGGCTCGCGAAGCGAGCCGTGCTGTCCCCCCCGTGCCCCCTCCCCCCTAAAATCCCCCCCCCCACCACCCAAAAAATTTTTTTTTTGTTTTTTCTTGCGGATTCGAGGAGCAGGGCGGCTCGCGAAGCGAGCCGCCCTGCTCCCCCCACCCCGAGGCGTCCCCCACGCTGCGTGGCGAGCGAAGCGAGCCACGCAGGGGGGGGGGGAAGCAACGCGGCTCGCGAAGCGAGCCGCGATGCGCCAGGGGTGGGCAGCACGGCTCGCGAAGCGAGCCGTGCTGTCCCCCCCGTGCCCCCTCTCCCCCTAAAATCCCACCACCCAGAAATTTTTTTTTTGTTTTTTCTTGCGGATTCGAGGAGCAGGGCGGGTCTGTTCCCTCCCTTCTCGGCCGCCCCCCCACGCAGTGGGGGGCGAAGCGAGTTTTTTTTTTTTTAAATTGTCAAAATTTTTAATTTTTAGGGGGGGGGAAGCAACGCGGCTCGCGAAGCGAGCCGCGATGCGCCAGGGGTGGGCAGCACGGCTCGCGAAGCGAGCCGTGCTGTCCCCCCCGTGCCCCCTCCCCCCCTAAAATCCCCCCCCCACCACCCAAAAAAATTTTTTTTTGTTTTTTCTTGCGGATTCGAGGAGCAGGGCGGCTCGCGAAGCGAGCCGCCCTGCTCCCCCCACCCCGAGGCGTCCCCCACGCTGCGTGGCGAGCGAAGCGAGCCACGCAGGGGGGGGGAAGCAACGCGGCTCGCGAAGCGAGCCGCGATGCGCCAGGGGTGGGCAGCACGGCTCGCGAAGCGAGCCGTGCTGTCCCCCCCGTGCCCCCTCTCCCCCTAAAATCCCCCCCCACCACCCAGAAATTTTTTTTTTTGTTTTTTCTTGCGGATTCGAGGAGCAGGGCGGGTCTGTTCCCTCCCTTCTCGGCCGCCCCCCCACGCAGTGGGGGGCGAAGCGAGTTTTTTTTTTTTTAAATTGTCAAAATTTTTAATTTTTTTTTCGGATAAACGAAGCGGAGCATCTCTTTAATTGAACCGATCTGTTGTCCCCCCTCCAGGCTGCCCCCCCGCAGCGTGGCGAGCGAAGCGAGGTCGTTTTTCATACATTTTGTTGAAAATTTTTATATTCTATCGCGAAAAGGGGAAGCACAGCGGCTCGCGAAGCGAGCCGCCGTGTTCACCCTTCCCCCGAACCGCCCCATCACTGCGTGGCGAGCGAAGCGAGGTCATTTTTCATACATTTTGTTCAAAATTTGGATTTTTTGTCTGATCGAGTGATTTTCATGGTTTTTCTCCTAGATGGTACATTTATTTCCCTGAAACGAATGGGGGTGTTCAATCAAACCCCGTTAAAAATCCAATTTTTCTATATTTCCCCCCTCTTCTCCCTCAAAAGGGGATACGCCCGTAAGTCGTTTTTCATACATTTTGTCGAATATTTTGTTTTTTTCTCGCAGAAAAGGATAGCAGAGCATCTCGCAAGGCGACCGATCCGTTCCTCTCCCCCCAGGCTGCTCCGCAACTCAGTGGCGAGCGAAGCGAGATCGTTTTTCATACATTTTATTGAATTTTTTTATTTTTCGATTTATTGACTGATTGACATAGGTTATTCTCCAAGATGGTGGATGGAGAGGTATCGTTTTTTTTGCAGAAACGAATGAGAGTGTTCAATCGGACCCCGGAAGAAATACGTTTTTCCGGATTTCCCCCCGCTTCCTCCTCAAAAGGGGGTTCACCCGAGGGTCGTTTTTCATACATTTCGTCGGAAATTTTGTTTTTTTTTTGCGGAAATGAGTAGTAGAGATGCTCATTAATCAAGTTGTTTGTCCCCCCCCCCCCTCCCCCCACTGCATGGCGAACGAACGGAGGTCCATTTTGAAAAAAATGTTATTGTGGTTTATCCCTTAGAGATAGGCATTTATCATCGATGACTTTTTTGTAGACCTTTATGAGGGGTACAATACTGTAGTACATTATTTTGACCTTCCTCGTAGGGTTCAGCCAGCTTTTGCAATTTAAGCGCAAAAAAAGTGTTTATTTACGACATCACATTAGAAAGCTATAAAATTATCAGTTTCTCTACTATATTATGCATGTATTATACATGTAAACCTTCCCCTTGAATCATTCTATCTATTAAAAAAAACCGCATCAAAATCCGTTTCGTATTTTTAAAGATATAAGCATAGACACGTACACTACGTAACCGTACCTACTTTTACAGATCTAAGCACAGATAGCGGGAGCGACCTTTCATTATTATTATTATATTTTAGGTAATTTGTTGTGTAGGTAAGCTAATGCTTGCTTGTGGTAACTTGTGGTAACCTGTAAATATTGTACCTACCTTCCTACTGCTGCATGAAGGTGCAAAAAACTGATGGTTAATATTCATTTATATTTTAGATTTTAGCTGTAACGCAATAAAGTTTATTTCATCTTGTACTTTTCCGTCAGACAGCGCTAAATGGTTGACAGCCGTTAATCTGCTTTGAAATAGAGGGCATCTCTTTCTACACTATGCAAACTGAACGGGACTTCACACCTGCGCGAGGAGTTTGGTAGTGTTGCCATTGAGAACCCATTACGTTTCATTTAGATAATCATTCGAAATCGGACTGCGCCATATTTTTTGAATTTTATCGAGTAGATCTTCTTGTTTGGAATTGTAAATGTAATACCTATTTGAAATATGGGTAGATACTTACATTGCATGAGATCAATGACACAGTGGGAAGGTCCAAGAGGACGGTGCTGACCTGGAAGACCATACCTACACACGACGGAATAGGGAAAATTTAAAAGGCTTTGGAGTAGGCCTTCATCTGTGATTTTTATAAGATATACCTAAGGAAAAACTTAATTAGTAGGTATGAACTCCACCTACTACTAATGATACGTTATCATAGGTAAAGATATTCATTTATTAGTTTATTTGCATTATTGAGGGCAAAAAAATATGTGGGTTTTTATTATTATTTATTTTTATTAGAATAGTTTTATGAAGAAGAAGTCGGAGGAGGGTTACATATTTCGTAGGTACCTTATTTTGTATCATCTCATAAAAGAAAGTGCCTAGGTAGGTAGTGTAGATACCTACTTTACATAGCATAAGCCAGTGAGGTTCGAAACGTCGTAATCGAGACTCATTGCATTGCAAGCACAAAGCACAACTCGGTTTTGCGGGTGTGTTGATATTATCATGTAGGTAGTTCGTTACACAGATACTGCGTGGAAGCCATTTTACTAAGAAAAGAGTTGCGGACAAATTATTATCGTTGTTTTTTTTAAATAATTTGGCTGGTTAGCCAAAAGTTTTTATGCACGCTGGCAACACTTTTTTCTCTTCAAAATTTCCAACAGAAACTTTGTCGTAAAAGATTTTCTTTTATTTGTTTACCTATTTATAAGTTTTCGTGTCGTTACACTGTGTTATTTCGGCAAGGATAAATCATGAAACGTTCCAGCACCACGCAAGTGCCCAAGCGAGCGAGACAAAGTCGCCTTTCTGATGAAACCACAACAGTCGCTGTAACAGCAGGTGAGTCAATTCAATTCCTTCATTAAGTGGTGTTTGTGTTGTTACCTGCTATGTGGGAGGCACGGTCAGCTGTGGACATATGAGGAGATTCCTCGATTAGCATGTGATGGCGCGAAGGCGCCATTGATAGGTACGCAAGTGGAAGCTAGACGTGAGCTCCAAAGCCGGCGACACAGGCCGGCCGGTTGGTGCGTCGGAAACTATCCACCACCGCCACGTCGCGCCACCGCCCCCGCGCCGCCCCTTGCCTATTAGTCGGCGCGCCGACCAGCGACCAGACAGACAATCTATTTTGTCAAAGCTACTTAGTGGCACTTCTAGCTTAAGTTTTTAATCTGGCGCAGTGAATCAAGAGTGCTGGCGATGTTTGGTAACAGCAACCACAGAATCTTGCGATCTTGGCGAGTTTTGAACAGATTCTCTGGTGGTCGCTGGTCGGCGCGCCGACTGATAGAGATGGCGGCGGCGGTGCGGGCCAACAGCGGCGTGGCGCGCAGGTCTACTACCTACTTATTGTCAGAACAGTGTGTTTCTCAGGCTCGCGTAGGTAAGGGCTTGTCAGTTATTGTAATTTATGCTCCGTCGTAGCACAAATCAATCACTCCATTCAAGGATATGCAATACTTACGATCTATCATCTATCTGACCTATCAGATCTCTGATCCTGTATCACTATATTATCGGGCAAAAATATTTTCTACATGTTCAATTTATGACTTGGTATGTTTTTTTGCTTTGGATTGATCAATGTTCGGCCTCCGCTTCACTATGCCAATGGTACATTCTGGTAATATACCAAAGACTTTAAATGAAAGAAACTAGGTACACTACACACAAACTACGGATGAGCATCAAATTAAAAGAAAACGTTGAAACTATTACATCATTCTCTCTGTGTCATAGTAGAAGTCATAGTAAAGTGATCAGAATCAGCAGAATTGGGCTGCAAAGTTTATGTGCCTTGCCGTTGCATCTATCATCATTGTGAGTGTTTTTGTGTGATGATTTGACAACTTAAGTGATATAATGGTGAGTTTCATTTACATTATTTCTTCATTATAATAACAACCAGCAGTGTGCTGGTTTGCTTTTGAAATATGTACCTACTAACTATGAGCAACATACACATAAGACTTTAATCATCGTTACTGCAATCAAAGTTTGAAAAATAATCAAAATTATGTTTACTGTGGTGAAATTAAACTTTAAGAGAAAATGTTGTTTAGTATGAAAATAATATCAGTATCACTTAAATTTAGATTGTTAATATAATAAAATTATAATTAAATGTAAGTAATTTATTAATTTATATGTTTATTAATTTGGTTTGTGTTTGAACAATTATAAATCAGTTTTTTTTTTTCTATAATTGTTTATAAGGAACCGTAGGTGTCTTCGAAGCCATCAGCTGAGATTGGCCAGAGCTAAGAAGTGCAGATGAGTGTGTGTGTGCGTTTATAAGCCAGCAAGCGCATAACAGCCTTGCTTAGGACTTTTAACTAATACAAGAGTTTGTTTTGATTGTATTTATAATACTATTTATATGTCTCTCACAATTATGTTATGTTATGTATTCTATGCTATTCTAATTAAATTGACATATGTTTATTTGAATTTATTTGACATTTATGACTGACTAATTTTTTATTAGGTTTGACATTAGGTAATTGGAATTTATTAATTGTTTTTATGTTATGTTATTTGACATTATATATTGATGGAAGAATTTTAATTTTTTATTAGGTTTGTAATTATGTAATTTGTAGTTTTTTATTGTGTAATTTTAATTTTTAGTTGAAGTTTTTTGTATCTAATGCTAATTTATGCTCAGATTGTTTCCATTGTTTTTCTATATTTTTTTACACTATTGCATTAGGAACCTAGCCCTGTAAAAATAGCGTAATTACTTTTTATAAATAAATAAATAAATAAATAAATAAATAAATAAATAAAATTACTGAACTAAGTTGCTATAATACATTAGTACAAGTACTTTCAACACAAATAATATACTCGCTACCATTGCGAGAGACTGTTGCTGCTGTTTCGGTGCTTCAGAAAAACCAGAATTAATTGTGTATTTTATGTGGGTGCCTGTACATCAGGCATCATGGGTGTAGAATGTTTGTGTTACGACAGTGCTTACTCCTGAGGATACTTGCATTCATAGGAGAGCGGGCAACAGGAGACCACTATTTTTAAAATTTTATTTACATAAATCTAAATAGTTATAGGTTATAAGTAGGTACCTAAGTGCAAGTTTTTACCTGTTGATATTTTTTTTTTGCATTTTCAGAACTGAAATACAACACAAATTTGCTGTCTGACCCAACAAGCCTTAATGGAAGCATAAGATTACAAAAATATAATTAATGTACCTATCCAACTCATGTAAATAAACATAAATATTAATATAAAATGACTTTTATTGAAACTGTTGAATAAATGTTTGAAGATTTCTATGGCTCTGATGTACGGTTGCCATCTCTAAAATATGGCCCCGGATAAAACCCCGGTTTGGAGGCCAGAACCCAGACATGTCAACAGGTTCTTTTAAACATAGTCAGTATTCTAAAATTAAAACGTCAAGTGCGAGTTGCACGGGTTCCGTATAATTATAAGACCTTGTTTCTTGCCAAAAATCATGATTCTATGTAATTTTTTCCCGGTTCCGGCTTCAGGTCCATTACGGACTAGAGTATTTTAAGTTAATTTCAACAAGATACCTCCTACTCCTTAGAAAAGGGGGTTGCCAGATGGACAACAAAGTCCTTTTTTCCTTTTGAGGTGGGGAACCCTAAAAACTGTTGAAAATGTCATAAATCAACATTTTATTTATTTTCCGAAATCATACATAATTAAATTTAGTGATCTTTTATTATCATTGTAACAAAACAGAATCTAAGTACAGTTTGTTTTAATAATCTTTTTATATTTTTAGGGTTTTGAAGATCGAAGATCGGTTTCAAAACCCTTATGGTCTCGCTTTGTCTGTCCTTTTTTCCTTCCTTAATAACTCAAAAACTACTGCAGCTATCAACTTGAAATTTAAAATAATAATAAATTTCGTGCGCCTGTACTGATTTAGAGAAAAATAAATGAAATTGTGATGCCGAAATTTTAAAAGATATCTGTAGGTATAAAGATATAATGTAGGTATGTCATAATGGGGTATCAAATGAAAGGTATCATTTTGTACATTTAAAAATATTTTTGCTGCCGTGCTGTTACCCCCCACGCCGACAGGCTCCCTGAACGCTCCCCCACCAAAAAATCTGATATGGATATCGTTTTCGACTAAAATTAGGGTGAGGATTACGAATCTGATGTCGGCGGGCGTGTGTCGGAATACGTCACACCGCAAGGCGAGCGAAGCGAGCCGTGCCCCCTCCCCCATCCAAGACCCCCCCTCCTCCATCCAAGAATTTGATATCGATTTCGACTAACATGGGGTGAGAATTACAAATTGAATGACGGCGGGTGTGTGGCAATACGTCACACCGCAAGGCGAACGAAGCGAGCCGTCCTGTGACCCCCCGCGCCCCCCCCCCCCCCCAACCTGAACCCGGGATACATTGCGGCGAGCGAAGCGAGCCGCACTGCGATTACAGGGGAACAGGTGCGACTCCCCGCGCCCCCCGCCCTCCCCCCCGGTACCCCGCCCCCATCAAAAAATCTGATATGGGTATCGTTTTCGACTAACATGGGGGCGAGGATTACGAATTTGATGACGGCGGGCGTGACGGATATCGGTGAGCGAAGCGAACCGCAATACGTCACACCGCAAGGCGAGCGAAGCGAGCCTTGCCGTGTGGCAGCACGACCGGGGACGTATTGCGGTGAGCGAAGCGAACCGCAATGCGACAACAGGGGAACAGCACGGCGAGCGAAGCGAGCCGTGCTCTGACCCCCGCGCCCAGCACCCCCCCCAACCCCGCCCCATCAAAAAATCTGATATGGGTATCGTTTTCGACTAACATTCGGGCGAGGATTACGAATTTGATGACGGCGGGCGTGTCGGATTGCGGTGAGCGAAGCGAACCGCAATACGTCACACCGCAAGGCGAGCGAAGCGAGCCTTGCCGTGTGGCAAGGGATACATTGCGGCGAGCGAAGCGAGCCGCACTGCGATTAAAATCTGATATGGGTATCGTTTTCGACTAACATGGGGGCGAGGATTACGAATTTGATGACGGCGGGCGTGACGGATTGCGGTGAGCGAAGCGAACCGCAATGCGACAACAGGGGAACAGCACGGCGAGCGAAGCGAGCCGTGCTCTGACCCCCCCCCCCCCCCCCCCCGAACCCCGCCCCATCAAAAAATCTGATATGGGTATCGTTTTCGACTAACATGGGGGCGAGGATTACGAATTTGATGACGGCGGGCGTGGCGGAATGCGGTGAGCGAAGCGAACCGCAATACGCCACACCGCAAGGCGAGCGAAGCGAGCCTTGCCGTGTGGCAGCACGAGTGGGGACGTATTGCGGTGAGCGAAGCGAACCGCAATGCGACTACAGGGGGACCCCCGCGTGACCCCCCGCGCCCAGCCCCCCGCCCTCCCCCAAATCCCGCCCCCATAAAAAAATCTGATATGGGTAGCGAAGCGAACCGCAATGCGGCTACAGGGGAACAGCACGGCGAGCGAAGCGAGCCGTGCTTTGACCCCCGTTCCCAGCCCCCCCCCCCCCCCGAACACCACCCCATCAAAAAATCTGATATGGGTATCGTTTTCGACTAACATGGGGGCGAGGATTACGAATTGGATGACGGCGGGCGTGTGTCGGATTGCGGTGAGCGAAGCGAACCGTAATACGTCACACCGCAAGGCGATCGAAGCGAGCCTTGCCGTGTGGCAGCACGAGCAGGGACGTATTGCGGTGAGCGAAGCGAACCGCGACAACAGGGGAACAGCACGGCGAGCGAAGCGAGCCGTGCTGTGACCCCCGCGCCCAGCCCCCCCCCCCGAACCCCGCTCCATCAAAAAGTCTGATATGGGTGTCGTTTTCGACTAACATTGGGGCGAGGATTACGAATTTGATGACGGCGGGCGTGTCGGATTGCGGTGAGCAAAGCGAACCGCAATACGTCACACCGCAAGGCGAGCGAAGCGAGCCTTGCCGTGTGGCAGCACGAGCGGGGACGTATTGCGGTGAGCGAAGCGAACCGCAATGCGACTACAGGGGAACAGCACGGCGAGCGAAGCGAGCCGTGCTGTGACCCCCGCGCCCAGCCCCCCCCCGAACCCCGCCCCATCATAAAATCTGATATGGGTATCGTTTTCGACTAACATGGGGGCGAGGATTACGAATTTGATGACGGCGGGCGTGTCGGAATGCGGTGAGCGAAGCGAACCGCAATACGTCACACCGCAAGGCGAGCGAAGCGAGCCTTGCCGTGTGGCAGCATGAGCGGGGACGTATTGCGGTGAGCGAAGAGAACCGCAATGCGACTACAGGGGAACCCCCGCGTGACCCCCCGCGCCCAGCCCCCCGCCCCCCCAAACCCCGCCCCCATAAAAAAATCTGATATGGGTAGCGAAGCGAACCGCAATGCGACTACAGGGGAACAGCACGGCGAGCGAAGCGAGCCGTGCTTTAACCCCCGTTCCCAGCCCTCCCCCCCCGAACCCCATCCCATCAAAAAATCTGATATGGGTATCGTTTTCGACTAACATGGGGGCGAGGATTACGAATTGGATGACGGCGGGCGTGTGTCGGATTGCGGTGAGCGAAGCGAACCGCAATACGTCACACCGCAAGGCGAGCGAAGCGAGCCTTGCCTTGTGGTAGCACGAGCGGGGACGTATTGCGGTGAGCGAAGCGAACAGCAATGCGACTATAGGGGAACAGCATGGCGAGTGAAGCGAGCCGTGCTGTCACCCCTCGCCCAGCCTCCTGAACCCCCTCCCCCATCCAAGAATTTGATATGGGTATCGTTTTCGATCAACTCGAACTCGTAGATTACGAAAAAGATGTCTATTTGAAAATCCAAGATGGCTGACATTCTTAAATCGCAAAACCCACTCTTGGTTATCAATTTCGAAAAAATCAAAGACGTAGGTTACGAAAAGGGGAATACAATTAAAAACGAACACTATGGCAGCCACCACCGCAAGGCAGAGCCCTACTAACGCGAGCTGCTTGCAGCTCGCGCACTTATAAAATACTAGTCTTCTTATAGAGTCCACAGGTGATCGGAATGCTGGCTTCTATTTCGGTCAACGAAATAGCATTGCCATTCAACGTGGCAATGCTGCCAGCATTCTGGGCACTCTGCCTTCTAGTGACGGCTTAGATTTTTAAGAAATAGATATAAGTGTAGGTATATATTGTAATTGTTTTAGGGTAGTCGGACCAAAAGATGACCACCCCCCAGTAGATGACCGAAACGCACATTTTCTTGAATTATAAGAATTGAGTGGTACTCCCTGTAGTGGCGTATTTTTTCTTTAGAAGCGGCAATACTGTTCCCTCTTTTAAAAATTAATACATCGTCATTGGACCCCCAGTCACGCTCCAAGTCCTCATTTAGTGCAGACTTGTTTCGGCCATCGCCATTTTGTATGGAGAACGAGCTAAGGTGAGTAAACCAGTTTCTTAAGCTTATGAGTGGATTGCCGATTACTTGATATAATTAGGCCCTATTAATGTGTTCCCCTGCATTTATGACTATTATCTCAAGTAGAAAATCAAAGAAAATAAGTAATTTTTAATAAGGTTTTCGAGAAATTTGCTGTTCAATTACTGGTCTAAAAAAGATACATAAAATCCTATTTGTGACCGAGCGGTCAGAATTAGCTCCGACCTGCAAATTTTGTTTTGATATTGTAGATTGTATCTTTGATTTTTTATTGATTTTTTACGTTTTTCTTAATGGTTTTGGATACATAATTTTATAAACCAAAACATGACCGGAGGTTAATTACAGAAAAATCGTTGTTTTGGGCTGTTAGTTTTTAGCTGGTCATTTATTGTTCCAAACGCTCTATTTGTGACCGAAGAAATTTGTTCGTTCATAATTTGGACCTCAAAACCTAATAGTGACCGGCTGATTTTGACTGTTGCAATAAAACTGTTGTGGAATTCTATTAGGGTTCTTCGTAATCAAAAGTAAACCAATTTCGTTGGCCTTACAAACTGTTGTCATCATTACATTACTTGTTATTATAGTTTTTCTTATGTTCTTTATTATTGTTTGAAATAAAATAAATTACAATAAATTACATCTTAAAATAAATGTCATTTGATTGTTATTTTGTTATTGTTTTAGACTGATTGTTATTTGTTTAGACTGATTATTATCTGTGTAGACTAATTGTTATTTGTTTATCAAGCAATTAAAATTATGATAAGTACCTTAGTATTAATTATATGCAGACAAAAATACGGAATACCACTTCTTTCAAATTAAGTCTCTTGTTATGAAGAATTTCGCCTTTTTTTTGTCGGTCATAAATAGGGCCGATTTCGGTCAGAATTAGTTCCAAACCGGTCACAATTAGGGCCAAAGTAATTTTTTTTATATTTTTACAATTTTAACTTATTTACAAATAGTTCAGAGTAAAAACAGTTTATCTAGTTGATCCACCAAATATCTACCTACGTATACAAACAAAAACATAGAATATTCCTTGAATAGGAGTTGAGATAATAAATAAAACAACTTGAATTCCGCTTAATCAGTCATCTATTGGTCCAACCACCCTATTCGGTCACTGTAATTTTCTATGATTTTTTTTATGTTGTAACGTAAATCGTTACATATCTACGTTCGTATTTATTTAAAATTTAAAATCGATAACAATTCCAATTCCGATTAAATACCTATTAAGTCCTTAACTTAAGTCTTAGATTAAGATATATTGCCATATCATACCTGACAGGGTACATGAATACTTACAAAACTTTGTAATATTTTTGTCTTGCAATAAAAATACTGAATACCTATAAAAGTCATGAAATGACGGCCTGATTTCAATAATAAAGCGATACATTTTGGAAAGCACCAATATTATTACATGGTATTTGAACTAGCACGATTAAGGCAAATCTACCCTAAGATCAGTAAGATTCCTAAATAACTAACTACAGTTACAAAATAAACATAATTATATAGAAATAAAACGAAAAGTATTTTTAGTAGGTAAATAATTTTTATTTTACAAGATCACTATAATCTAGGTACCTACCTATGTCTTCACGCAAGAGCTAAGTAGGTAGTCACCTCCTGCAGCATGCGGGCCACGGAGGGACAAACAAACAGAGAGAAGAAAGAACCTACCTTCCTCATCCAAAGGTTGCTTAGAAGAATCAGAATATATTTATTGTTAACAAGATCTTAGGTATAAAATAGTGTACCTACAGTTTCAACAGCTTATCTATACTAGACATATGTATAATAAGTTTTAAATAGGTACATTTATAGCTAGGTAGGTAGGTATTTATTTTTAACATTCCAAGTTATTTACATCAAAGTTTGTTTTTATGAACTTAAAAATAGGACATATACAATTGAAGAACCATCATTTATCAAAGACTTCTTTAAGCGAATGGAAATTGTTTCTAACCATTTTTTTTATTTTTTTCTAAATATATTACTATCTAATGTTTTAACTTCTATGGGAAGATTATTAAATATTTTTAAGGCTGTGATGAAAGTGCTTTTGTGATACCTACATAGTGTGATAGTTGACTTGAGGGATACAAATATTGAATGCTTGGACCTTTGAGAGGATGCACGAAGAGATTGGTCTTAGCCGCCAATTGTACCTACAGCTGTATCTGCTTTGTTATTGTCCAGGAGGACGATTACGGTGTAGTAAGGCACCACGGCATTACGGCTCAAACGTTAGCAGTTGAAACGTTAGGGTGCGCGTTCACAGGCCGGCATCGGAAAATCCGCACAAGCCCCAGAAATGGCTTGACATAAAAGATCCGTACCGCACCGAGCGGGCTGTCGACAATGCCGGCGAGGATTCTTGAAGGCAAATTTTCTATTTAATGCGAATGACGTCATTCGGATTGCCGATCAGTGGACGCACTTGTCAGCGGATTGTCCGATGTCGGCCTGTGAACGCGCACCCTAACGTTTCAACTGCTAACGTTTGAGCCGTTATGCCGTGCCTTACCACACCGTAATCGCCCTCCTGTTCTGTATTTATTTATCTTGGTGTGCAGTACAGCGTGCCATCAGGTATATCTTGTATTGTATGTAGCATTGCATTTAGGGATTGCAATCCGGATATCCGGATATCCGAATTATCCGGATATCCGCTAATTTTCATATCCGGATAATGGGAGCTCCTTTATCCGGATAATACGAATAATACGGATAGGTACCTACCTACAGTTGATTTTTCTAATTCACGACACAACACTACAACGCATCCGGCATTTTAGAAATGTTATACATATTTAATGCATACAATACTTTGTGTTGTTAAAATAAACGTATTCGTGCGTGTTTCTGAATCTGAAGCTATAAACAAGCAAGACCTACACCAGCGGTAGCGCGCAATCGCATCACTATCGTTGACACTGGTTGGTCAGTTATTCGACGACACCGACACAGACCGATCTCCGCGCAGTCTCGCAGTAATATGTCTCACAACAGTTGGAGCTACTGTGATGACTGCTATGGGTAAAAGAACGTCAACCAATCACCAGTTGTGTTATGCACTTATATTAACATTGTGTTATGTGTTATGCACATGGGAAACAGTTAGCAGTTCAAGATGTTTTGTATAAGAAAAAGAAACCTAACGATGAGGAACAGAGAGTCGATCAAAATTGATAAGTCTACGACATGAGATGAAGATATGGACAGTGACGACACGAGTTCGGATAATGAAGAAGGATTTATTGTAGCTACAGGTACAAGAAGTGGATCTAGAACTGATCAAAGAATTCAAGACTGCTACAAAGATGTAATAAACAAAGTTCGAACAGTCGTAAAGATTTTTAAGCGTTCTCCAACCAAGTCTGAAGTCCTTTACAATTACGGAACAGAAAAAGGAAAAACGGGATGGAGCAGTCTTGCCAACATGATCAGCAGATTCATAATACTAAAAGACTCTGTGCTTAAAACACTTATTGATTTAAAAGTTAAAACAACATTCAGTGCAGCAGAGTTAGGCCAACTTGCTGAAATATCAGAAGCTCTCAGCATTGTAAAAGCTGCAGTAGAGTCCATCTGTGCAGAAAAAGCAAACCTATTGACATCCTTGAAACTTGAGGACGAAAATGAAACCGGACTCCCTAGATGCACTTAGTTTCTTGAGGTCTTATTAACAAATGTAAAATATACCTCTACAATTTAGAAAGAGCTGCTCAAAAACGTTGATTAATTTTTAGAAAGTATTAACTGTGCTAACTGTTTTTTATTATTATTATGTTAATTGTTTAGAAATGTTTATATAATTTGATTGATATATAATATAACATAGCTGTGTGTGTACATTCGTAAGTTTGATCTCGTAACTGTGTTGATTCTTTGTTAAAATCATTTTAGAGTACCTATTAAAATAGGAAGTTGATATACGTTCGTTACGTTACGGAGGAAGGAATTGTATTTATGTTAAAAATAAGTTCGATGGAAAGAGATGTTTATTTAATTTGATTGATATATAACATAAATGTGTGTGTACACTTGTAAGTTTGATCTCATGACTGTGTTGTTTCTTTGTTTAAATCATTTTAGAGTACCTACCTAATAAAACAGGAAGTTGATTTACGTTACGTTACGGAGGAAGGATTCGTATTTATGTTAAAAAATAAGTTCGATGGAAAGAATTAAACCGTTTTTATTTCATAGATATTTTAGTTTTTCAACCCATTTGATCGATACTCTTATTTTTAATCTCTGTTGTTCAGTTTCTATGCGAATTCTATTGTTATTTTATTAGAACATTAATGTAACGTTTCTTAATTTAAATACCTATAATATTAATAAATACTTGTACCTACTTTAAAAACCCATTTTCCTTGTTTTAATTTAATTTTTATGTATATTTTTCAATTATCCGAATTATCCGAAATATCCGAATATCCGAATAGTAAGGCTCACTACTATCCGAATTATCCGGATACGAAAATTTAACGGATAACGCAACCCCTAATTGCATTGTTATGACAGCAGCGGGGCAATGCAGCCAGCGACTTGAGGACACTTCCGGCTGGTGCTGATTTATTCTAGATTGTGTGTAAGTAATGTCTGCAGGTAAATCGACTGTTTCAGTGGCTCATGCATGTGTCTCAGCATTATCAGTAGGTATCTATTGTAAGCAGGGTTGGGCAGTATTTGAATTACTTGTAATTAAAATACGTAATTGTAATACAAATACCAAATTTGTATTTTAATTAGGTACTTCCTTAAAATGTAATTCGTATTTCAAATACCTGACGCCAAGGTATTTTGTAATTAGTATTTCAAATACTTGAGGCTTCAAAATACATTATAACATTCAATACCTTCATAATTCATAATAATATTTAGATCGTGAGTGTGAATGCGAGGCGAGAGTGTTATGTTATGACGCTATGACTGCACGTTAAAATTTGCCAACAAAACGCAAAAAAAATTGCGTCAAATAGGTAGGTAGTCAATGTCACGCTAAGATGCCAAGTCGGAATAAATAAAGCTTTTATTCTGTAGGTATATAATAAAAATTGTATTTGAAAGTTTGTCGCGATGGACGATCAAAATCCCTCTGCATGTTATATAAAAAATGTGTTCATACAAAATTTAACACAAGTTTGTGCTCATCGGGACCTGTAGAAAGATTGTTTTCTTTAGCAGGTTTTATTCACTCTCCAACAAGAGGCTGTTTGTCTGACATAACATTTAAAAATCTAGGGTTCATGAAGGAAACTCTGGTTTTACTGAATAATTAATCTTGTTTTTCTCTACTTTTCAGCCCGTGCTGGTCAAGATTTATTATTTTGTATTTCATTTTAAAATTGCTAAAAATACTTTATTTTGTATTTTATATTTCAAATACCTAGGTAGGTAGGTACTTTACTTATATTTTGTATTTCGTATTTTAATAACTTGCGATACAGTATTTTGTAATTTGTATTACAATTAAAGCAAAGCATGCATTTTGCCCAGCCCTGATTGTTAGTAGGTACCTATTGTACCTACTACATTTAAATCGTACGATTTTGTAAACCTCCATATTGTTTCGCACTTCCTCGCGCCGGCGCATAGGAATTGACCATATCTTCTCAAATCTAGAATTCAAGTTTTTTGTAAACAAGGGGTGACACGACACGATAGTAGTTAATATTTTTGGAAAATATTTTACAACTCGCCTATCCATCAAGACCCTCGAAGCAGCTTTCGCCATTTAATCTTTACCTTTATTCGTCTCTCCTCCGTTTTCGAATTAGGTAGGTATGCGTTGCTGAAGATTCTGGTTAAAAGTATATGTTACATTGTTGTCAGTTTTTGTGTTGTTTTTTTGCATAAATTTCTTTGATTTATAAAAAGAGTTCCTTCTTGATTCTAGCCTACCCTCATTCTACTACTAGGCGACTTCAGCTGTGAGTATGAACGAGTACCTACGTCATCAGGCGGCATCATTCCCCCCCTCCCTTTTTTGAGCCACCAAACCACACTCCTGTTCCACTCCTCTGGCGTTTGTCGATCGATAATGACGCAGTTCATCAGCCTCTGCCTTCAGAGTAGGTAGGCTTGCTCTTGCTCGGTCAGTCAAGGAATCGCTCCCTACTAGTACAATCAAACAAGTCCGTCCGTCTGTCTGTCCGTCTTTCAACCCCCTTTTCTCAGGAACCCGTGGACGTATCGAGTTGAAATTAACGTCAAATACTCAAATCCGTAACCTCTTAAAGCCGCGATATAAATAAAGCTTCGTCAACGCACTTAAAAGTTACAGCCGTTTATGTCCGAATATTCCCCTTATATATATTATCCCCCTTATATAAAGGTAAAGGCAAGAAGTCGGAAATGAAGTCCTACCGACCAATATCTCTGGTACCAGCGATAAGTAAGATATGACGAGGTAGGACTTAACAAGAGGCTTTTATCTTTTATAGGAGAAGGAAACACAATGTCCGACAGGCAGTATGCGTACAGGGCCGGACGTGCAACAACAGATCTGGTCCGAGAAGTGTTGTGGCGCGTGCTGAGCGCGCGCGAGGCGGGCCAGCAAGTCGCCTTGCTGAGCTGTGACCTCTCGCGCGCGTTCGACACAGCCGACCACCATCTGATCGCCAACAAACTAGAGTTTTATGGTATACGTGGCCCGGTGCTTTCCTTACTCACCTCCTTTATGTCGCACCGTACGCAGACAGTGGTTGGCGACCAAGGGCGTTTAAGGTCAGTGGAGCTGGTGAACTCTATGGGGGTACCGCAGGGTTCCTGCCTTTCGAACACATTGTTCAGCCTGCTGCTCAACGACCTGCCTGAGTCCGTGAGCGACACGCAGGTTTACATGTACGCCGACGACGTAGCGGCAGTCGTGACCGCGCCGTCAGCACTCGAACTTGAGTTTAGACTGAACAATGTAGTCCGAAGGCTTGAGCAATGGTTTAAATCTAACGGTTTAGCCCTCAATAGGGAGAAGACCTGCTTTATGACATTTCGCCTCAATGGCGCACCATCGCCACCCTGTACCGTGATCGCTGGTAACACTGTACTGCAGATGGTCGACAACACAAAACTTCTAGGGTTCTACATCGACAGTGGACTCACTTGGGAGGTACATATAGAGGAGCTCTGCTCCAGGTTAGGACGGACTTGTTTCGCACTGCGGCGGCTCGCTGGCACCGCGTCTCGCAGCGTTGTAATGTCGTGCTACTTTGCGAGCGTCCACAGCATCCTTACCTATGGTGTAGAGCTGTGGGCGCGTGCCGCGGATGTCGAGCGGGCTTTCGTCATGCAGAAGCGAGCCGTTCGTGCGATCGTCGGCGTAGATGACGATGTATCGTGCAGAGACTTGTTCAAAGAGCTGAAAATCATGCCTCTCCCTTGTGAACTTATATACCAAGTGGCCATTTTTACTTACAACAACATCGATAAGTTCCAAAGGAGGGGTGTGAACTAGGGATTAGTCCCGGGAATTCCCGTTCCCGAAATTCCCGGGAATTCCCGAAATTTTTAGCTGATTTAAGAACCGGGAAATCCAAAATCATTTCCCGGGAAATTTCGGGAATTTCGGGAAAAATATTTTAACTTTTATAGCATTACCGAAATAACGTAACTCAACATATTTCACTTCCTCTTATAGCATTTCACATTATCAGGTAGGTACCTAACCTACGCGTTATTAGGCAGGGTTGACATGATTTGTATCACTTGATATAAATCAATTGTTATTTTCCCTGCAATGAAAACAGAGAGCAGTCAAAAATGTATGAGAGCGCCCAAAATTGAACTTCCGTGTACACAATACACATGCACAATGTACCTATACCTGCTTTATTGGTTGAGGATTCAGGAAATTCTCCGAAATTAATAATTCCATAAAATTCTAATAATGCGAGTTGTCGAAAAAAAGATGCTTAGCCAACGTATTTGCGGCAAGTTATATCTGTTTTACAATTTGTATAAAGAACTAGTACTCCGGTAACGTTCTGCCCGCACCTTCGCACGCGCTATTGGAAAAGTTTAAAATTTATTTTTGGAAACGTGCAAAATTTCAGCCCGATCCGTTGAGTAGTTTTGGCGTGAAGAAGGAACGGTACAAACTTTCATATTTATAATATATTTTAATATTATAACCTGCGGCCCGCGGCTTCGCCCGCGTCTAAATTTCAGTTATGTATTGCACAATAGGAGGTGTGCAATAAATAACTTTAGGGGTCGTTTTGTAAAAATAATAAATACGTAATTCATTATTGACTTTATAGTTTATTTATACCGAGTTTTGAGTGAATCTAACCAAGGAATAATATTATCCATTAGTGTTGCCAAAATATCGATAGTTTGGCTATCGATAGTTGACCTTGAAATTCAGTAATTCTATCGATTGTTCTATCGATAGTATCGATACTATTGATAGTATCGATACTATCGATATGTTAAAATACGGTAATCTTATTGACGTTTTGTAGTAGATAATATCGATAGTATCAAATATCAAAGTTACAAAACTATCGATCAAATCGATAATATCGATAGTATTGTATAAAAGCTATCGATACAATCGATACTATCTTTATGATGATATTATTATACTATTGATAGTGGCATATATTTCAATAATATCAAGACACTGTGAAGGTGGTATATGCACGACCCGATTTTGGAATCCCTAGTGTGAACACCGCCCGCGCCCTGCGCAGTAACAAGCTCGCTCACGTCCTCGTCACGCCCGCGCACAAGCTGCGCAAGTCGGAGAGGTCCGTATATATAATGGGTCCCTCGGTCTACAACAGGCTGCCGGACTTTATTAAAGATGCAACTTCCACAATGGTTTTCAAAAATCGACTGAAGAAATGGCTTCTAGACAGTATTTTTTATTCTGTAGCAGAGTTCTACGAATTACCTATTATATAAATAAATTAAATTAATTATTATTATTATTTCTATGCATATTATTAATTATACAAATTATTACCATTAAATTAAGTCAATATATTAACTGTTATATTGCACCTTTTTGACCTGTAACCTGGAGTTATCAATAAATGATTTGTATTTGTATTTTGAAATTTGCAAGGTAATCACATGCACACAAAACCTTTAAGGTACTTCCCGTTGACCTAGAATCATAACATTTAGTAAGAAGCAAGGTCAAGTAAAGGAAAAAACCCTTAAATCGTAAATTTGTAGTTTATTCACAAAAAAAAACTTGATTCTTGCTATAGACAGGGTACCTACTTCCCGTTGACCTAGAATCATGATAATTTGGCAAGACCAAGGTCTTACGGAACCCTTAGTGTGCGAGTCCGACTCGCACTTGATGTTTCATTTTATGTTACCTACCTAAATAAAAATATAATTTATTTTCAATTTTATAGTTCCTACGATTAACAGGGATTTAAACTTGCATGTGTTATGCGGGAGGGTTTACTTCATTCAGACGCTGTCTGTACCTACCTACCTAAATATTCAGTTTTAAATAACTTTAGTAGGTAATAAGTAAATTAATTGTTGAAAAATGTTAGTGCTCCCGAGATCTACTATAGGTACGTAGAACAACTAGTAAATATCTATAATAAAATACCTAGCTCCATCAAAGATCTTAAAAAAGATTCGGCTTTTCGTAATAAACTCAAAGAATACCTTATTTCTAAATGTTACTACTCCGTTGACGAGTTTTTAAATGATAAATCTAAACTATAATTATTTGACTGCCTGCAATTTACATACCTACCTACCCAGTTATTACTAAGTACAATTGTTTTGATCCTTGTAGCTGACAATGTCTATACTTTTTAACTTCAATGTATAGCATAGATTGTGTAATTATAACAATATTTAGACCAATTGCTGCGCCCTTACAGGGTACATGTACTTACTTTTAAGCTAATTACCATCTAAGCTAAAACTCTGTAATCGTATATGTATGCAATAAATAAATCTGAAATCTGAAGATGAAATTTGTTAGTTTCTGCGATGCTATGTAACTTATTCTCGTTATACTGTGTGTGTGTGTACTCAGTTACGTGCGATTTGATTTGATAAGTGAATGTGATGTTTTGGATGGGTTTTTTCCCGTGTGAATCATCTTATGTCTAGTTAAATTACTTTTTTGACAAAATATTTTTTGACAGACATCACAGGCAAATGGCTTCTCTCCTCTGTGTATCCTCCTAATATGGCAAACTAAATAAACTTTTCGTTTAAATTGTTTCTCACATACATTGCAGGCAAATGGCTTCTCTTCAGTGTGAATCATCTTATGTCTAGTTAAATTACTTTTTTGACAAAATATTTTTTGACAGACATGACAGGCAAATGTTTTGGATGGGTTTTTTCCCGTGTGAATCATCTTATGTCTAGTTAAATTACTTTTTTGACAAAATATTTTTTGACAGACATCACAGGCAAATGGCTTCTCTCCTGTGTGAATCTTCATATGGCAAACTAAATTACATTTTAGTTTAAATTGTTTCTCACATACATTGCAGGCAAATGGCTTCTCTTCCGTGTGAACCATCATATGTCTAGATAAAAAACGTTTGAAACAAAATCTTTTTTGACAGACATGACAGGCAAATGGCTTCTCTTGTGTGTGAATCCTCATATGGCAAACTAAATAAACTTTTCGTTTAAATTGTTTCTCACATACATTGCAGGCAAACGGCTTCTCTCCCGTGTGAACCATCATATGTCTAGATAAAGCACGTTTGAAACAAAATCTTTTTTGACAGACATGACAGGCAAATGGCTTCTCTCGTGTGTGAATCCTCATATGGTCAGCGAAATGACCTTTAAATTGTTTCTTGCATACAGTACAGGAAAATTGATTCTCACCCGTATGAGTACTTTGGTGACAAACTAAATAATTTTTATGACCTAAAGTTAATCGACTTCTTGACCTTTGTTCAGGGAAAGGCCCAATCTCCACCAATTTATCCAGTTCTGTGGTTATCTCTTCTGTTATATCATCATTGATGGTAAAAGATGAGTCATGTGCTTTGGATTGGTCATTATGAATGTTCACTGAAAGAGGTTCTTCTGTATCATTCTCTTGATCACTAATATCTTCTTCGTACGTTATTAACTCTTCATTTATATCAATACTAGGAATTGGTTCATCTTTGATGGTAACTTGAGAACCTGCATTAGTATTGATGTCAATGGTAACATACGACGTAGTGGTAGACAAGTGTTGTTTCACATTTAGATTGATTTCAGTAATACATTCATCAGTTATCTGAAATAAACATGGTTTTTTTATATTTAGGTACCATGATTTGAATTATAATCATTACATAGGCATTAAAGAATCTCTACCCGATTTCTAGATAGGTAACTGAACCATCTTTTCAGCTATTTGTGAATTTTGTTGCTACCTTCCTATATTAAAATATTGTAAGTACTTGCCTAGTGTAATATATATCATATATATTTATGTTTAAATTTGATAATATAATGTACCTATTATATATAGTGTAAGTTTATTATTATTTAAGTAACTGTAGTTTTTCTCTGTAATTAGACTTGTATCTAGGTTAGTTTAATTATAGCACGCCTTTTGATTTGTTGCAACCATGTGTGGTTGGCAGGTAGATAATTTGTATTTGTAGGTATTTATTTATTCCTTAATAACAATATACATTGTTTGCGGAAACTTAAATTAAATTAAACTAAAGAAAAAATAATCATTTGCCATAGGCATTAAGCCCACCTTTTGTATACTTTTAGATTAATGTGTGCAATAAAGGATTTAAATAAATAAATAAATAGGAACTATAAATAAAAGAAAAGAAAGAAAGAAAATTATTTATTAAACACTACACTACTAAAAATAAATAAAATAAAAGGCTACTTATTAACACAACCCTAAAAAAACACAAGTGAAAAATACTAACACAATATGTAGGTAACTTTATTAACACAAGGACCTATCTACCTAAGCATTGGGTTAAATAAAGGTCCCTCTCCGAGTTTGTCCAAGAGTAATAAGTTTAAATCTAATGAACTGATTTTCATATTATGGTGTACACAGGAGTTTAATTAATGCTTAATTCATTAGTTTTATTTGAATCGGCTGAAATGCCAATCTGCATAATATTTTCCTTATGTTATAGTTTACTTTGATTATAAATTTATGGAAAAAATTGTGATTGTGATCTTAGCCGGTGTGTGCCGCATGAGCCAATTGAGTTTTACCTAAGTATGAAATAATGTAGGTACTTTGTAATAAGTACTCATAAAAAGATCTATTAAAGTGCTTGGCTACCCATGCAGCCTGGCCTGTAAGTAATTAAACATACTAGACTTAGTTAGTACCTCAAGACCCTTGTCATAAAAATGACTGAAGATTTTTTCAGATCTGACAGCCATTTGAGAAAAGGTGTGGCATCTCAACAGCTTCTGGTAACAAAAACAGCAAAGAGCTCTCGGCCTTGCATCATCGGAGTTGAACTGAAACAAGTAATTAAAGATATTGAAGAACAAAACTAACAGATTTGAAAGTGATCTTTACTAGGTAATATGGTGGTCAGAAGACCTACATAGATTTTATAGCCATTGTCTTGCAGCCATTAATTGTCATGCTTTTTTCCTTTTTAAATAGATAAAAGAAAAGGAAACTTAATCAATAATGCATTCCCCTAATTCGTTCGAGCTTGAGCTTTTTACTTTAAGATTATTTTATTATTTATTTATTTATTTATTTATTTATTTATTTTCAGGGTAAATTTAGTATTGGTTCTTAGGTTCAAATCCACAAAGGACATTTAATAATTAGCCTAATTTTGAGGCCTAATATGTATATATTATCTATTTTCTATTTTAAATTGCAGTAGTCTTCAAGCTAGTCTGATTTTTAAAGTAGGTCTCCAATTATGACTGCAACTGTACCTACTTCATATGCAAGAAGTAGTTTATTGTACATCATATAAATAATGGATGATGCTTTTACAATTGAAATTATAATTTAATTTAGATCAGACAGGAGAAAAATAAAGGGTAGTATTTAAATGAGCAGAAATAAATTCATCTTCAAGATCCTAAAATATTAAAAAGGCTGTACTGAAATACTAGGTGAATGACAAGCAGCGGGTGAGTGCAAATGATTAAATTGGTGAATTACAAATAAATTTGAATTTCTATTTTTCAATACCATCAGTATTATAATTCTCGAGGGATCTTTTTTATAGTTTAGTGACAATTTTAATTGTTGCATCTAAAATTTGATCGTTGTTTTGCACATAAAATCAAAACTATCCTCATTTTGCTTCTTTGTAGGGGGAACGTCCGTTGGATGGTTCCTAAAGGTGCTTCTAAACGGGCTATACTTTTCTGCAATTAGTGGCTGCACTATTGGCAACTAATTGCCCGGCCATTACAAAAATATTGCTCGAACACTGATGTTCAAGCAATCTATTAGAATTTCAGAAAAGTATAGCCCGTTTAGAAGCACCTTAAATCAAACATAATAAACATATTGTCACAGTAGGTGCTGTGTAAGGGGAGGGGGGGGGGGGGGGGGGGTTGTTTGTTTTTACTATTTACCCAAAAATAACACTTCACAGTGACCTTTATTAAGTAACGAAGAACCTAAACAGATTTTATTTATTCAGTTTTCAGTATTATGTCTATATTTGTTTATGATATTCTACGGAAAATCTCAATCTCACCTTAATGTTAGTAATTTTTTCGTAAATATTAAGAAGCGTGTTGTTTTTCACCGGAAGCAGCTGGTCATTGCTGTCGAGGCAAACTCTACAAACAGAAGACATTTTCCTGTCTTTAAATTCGCCAAAACTACAAAAATTATCAATGTTAAGCAACTGAAAATCTCTGTTTGTTTTTTCTCGAGAACTCGAGAGAAGTTCAATGGGAACTTCAAATTGTTTGTCTATTTAACCGTAGAAATGAGATTATTTTGATCAATTGTCATGCCAATGTTTTTGCCTTTACCAGTACCGCTACCCTACAGTGCTTAACCACTTTTAGGAAAGAAACTCTAGAATCATTTGAGGCTTAAAAGAAATAGGGAATAAATTATTTAGCTCTATGATTTAAAGCCGTCACACACAGAAACCGTGGCCGTGCCGGAGGCGAAGGCGTGCGAGTTGTATCATACGAATTTATACGAGAGACTACACACACGCCGCCCGGTGGTGTATGTGTAGTCTCTCATATAAATTCACGCATTAAAACTCGCACCCCTTCGCTTCCGGCCCGGCCACGGTTTCTGTGTGTGACGACTTTTAAGGGCCCTTTTCCTATCATACGAATTTCAGCCAGCGTGGGGACCATCTGAAATATAGAGTCATCGTACTCCCGAAACCCGAAAAGGAACGCCGCCGGTACCCTTTCAATCAATGTACCATACGCTTGTAATTACTTGGCTTCCAGATGCATTCGCAACTATCTAGGTACATTTAGTTTCTGACGTGAAATTTCGGTGTGTTTATTTTATTTTTATTAGTTGAAGATAGTAAGTGTACGAGTTGACTGTATTCAACTAGCTACTTACGTAGGAAGGTACACGGTACCAACTACACTATACCGTACCATAGAGACTGAGGCTGACGGACAAACCGAATTACATTTTATGTTAGCTGTAGATAAAATAAGTTAATACTATTTATATATATTTATGATAATTTGAAAGAATTTTAGTAAAAAGCGGGACATTTTGTATACATGTCAATGAAAAACATCGTACAAATTGCTGTATACATTTTTCTGGCACTTCATTATGGTAAAAAATCATTTTAATAACATATTTATGACCAAATGCTGAATACATTTTTGTGACATTCTTTTTTGCATACAAAGGCGTGGTCTTGACTTAATTAATTTGTCATTCGATGGTATATAATTATTTGACTAAATAGTGTATACATAATTTTGCTTAGTTGTATACCGATTTCTGACGATTACTCATTTGAAATGTAGTTGGTGTACTTGTATTTGAAAAATAGCGAGTATACTTAAGGAACTATCCGAGTGATTTGGTTCTTACACTGTAAACTTCTATCTTCTTTAATAAATAAATAAATAATTGTGAAATTTTGGGAGTGTAAACATATCTGTGCAGCTGACTGTAGGTACTTATTTCAATTAATTATTTTGTACTTTCCTTTACCTTAGTAAGATAATTTTCACAAGACTATTATGATTTATGATTGTTTGTTAAGTCTGTTCATAGATTTTAAGTGAAAATATGTTTATAGTGGAGACTTTACTGGTCCAAGAAAATTCTTATTGTAACTCGTTAAATATCTGTGTACTTTCTGTCTTCCAAATAAATAAAACAATTAATTAAAAAAAAGTAAACGGAGAGAGGTAAATCCAGGATGATTGTAGGTATCTATTGATTAGGGGAGAGTTCGGTGTTACCGCGCGGTTGATAATTCCGTGCCCCTTCATATCCCGTCAACTACGCATAGCAACTGCCTGGCGTGTTTAATTATCCAAATCATCATCATCAGCCTTTATTAATCTACTGCTGGACATAGGCCTCCCCTAATGAGCGCCATAGCGCCCTGTCTTCAGCTTGACGCATCCAGCATCTGCCTGCAGTCTTTCGCAGATCGTCATCCCACCTGGCCGGAGGCCGTCCTACACTACGTTTGCCGAGTCACGGTCTCCACTCAAGAACACGTTTACCCCAGCGGTTGTCGGTTTTTCGCGAGATATGGCTGGCCCACTGCCACTTCAGCTTGCTTATTCTTTGAGCTATGTCGATAACTTTGGTTCTCTGTCGGATGTATTCGTTGCGAATCCTATCCTTCAGAGAGACTCCGAGCATGGCTCTTTCCATACCTTGCTGAACGACTTTGAACTGGTGGACTAGCCCTACCGTGAGTGTCCACGTCTCAGCTCTGTAGGTCATGATGGGTAGGACGCACTGATTGAAAACTTTAGTTTTTAAGCATTGCGATATGGATGACGAGAACATTCGACTTAGTTTCCCAAACGCTGCCCAGCCTAGCTGGATCCTCCTCTGGGCCTCCTTTTTAAAATTATTTTTACCTAACTGCACAATTTGCCCAAGGTAAGTATACTCGGAAACAATTTAGAGAAGGTGGCCATGTACGACGACCGGTCCCAGATCAATGAGGCCATTGATCATGACTTTGGTTTTATCCAAATTCATGCCAAGACCGATGCGTCGCGAGGCTGAGGCTAGGCCGTGCAACATCTGCTTCAGCTCCTCTAGTGACTCCGCCATTAAAACTATGTCATCAGCGAATCGCAGGTGTGAGATGTAGTCACCGTTTATGTTTATGCCCTTACCTTTCCAGTCCAGCGTCTTAAACATATCTTCCAACGCACTCGTGAACAGTTTCGGGGATATAACATCCCCTTGTCTCACTCCACTGCGCAATTGGATGGGTTTAGACTGCTGGCCCTGTACTTGGACACTCATGGTGACAGCCTCGTAGAGACATCTCAGCACCTCGATATAACGATAGTCTACTTGACATCGCTGTAAGGATTCCAGAACAGCCCAGGTTTCGACAGAGTCAAAGGCCTTTTCATAGTCCACAAAGGCCAGACACAGAGGCTGATTATACTCTTCGGACTTCTGTATAATCTGCCTCACTGTGTGAATGTGGTGTACGGTGTCAAATCCTCCGCGGAA
The DNA here is from genome assembly GCA_949316285.1 of Eupithecia subumbrata. Taxonomy (NCBI): domain Eukaryota; kingdom Metazoa; phylum Arthropoda; class Insecta; order Lepidoptera; family Geometridae; genus Eupithecia; species Eupithecia subumbrata. The sequence continues at coordinate 7,889,611 of OX438637.1, read as the reverse complement.
CCGGTCTGTTTCGGTGGCTGGAACTCGTCGCTAGTTCTATACCTATAATGAGCCGGGGATCACCGCGGAGAGATATGTGACTCACGCACAAAGACTTACTTCAAGACGCTTGTTGCCATTAACAATGAAGTCAAGTCAAGACAATGAATTTGACAAATAGATAATATTCACTGAAAAATGAAAGTAGGTCTACAAAGACTCTTCCTTCTTCCTAGTTTTTTCACCTTTTGTATCAAAACTTTGTAGATTTATTTCTGTAAATAATATAAAATTGTAGTTTATATAAATAAATCTTAGAAGTTTCTTCATACTCAGAAAGAAAATTAAAATCAAAAGAGAATAAAAATCTATTCAATAAGCACATAAAAAACTATCATGTTTTTATGTGCTTTTTGAATAGATTTTCATTCTATATTTAATTTTGTATTTTAGAGAAATAAATAAATAAATTATTCTATATTTTGGTTAGGCAGATGCTGGATGCGGCAAGCTGAAGACAGGGCGCTATGGCGCTCATTAGGGGAGGCCTATGTCCAGCAGTGGACTAATTTGGACTGATGATGATGATGGTGATATTTTGGTTGTTTATGTTTGCTTTTGTAATTGGTTTTTAATTAACTTTATTGAGATTAAATTATCCTCTTTATTTTTTTTTTATAATGGCAGAAGCCTTTATTCACAAAGAAAATTATAATATAATTATAATATTTACAATTGAAACAATTGAGCTAACTGCAGACTGTTGCAAACAATCTACAGGTAGCTCAACTGATCCATATCAATACCAGTCGGAAGCGTCCCCAAGACGCTGGCTGCATTGCCCCGCTGTATGGCAATGATGATGCGCTGTGCCAGATACTGACCAGCTCTCGGATCACGCGTCGCTTCGACCAGACGCTCAGATAATTTTTTGAAAACCCGAAGAGCCTCGGTACCCCACGGACCTAGGGTCTCGACTCCAAGAGGAGCAAATGTGTAGGCTCTGTCGAGACCTGCATATTTGCGCCTCTTGAGATCTTCGGCCAAATCTGCCGCCGCGCCTGCCCTCACGGATGTCCTCGGAAGATGGGAAGGCGCAAGTGTGTCGACGCATGTAGCGTCCCACACAATGGGCCTCCCAAACTCCCATGGGGCTAGTGTCATACCGTCGGTTTTACCATCGTCACGTAACAGACCATTCGGTTCGAGAATAGCTGGTACGTTAGCGGTGACAAAGGCCCGCCGGATGATGTCGTTAAGGCTGGCGTGGCGAGATATCCGACCGGCTGCCCTAGTACACGATAATCCGTGATGACCAAGCTGTTCGACAGCAGTACCGCACTGGCATTGATGAAGCGCGCAACACCTAGCACCCAACCGAAGACATGTTGCGATACGGAAAGTTACGGGATCCAATAAAGTACCAGTGTTATATGAAGGAAATGCTTGCAACCAATGTCCTGACTCCCATTTAGAAACGGCCAGGAGGCGGGCACGATCCGCAGAGCTGGAGCACGTTTGTAACAAACAATTCCGTGTCAACTCACACAGAGGCCCGTCCCATTGCCGTTGGGACAAAAGTGATTTTGGGGGAGCAGCATCGGGGCAAGCATTATGCCAAGCCGTTCGAACTTCGTCTAAAAATGAAATTTTTAATGACATTCCAGGCGGGACCAAACGAGAAGGCTTTAAAATTTTGTCAACTAAAGAACTAGTGCTGTAGACAGAAGACAAGAACGCTGGCAGGGCTACACTTGAAATTTTGCGTATACCTAAGCCTCCCAATTTGACAGGCAGGGAGGCCTGCGACCATGCCTTGTCATCTAAATCAATATTCAAAACCGATGATAAAGTATTCTTTATTATGTTGTCTAAGCCTTCCAAGAGCTCGCTGTGTTTCCACAGTTGACTACATCTCAAAGAATACGTAAATTTAGGTACAAATAGACAGAACCGAATAATTGTAAAAGCCATATGACTATTAATTTTGAGCAATCTGTCCGAAGTTTTATTGAAATTTTGAATTTTCTCATCTACAAATGACTGAAAAGACTCATCAAGAATTGGTGAACCAAGGAGTCGAAGTGAACATTTATCTACAACTGTAATGTTGGGGGCTAAACTATTGAATTTTCCAATGATATTGTTTTTGTCTACACAATAGTCCGAAATAAAAGCTCGCATTTTGAAAAATTTAATTCCAAACCTATTTTTTGAAATTCGTCTGTGATGATTTGTAGATCATCAAAAACTGTGTTCACCTCTCCACCTAATGTTCCATCATCCAAATACCAAACATTGAGCTTGGATTGGAGACGTTGAATGATTGGTTGGATGGCAAGGCTAAATATGGCCGGACCAAGAGGGTCGCCCTGCTGACAGCCAACTGCGGACGAAATTACTTTGTTCCTGTAAATTAATTTTGACGGTGAACCATAACATTGCCAAAGGAAAGGGTTTGCCATTGAAAGGGTAAATTTCTGAAATTTTGTTATTAGAATTTGATAATAAAACCCACAATAAGTCTACATAGTTTTATTATAATTAAACTGCTTAAAACACTCCTATTTTTTATCACAATCCGTCCGCCATAATGCGAGCAAAAAATTGCCACAGATTATACAATAATCTTATAAAGGTACGTTCAACATAAATTCCAATAATTGTCTTTAATTTCTTTTAGCAAGGCGCCCCTGTCTACGGAATTGAAGGCGTTTTTGACGTCAACCTTCAGTATTACCTCCCCATAATTTTGGTCCAAAAATGTACGAAGGGAATGTACTGCGGCCTCACAACCGCCTCGCGAACCTAGCTAAAAAAAAAAAAAAGCCTAGCTGAATTGGTCGGAAATAGTCGCCTAGATAGTCGGCTTCTTTCCGACAGCAGACTTTAGCCGCAAGGCGGCGGTAGTTGTGCCCACAGCTATGGGTCTAATTCCGCCATCCTTCTTTTTAAGGGCACAAAGATTCGCACCGTAAAGGAGTTCAGTGATCTCGCTATTGACTCGGCCTGACAACATCAGGTTGATTAGAGATGTCAGATCTTCCAGAAGGACTTCAGCTGCATGGCCAGACCCGCCAGACAGAAGATCTTTTAGATGCTGTGGAGTCACAGCATCCAGGCCACCGGCAGAGCCACTCTGGAATGATATGACAGCTTTAAGCACGTCCTGGCTGGTCGTGCCCACAGCGACATCACTCTCTTCCGGTGGATCGGGGAGTCAAATATTGGCCCCTGCGGGTGGATGCTTACTCTCAAGAGATATGAGGGTAGCATCGTCATTTGGTGCCATCGTGTCACTTGAAAATAGAATGCGAGAGGCACCTTTGATATCACCATCACTGAGTTTACTCTCAACAAGTCTGTAGATAGTAGACTCAGATAATGGTTTATTAGTTTTTGAATTTTGTTGTGTGTCCTGATCAACAATTAAAATAGGCTGACCTTCGCGAGCAGTGTACCTCACACAATTTTGTTTTATCCTAACCGTCATTGAAGATTTGTTCGCCAAATCTTTTTTTACATGCAGTAGGAGTACCTACACTGTAAGGGAATACTAGTAAATGCTCCCAAGCTCGCTTGGTGTTTTTGGTTACAGCATTCCTAATGGCCTCTGAAAGAGCGGAAGCGACAGAGATGCGGGCACCTCGAGGAATACGCTTAAAAATAGGGGTAGTAGTTTTGTACTCACTCAGAACTTTCCAAAAAGGGCGTGTGTCAGCCACATAATCCGAATTTTGCGTCAAAATATCTACCGCTACTGCAACCGGAGCAGACAACGGGATATTGGGGTCCTTATGCATTCTTGCTTTATGAATTTTGAGGCCTCTCTGTCCCTTGAAAAAGCGAGCCCGGGGACATTGTGTGCACTCTAAGAGAGGCTGCACAGACACGATGGGATGGGTCTCCGTCACATTCCTAATTGCAATCAACGGTTGCGTGCATTGTATCATCACAATAATTAAAACTTATAAATGTAAATAAAATTCTTACAAATCTAAATAAACTAACAGGATGACAGCGGCTGGCGCACGCGTGGTAGCCCGGGCTCCACGGCAAGCGCCCTCCTTACTGTAGACAGAAAAATAACAAAGAATAAGCTTCTGTCAAAACCAACGTAAACAAACTACAAAGAGAGAATCCACCTTTTCAATCTAAGTTGCGCTGAGGTTGTCCCCGACCTGGAAAACAATACCTGATGCGCGCTAGGTGGTGGACCGCCGGCCCTAGAGCTTCAAAGCTCCGCAAAAGCCGCAGAAAAACTTTTTCTTTTTCTTTATTTTGTACAAACCTCTTTAAATTTTATCATCAGATAAAAAATGCGCAAATGAAAACTAACATTGGTAGAATTGTGTCAAACCATGATGCAGATGCAGAGCCAAATACAAAAGAAGAAAAAGAAGAAACAGTAGGTTTTTTTCTTGATGGAAATACGACACCGACACGGGAAAATAGATATGGGCTTATGTATCAAGGTATTAATGATCGCTTGTAAACAAAAACCACATTTTATTATTTTCTTTTCTCTCACTGATTTGATTGAAACTTGAAAGTAAACCAATACCAAATTACCAAACAATAAAACCTGCACGCACATTGCGTTCTAAAGTTCCATGCAATTATGATCTTTGATTTTGTCGGGGTTTAATAGAAATTGGATGCGGATTGCTTGCAGGCTTATTGATAAATGATAAGTTCATGGTTCTGTGCACAGATGAAAGGAATTCTGCCATCTATTTGACTGATTTCTATTTGGTGAGAAGTGAAGAGGTCAACAAAATGTCTTCTGTGTGTAGAGTTTGCCTCGCCGGAAATACAAGGCTGCAATCCTTGAAGAACATCCTACACATAGAGGTTTACGAAAAACTCTCTAATACCAAGGTAAATATCAAAGTTATTGCAAGTTTTCTGTATCTTTAAACACCCTGGTCATTTTGATTGGTGTCTGCAAGTAAGCTGTTCACACAATATGGGCTTTTCTATACTAGCGTTATAAAGAGGAAAGATTTGATTGTTTGTTTGTTTGTATTGAATATGCTCCAAAACTACTGGACCGTTTTGAAAAATTATTTTACCATTAGAAGCCCACATTATTCCTGATGAACATAGGCTACTTTTTACCGCGGGAAAATTCTTAAATCTGTGGGAAATGGGTAATAGGACAAGGGGTAGTAAGAATGCAGCTAGTAAATTATAAATTGAACAAATCAACTCTGGTTATGATTTTTAAATAACAGCTATAATTAATAGGTACGTACCAGGTTGCTTGCACTTCTTAAATATGTTGTAATGTTTGTCGTGCACAGTCCCAAATATCCAACTGTGCTTACCTTATCTGGAATAACAAATTTTCAGTTCAACTCCGAGGACGCAAGACCGAGAGCTTTATGCTATTCTTGTAACCAGAAGCTGCTGAGATGCCACACCTTTTTACAAATGATGCACAGATCTGAGAGGATCTTCAGTCACCTGTTCCATCATGGTCTTGAGGTATGTACTAAAATCCCTTAAAACAATTGTTATTTGTTCAAGACAGCTAAACAATTTTTTGTTAAATTTGGTGATCCTTAAGGAATGGTTCTCTATATGTATGTCTCATTTATAAGAGATTATTTGATGGCCTCAATGTCACTAGTACAAGGTATTTTGTTATTACAGTGCGTAAGCCCTTACACTCAGAGTATTTTCTAAGAATCTGGGAACTGTACTGAGGAAAGGATGCAGGTTCAAGTCCCGTTGAATATGAAAATTTTTGTGATATTATTTAGTCACTAGTACAGTTAGTGTTTGAAGAACGGTTTCAATATGCGTAACTGATCTGTATCCCATCATATAGCATGGGAAGCAGTCTAGAATAATGAGGGATTTTAAAGACATGTTACAAATAAAATCCCCTGATAGAAATGTAACCAGCAACCTCCTGTGCCGCATGCACTGTGTGTCTGCGGAGGTCTCATGAAAGCATGATATAATGGACTTATATTTCAATATTTGTTTACAACAAATATAGAAAATTACAATCAAATAATAGAAAGAAATTAGAACTAGTATTTACAATCAAAACAATTGAGCAAACTGTTGCAAACAATCTACAGGTAGTTCAACTGATCTATATCAATACAGTCAGAAGCATAGCATGTGTGAGTTAACACGGAATTGTTTGCTGTGCTCTGCGGATCGTGCCCGTCTCCTGGCTGTTTCTAAATGGGAGTCAATGGGAGTCGAGACAGTGGTTGCAAGCATTTCCTTTATATAACACTGGCACTTTATCTCAAGAAGAAAGAATCTCAAGAAGTGCAAATATGCAGGTCTCGATAGAGCCTACTTATTTGTTCCCCTTGAAGTCGAGACCTAGCTCCATTGGGTACTGAGGCTCTCCAGGCTTCATCCGACAGCAGTTTAGATGGAAGGCGGCAGTAGGTGGTGCCCACGGGCCATGGGTATGGGTCTTATAACGCCATCCTTCTTTTTTAGTGCGCAAATACATATTACATACCTCAGTACCTACATACCTAAATAAGTTTTTAATTTTTTCAGACAACTCAAGAAAATATTACTGTGGTCAAACAAGGAATGAAACAACAGTTTTCTGTGACTAATAAGCAGTTTACTAACACTGATGACAATACAACTGATGAAGGTTCCCATGTAACCATCAAAGATGAACCAATACCTAGTATTGATATAAAAGAAGAGGTGATCATGATCACTGAACAGGATAAATTGATAAAGGTAGAGTCTGTCCCTAAAACTATTACCAAAAGTGTAATACCATTAGAAGAAGATAATAGTCATCGAGGGAATGATATGGAAGAACTTCCTTTTAACAGTCATGTTGAGCAAACCAAACCAAACCACTCAAAAATGTCTTTGATAAAGCTATTTTTCTGCAATAAATGTGATAAACGATTTCGTTATAAATCTGATTTAATAAGACACATGAAAGCTCACACAGGAGTAAAGCCATTTGTCTGCAATGAATGTGATAAACGATTTCGTCATAAATCTGATTTAATTAGACACATGAAAGCTCACACAGGAGTAAAGCCATTTGTCTGTAATGCATGTGATAAACAATTTTATCAAAAATTCGGATTAATTAGACACATGAAAATTCACACAGGAGAAAAGCCTTTTGCCTGCATTGTATGTGTCAAAAAATTTGGTGATAAATCTAGTTTAATTGGACACATGAGAACTCACACAGGTGAGAAACCGTTTTGCTGCAATGTATGTGAAAAACAATTTAGTCATAAAGGAAATTTTGTTAATCACATGAGAATCCACACTGGAGAAAAACGATTTCCCTGCGTTGTATGTGATAAACAATTTTATCAAAAAAGTAATTTAGTTGAACACACGAGAATTCACACGGGTGAGAAACCGTTTGTCTGCAATGTATGCGCAAATGGATTTAATCATAAAAAATCATTAGTATTTCATATGAGAACTCACACAGGAGAAGGGAAGCCATTTGCCTGCAATTTATGTGACAAACGATTTCATCAAAAAGCTTATTTAGTTTCTCATATAAGAACTCACACGGGTGAGAAGCCTTTTGTCTGCAATGTATGTGACAAAGAATTTATTCATAAACATTCATTAGTTAATCATATGAGAACTCACACAAGTGGGAAGATATTTGCCTGTAATGTATGTGATAAACAATTTCATCAAAAAGCTTATTTAGTTTCTCATATAAGAACTCACACGGGTGATAAGCCTTTTGTCTGCAATGTATGTGAAAAAGAATTTTATAGAAAAGATCATTTAGTTGCACACAATAGAACTCACACAGGTGAGAAGCCGTTTGTCTGCAATGTATGTGAAAAACAATTTAATAGAAAATATCATTTAGTTGCACACATGAGAACTCACACAGGGGAAAAGCCATTTGCCTGTGATGTATGTGATAAAAAATTCAATCGAAAAGATCATATAGTTAAACATATGAGAACTCACATAGGAAAAAAGGAATTTTCCTGCAATGTACGTGTTAAAAAATTTAATTATGTAGTACAACGTCCTAATGACGTTTATATTAATGACACTGGCAGCCCCATTGGATCGGGCATGTCAGTCAAGCCATGCCATGGCGTGCCGACCGCCAGCGCCATCTCTGCGCGCGGACGAAAACTAAGACGACCGAGCCGTTACCTTGTCTAGATAGTTCGCTCACGCTCGGCGTCGAAACAAGCCGCGATAAAAGAACTTTCTGTTTTTCTTTCTGTTCTACCCTTGTTTATACCTACCTCTCTGCTCGTTTGTACCTTGTGTTGTTCATCCTTTTGTGTGTGTCTCAATATAATCTGACTGTGTATATGTGTGGTTTGAATATTACCTACCTAACTCTTCGACTGAGCCAGTCCGGGCATAACTATTAAAATTATAAAATAATTTAGGTCAACATTATGCGAATTCACACTGGAGTGAAGCCATTTGCATGTGATGTATGTTATAAACAATTTAATCGAAAAATAATTTAGATAAACATACCTACGAGAAGACACAGGTAAGAAAGAATTTGTCTGCGATGTATATGAAAACATTTTTTTCAAAAATTCAGTTTAGTTTCTCACATGAGGACTCACACAAGTGAAAAGCCATTTGTCTAATATGTATAAGAAAAGAATTTTATAGAAAAGATATTTAGTTGCACACATGAAAACTCGCTCAGGGGAAAAGCCATTAGCTTGCGATGTATGTGGACATTATAATCGAAAAGATCATATAATTAACATACCTATGAGAACTCACAAAACGAAAAAGGGAATTTTCCTGGAATGTATGTTTTTATTTTATTTATTTATAAAAGAATACATATTTTAGGCAATATTGCACCATTAAACCAGCGTTGGCTTGTATCGGTGCTCACACTCGATTTGTACATATATTTACACAACATTGAAAAAAAATGTAGTCTTCATTCCTTTCCTTCCTCAGACTGCAGGGAAAATAAAAAAAAAATCGTTGAACTTGTCCAGCTGTATTTGTATTCAGTATTCAGTATTCAGTATTTTTATTGCGAAACAAAAATATTACATACAGTAAGTATTATTTGTAAGATGTGATTTCAGTTAAAACTTTTCAATCCATTATGGTTATTAACACTAAATTCATTTATAACGGGATATTTACCATGATTTGAGTTTTGGGCTTTCCAATATTTCGGCACATTTGCTTCCAATTATGCGGAACCTGGAATCCTGTTGTGAGAATGTGCAAAAACCGAAGAAGTGATGCACCAACCGCGCCGCGTTCTGATACCACCGTCAGTGTTGTGTGTCATAATAAAACCGGTGGTAGTAGTAACGTTCGTAGCAAAAGGCAAAAAATGAGGGTAGATCGATATATCTGCCAATAACAACTCACTCGCAGTGCCCTCAGTTATTCCGTGATCATGGCGCATGAAACTGTGCCGAAATATTGAAAAGCTCAAAACTTAAATCATGGTAAATATCCCGTTATAAATGACTTTAGTGTTATTTCAGTTGTTTAATTCAAACTTATTTTAAGAAAGTATGAAATGCCATAGCTGAGGTAGGAATTCTTAAATATTCTTAAACTCCTGAAAATGAATGGCAGAAGGCTCTTACACCTATTTGTTCTAGTTTTCGCTGTTATGAAAAGCCATAAGCCAGAATACCTATTTAAAACGCTAAGATGGTTCTGCGACTACAATGTTACGAATAACACCAGAGCAATTCTACGTCTTCGCTGGAAAATCCTGAAAATAGAAGGGCGGCGTTCAGACGTATCTCGCCACCAAGTGTTGGAATAATATTCCACTCCACTTTAAAATCTAAACAATGTTTACGCTTTCAGAACAACAAACATCTCTTAACTTCACAAATTAATCAACCTTGGCTGGCATAGCGAATCTTTATATTTAACCCCCGACGCTAAAAGAGAGGGGTGTGTTATAAGTTTACCGTGTCTGTCTGTGTATTTGTCTGTGGTATCGTAGCTAGCTCCCAAACGGATAAACCGATTTTCGTTTAGTTTTTTGTGTGTCATTCATTAATTTATCCCGAGTATTCTTAGCCATGTTTCACGAAAAACTGAAGAAGGTTTTTAAAATTTTAATTTTGTTCTTGTATTCTTTAGTTTTAATAGGTTTTATTTTTGATTGTTTAGCTTGATTTGTAATGTGGTGCATCAGAAATAAATAATTTTTATAAATTTTATTTTCATTTCAAATACCTACTTGTATTTGCCTCATAGGTAAACATGGAAACCACGATTGTTACAAGTAACAATCGTAGGTTCCAGGCCATTCGCTGATCAATTAACATAATATTACCATTGTTAATTAATGAGATCTTAAACTTGCATTATATATAAATTTCATAAAACCAACTTACCTACATTTCATGAACTCTATTGCTGTTATTAGTTAAGTAACGTACTAGGTAATACCTGCTTTTAAAGCGTGAAATACAAGCATTATATATCCATAATAAGCAAAATTTATTAAGTAGGTACATTTAAGTATAATAATAAATAATGCTGGACAATTCACACAGCTCTGGTATCCCCAAGCTAAGCAGAGCTTGTATACCTACTAGATAACTGATAATACAATACACTACATAGATCGATTTTTTTTTTATTATAAGTAAAAAACATCCAGAACACCCTGAACAAATATCTGCAGATCGTACAAACATTTGTCCCGAGGCGGGACGCCTTTTAGTTTTACCCAAATATTTAAATCGTTAGATAGGCCCGTTCCGTAGTGAGACCGCGGCGTGTTGTTGTCAAGCGAAATGAGATAGCTCGCTCATTTGGAATCAGCGTATTGTGTGTTTAAGTGGTGTGTTTTCTCACTAAAGTCGTGCAATATAATCCTTTACATAGTATAAAACAAAGTCGCTCCCGCTGTCTGTCTGTCCCTATGTATGCCTAGATCTTTAAAACTACGCAACAGATTTTGATGCGTTTTTTTATATATAGATAGAGTGATTCAAGGGGAAGGTTTATATGTATAAAACATGCATAATGTAGTAGAGAAACACTGTTAATTTTAAAGGTTTCATATGTGATGTCCTAAATAAACACAATTTTTTTGCGATTACATTGCAAACGCTGCGTCGCCGGAGCTGGATGAGCTGGATTTCTCCCTCGTATCCGCTGTTTTAGCTCGTCCCACATATGCCAGATTGGGTTAAAGTCAGGAATAAGGACTGGCCAGTCTAGTGTGAGAATGCCGACATGGAAGACGTCTGTCGGTACTGTCTTGTCACTGCGGTGTGGCAGCGGACATTATCGTCCATTAAATCAAAATTTATCGTCGCCAATAAATCCTGCGTAAGGGAAAACTCATAGGTTCACTGCAAAGAAATTGTAAAAATTAGCCTTGAACAACCCTTGAAGCGATTCCAGTTTAAAGCTTGCTAGTGTAGTTAACTTACGTATGAATACTTAGATAGCACCTCGGCTCGATGTATGCAATCGATTGACTCCGGTGACCGAGCACGAGCGGAGCGAGACTTGGTGAGTGAGAGTCACTGATTCGAACAATCGGAAACTAGCAGTCGATTCCGTTAACTCGATACAATCTAAAAACTTCTCGATTGTTTTGTAGAACGGCGAGTCGATAGTTGACTCGATGGTTTATTTTAAAGACTCCTATTCTTTCGATTGTTAAAACATCTCTGAATCGCCCATCGCTATGGGCGATTCAGAGATGTATACAGAGTGTTAGGGTAAACAGTCTTATCCTTGAAACCAGAAGTTCAGAATCATGAGCAGAGTCCAAAACCGATGAAAAAACTAAACTTTTTTTTACATAATTTTGAAAAAAATATCCTCATACATCATAAAAGCATTTCACCCTACATTTATACCTACGCCGCCTGCTTTGTCGGTTTCAAAGAAAGACCCGTTCGCGCGCCGACTTAAAGGCGCCGCCTACATACCTACGCCCCGCGCGCGCCGCACAAAGACGCCGCCGCCGTTCGGTTCGCGCGCTCGTCAGTCGCGGCCCGTCTGCTAGGTAGTGAGCACGTCACGACGCGTTCCGTGTTAATTTGTGATGTGCCGATTTGTTCGCGTATTGTGTTAAGTAGAGAAGTGACGATGTCGTTCACAAATGAACAGTGGACTGAAATGGTGCGACTTTATGCCATCGCTGGTGACAACATAAACTTGGCTCGTACGATGTACGCAGAGCGGTTCCCAGAACAACGTGTGCCAAGCCGGGAAACGATCCTAGCGGCTACACAAAGGCTACGTGCCTATGGCTAGTTCAAAACATTTTATGCCTAATGTGAGTAAATCAAACTGTACATAAAGCTGTAAATAATAATTGAATTGTACATAAAACTTGATTGATGATGAACTTTTTAAATACGCCAAAAGTAGGTACCTACTTACTTTAGCCTACTTACTGGCAAATGTGTTAGAGTAGCTATTTTTGCCAGTCCTAAGCCAGGAAAAGTATGAAGGGAAAGTTCCATCACAAGTTGTAGGTACCTACAATTCGAGTGGTTCGATACCTACACCACCGGCCGGCTACAGGCGAGAGCGGGCGGCGCGGCGTGATAAGGTCACTAGGGTGTCCATGAAATCACGTAGGATAGCAGAGAAATGAATTATGAAATTCCATCGAAACTAATTGACTTTTATTTTTAAAAATAACTTGTATCGTCTTATTTTAGGGGTGTACATACGTGGTTTCAAGGATAAGACTGTTTACCCTAACACCCTGTATAAATATATTGCGAGAATGTGATTTAAGAGCTTAAAAGCCACGTGTGAAGCATTGCGGTGACTGTCGGGCTATAAATAACTTACTTTATGTAGTATGTTAAACAAACAATTTTATTAAAATGACAGTTACAAAACATTAAAATTTTTATGATCAATTACAAACCATCTTTCGATGTAAAAGTAACATTTTATTTTTCCTGGGCATTAGGTTTGGCGTCCTCGTCATGAGGTTTGGTCTCGTCGTCATTAGGTTTGGCGTCGTCGTCATTAGGTTTGGCGTCGTCGTCATTAGGTTTAGCGTCTTCGTCATTAAGTTCGGCGTTTTCTTCATTAGGTTTGGCGTGCTCGTCATAAGGTTTGGCCGCCCCGTCATCAAGGGGGGTTATTTGTGTTGACGTTTGTAACGAAACTTGATCATTATGTGACCATTTTCCGCTAACAGATGTGCCCTCTGTTGCCGGTGTTTTTCTTGGACATGAGACTACACAACGCAACATCGCACAGCAATCCTTGCATATAGCTCCGGATAGATAGAACACATCTTTTAACGAATTTAATAACACTGCTTCTTTGTTCTGACAGAAAATATTCAATGTTAATAAATTGCAAAAGTATTTTTGCAAAGCGCGACAGCATGCACAACAGTCTTCGATGACTTTAATGTTAGATGTACTAGAATTAAGTTTTCCCTTCTTGATGTTACATTTTTTCTTTTTGGATTTTCGCCTTGCTTCTCTTACGTCGCCGAGGTTGTCGGCACTCTTCGAACGTAAATTATGATTGGAGACGACCGTTGACGATGCTCTGGCAAGCTGTGGAATTAATGAACGTGAGTTTAATACTTGCATTGCCCAAGATGCACATTTCGTCTGCAGCACCAAGTGGCGGAGGCTGGTCAGTGAATGCGTTACGCAACCACTGAGCTCAGTTTGACCACCTGTTGGCCGGACCGTGAGCCAGAAGGTTACTGGGGGTAGGTCGAACAAGTGCAATTGCTAACGCCTTTATTAAGCCTGAAAAGCCACGGCTTCTTTTAAGATTTTTCGATTTGTTTCGTACAAAAAACGATAGCAGTAGGTAAGTTCTAATTTCAAGGTTTTAAAATACCTATAACCGAGAGGCTTTTCAGGGTAAAAAAGTTGCCACTTGGTTCTACCTACCCCCAGTTACCATAAGGCACACACGGTATGTCGAACAGCACGTAGGCCAGGCGGCCAGGAGACCATTTTCTTTAAAATTTTCGATTTCGTTTGCCACACTTTTGTTTACATTTTACCAATCATCTGAAATTCTCCAAAAATTCGTGGCTCGCTCCGCTCGTCGTTCCTTGTGGTTAGTGTTTTTATTTCGATTTTTTTGGGGTGTGCTTCGTAGAAAACCACACCGGGTACCATACCAACCCACGCTACCCCGGCAGTGAAGTGCTGAACTCCAGATTAAGGTCACTTTGCCCACCACCAGGCAAAAAGGCGACAGGTAATAATGAAAAATTGGAACAATTTTAATTTAAAATTATATCTAGATGAGGTTGTTTTTGAAATAGGTACCTACCTACAGGTAGTAAATAAGGAAGTTTCTTCCTACCGTTCAAGTGCGACTATGGAATCTTACACTGTGCGTGGCTGATTTTCTTTTCGTTAATTTACGTGGCGGCCTTTACGAACCCAGGGTCGCGATCACGGTGTAGTAAGTGTAGTTACCTATTGGCATTACGGCTCAAGCGTTAGCAGTTGAAACGTTAGGGTGCTCTTTCACAGGCCGGCATCGGACAATCCGCACTGGGGCCTCATCAATGGTTTGCCATAAAAGATCCGCACCGCACGGAGCGGACTGTTGGCAATGCCGGCGAGGATTCTTGAAGGCAACTTTTCTTTTTAGTGTGAATAACCAGTGAACGCACTTGTCAGTGGCTTGTCCGATGCCGGCCTGTGAACGCGCATCCTAACGTTTCAACTGCTAACGTTTGAGCCGTAATGCGAATCCACACGGTGATCGCGGCCCACGGCGCAGAATCTTAGCCACTGTGTACCGCACAATCACTCGGCTTTCGGTACAGCTCTGGGTAGCGGTGTGGATCTAAACAAGCCTTTATGTTTAAGGGAAATAACCAAATATAATAAAAGAATGTGATAGCATTCATAAGTACAAAAATATGTTGAAAGCACATGTCTACTCGATAGAATAATATAACTACATAAATAGATTACTATTAGATAACATAATTCGTTATGATTAGTAATTTAAGTTAAGTCTCAAATCCCAGGAGCTGTTTACCTACTTAAAGTTAGTTTTAGTACACAGTTACTGTATAAATTTATCTCATTTTAAGTGAACTGTAATGTTTTTATGAGAAATAAAGTTCTTTAAACCTAAATAAACTAGTATGGTTTAATTTAATGCCTTTAGGCATCGGCCAGTGTCCGTCAATTTTAGTCGGTTCTAGAATCGATAATATTTAATGTCAACAAAGATGTTTTACGAACGAAATCTTACGAAAACTGATAATGATTAACAGAAAACAACAAAGTAAGATTATTTCGGTAAACACTAAAAATACTAACTTCAACAACGCATAATAGGGTAAGTTTAAGCATAGAATTCTTTTATTTGTTTTATCGGTTATTTAGGTAAAAATATCTACAATTATAGAACGATATCTTTCTGCTACTAACAAATTATGGATTATTGTTGTCTGAAATAAAATGAATTTTAATTTGAATTGCCAAGGTATTGAGGCTCAAAGGGTTTGTAATAGGTAGGTAGTAGGTACGTACCTACAATACAGCCTGTATTTACTGCTTACTATATACCTATATGTCAAAAAATTGCAGTGAAAAGTCCTACCATATTTATTTTTTACTTTTTTTGTTACAACATTTAGACAAACATTGTATACACAAGATTATCCTTTTGATCAAACGATAACAATCTTTGCAAACACAGGAGGTCAGGTCAATCAAATCCTTCAGCAGTGCAGCAATAACCAGCTCGTTGTTGCAACAGAAAATGTTAAGTGTGAAGACTTCGCCCAGATATCTCTTAAGGACGTAGCAGCAACAGCAGCAGTCATCGATAGTTTGGGATAGCATTTGACACCAATCTTGTTTCTGTTTTGCAGCGGTTGTGCTGGACTTCACGACGGCTTCTACGTAAGCCGAGGGTCGTATTCTACATTGGGAGCATCCTTTTTCTGGATTATTGCTGTCTCTCTTTACATCGATGACTTTTGTGGCACTCTTCTGTAAAGAAATATCGTAGGTATTTATGTAGGTAATACTAGTTTCTATGGAAACGTTTTCCATCCCATGGGTTCCTATTCCTACTGCTTTATGGGATAGGTACTGGTTTCTTACTACCCGTTGTCCTATTACCCGTTTTCCCGTAGGAATGATGCATTTTCCCGCTTTAAAAAGTAATAGTAGAAGAATTTTTCAAACCGGTCCAGTAGTTTCGGAGCCTATTCAATACAAACAAACAAACAATCAAATCTTTCCTCTTTATAATCTATATATATAAAAGAAAGTCGTGTTAGTTACACTATTTATAACTCGAGAACGGCTGAACCGATTTGGCTGAAAATTGGTGGGGAGGCAGCTTAGAACCAGGAGATGGACATAGGCTATGTTTTATCTCGGAATTACCACGGGAACGGGAACTACGCAAGCGAAGCCGCGGGCAGCAGCTAGTATTAGTATATAGACAACGAAATAATCATCAAAATCGAGTGTGAATTAGCGAAGATATCATTAAAAATGTTGTAGCTAGTCGTGATTTTTCAAAAGTATTAGGTAGGTATGATGTTTTTTAAGCTTTACGGGTTAAATACCAATCCCTTGAGAATAACATTTTTATGGAACCAATTCGGAACCATTCTCTACAATAGTGAAAGAATCGGTGAAATCGGTTAACCACAGGTGGAGATATCAAGTCACATACCTACATACATAAAAAATAAACATACCTACTACAGACGAATTGAGAATCTCCTTTTTGAAGTCGTATAAAAATGAAGCCTATGTTCGATTCCAGGATTAGAATTACAAATGCAAAGTTCTAGCCCGATCCGTTCAGTAGTGTAGCCGTGAAGAGGTAACAAACATCCATCCATATGTACTAAGAATTGTTGCTATCATTCCGACCAGGCGCGGACGCAGTCCAAGATTATGGGGGGGGGGGGGGTCACACTTGGTCAGGGCTGTAGCCAATGCCCTAAAGGAATCCTTTGGGGAGATTGATGAGGATTGATGAGAGAGGTATGATTGCAGACCCCCACAGAAAACTAGTAAACGTTAACGTGTCGAAAAATTTGCATTTTTGTAAATTTTCGCGGTGGTGGGCAAACTCATCTTAAAAGGGTGTCGGTCGAGTACCAGACCAAATACAGAAAAAAACAAAATACTATCGGCGAGCGGAGCGAGCCGCGAAAAGTTGTGATTTTTTTTTGCACTGTTTTTCATATTCACCGCAAACACGTTTTGAAGAACCTGCCTATGAAAAAAAATTATGCGAGAGTAGCGATCCCCGAAAACCTGTGGTCACGACCCCTGTGACCCCCCTGGGACCACGCCTTATTCCGACTCCTTATAAGTCGATTCCTGCCACGTCGAGTCATTTAACGTAGAGCGCCGCCTGATTACCGGCACGTCGTCGTCGACTACGTTTCAACTTTTGGGCGCGCTCTAGTCTCTCGTTGTCGAGTTTCTTCGAGCGATCGTGTACAGTCGGCAGCTTACCTAAATTTTAAATAAATATTTATATTACGAGGATGATAGAATTGATGTTAAAAAGAACGAATTAAAGGTAATAATTATTCTTAAATTAAAAGAAAAGACTTACCATTTTTTTTGTTTTTTTTTTTGGGAATAGATTAGTTTTCAAATCAAAATGAAGGCTTCTTTCAGTAAAATGTTCTGTTTACAATATTTAAGATACTTTCCCACCATGTGGCATGGCCTTGGGACGCCCTGTATATGACATCACTACAATTTATATAAGCACTCTTAAATGTTTAATGAAAATTTAGTACCTATATTATAAGAACACTTCTTTAAAAAATAGCCGAATAAATGATCCCTTAAATTAATATTCTTTTTAATTTATCTGAACCTTCGTAAATTCGTAACGATAAGAAACCATAATACAAGAGTAAATATTGAGGCTAATGATCGATTCGAATAGAGGGAGCCTCCAGCACCGGACACTTAAGTAATAATCATAATAAAACAAGGAGTTCTTAAAATATAATTTATTTAATTACTAAGAATAAACTCTCCAAAATAATCCTTTTTAAATAAATCTTCGAACGCAAATGAGCATTTTTTTCCGACTGTACTTGCTCTCCCCGTCCTGCAGTCGATATACCTAACGATAACTCGACCTGGTAAAACGCGCTGTTCTAACGCTCATCTTAGAAAGGCGTCGACGTGGCAGGAATCGACTTAAAAGGAGTCGGAATGATAGGAATCATTAACTTCTAAACATTCAAACTTT
Source organism: Eupithecia subumbrata (assembly GCA_949316285.1). Lineage (NCBI taxonomy): Eukaryota > Metazoa > Arthropoda > Insecta > Lepidoptera > Geometridae > Eupithecia > Eupithecia subumbrata. The sequence continues at coordinate 7,871,428 of OX438637.1, read as the reverse complement.
CGCATTTATAATATTAGCGTGATTGTATACGGGTATGGGCAAGAAAAAAACATAATAGTCCGGCCCGGCCCGTCTAAAGTTGCGCGCGGATTCAGCGTTTAGGTATGCCTTATGCTACGGCTTCACCTGCGTTAGCGTTGACGTTAGTGCTAATGTCCATTAACGCGTTAATTATGGCGCTAAGGCCTCGGTCTCGAATTTTGCGGGCAGCGGGGCGGCGGCGGCGGCGGCGCGGGAGAGGGGCGGGCAACGCATACCTGTTCTCGAAACCAGCGGGCAGATCGCGCGGCACTGTAGCGGTGTAGTGTTGTGTTCGTGGTTGTGTTGTCGACATTCGCAAACGAAATGTCTGAACATTATCCGAGATAAGGACGGTGATAATGACATTGCCTATATTACTGTCAATACGAATCAACAAAACAAACATTACAAACACGATTACAAACCAACGCCCGGGCGTCTTATCAAGCACAATATATATACGTGAAAAATTCAAAGAATATTTTGTAAATAATCCCATTAGCTACCTACTAATTAATTTGTAAACCATAATAAGCATTGTATAATAAATAATTTTTATATTCACCTACCTTCAATATTCAGTTCGTTTTTTATTTCTTCCCATAATTGATTAATTATTCTTCTATTTTTATGGTTCACATCTTTGCTGTTCCATATGGGTCTCCTCTCAAAGATTGCCGAAATAATTTGCTCTTGCACGTCCGAGGACATTTTGGTACGTTACAAAAAAAAAATACAACACTATACTACAATGCAGACGCGCAACGCGGGACGGTCACCGCTCGACTGGAGTGCACCGCTCGTTGCCCGCCCCCGCGCCGCTCCCGCGCCGCTGTTTTCGAGACCCGGTCCATTTGACGATACGCATAAGATCCTGCCGCTCCCGCGCCGCCGCCGCCGCCGCCCCGCTGCCCGCAAAATTCGAGACCGAGGCCTAATAATGCACCTTGGGTACTAGTACCCAAGGTGCATTATTAGCGTCGTCAATAAATGAACATGTTAAAACCTTAGCCACATCTGCGTGACGCCAAAATTAGCGCGTTAATTAAGTAGCATAACGAAAAAATGGAAAATCTCACTTTTTTACGATTAATGATGTAAAAAACGGATAAAATTTAATATAAATTTAGAAGCGCACACTACGTAAGCACTTGAGAACGGCTAGACCGATTGGACGTTTCTCCATTGGCCGACCCGGCCCGGCACCGATACCGACAATGACAATCCTCAACGACACTGTACCGACAGCTACATTCTTCATTTGACCGACAAGATACGACGTCGCCCACATAGATGCTTGCGTATGTATATAATACATACATACGTACGATGCCAGCCCGACACAAGTGGGAGACTAGCTGCGACGACATGTCGGCGCCGGCGCCGGCATATCGGTGTCGGGCCCGGTCAATGAAGTGTGCGATACCATTTCATAAAATTATATGTATCGGGCCGGCTAATGAAGAAACGCCCATAATGGTAATGTGTGATTATAAATATTTTCAAACTAACGCGATCTAAACACATTATTATTAGTATTATTTAACGGGTATTTATCGCATTTATTTACCTATTTTTCCGAAGCTGTACGTAGATGGGGTTCTACAGCCACTTACGGGGAAGACCTCCTTTGTGAAGGATTCACGCCATTTTGTCAGCATCATCGATGACATAACATTCGAACTTGAAGATTTATTCGTGAGCTTTGATTTTGAATCTCTGTTTGCTAATGTTCCACTTATTCTTGATGTTGTGAAGCAGAGATTGAGTTATGATGAACTTCTGAGCAACACGTAGGTAGGTATTACTTAGAACTGTTTTGATGGCAAGTCATCTGTAATGAAAGGCATTACTACAAGAGAATGGTTCGGGAAACGATTGAAATTAAGAAATATGCTAATTTCAATCGTGATGACGGTTTCAGACTTTCTGCCTCGTGGAATCCAGTTAAAGCTAAGTATACTCGTCGTTGACATTTCTCAGTGCGTCGCAGAAACTGTTAGTTGTACGTCGTCCGATTGTGCAGATGGACACACCTAGTATCGAAAACCAAGTGAGGGTAGTTTCAAGTAATGCTGCCCCCGCTTCGCAGACACGGTATAGCTCCAGTACTCCTGTCATCCCGTGACCACACCAGTGTGTAAACCTGTTGAAACGTCGGGAAAAATAAGTAAATAAACGCGATAAATACCCGTTAAATAATACTTATAATAATGTGTGATGATGTTATGTCAATAAATATCTGAATAAATTTGTTAGTGTATTACAAAACAACTCTAAAACATTCCGGAGAACCGAGTTTTTTATTATGTACTAAATGTGATTTAGGTATATTGGACGGACTAAAATAAAAATGTCTGTAGGTACTTACGTAGATCTTCTAGTCTCAGGTAAATTGCGCATCCCACCTTCATAAATTAGTATACATACCTAGTTCGCGTAAATATGATTTAAGTGCGTAAAAACCGCCCCGTGAAAACGCGCGCAACTTTAAACTATAATGTCTATACCGTAGAAATCGAGAAAGAAATCTTGTGGGACGAATACTTCAATTCCCTGTCTACTAAAGTTTATACCTTTGGGATCTTAAAACTTAGACTTCTTTACGCTTAGACTTGCTTACCTGCAGGTACCTACGTCTACTAGTGAACATACCTTCACCGAACGGGGGGATTTTGCAGTAAATATATCATCATAGGTAGGTATATCACCACGTTTGGTAGAATTTATGTATCTAGCGGATAACTCAGGTTTCGGTACCACTCGGCTTTCGGTACCGCTCTGGATAGCGCAGGTATGAATGGACTTTAATTTACCTTTTTGTTCTTGGAGTGCCGATATATTTCAAAACTTTTCGACTTAAAATCCATGTTGACAATAATGTGTAAAGGATAATATTTAACCTTTTACATACGTGTATGTTACCGTTTACACATTATTGAAATAACTTAAAATTTCAGCTAAGAATACAGAAAGATTTTGATAAAGAAAAGAAAACGGTTAGTGATGTTTACAAAAATGACAGGTTTTTGACAAGCAAGATTTTATCTACGCAGAACTTTCATGACTAGAAATAAATAGTAACTCCTTTGAGTTTAAATAGGAAGTATAGGTCGCGTCACGTAAAAAGAATGCTGGAAGAACGTGGAAGGGGTGTGTTAACGCATTCACTGCCCAGCATCGGCGGTACGACGCGCAGGGGCGCGCCGTAGCTACACGGGGAGCAAGACTAGCATCTGCGTCTTGGGCAATGAATATGTTAAGCGCATGCGCATGGTAATTTGCTAGGCCTATTTTTAACTAATATTTCGCTCGCGGTATTGGTATTGGTTATTGGAAAGTAATCTATACTTATAATAAAACTGTAACAGGTCCAATTCTGTACATTGAAGATATTTAGAAAATTTTTTTTGGAGGGCACTCTATTATCGATACTGAAGCCAAAACTGCAATTTTTTTCATTCATGTCTGTCTGTCTGTCTGTCTGTCTGTCTGTCTGTCTGTTTGTTAAACGCGCATCACGCCGAAACTACTGAAGGTATTGAAATGAAACTCGGCACGATTTTAGGTCATACTACGAGGAAGGACATAGGATACTTTTTATCCCGGAATTCAGTCAGGTTTCCCTGGGAGAGGGGATGAAAGTAAAATTCTTTAACTACACATCATGACGGAACTACTAAAGGTATTGAAATAAAACTCGGTACGATTTTAGGTCATACCACGAGGAAGGACATAGGATACTTTTTATCCCGGAATTCAGTCAAGTTCCCCTGGGAGAGGGGATAAAAGTAAAATTTCTTCACCGCGCATGACGCCGAAAGTGCTAAATGAGTTGGAATGAAACCTAGCACGATTTGATTTCATACTACAAGGAAGGACATGGGATACATTTCATCCCGGAATTCAGTAATTTTCCCCTGGGAGAGAGGATGGAAGTAAAATTCTTTAACCGGCCATCACGACAGAACAACTTAATGAATTCGAATGGAACTCGGAATAATTTGAGTTCATACTACGAGGAAAGATACATTTTATCCCAGAATTTAGTAAGGTTCCCCTGGGAGAAGGGATGAAAGTAAAATTCCTTCACTGCGCATCACGTTCACGCCGAAACTACTGAATGAGTTGGACGGAATTGGTACGATTTGAGTTCAAGGAAGGACATGGGATACATTTTATCCTGGAATTCAGTAAGATTCCCCTGGGAGAGAGGATGAAAGTAAAATTCTTTAACCGCGCATCACGACAGAACTACTTAATGAATTCGAATGCAACTCGGCGTGATTTTAGTTCGTACTATGAGGAAAGATACATTTTATCCCGGAATTCAGTAAGGTTGCCCTGGCAGAGGGGATGAAAGTCGAATTCCTTCACCGCGCATCACGCCGAAACTACATAGGTAATGAGTTGGAATGTAACTTGGCACGTTTTGAGTTCATACTACAAGAAAGGACATGGAATACATTTTATCCTGGAATTCAGTAAGGTTCCCCTGAGAGAGAGGAAAAAGTAGTATTCTTTAACCGCGCATCACGATGACGGGTCTACGCGTCGTCCGATTTCATGCATTCTTTTTGTTAGAAACAGTAGAAAAGTAGAAAGAATATGACTAAATCAGTAGAAAGTCGAGTAGAAAATCAGTAGATTGATGAAATAATCTGTAGATTGAAGAAAAAAATTAGTAGATATAGGGTAGGTAAGTTCCTATCTATTTATTTTTCCAAGACGCACCCATTAGTTAGGTTCCTACCTACTAAGGTGGTGGGTCTTTGAAAAATAAGTTAGGTTCCTGCCTTACATGATATATGGTGGTTTAGCTGGTCCGGTTAACAGTACTACCGAAGTTTGGTTGGAGTCTTACTCCAACCAAACTTCGTGTACCTACAATTAAATTAATTAATTATTGTGGTCCATTTAAACTAACTGGACCGCAGAAAAATATTTTTTATTGTGGTACACAGCCAACTGTACCTACCTACTAACGAAAAAAAAAATTACGGTGGTCCAGTAAAATGGATCAGGAGCCCAATTCTGCAAAACAATTGCTTCAGTATGACAATGGAATCGTCGCAGAATCATCACGTAGAATCCTTCGATTATTAAAACTCCAGATAGTGCGCGCGAGATAAATTAATATGTAGTTTCAAACTTGACGCGCGTCTCTCCATCTGCATTCATCATAATTTCTTTCATCCAAGGTGGAATACCAAAACGAACGTGTCATTCTGTGACGATACTGCCCTGTCATAGTGAAGCGATTAGTATAGCAGAATAGGGCCACAGCTGTGAGTAAGAATCATCACGTTGAGTCCTTAGATTAATAAAACTCCAGATAGTGTTCGAGATAAATTAATAGTTTCAAACTTGACGCGCGTCTCTCCATCTGCATTCATCATAATTTCCTTCATCTGAGGTGGAATACCAAAACGTGACATTCTGTGTCGATACCCCTGTCATAGTGAAGCGATTAGTATAGCAGAATAGGGCCCCAGCTGATCGGAACCATGAGTAAGAAGGAAACGAGTATGACACTTCTTAACACTGACGCTGGCCGAGTCGTAGCTAAAAGTCATGTGGATAAAGAATGGGATTGAAGATGACAATATGCTATCCCCCGTAGACCCTACACGATTTTGGAATAAGAATAAGTATAAGTATAAGAACATCTTTATTTGTAGCTAAGATAGGTACAGTATTTTGTAGTAGATATGTATTTAGTATAATACAGAGAAATTTAGCACGGCGGCGTTTCATAATATGAGAGACTATGGTTAAATGTGAACTTAATTAGTCGGCAGGTAAGGCAATCGCGAACGAAGTCGCGGGTACAGCTAGTATTAGATAAAATTAAAAACATGTTCGATTCAGTTTAGAATGTTTAGTAAAATTACAAAAAAAATATGTAATCTATCCATTAAGCCGTCTTGGGTGACGTGAGAACGTTTTATACACTGTTTTAAATTATCAACAGCATTATTATCTGCGTCTCTCTTCATCTATCTATACTTATAATAAAACTGTAACAGGTCCAATTCTGTACATTGAAGATATTTTGAAAATTTTTTTTGCAGGGCACTCTATTATCGATACTGAAGCCAAAACTGTAATTTTTTTCATTCATGTCTGTCTGTCTGTCTGTCTGTCTGTCTGTCTGTCTGTCTGTCTGTCTGTCTGTCTGTTTGTTAAACGCGCATCACGCCGAAACTACTGAAGGTATCGAAATGAAACTCGGAATGTTTTTTGGTCATACTACGAGGAAGGACATAGGATACTTTTTATCCCGGAATTCAGGCAGGTTCCCCTGGGAGAGGGGATGAAAGTAAAATTTCTTCACCACGCATGACGCCGAAACTGCTGAATGAATTGGAATGAAACCTTGCATGATTTGATTTCATACTACAACGAAGGACATGGGATACATTTGATCCCGGAATTCAGTCAGGTTCCCCTGGGAGAGGGGATGAAAGTAAAATTCTTTAACTGCGCATCACGACGGAACTACTGAATGAATTCGAATAGAACTCAGCATAATTTGAGTTCATACTACGAGGAAAGATACATTTTATCCCGAAATAAGGTTCCCCTGGGAGAAGGGATGAAAGTAAAATTCTTTCACCGTGCATCACGCCGAAACTGCTGAATGAGTTAGGACTGAATTAGTACGATTTGAGTTCATAATACAAGAAAGGACATGGGATACATTTTATCCTGGAATTCAGTAAGGTTCCCCTGGGAGAGAGGATGAAAGTAAAATTCTTTAACCGCGCATCACGACGGAACTTCTTGATGAATTCGAATGCAAGTCGGCATGATTTTAGTTAATACTATGAGGAAAGATACATTTTATCCCGGAATTCAGTAAGGTTCCCCTGGAAGAGGGGATGAAAGTAAGATTCCTTCACCGCGCATCACGCCGAAATTGCGGAATGAGTTGGAATGAAACCTGGCACGATTTGAGTTCATACTACAAGGAAGGACATGGAATACATGTTATCTTGGAATTCAGTAAGGTTCCCCTGGGAGAGAGGAAAAAGTAAAATTCTTTAACCGCGCATCACGACGGAACTACTGAATGAATTCGAATGGAAGTCGGCACGATTTGAGTTCATACTACGGGGAAAGATACATTTTATACCGGAATTCAGTAAGGTTCCCCGTGGAGGGGGATACAAGTTAAATTCCTGGGTCGCGCATCACGCCGAAAGTACAGAATGTATTCAAATGAGCAATACGATTTATCCCGGAATCAGTGCTGTTCCCTTGGGAGGGTGGATGAAAGTAAAAATATGCTACTGATTTGAGCTCATACTACGAGGGAACATAGGATGCATTTTATCTGGGATATTAGTAGATTCAGTAGGCACGGTTAAAGATCAGGGAGGGGATAAAAGTCAAAATGTGTTCTTATTAAGAATTCATTAACGCGTCGTCCGATTTCATGCATTTTTTTTGTTAGTAAGTTTGTTGCAAGATCGAACTTGACTAAATCAGTAGACAGTCAAGTAGAAAATTAATAGATTGAAGAAACAATTTGTAGATTGAAGAAAAATATCGGTAGATAAAGGGTAGGC